>CM046668.1:79845760-80573260 GCA_025594165.1 Tamias sibiricus
TTTACACTATCAAATATTCCAATTCAGAAAATGCTCTCTCTACATTTGTTCAGACAATCACATGTTTCTCGGTGAGGTCTTCCTCATATATATCTGGTACTTTTCTTGTTAACTTATTTCCAAGTACTTCATGTTTATGTTATTGTTCTAAATAAGATATTTTCCTATTAAAAATTTCATGTCATTTTGCTAACATATGAGAAAAATGTTAATGTATAAATATTTATTTTTTTTCCTAAATAATTATAAACTTCAAGATTTATGTTAATGGGAGTGACATCAGCAAGATGATGGAATGGGAGATTCCAACTCTTGACCCTCGCAGTTTGAACAATATCATATAAGAAAATACCTTCATAGAGGCTAATGAATCCAGGTGATAGATTATAGTAACTTAGTGGAGCACAGAAATAAGAAAAAAAATTGTATTCCAAAGGTTAGGAAGGGCAATTTCACAATACCGGTGTCTCCTATCCTCCGTGTCCGGGCAAGGCAGTGTGGAAAGTGACACTACTCACATAGGGGAAGGATAGTGGAGCCTAGCATTCAACTTTGCTGTGGACCCAAGTACCAGGCCTGTCCTATTATACACTAGCACTAGGCCACCATCCCCTGAAGACTCAGGCACCAGGCCCACACTATGGGCAGAGGCTACAAGAATAACTCAGCACCAGTCTGGCTATATAAACTCAGGCCAAAAGGCTAAAATTTGGATCCCCTGGGCTCAGGCTTCAGAATATCTTCCCCAAAACAAAAGCTCCAGGACCACTTTCATAAAATGGAGTCACTAGGCCCACTCCAGTGAACCCCTGCTCCAGGTCAACCATAATTGAACCAGGCTACAAATCTTTCCCTGTGGAACAAGATCAGATCCCAGGTCTGCCTGCTCCTCTGAACTCAGACACCAGGAAGATCACTATGGACCAGGAACAAAGCCAGCTGACTTTCTGACATACTCACCAAGCTAGTCTTCCCAAAGACTCCATCAATAAACCCAATGCAGACCCCACCAGCAGGCCCATTCATAGATTCTGACTAGTAAAGGGCTTTCCCTGGCAAAATCAATCCACAAAAGCTGAAAAAAAATGCCTACATCTTCAAATGTGCAGACACCAATAATCACAAGTAATCAGGAGAACTTGGTACCACCAAAGGAATCAAAACAGAGCACTGTATCTGATCTAAAAGAAAGAAAACCACCACCACCACAACAACAAAAAACAAAGTTAAAGAAATATGAACTGACTGACAAAAATTCAAAATAATCATTACTACTCAGTGAGCTACCAAGAAAACACACATAAACAACTAAATTATGTCAGGTAAACAAATCATGAATGACAAAGTTCAAGAAAGAGATTGAAAAAAAAAGAACCAGAGACACTAGTGCTGAAGAATACAATGGCTAAACTAAAAAATTCCAGAGAGCTTCAACAGTAGACAGAACCAATGGGGACCTCAGAGGGAAAAAAAGAGAGAATTAAAAAAGAGTGAATAAATGCAATGGAATTTTGAAAAGGCACAGAGTTCTTTTGGGTGAACATATTAATGGCCACAGGAATGCCTGGCTACACTGGAAAATAAAAGTTCTGGCAGGATTTTCCAATTTTGTTCCTCAGAAGAACTAGTTTCCAATCAGTGGAGCACATTTTTATAGCCACTAAAGCTCCATCTTTAGCCTCTTAAATGGGGTGACATTTAGGTGATCAGAAGGCACAGGCTGTAGTTGCATTTTTTTTTTAAATTGCAGACCACCCAGCCAATTGGTAGGTGAGAGGGAAGAGAACACAGCCACGTGATAGCATTCTTCCATGTAAACCTTTTTATGTGTAAAGATTGATTTAAATGTCAAATCAGGTGTTATGAATGCAGGCTGAGTAGACTAGTGGAAAAATCTATGGGCTGGAATATGGGTAACATTTCTGATATCTCAATTAGTAATGTGACCTGGTACAAATAAGCACTGCCAATCTGGACTTTATCAAAATATAATTTTAGATGATACTCCTAAATATAATCTAAATTTATTTTGCATTCCCTGTTTATATGATCTTTTGAAAAATGACCTATGGGCATAGCAATTTTTCTATTTAGCATGATAATTAAATATTATAATTCAGTAATTATCCTTTGATGAAAGTCCTTCTGTTATGGGCTCCCTCCCTGACAAATTCATGTTGAAATACTAACACCCCAGTTGATAGAATTAGGAGATGGGACCTTTGGGAGATAATGGGTCATGAGGGCTTTGCTGTCATGATTGGGATTAGTACCCCTATAAAAAGTGACTCCACAGAGCTATCCAGCCCCTTCCACCATGAGAGGACACAGTGAGAAAGCTCCCATATATGAACCAGGAAATGGGCAGTCACTGGACATTGAATCTGCTGGTGCCTCCAGACAGAAAAAAAAAAAAAAAAACTCTGTTGTCTACAAGCTATCTAGTTTATGGGCTTTGTTATAACAGCCAGTGCAGATTAAGACATCTTCCAAAACACATTATCCACTTCCCAGCATTAGTAGAATGAACAAATCCTAACCTGTTTTTTAGACTTGGTGTACTAGATTCTTCTGTTTAATGTCATTATCAACTCTGTTTATTTCTGATTTCAACCTCAGCTGTGGAGGGCAGGTCTGTGCCAGTTTCAATCTACCACACATGGATAGAGCCTCATCTCAAGTTCACTTCATGTGTACATCTGCATTCTGCTTCATTGCCTTCTCTGATGCTTCAGAAATTTGCTCAGCCTGGTGCAAGGCAGCCTGGATAGAGGCACAGATAGTTAATGTTAGGTTCAGATAGTTAATGTCCCAATGTTATCTACAACTAATGAAGCCTGTGGGTAAAACTCTAGCCTTCTGTGGTGCTAAGGAAATGTTGTGGGAGGCCTTCTGTATGTTCCTATGTTCCAAGAGATTCTTTGGGAAACAAGCCCTTATGTCCCACAGCAGTAACCTCAATAAGTCACTTTATAGTGACTCTTCTGTTTCCCTATTCTACTTCTTCTGCTGCTTCATTCTTTCTTCTTGAGATCATTGCTTTAATAAAGTAAACAGTGCCCAAGTCCTTGTCTCAAGCTGTGCTTTTCAAGGAACCTGAATTAAGACAGTTGAGATGAATGTTCCAAACAATAATAGCAATTATGCTTTTTGTCTGAGTTATGCAGATTAAAGTGAAATGGTTCAGGATTGAATGGATCCTCATCAGAAGTTTTGGAACACTATCTCCTTTTCTTAGGAAAATATTTTCTCATACTGACATATTCCTGAGCCATGTGACACTGAACTTCTGTGAGACCCAAGTTTTGTGCCAATTACTTCAACATTATCATTTTCATTCTATTACCAACCCAACTGCAAAGTGAACTTTTGTAATAATGAAAGAAATTTAAAAACTTGAGTTTAAGCTAACTAAATTGTAGAAACAACACAATTACAGAAAACAGAACTGTGTTGTAATTTTTACCCAGGTATGTCAGATGCTAAACATGTGCCTAAATTTCTCTCATCAGTGTTTTAGTATGGGGTATCTTGCCTGAGTTTTGTCATATTTATTACTAAAAATTTATGATGTTATTTTTATGGTATAGTACGTAATATTGATTTTTTTCCAATTACTAATTACTGTTATTCAAAAATAAAATTGACTTTTTAACATTTAGATTATGTGACCTTGCTAAATGTGCTAAATAATTCTGATGGATTATTTGGTTTTGTAATTTTCCTAGGAATTTCTTTAGTTTGCTTTATGTATTTCCAATACTTCTGATTTACGTTTATTTACTTATTCATCTTATTACCCTGACTAGAGCTTCTCAAGTAATGCTGGATGCAATTGTCAAGTGTAAACTTTCCTTCTTTCCAATGCTAGGAGAGCTTCACAGTGCTGAAGGAGAATAGAGCTGGAGCTGGGGGTGCTTGCACTGGTCACCTTTATCAGACTGAGATTCCTTCCTTCCTTGTCTTTGGGAATTATTATCATGAAGGGTTGTTAAATTCCTTCATTTCTTTCAACATTTATTCAAATGATTTTGTGACTTTTCTTTTTTATTCTGATGGTGTGGTGAATTAACTTGACTTAATTTGCAAATTTTGAATAAGTCTTGCAGTTTGGGAATAAAACAACTTAGTCATCATGCTGGTATATTACATACTGTCAGACTGATATGATAATTTTTGTTTGGATTCTTGCATCTAGGTTCATAAGAGTTATTGAGGTGATTTTCTTTCTTCCTTTGTATTGGTTTTGCCACATTTTGGTGACCAGGAATATGCTGGCTTTTTATAATGAGTAATGGAGTACTTGCTCCTTTCTCCTCTTATATTTTGAAAGATTGAATCTAAGATTGGTATTTATTCTTGCTTAACATTGGATCAAAATTATCTGGGTTAAAGATTTCTGTGCTGAAAGGTCCTTGGTAACAAAGGCCCTTACCTAATAAATGTAGAAATACTGAAAGTTTCTGTCTCTCTGTGAGTTGATTTTGGTAAGTTACAATTTTCAAGGAATATGTCAATTTCATGTAGGCTGTTTGATTTATTGACAAGGCTTTCCATGATATTATCCTTTGTTGTTTGTAGAATCCATTATAGTGGAATTGTTTCTTTGACTCCTGACTTTGGCTTTTGTGATATTTTTTAACCATTTTTATTAATTGTATTGAGAGAATAAACTATTGGCTTTGTTCAATTTCTCTAATATTGATTTTTGGTTGTACATTAATTTCTTTCCTTTTACTTACTTAGGCTTCTGTTTGTTCTTCTTTTGCTAGTGTTTTAGGGTAGGAACTTACATCATTTGTTTTAAATTTTTATCTCTAAAATAGATATTTAAAGCTACACTTTCCCTTTGCACTGCATTGACTCCACTCTACATACTTTCATCCACTTCTATATTCTTTTACTTAAATATGTTTTCTTTCATAATTTTTTTCTTTCACTCGTTTGTTATTTAGATGATAATAAATTCCAGATATTTGGAGAATTTTAAAATCTTATGTTTAGCACTTAAAATCAGTGTACTATGGTGACATGGCCACATCAATGTTCATAGCAGCTAAGCTAATTCACAATTTCTAAGTTATGGAACCAATCTAGGTGCCCTTCAATAGAGAAATGGATAAAGAAAATGTGGTCCATATACATAATGGAATATTACTCAGCCATAAAGAAGAATGAAAATATGGCATTTGCTGGTAAATAGATGGAACTGGAGGCTATCATGCTAAGTGAAATGAGCCAATCTCCCAAAACCAAAGGCTGAATGTTCTCTCTGATATGCAGATGGTGACTCACGATAGGCTGGAAGGAGAGAAGAGTGCAGGTTCACTGGATTGGACAAGGAAAAGGGGGGAATAGAGATGAAAGGGAATGAGAAAGATAGTAGAATGAATGGCATATAACTTTCCTATGTTCATAGACGAATATACAACCAGTGTAACTCCACATCATATACAACCACAAGAATGGGAAGCGATTCTCTATGTATGTATTATATGTCAAAATACATTCTACTGTCATGTGTAACTAAGAAGAACAAAAAAATCTTGTTTTATTGATTTATACTTTATACCACAATAGTCAAAGAATATGATTTGCATGATTTCAGGAATTTCAAATTTATTGAGACATTTTATAGCCCATCATATGGTCTATTTTGGTGAATATTCAATAAAAGTTTTTTTAAAAATGTGCATGCTGCTGTTATTATATGTCATGTGTTACTAATGCCCATTGGGTCAAGATCTTCTGTAGCTGTACTGAAGCTTTATTAGTTGTTCTGTCAATTACCATAAGAGCGTGAAAACAAGCAATATGACTGTGGATAGCTCTATCTCTAGATGTGTTGGGTTCTGCTTTTTTTTTCAGATCTCAGTTACTAAGTACACATATACGTAGGCTTATTATTTTTCTTGATTAATTGCCTATTTATAATTATACACATTTTCATTTTTAATAATACTCTTCTTGGTTTCTACTTTGTTTATTCCAGCTTTCTGATGAATCTGGTTTGTGAAGAATGCCCACCTTATTTGTTAATTCAATATATTGATCTCTCAGTTTTAATTGGAGTGCTTATCAGCATTCAATGCATATGTTGATGTGCCTTCATTTTTCTGTGTGTTTTCCACTTGACTCTTCTGGTTTTCTTGTTTCTTTCTTGCTGTTTTTGGTTTCATCACATACTTTTAAAAATATTCTATTTTGTTTTCTCTACTGGCTTTTTAAAATCTTTCTATTTTTAACATGCTCTGATACTTGCTCTAGGGTCAATTTTATGGATCTTTAACTTATTAAAGTCTATTGAGAGTCAATACATATTATAGCAGATTTAAACTTCAAAGTCCACACTGACATTTGCCACTTCCAACTTCAAAGAATAATAAACTTACAGAGGTGTGTGTCCATTCTCCTCCCTTCGTTTGTGCTCTTGTCACATTTTTTACTAATAAGTTTAAGAAAACCCCAATTAACAATGCTTTAATTTTGCTTCAATAATTTGTCTTCCAGGGAAAATAACAAAAACAAAAATGTTTTCTATTTCTCCAATTATTTCTAATTTCTGGTGGTCTTAATTATTTCCTGAAGATTTATTATTTATCTGATATAATTTTAATATAACATTCATAAATGTTCTTTATACTGTGAGAAAAATTGGTTGGTTAACAACAAATTCTCCACAATGTGCTTTTCTGAAAATGTCTTCATTTTTACAATTGTATTTTAAAGAGTTTTACTGGATATAAAACCTAATTTAATAGGGTTTTTTTTCCTATTTAAAAGAAGTCATTCCATTGTATTTTGGCTTCATTTTCCGAGGAGAAGTCAGTCATCACTTGTATTTGTTATTCCCTGAATAAATTTTCTACCCTCTCTGGTGGCTTTCAAGGTTCTTCATCTTTGATTTTTAGAAATGTATTTTAATATGTCTTGGTGTGATTATCTTTGTACTTTTCCTTCTTTGTGTCTGCTGATTTTCCTAAACATTTGTGAGTCAATGTTTTCATAAAATTTGGGGACATCTCAGCCATTATTTATTTAAACACTTTTTTGCCTAATCTCCCTCTCTTTTCTTTGGAAAAGAATAAACATTCCTAAGACCCCTTGATATTGTCTTTATATGCTTTTGAAGTGTTATTAATTTTTCTTTAATATTTTTATTCGTTAAAGTTCAATAATTTTTGCTCAATTGCTTCAAGTTCATTGATGCTTTCTTCTTTTATTTATAGTCATACAAGTACATGTAATGGATTTTAAAAATTTTCAGTTACTTCATTTTTGTTGTAGATTTTGTTTCATTTCCTTTTATACTTTTCATTTCTTTGCTTAGATTACTCATCTGTCTCATATAAAGGACATATTTTTCTTTTATTTCTTGAGATTATTAATAATAACTCCCTTTTAGTTGTTGCTTTCTAAATAAATTTCAGGGCTATCTTTATATCTTTATTGTTTTTCTCTTCATGTAGTAATTTTTTTAAGATTTATACTGGTCACTTTGATTTAAGATCAGGTTTAAATATACTGGATTTTTTTCTTTGAAAATTGTAGATTTTGCCCAAGCAATCAGCTCAATCATTGATTATTTGCTTTGTACTTGTATTAGCTTAGTTTTATGCTTTGTTAAAACCTATTAGTGTCATACCTAAAGTGTTTCTCAAGTCCTTCTAACTCAGTAGTATTTGGACTCTAAACTTCTCTTCTGTGGGTATTACCAAGGCTGAGTTTTAGGTTTAATAAGTAGGTATAACATAGGCCTTACTCTACAACAGGAGTCAGCAAACCATGGCCTGTAGGACAAATTTAGATCAACACCTGCTAATTTTATAATTAAGGCTTTATTAGAACAGAGCCACACACATTCATTTATGGATTGTCTATAGATGTTATAGATGTTTTGATATCATAAAATCAGAGTTAAAGTAGATGCAACAGAGTCCATATGGATCAAAGTTTTTTTTTTTTTTTTTTGGGGGGGGGGGATGGCGGTATCTGGGATTGAACTCAGGGGCACTCAACTACTGAGCCACATCCTCAGCCCTATTTTGTATTTTATTTAGAGACAAGGTCTCACTGAGTTGCTTAGCACCTTGCCTTTGCTGAGGCTGGCTTTGAACGCATGATCTTTTTGTCTCAGCCACTGGAATCGCTGGGATTACAGGTGTGTGCAATCACACCCAGCTGGATCAGAGAGTTTATAACATTTATACTTTAGCCCTTTACATAAAAATGTTTGCTGACCCTGGTCTGTGACAGGGGCACACATGAGACATGGCCTTTCTGACGTTTCAGCTGAAGGCTCAGGATACTAACAAGATTTCTCCACTCTGAGTTGTAGCATGAAGGCCACCCAGTACTGTGCACTCTCCAGTGTCTCTGTTCTTCTCTCAAGTCTGTAGTATCTGCTTACAGTTTACTCTCCCATAATGTCTTCTTGAACTTAGGAAGCTCAGCCCTTAGCTAAGACTCTTGACGGAAGAACCTGCACAAATTCTGGGTCTCCATTCAGCTCAACTGCCTACTTTCTAGTGCCCTGCCTGTGAATTTCAGCTCCTTCAGCATATCCTAATTCTAATCTCTGTTGTAACTTTAGTGAGAATGTTGAGCTATGCTGGGGCAGAGGCTCCCACTCACAATTGAGGAAATTGTTCTCAGACAGACAGTTGGGACAATCATGGGTCAACTCCAGGAGTGTTTTCTTATTTTAAGAGAATTTCAGGCTTAATTACTAAAGAGTTTTCTCCTATTTTTGTCCAATATTGGTGTCTTTCTATATAGTCTCCAGTATAAGTTCCCCTAGTGTCATTCTAAAATACCAAATTTATTTTTTTTGGCAAATGCATGTAATAAACACATTTACACATGAAACCTTTTACCTTTTAATAGATAATTGTGTGAGTGATGGGATTATACTTATATTACTTGAGAGATACTCAAATATAATTACCCATATATAGAGGAAACTTGAATATAGGAAACTGCATCAGCTGTTTTTCACCTAAGAAACTGCAAAGATTCTTTTCAGCTGCCTTTCATATGTGAGCTGACATCTCACATGGTAAATCAACAACCAATTTACTAACATTGTATTACCTATTATTATTAATATATGTGTTTTACCCATTTCACATCATTTATTAATAGGCATCTCATATTCTAGTTTAATTCTCTCTTTTCCTAGTTTTATTAAATTAATATCAGAATTCAGACTGTAGGTTGTCTTTGACAACTTCCAATTTTATTGTTTTTGCTAGAATATGAAACATCTGCCTTTCCTTTATGGAAGGAATAATAATCCATAATCATAATTTTTGTATTACTTTGTATTAGTTTTGTGAAACAATCCTTAGAAGTTTTTGAGTTACAGTATGATAACTTCCTTTTTATTCAGCCAAAATAGAGCTTCTCTGTTAAATGATCATTTTTTTAATAATATAAAATTAGGATATTTGTGTTGTTTCTATAATTATTAGAATTTCCAAGGAAGCATAAGAATTGTGTTTAATTCAATGCCTCTCTTAAGTTTATAATTGGATACAAGCTTACTGATGATATATTTGATAAGTATGGCATGGCTATAATGGCCTCCAAAAATAATAGAGGCTTTGTAAATATTTGAATAACTGAATTCTGATGTCACTTCCTTTGCTAAGGAAAACTCCTTTAAGTTAGGTATTAGATATTTATTGTAGTCATTAGTACTCATAATTATATGAACACATGTTTGGAATGTTTACACTTTTTAAAAGTTCCTTTCTGGTTGGGTTGCATTTCACATAAAGGACCTAAGTTCAAATAACACTTTAATATACTGGAAGCTATAATTGAGTCAAAGCTGTACTTAAAATTAAAAATAAAAAGACAAGTGTTAAAATAGAAGTGCTAATAAGACCTTAAATAAACTTTCCTAACTGTCTTGGCTGTAGAAATTAGCTGACTTTTTATCTATAAAAAGGGTAATTGGCATATTAGTTAGGTTACTCTCTGCTGCAAGTAATAGATATCCCAATTAAAAGTGGCTTTAAAACATATTTTTCACATGACAAGAGGCCTGAAGTGTGATTCCACGATTAATTAATCCTGTGGTTCAGTATCACCAAGGACTTGGGTTCTTCCATTCTTTCTGCTCTTCCATTCTCAACATGCTGATTCAAAAGTCAGACATGTCTCCTCTTAATTGCAAGCAAATTACAATGGCTGCAAACATCACATACACCTCATCCTCAAGCCTTTTGGACTGGAATCTATCTCAGATTTTTACGTAGATCATACTATATGGGAACCTGATGCTGTGCAAAAACAAATATATTTTATTTATTTATTTAATGTAGGAGACTGAATTTATTCAACAATTTTTACTGAGCCCTTACTATGCACCAAGCACTATTTTAGGTGCTGGAAATGTATTGCATTGATTAAATACATAAAAAATCTCTGTCTTCTTTGTGCTTACAATCTAGAGGAAGGATACAAGACAATGTAATAAATAAGAATATTACATAGTAAGTTAGAAAGTGATAAGTACTATGATAAAACAAAATGGAGCAGCTGTGAGAATGAGTGACAAGTCTCATCTGGAAATTTTCCAAAACGACAGAAGGAAAAAAGTTGACTTCTTTCTTGAAAAGTCTAGATATCCATACCCAACCAAAGGAAATATTTCTAAGTCTTTAATGTTTATGAGATTTTCAAGCAAGAAATTAATGGGCCTTTAAAAATATGAACGTAGAATTGAAAACTAGGAAGGGTGACTCTCATAAAATAGGTGCTCAACACAGAGTTCCCGGAGCACTGCTAACCACAGTGGATCTGAGGAGTCCAATTGGCTGAAGAAAGTCCAGTAGGGACACACAATGTAAAAGAACTCAAGTAGCTTTGGGAGTTCTTAGAATTTCCATTTCCTCTTGAAAATGGCACCTATCATTTTCTATTTATTTATTTATTTAGGTACCGGGGATTGAACTCAGGGACACTCAACTACTGAGCCACATCTACAGCCCTTTGTTGTATTTTATTAGAGACAGTGTCTCACTGAGTTGCTCGCCATTTCTGAGGCTGGCTTTGAACTCATGATCCTCCTGCCTCAGCCTCCCAAGTGCTGGGATTATAGTCGTGCGCCACCATGCCCAGCTCCTTTTTTATTTTGTCAAAGAAGAGTGAGTTCATTAAAAATGAATACTGAAAAAAAAAGAGAGAGAGAGAGAACACCCATATTTCCTACTCCATCTTCCCTCTCAAACAACTGTTCACACTGCACACATGTTCATTGTCTATCAGCAGACCTAGTTCTTTCCACACTGTTTTCAGAGACTAACACTAAACTACCAGGTAGGCTTTTCTTCTGATTTAAATTCAAATTCCCATTCCAACAAAACAACCAAAACAATTAATGTCCAGTTTGGGCTTCTGGGTAAGTGGTGTCACAAGTAGAAGAGAAAATAAAGAATGAATGGTGATATCATCTTCAATCAGAAAATCATTATTTTCAGCAAAATAGGACAGAGGCATAAAGTCCAAATTGTAGGATAAGGAAAAAGGAGTGTCTGTACATGGGATGCTTATAAATTGATCACTATGACAGAAGCCCTTTCTAGAGGTAATATTTCATTGGGTTGTAGTAATTCTTCAGAAACCCTAACAGCTCTGGATTAACAGCATCTGGAAATGGTTCAGATGACACCAATTTCTCTCCCCTGCTGTTCAGGCTTCAGTGATGTCTCTCTGTGGCATCTGTCACAAATTTGTTTCTTTGCAAACCTCCTCCTTTCAAATCAGGAAATGTACATAAAGTGCAAGTAAAATTCATTTCTGTGCTCCTATGCTCTTGTTTTGATAGCCAGTGTCACCAAATCTCAGTTAAACTGCTGGCCAATGAGGATGTCTGCAGGTCTTTCTGGAGTTAGCAAATGAGTTCATCTGGAGAAGACAGTTTTTAAAGGTCAATGAAGTCCCAGCAAGAAAACATGAAGTACCACATACAAGACATGGATGTGAATGATGCAAGCAGTAGAGGGGAATTTATGGTCAATGAAGAGGTCATCTTTGGGTTTCAACTCTTAAAAGAGAATTCTGGAACCATTACTAAAATGAACAAGGCCAGCAGATTTCAGAGCACAGTCAGTCTTCAGTGAGGGCAGATTCAGTTTCCATAGTTAAATTCCTGAATTTCTTTTTGACTTCTGCCCTTTCTTCAGCATCAAATACCAGTCATAGCGTATCTGGTAGCATAGGAAGGCTGGACTTCATGCGGGTTCCTGTAATCTGATCAGAAGAAGAGGAGTCTGTCAAAAATGGACTCCACATCAGCTATGAACAATTTCTCTTCTGGTAATATCCACAGGTTCCCAGCATGTAGCTTCACATCCCAATTCTTGTTCAGATAGTAGATGCAGGTGATGCAGCAGCCTTCACCATTGGGGTTGCCCACATGGAGAACATAACCTGTTCCATTGCCTGGATAACAAGCCACCTTTGCCTTGGACCTTTCCTTGATGTAGTATTTGCCTAGCTGGCTCCCGCAGTACAGGACCAGCCTGTCAATTAGAGACAGGAGGAAGCTGATGGCCTCGCAGCCCTCCTCATTGCCCCCGATCCACGTGATCTGGTCGCCCAGCAGGTGCCACTTGGAGCCTCCAGAGCCCAGCCCGGCCAGCTGGCCGTCCCGCAGGGCCCCATAGTGCAGCTGCTTGACACGCTCCAGGACGCGGTCTCCCACCACCTTGCCCAGGAATTTGTCTAGGTAGCAGAAGTCAACCTCGTGCAGACAGGGCACGATGTACTCCAGGGTTTTTTCTCCACATCCAGCCTCATGATGTGTCTCAGAGGCATCTCGCCCTCAAAGCTGAGGTCCGGGACCCCCAACGTGCACCAGGAAAGGGGAGGAAACCTAAGCAAGCCGAGGTGCAGGGCCCGGGGTTCAGCAACCTACAGCGGCAAAGGTCCCCAAGCTACAGTCGTGCCAAAGACCAGGGAAAGTTTCTCACAACTCTGGGTAGAAGGGATCGCGGCTCAGGGATCCGAGAGAGTACTGCGGGCTCCACAATCAAGTGCCAGACTGGCCCGCAAGGAGTCGGAGAGCCCCTTTTGGAGATGCCTAGCCACCACTGCTGCGCCAGCGGCCAGAGGCGGGGGCAAAAACAAGTTCACAAGCAGAAACACAACAGAGTATAACTCAAGCCAAGATCGACTCTATAGGTAGCAGGACTTGACCAATATTGTGATATCCCTCTACTTCCAGTGGCATTCTAATATATATTTATTAAGTGGATTTCTCATGAAGGGGAATTGTATCATAATTCACTTCTGTAGCATAAACAAATATTCCTCTGTGGCCAACTTTAAACTATAAAAATGCTATTACTTAATGCAGATTAGAGAAAGGGAAAATACTAGCATACTCTTAATAAGGGAGAGTTCTACCATAAAAATGTGATCCATGTTAAAAATTACTGAACAGCTCAGACACTAGTAAAATAATTAAGGAGTGATGTATTTTGATTATAGATATCTTCATTTTAATACTAAAGCTATATACCTTATTTTTAAATTAATAGCTATGTTTAATCATGATTTTGAAAAATTTCTAAATATTTAATATCCAGTTCCCATGTGCTAGCTCTAGCATACCACCATCCCCTCACCTTCGTGACTTCACTAATATCAAAGCCTTATACTATGTGCACACCCAAAACGTTACAGATTTTAACCAAACATTACAGAAAATAAATAGTACTATTTTGTTCACTATAAAAGTAGGCAAAACTTTTTCATATCTAACATTCAAGTGCAAGATTGTACAATAACCTGAAATCACCAAAATATTTTATAAAATAAGAGAGAAAAAAAGGCATAAATAGTAAGACTTACTGTCACATTTTACTGAAATTTGATGAAGAGAAAACTTTATCTGAAAAATGGCATTCTGAATCACTCATGAGCTAGAAATCTCAAATACTGTTTGTGTTTGTTGGCTTAGGCTATGGGTCCTGTGATCCTAACCAAGGCACATCACACCACAGGGAAATCATCCTCAGTTAGAAACTAGGTAGGAGGTTCCAGATAGTACTGAATGTCTATTCTAGCTATAAAGTTTGTCATTTTAAATTAAAATAAAATTCTAGAGCTTGCGATGTAGCTCAGTGGCAGAGCACTTACCTAGTATATGTGAGGCCCTGTGTTCAATTTCTAGAACTGCAAATAAATAAATAAATAAATAAATAAATAAATAAAATAAATTCTATGTGACCTTGGACATAGTTATTCACACTTCATCTTTCCCTTAAAAAACCTTAGTGAATGAGATAGGTCCTCAGTAAATCATGTCAAATTTATGTTGAATAATATTGGTAAGTATTGTGTTATAGTAGTTATTTACATATTATTGTTGTTTTACATGTTTATTTTCCCTCCATACCTCTAAGTTCTTCAAGGACAGGTCCTAAAGGGTGTAGGTGAGGTGAAAGAATCTGGTCTTAGGTGGTAGTTAGACCTAAGTTTGAAGCACAAATCAATACTTTTCTAAAACCATACAAATTTTAGATATGTGATTTAATCTCTCATGTCATTAAATATCCAGGTTTGGGGGCCTTTAAAATGCTTTTAAAACTCATTGAGCCAAAATACACTTAGTAAGCTTTCAAGAAATTATAGCTATGTACTTGTTTATTTTATCCAATACACCTAATACTGTGCTTGGCACATATTAGAATTTTATTTTTTCAAACTGCATAAGCAAATAAAACAATGAAACTAAAGAATGAAATAAAACATTCAAATTACAAATTAGATGCTTATGTTGTTGATTTTACTAAAACTGGTATTAATATTCTTCTAGTTCTGTAGCAACTCATCTTCATGGACTGCCAGGAATAGGATAGTGTAACCAATATCATGTAAGATGCTTTAAGACACTATATCTTTAGATCTTTACTTCCAGTTCTCATCACATTATCCTTCATTGAAAAAATGGGGCTCTTACATGACACAAACTCTGTGGTTCTTGACAGCTCTAAGGCCCTTCCAGACCTTATTGTATACCTGTAACTATAATCCCTATTGTACAGAATTAAAATGATTTTTAAAACCATGTTGATGCTGTGGGCTGGGGTTGTATCTCAGTGGTAGAGCTCTTCCTTAGCATGTGTGAGGCACTGGATTCAATCTTCAGCACCACATATAAATAAATAAAATAAAGGTATTGTGTCCATCTACAACTAAAAAGAAAAAAGCATATTGATGATGATATATGTAAACATTAGTCAGGATTATCAACTTTTAGGTTTCCAAAGAATGTGTATAAGTAATATCAGTTCTCTGATGGATCCAGAAAAAGCTCTTGATTTGTTCAGCTTTTCCTTGTTATAAGAGAGGGAGTGAAAAACTCAAGCTTCTTATATTTGTGAGCTATACTAGAAATCCCCTGAAATAATATTTAAAGACTTTTATAGAAGCAGATATCTCAATTTCCAATAGTCCTAAAGTAGCTAAAAAGTGATGATTAACATTTTTTTCACTCTTACAATTCTGTGTCCATGAATAGATTAGCTCTGGCATCCCTGCCTACTGCTCTCTGTAGTGATTTCAAGACTAAATTCCTACAAAATTTGCTGCAGAGTGATAGTTCAAGAGCTTGTCTCATGATCTTCCCACCCAGGTGTTCTCAGGGAAATGCAAAAGCTAAAATTTGGCTT
The DNA here is from genome assembly GCA_025594165.1 of Tamias sibiricus. Classification (NCBI taxonomy): domain Eukaryota; kingdom Metazoa; phylum Chordata; class Mammalia; order Rodentia; family Sciuridae; genus Tamias; species Tamias sibiricus. Next base: position 79,861,450 of record CM046668.1, read on the forward strand.
CTTTCCACTAGCCTAATTAAGAACACTCTAGATCACCAAGCTGGACAAGAAATTACATTGAAGGCATGGGACAATGGAAAATGGAATGACATAGCATGAAAGAGTTGGTCCAGGAAATTTCTTGTTGAAATCTGAGTGTGAGGTATTGTGGTACACTGGAAATTCTAAATTACTAAGTCATTAGTACACACATAAAGATGCCTTATAATTTCTAGATTTTTCAGCTTATTTATTCTATTAATCATTCCTTTAATAGAATTTGTTTTGTAGCTATTTAGACATTTTTGTCAAAAGCTTTTAGAGCACTGATATATCTGAGAATCTCAGTTTCTCCAAAGGAAAACATTGACCATGTATTCCCCTAAAAAGAAGCAGGTAAAAAATATTCTTAAAATTAATTTATACAAAACCAAAAATATATATGGGCTGAAAACTGTCTTACTTTTTAACCTCTAAGAAAATTTCCAAAATTACATTAAGATACATATTGTTCTAATATCAAAGCCAGTGTACAAAATAATTATTTTATCTAGGATTAAACTAATTTTCTTATTTTATAACTTGTGGAGGAAAATATGTTATATTCTTTGACACACATTTCAGTTTAAAGATTTATGTATATTTTATTTTATTTTTATTTATTTTTTAAAAAAGAAACTTTATTTAGATATGAATTATATACAATGAAATTCACATGCATTTAGTCACGTGAATGACTTTGACAAATTATATAAGTATAAACCTAATGAAGCTTGAGATAGTTCTAATATTCTGAGAAAGTTCTCTTGTTCCTTATCCACTGAGTCTATTCCACTGACATAGGTAATCAGTGTTATATTTTTTTTTATTCGAAGTTGTTGTATTTATAATAGTAGTATGTATTACAATTCATAATGCACATATAGAGCATCCTTTTACATAAAACTGTTTGTATACAAAGTATATTTGTACCATTCAAGTCTTCAATCATGCATTTGGGATAGTGATATCCATCTTATTCAACCACCTTTTCTTATTTACCCTACAACCCCCTTGCTCCATCCCTTTACCTCCCTTCCCTTTGACCATTCTAGTGTTCCTCTAATCCTCCTATGTACTCCGACCCAACAACACTGTGAACCAGCCTCCTTACATCAGAGACAACATTCAAATTTTGCCATAATCCATGTCATTTTGTTTTTTTTAAATGAAGGCAATTTTTAAATGTTTGGTATGAACATTCTTTTACTTAGGTAAATATTTATTTTGTATGTTTGGAGGATATTTCAACTGGTTTTATAGTTGAAGACATTTTACTGGTAAAGGGGACAAATGCTTTCCCAGCTTTAGCTAATAAGATAAGAACAAAGTTGTCTCACAAATAAATGGAAGATTAGGTATATAGCATTTGTTATGAATAACATAAACACACATTAAAAGGAGGGTCTAGGGGCTGGGATTGTGGCTTAGCGGTGGAGCGCTCGCCTAGCGCGTGGGCGACCCGGGTTCGATCCTCAGCACCATGTACAAATAAAATGTATTGAATAAAACGCATTGTGTACAACTAAAGCAAATAAATAAAAATATTTAAAAAAAAAAAGGAGGGTCTAATCATCATTTGATTCTTTAATCTCTGCAACCCTACTGGAGGGTGGGCTGAAATTCAACCATTTCTCCCCTAAGCACAAAGGACTACATGAAAGATTTGTGATGCTTCTCCCTAACACACTGTATTGTTGCTGAAATAACAAAGAAAAAGAATCTATTTAGATTTAATCCCCTAAAAATATAAGGTTATAGAAAACTAGACAAGTATCTTATTATAAATTGAACATGGTTTAGAACAAATATTCAAGAAAATTATACACTCAAGGAATCTTTACTTAACAATTATAGCTCACGAAAGCGTGACTACCATATACCTAAAAAGGTTTAGTCTTGGGTAGATTGAACTGAGACATCAAGAAAGTTAGTTTGTTTGAGTACAATGATTGGGAAAAAAAATGACCTGCATGTATTATGATTTGAAAACACAACTGTACTTGTTTTGATTCACTTAGTATAAATTTAGCAGATAACTCTATTAAGTAGAATTTCAGAAGAATTATATATGATAGCTCCTAATAGTGACCTATAATCAGTATAACTCAGAAACTGAGAAATAAGGTTGATTGTTCTTTTTTTTTTTTTTTTTTTTTTTTTTTTGGTACCAGGGATTGAACTCAGGGGCACTCAACCACTGGGCCACATCCCCAGCCCTTTTTTGTATTTTATTTAGAGACAGGGTCTCACTGAGTTGCTAAGTGCCTCACCATTGCTGAGGCTGGCTTTGAACTCGCGATCCTCCTGCCTCAGCCTCCCAAAGTGCTGGGATTACAGGCGTGCGCCACCGCGCCCGGCTTGATTGTTCTTTGTAAGTAAAACAAAACTATAGTGGAACTGGTTGGCAAAAATCATTAAGGAGACAAAATGATCTCAGGCCAAAACTACAGAAAAATCTACAAAATACATTAATATATCAAAAGGAAGAATATACTAGCTAGATCAGTGGAGTTTGTATTTGTCATTAGGCAGGGTGAAGAAAACACATGAGAAAAGTCCATTCTAACTGTAGGGGATCCAGTCCTATCCTGCATGTGTATACTGTAGAGCAAGCACATGAGGATCTACATGATCCCTTAATGTGTACATCTTTATGACTCTGTAGGGAGATGGATATACCCAGCTACTGTGTTACCCACCTATCTTACATTTTTTTCTCCCATGCCATGCTTAATCAGCAACACACTGAATATAATATAATGAATGAAAATATAATATCCATGTTAGCATGGGTTAGAGATTATTCACTAGAGCCTGGCACACACCTTAGCTCAGAGATGGGATTCTTCAGTACCTTTTAAAAGGAGCATTAAAAAAAAAATAAATATTTAATATCTAAGCCCTAGTTGATTTCATTCTACCTTTGCCATTAGTTAGGCATCTGTGTGATCTTCAGCAAGTCACTAACTCTCTAACCTTTTGTTTATCTATAAAATGAAAATAATGGTAGTTTGGTGTCCAAACACTATGTTTTTTTCATGACAAAATCTCACACATCTATGAGGAATGTGGGCAAATAAGATGTCCAAACTTTCTTTTTTTATAAAAAAGTAATTTTTAAAAATATTTATTTATTTACTTTAGTTGTACACAATGCAATACATTTATGTTTACGTGGTGCTGAGGATCGAACCTGGGCCATGCCTGTGCTAGGCGAGCGCTCTGCTGCTGAGCTACAACCCCAGCCCCAAGATGTCTAAACTTTCAAATAACATAAGTGGGAAGGTTTATTGTGACATGAAATTCGAAGGGTGACATATTAACTATTAATATTGTTTCTCCCACTGTGAGACTTAGGAATACTACCCAATCCCTTTAAGTTTCATTTTTCTGAGAGAGAAAACACCTTTTCTTTCTTAGTAATATTGTTTTTCACTAACATTTAAAAAATTCTATCTTAATCATCAGGAAAAGCAATATAATCAATGGTGACTACAAATTTTAAAAACTATTTCTCCACATTTCATTCAGTCAATAGCTATTTGTGCTGAATACCTGTGTGTGACAGGCTCTGTTCTAGGTACTTGGGATTAAACTGGTATAAAGTATACAAATACTCTTCCTCATGGTGCTTACTTTCCAGTGTAAAAAGACAGGAAAAAAATAAACTTAATAAAGAAATAAATAACTAGTATTTTGAAAGGTGATATGTGTTATATGGAAAAGATAGCATAACAAAGAAGAGGGGCTCTGGAAGGGAAGGGATGTCAGGTTGCAATAAATTTGGTGTCATGATACTTGAGAACACACTGTCATTCAAAAGCTTTTCTTTCCCCCCTTTTTCCTCTTCCTCCTCCTTTGTGTTAGTCAGCTTTCCTTCACTATAACACATACCTGAGACAATCAATTTTTAAACAGAAGTGGTTTATTCTGGTTCATAGTTTTGGGGGTTCCAGTCCAGGATTGGTTGGCCTGTTGATTTAGGGTTTGTGGTGAAACAGCATATTGTGGAGCAAACCTACTTACCTCATGGCCAGGGAGCAAAAGAAGATGAGATCAGCACTAGGGTTGCAAAATCCACTTCAAGGGAGCACCCCAAATGACCTCAAGACCTGCCACTAGGCTGTACCTCGTAAAAACTTTTACCACCTCCCAATCGTACCAAACACATGGGCTATCTGAACTATAGAATCCTCCTTTTCTTTTCTTAGTTTTTGCTTAAAAATTCAGACATTATATTATAAATATATTTTTCTTAAAATTTAGGAAACTATCTACTCTGTTATGGATTGTATATGAGGTGTTCCTACAAAGCTCCTGCATGAGACAATACAAGAATATTCAGGGGTGAAATGATTAGCTTATGAAAAGTGTAACACAAACAATGGATTAAACCACTGCTGGATTAACTGGGTGGTAATTATAGGCAGGCAGGGTGTAGCTGGAGAAAGTAGGTCACTGGGGGTGTGATTTGGGGATTTATATGTTGTCCTTGGTGAGTGGAGTTCTATGCTTTTTGGCCACCATTCCTTCAACCAAGATGTTCTGCCTCATCCTAGACCAGAGCTGTGGAGTCAGCCAACTGTGGACTAAATCTCCAAAACCATGAGCCAAAATAAACTTTTTCTCCTCTATATTGTTCTTATGAGGTCTTGGTCACAGTGATGAAAAAACTGGCTAGCACATACTTCTATTGGAGTAGTGATTACAATAACATACTTCTAATAGATATTACTGTAACAACAAAAACCTTTGAAATTCTCTTATTTACTCTTTCCTTGAAAAAACCTTTGAGCTTTGTAACTACGAAATACAGTTGAACACATAGGGTGCCCTAATATCATTTTTTTCAAAGAAGCAATATTTCCATTGCAAATGAAATAAATAGCATCTTTAAAAGTAATGCATGCTTTTTGGTCCACTTGATTTGAAACTCATGATTTTATTACTGACTTTTCTATTCATGGAAAGTATGATAGCAAGTGAGGGAACACAGGTTTGAGGCCTCTTTTCCTTTTTGTTCTTTCTTTCTTTTTTAAAAATTCTTAACAATAATCCATCTTGGCATAAACCTTTCTAGGATGACTGCAAAATATACAACAACCAAGCAACTGTACCTTGCAGGAAGAGATAAATGAAAAAAAATAAAAATAGAAAGGATGACAGGCTTCCTGAAAGATGCCATACCCCTAAGAACAAGCCACACAGAACTTAGAACTGTTTTCCAAGAAAGTACAATAATTTTTTGATCCACTGTTGATACTCTAGATTGCACTTTGTGACTAAAGAAGGCAGCACAAGAAAATCTGTTGGGCCATGTCTAGGAAAGGTTGCTAACATATGGGCCATATTTAATGACTTTGGTGAACTCTTCACTACGGAATTTAAATAAAGAACAAGTTATCATCTTAGCTCAGATATTCACATTTTTAGAAACTTTTGGTACTCCAGTAAAGACCTACTTTTTAGGGCAGGAGTCATTAAGAAAAAGTCTAGAATGAAAGAAAAATTGTAGCCTAAGATCCTAAACTGAAGGGGCTCCTTTTTTAATTTATGTGACAGCCTGGGTTATATTGACTCTTCTCATTGTGTATTACATACTATCCACCTATAAATTGGCAAAGAATATTGGTATCTATTGCAGGGCTGTTGAGAGTTCTTGAAGGTGACAAAATGCTAGAAAATATTGCTTACATTCTGTCCCTATTCAATGAAAAGAATCCATGAGAGGTTGATAACAAGAGTAACATTGGTTATCTAGCCTGGGAATTTCACTTCAGGGTTTCAACTGGTTGAAACTGAATGACATTCAATGGTTAATGGAAATTAATCCTGGGACTGCTTTGTGATGAGAAGCCCATTCCAGACCCAAGATGGCCTCAGCTTCCAACAATGCTGCCTCACACTACTTATAAGTTTCAACATTGAGACCAAAGAATTTTTATTAAAAGTTACTTTGTGGGCATTTTCAGAAACCATCTCTAGCTCAGTCCAGATTCATTCACTTCCTCACTTTCATTTTCAATTGTTTCCTCAGAAATATTTCTGTTTTTAGGAGGAGACAAATTCCAGCTCAGGTTCCCACCTTTCTTATATTTTCTATTTGGTATTTCATTTGATCTGAAACAGTGTGTCCTGGGAAGGAAAGGTGTGTGTGTGTGTGTGTGTGTGTGTGTGTGTGTGTGTGTGTGTAGAAAATTACAGAATAAAATAATTTTAATTGAATTGACCATTTAGTGATTTCCTACTTACTATGTGTAGGACTCAATGTGAGACAAGTATATATTCAGAAAAATAATTAGTCACTGAAGTCAGTAAATATACATTCCATAAAAGAAAAATAAATGAAGTTCTATGGTTAACAGAGAAAGAAAAGAACACCTTATTTATTAAGATAAAAGAAAGCTTCATTCATCCATTCATTGATCTATTCACCTATTTGATTACTATGAATCTGTGAAATACCTACTCTATGCCTACAGGAAATACCCATACAAACCATCCCCTATTAGACACATAGTCAATTTCTGAAACTTCAGGGTACCTCACAATTTCCTAATGAGTATGTTAAAATATGGATTGGCTGGGCCATAGCTTCAGGTTCTTGATTCAACTGGACACAAATGGGTATAAAAATTGGCATTTCTAACACATTCCTGGTGCCCCTTCTGCTATGTTCTTAGAATCCCACCTTGGGAACCACTGGGCTCGAGTGCTGTTTCTCAAGTCAATCGTATTCATGATTCACTTCGCATTTTCTTGTCAAAATGCAGACCCTTGCTTATTGATGTGGGCCCCCATTTTTGCATTATTCCCTGTGCTTCATTTTAAGTAATATAGGTGAATAAAAACTTCTAAGTAAACATGCACAAAATACATTATAAATAGAAATAAATAAATTAAGATAATTGTTGAAGAAGAGACTGGCTTTCCAAAGGGAAGCTGGTGAAGGTGTTCAGAGGGAAGTGGGTTGATGCAAGCTGAGAGTGAGAGAGATGAAGGGGACAAGAGATGGTGATAGACAGGAAATTGTAAGATGGTGTGATCTAGGACTGGAAGGTTGTGTGGGTTGGTGACTCAAATGGAGAGGAAATGGGAGCTTCTCAAGCTGAAGAAGCAGTAGAACTGTAGAAAATATTATGGGATGGTCATCAAAGGAAAATGAAGTTCCCAGAGTCGGCAGAAGCCACAATAGAGAGGGAAACATAGCCACCTTACAGAGGAGGGTTTTCCAAATGTCAGCACACTGTCATCAAGTTCAGGGAATCATTCTGATGGAGAGATCTCAGAGAACATGAGATTGTTGAATGAAGAGGTAAAGGATGATCTGAAAACAGCAGCACTGGCCTCTTGGACTCTGAATGAAAATGAATACTTACAGAAGTCCTGGCCTCTACTGAGGGGTAAGGGATAGCAAGTATTTTCAGAGAGAGAACAGCTTCCAGATAAGATGAGGGGGCAAAGAAATGAAAGGAGAAAAGAAAGAAAACCTTGTTCAAACTGGTGGTGAGTCAAATTACCACACAGGGGAAAAGATATCACATCCATGAAGGGGACATAGAATAAAAATGTAGGATTAATCTGAAAAGATTGAGAGTAGGTGCAAAGGGCTCTACGTAAGTCAGCAAATTTCAATAACAGAGATTAGTAAATGAGACTTGTGAAATATCTACAGACGAGGGAGCAAAAATATTCAGGCCATTTCTCTGGAATGTTAAATTATTCATTTTTAGGATCAGTGTCATAAGTGTTATGCTTAAAAATAATAAAATAATTCCTACCTACAATTTACTAAGAGTTAAGACATAGACCATAAAAATAATAATGTAGGAGAAATGAGGGCCCTGTGTGTTTTCACCAGTGTCTAGCTATTCTACCCTGGGTAGATTTCATAGCCTCTGGGTGCCTCAATTTCTTCATCAATACAATAAAGATAATAAGCCCTAACACTTATATATAAGGTTTACTATTTAGATATTGCCTTTAGCTATTTCTAAAATTAACTCATTTAATTCTCAAAGCAACCTGATCAGTTAGGTAATACTGTTATTTGGCTTATTTATACATGAGAAAATAGATTATGTTAGCAGGTCTAACATTTCCTGAAGTGAAAATAAGTATACTGGCCAGGAATACTGGCCTCACCACATATTCTGCCTCTTGATTAGCAGTAGATAACACCAGTAACTATACCTGAAGTGGTTAAAGGGGTAAATATGAAAAGTCTAAGCATGAGCACATAGTAAGAACTCAAAAAATACCAAAATTTTAGATCCTCAGTTCTCATCCCCACTTCCTAAAAATACAGAATCCCAAATTGAGGTATTTTAAAATTAGTAATTGTGGTTTTTGTAGTTGTCCTAGTTAATAAAAAAGCTAATTTGAAACATATGTCATTTTACATTTATTAAATTAGCAAAATTTAAAAATAATAATATCCAAAGTTGGAACTCTTTGCCAAAATATATGGGCTCACTCATTTAAATAGTAATATTTTCCAGTAACTTTCAAGTCTCTACCCTTTTACTGGCCAATGCTGTTCCTTCTCAGGCAGCAGCATGTCACGGAGGAAGCAGCAAAGTTTTGGATCAGAGAGGCCCAGCTAGGCTGAGAATTAAAGTACAGGAAATTATTCACTTACTAGTTAGGTCAGCTTGGTTAAGTTAGTTATCTCTGAGCACCATTTCCCTCATTTGCAAACCAAGGCTACTACTTAGTTAAAACATTGTATTCTCAGGTAAATCACATGGCAACTTGTATGGTTGAACATGCTTGAGTTTACTTTCCTCAAACATTTGTTCCTTTCAACAAGCAAGGAAATAACTGAAAAGAAAGTTGATTGCATAATATTTTTTTATGATAAAAATTGCTACCAACGATAATGTTCTAAAATAAAGAAAATAACAAATATATGAATTTGCATTGATATGAAGAAATCATGGTGCTGTGACTGGTATGATAAATGTCAAAACACATGACAACTGGAAAATGTTTATTATAATAGTTTTATAATAAATAACACAATGAAATTATTTATGATTATAACTTCTCTGTATAAAAATTTTTTGGACCTAGGAGGAGGCATGGAGAACAACTGTTGTACTAGATTTTTCCTCACTGGCTTCCATGATTATTTGTCTAATAAAACTTATTGAGATAAGATAATTTGTCTAATAAATACTTATTGAGATATAATTAATATTGAGTTATGCATATGTGGTACCGGGGATTGAACTCAGGGGCACTCAACCACTGGGTCACATCCCCAGCCCTTTTTTGTATTTTATTTAGAGACAGGGTCCCACTGAGTTGCTAAGTGCCTCACCATTGCTGAGGCTGGCTTTGAACTCGCGATCCTCCTGCCTCAGCCTCCCAAAGTGCTGGGATTACAGGCGTGCGCCACCGTGCCTGGCTGAGTTATGCATATTTTTATCTGAATATGTTTCATCTGAGAATACATACAGTGCTCTGATACTTAAGTTTCTACCTGAGCTTCAAAGATCTTCCTGTACTTCACATTTAATTTAGACAATTCTAGAACCAGATTTGTTACAGTAAAAACAAACACATAACAACTTTGAATTTTGAAATTTTTTTATCCTATATCCACCATGTAGCACTTCATAAATCGTTGTTGAACATTATTGAATAATTTGCACTCTATAGTGAAGTTTAACTATTCAAGGCATTCTCATTTCCCTTTTCCTATCTCTCCTTGTCTCACCAACCAATATTTATCAGTTTATTTAAATATTAACTAATTTACAAATCTTCTTTAAAATGTACCTAATAACTCAGATACTAAAAAAAAATCATTCCTGTAACATCAAAAAGGCATATATTTTATCAGTCATATATATGCTTTAAATATTTTAAAAATTTTATCTGATTTCATTTTTTGTGGGACTTGTATTTGAACCTAGGGCCTGCACATGCTAGGCAAGCACTCTACCACTAAGATACATATCAGTCCTTCTATTTAATTTTTATTTTATTTTATTTTATTTATTTATTTTTTTGGTACCTGGAATTGAACTCAGGGGCACTCGACCACTGGGCCACATCCCCAGCCCTTTTTTGGTATTTTATTAGATACAGGGTCTCACTGAGTTGCTAAGTGCCTCGCCATTGCTGAGGCTGGCTTTGAACTCGCAATCCTCCTGCCTCAGCCTCCCAAGTGATAGGATTACAGGCATGAGCCACCACGCCCCCGCTGGGCGAGTTGCCCAGACTAGTCTCAAACACTTGCAATCTTTCTGCCTCAGTCTCCAGAGAAGCTTGAAGCATCCCAAAACAGGGAGATGGCTATTGTGGCTAGCTGGAAGCCATAAGTTCCACCTGATAATAATCATACGCACCTGTAAATGCACGTGATGCACCCGCAAAGCTAGCGGTCAGAAGGGATTCATTTAGTCAGTCGTTCAGTTGCTCAGTCTGTCGGAAGAAGAGAAGAAGAAAAGAGTCAGAGCGGCTAGAACATAGTCAGAAGAAGAAATAAGAGTCAGAGCGGTTAGGAGAAAGAAGTAATAGTTGCTGGTCAGAGTCAGGCCGAGGCTGCTGAAGAAGAAAGAAGAAAGAAGAGAGAAGCTCTCTTTCTCTTTCTCTCTCTCTCTAAGCTCTCTCTAAGAAAGTAAAAGAAAGTGAAGAAGAAAGAAGAAAGAAGCTCTCTCTCTCTCTCTCTCTCTCTCTCTCTCTCTAAGCTCTCTCTAAGAAAGTAAAAGTGTCAGGTCGAGGCTGCCGAAGAAGAAAAAAGAATCTTTCTCTCTTTCTCTCTCTCTCTCTCTAAGTTCTCTCTAAGAAAGTAAAAGTAAAAGAAAGTGAAGAAGAAAGAAGAAGAAGCGCTCTCTCTCTCTTTCTCTCTCTCTCTCTAAGCTCTCTCTAAGAAAGTAAAAGTAAAGAAGTAAAGAGTCAGTAGTCAGAAGAAGTAAAGAGTCAGAGAGATTGCTGAAAAAGCCAGTGTTAGAGTTTTGAGAGATAGTTAAAGCAGAAGAAAAAAAAAAAAACCTTCTTTCATCTTCATTCTGCCTCTGAGTTTTTCTCCCGCGGCGGTGTTGTTGCTCCAAGTCAGGAAGCAACAGAAGCTGAAATTACATCTTTATGCCACCACACCCAGTATATGTGTTTTTATTTTTGATACAATTATTATTACAATTTTTTACTTTGGTTTACAAAATGGGGCAATTTCGATTTTGCAAAGCAGAGCTTGAACTGATTTTTTAAAAATAAGTACTCTGTGATATTTTGAGCTTTTTCCAGAAATCTTCTGTATTACCAAGAAGCAAAGAAATACAGAGTTTCAATGAAAAAAAAAAAAAAAAATAAAAAAGGAAGGCAGGGAGAATAAATAGTATTGGAAAAAAAAAACAAGCTTTTTATTTCATTCCTCTGAAGGATTTAAGACTTAGAGGTAAAACTATATTTGAGTTTTATGTAGGAAATAAGTTTGGATTTCACGTGTCTGATAGAAAGGCAAGCAATGTGTTACAGGCAAGGCAACACTGCAGGCTTTCTCTCAGTGAGCATACATGACTCAATATAAAACTGCAGAAACTGCCAGTGTGAACATCTAGGGTGACCTGTGTGCACTCCAGACTAACTAGAAAATAAGTCCTGCATTAATTATCAAGTTTTAGTGAGGAATTCAATCAATGTCACATTAACTTTTACAGAAAACTAAAAAACAGCTTATGCAGGTACAAAGATTTATCAGATCAGATGGCATCAATTAAGATGCTAGAAAAAAGCCCATTGTAACTAGAACTTTTTTGATCGCTCATAATTTTGTTGGGAAAGTACTGTCAAGCAGAAACTTCATTCATTGCCTGAGATGACAAAAGTATTCAAAAAAAAAAAAAAGAACAATAAAATGGAAACATACATCTTATTAGCATTCTTTATTTATAGACAGATGAAATATTATGGAAAAATTAGAAGAAAGCAGGTTTCCTCACTGAAAGCTCTAATAAATATACTCTAATTATTTATGTAGTTAAAAAGTAAATGATGCTATTAAATTCAAGCATAAAAATATAAGTTTTACTGAGCCAGGAAAAAAAGATTAAAAGGGAAAACAATCTAATGATTAATTTAAAATAAAATATTTAAAGTTTGGTATTTTTAAGGAAGCTCTAAATATTGACCACCTCAATGAAATGTCAGGATATTCCAGGTAGTTATGTTAAATAGAATCAATAAATCTGAGAGATTAATCTACATAACCTTAAAAGCAAGAGTCTCTATCAAAGTGTTCTCCCTATCATGAATTTGCATGTGTTGTTATTTACTCCAATTTATACCAACGTTTATAGTAAATATAAAGCTTACATTAAAAAAGCTACTCCAAGTAAGCATGTGGCTGATTAAATTATCCACCAGCTTTCATTCTGTCTTTTGACTCCAAAGACTTTCTCGGTTTTAATATTATTATGAGGCTGGTTTTGCCCTTAATTATGAGAAATTGCCTAAGTTAATGGAATTTGAGAATGGGTGTTTGCTGTCCAACTTGACAGATTGAGCTTCCTCATCTGAAACAAAAGAAAAAGGTAATGGGAATTTAAAAGTAGCAAGAGATTTGGAGCCCTTGAATTTCTGCTGCTAACCTTAATCATTTCATTCTATTCTTCAAAGAGTCTAATTCATAATAAGCAAATCAGATATAAGTAGAGAATGGAAGGCAGACAATAAGAATAAAGATTAGAATGGAATGACAATTAATTTTCTCCATCAAAATTATCCCCCAAATATTATGGCTTAAGGAAAAACAAAAATGTTAATAACTGTCATTTCTAAAACTTTGACTAACCAATAAATACACATCACTCATGCCCATTTCTCATCCTATCTTTTTTTTTTAATATTTATTTATTTTAGTTGTACACAATGCCTTTTTTTTATGTATATGTGGTGCTGAGGATCGAACCCGGGTTGCGCACGTGCAGGCGAGCACTCACCGCTGAGCCACAACCCTAGCCCCTTCTCATCCTATCTTAAATGGAACAAAGTGGCTTTCAGAGGCTGGGAAGTGCATAATTACATAGAATGGAGACTTTGGACTTTGATCATAATTACAGTGCTTTATCCAACCATCACTTGTTGCTTGAGGACTAGTCCTTTGTGAGTTCTTTAAAGGAGATAGAAACCCTGTCAAGACAAATTTGAGCTTCCAAACAGCTAATCAGAAACTTTGCTTTCTTGTCCTGAAATAGAGATCGAAAATTGCCACTTTAATCTGACAGTCCATTTGGCTTTTAAATGAAGTGAGTACACGAAGTCTCTCTTTGAGAAGACATGTGTCTCCGTTGTACATTATCTCCAGGTACATTTTTATGAGCTTCTGTTGGGGCCTGGGAGCCTGTCTCAGTGTATGTAGTAATTTTCAAAATTGGGTGTACAAACAAGCAAATCATCCAGAGTGCCTTCTTAAAATGTTGATTTTGCATTTCTTTCCTTTGGTGTCCAGTTTCTCCAAGGAAGATATCAACCTCAAACCTAAAATCCAGAGAAAACGTTATAGCACCAGAAGGTCTGAAGTTGTTTTTTCCAAGCGTGGTCTGATAATTACACCAATCAAAAATTTTTTTTTGTTTTTGTTTACAGTGCAATTCCAAGACTCCACATTTATCAAATTATTGTGTCTCAAAGACTTGATGTAACATCATCTGTCTTCATACCTGAACCCATCAGAAGTGACCATGTGCATCCCTATGCTTCCCAAATTGAAATTTGTGCTCCCAAATATTAGAGGTATTATCAAACAGTCAAATATAATATTTCCACATAAAAGAGTTTGAAGAGCATTAACAGAAGCCACTAACAAAAGTCACAGTTCCAATTTGCTGCCTGGAGAGCAGGTGCTTGCACCTGCTATCCTCAGATGGCTTCTGCAGAGTCCTCCTAACTTCCTTGCATTTTGTATTAGTTCTACACAGGCAATTCTAACTTTGGATTTCCTGAGGTCTAGGAATGTATCTTACTTGTATCTTCTATTTTCCTTAGGTCACAGCATAAAAATAGTAATAAATTCATAAAGTAGTTTAGTTAAACCAATAAGGCATAGTTTTGATTTCTCTATCTATGATTTGGGGATAAAAGTTCTTTACTTGGTAGATTAGTTTCCTTTGGCTGATATAACAAGATTATTACAAACTTAATGGCTTAAACTGATACTAATGTATTATCTTACAGCTCTACAGGTCAGAAGCCTATGCAGGTCTCAATGAGCTGAAATCATGGTGATAGCGGGGCTGTGTTCCCTTTGGAGGATATAGGGGAAAACCTGTTTCCTTGCCTTTTCCAACTTTTAGAGGCTGCCCATCTTTCTTGGCTCATGACTCCCTTCCATCTCCAAAAGACAACAATTGTTTGTAAAGTCTCTTTTTCACATTACATAGCATGGATTCTTCTACCTTCTACTTACACATTTTTAAAGAATCTTCACTGTGCCCACATGAAGAATCCAAATTAAGCTATCTATTTTAATGTCAGCTGATTTGTAACCTAAATTCCATCAGCAACCTTAATTCTCCTTTGCCATGTTGTATAATGTATTTACAGGTTCCTGGGATTAGAAGGAGGCTGTCTTTGGAGGCCATTATTCTGCATACCACACTTGCCCACATCCAAGGTACATCAAATATGTAATCCACTGGGAAACATTTTGTTAACTGTAAAATTTTACACAAACCAAATAAAATTTTCTGTTTTATGGTAGATATAACATTAAACTGGAGTCAAGAGATTTAAATTCCCACCCTGGTTTTGGTACTATTTTGCTGTGTGATTTTGGCAACTCACTGAACTCCTCTGGAATTTAGATTCCTTAATTCTGAAGCTTAAGAATTGAGAGAGACAAGTCAAGTTGATGTCACTACCCACAGTGATCTTTGATCTTAATTTAAAGTTGATAAGCAGAATAGTGAAACTCAAGATATGCATATATGAGCTAACAATTATTTGTGGGAACGAAGCCTCAGCCCACTAGTACTCAGTAGAACTGAGCAATACACTAAGGGTTTCATAGTTGAATTTATTAGTTCCATTGGCTTATTTAATTCTTGAGGTCCTTGTTATGAACAGCAGATCAAAGATTCTCCCTACTTAATTTATGAAAAACTTTGGTTTGTATAGCTTAAGTGATTTCATGAAGGTCATCTAACCAGTTAGTAGTGGAGTTAAGACCACAATCCAGATCTTTGACAAGTTCTGTTCATACTCTGCTAACATCCCTTTTTCTCTGCCATTAAATGCTTGTGAAGCTCCGTAGCAGCACACAGGATTAGAATAGCATTGTAGTATTAGTTAACTGTAGTTGGTCATAAAGGTATTTTGAAATATTTTTTTCTTGTGCAAATTGAAGTTTGAAGCACTTTTTTTTTTTTTTTTCTGCTTGAGGTTGATGGATATCGGTATGTTAGACCCTGCAGATAATTGTAACAATATTTCATTTACTTAAAGTATATCTAATACTTTCTGTGCTCAGCCTTGGGTTATTTCAAGTACTGAATACAAACATACAGATTGCACATGGTGGCTCATTTCTTCCCTTCAAATAGAGAAATCTCGTCATCGTGTTAATGACTAACACCTGGTTTTCATATTGAACTAGAGAAATTTAGCCTTTATCTCACATTAGAAATTATATTAGTACATGTTACATGAATTATTTAGAAAATCTTCATAAAGTACATAAACTATTGTCAGGGCATACTTTTTTGTTTGTCTTGCAATGATCCTGGCAGATGAAAAGGATATTAAAGGTAAGGGATATGATGTGGCTCTCTAGAATTAGCAATGGCTAGAAATGGCTACTGACCCTGAGATTGAAGAAAGAGGGAGGTAGGGAGTAGTTGCTGTAAATCAAGAGACCGGAACTGTGGCAAGGCCCCTTGACAGGATCTACAGTCTTTAATAGAAAACCCAATAGGAAGTCAGTCAGGAAAACTGGTATCCCAACTCCACTCTCCTGCTGGAGGTTCCCATTTGTTGAAATCAATGTGAAATGGGAGGAGGGAGGAAATGTTTAATGCAATCTTTAGAAGTCAGCTTGCTGGACACAGAACAAAAAGAAGGATGCAGGTGGATGTGGTGGGTGTGAGGAGGACACCAAACACAGAGCTACATCTGCCTTCATGTGATTTTATCAGAAACTACAAGTTCATTGTCACCTCACTTCCTTTCAGGATGCATTTAGCAAACACGGTTAATCAAGTTGGCCTTTAGCAAAGCACAAAATTCACAGCAAATATGTAATTCACACAAGAAAGTCTTCTAACTCTTTACTTTATCAGTTTCATTGCTTTTTTAGAGTAAAGGGTGATTGTGAAAAATAATACAAAATATTTTACAAGTGGATTAAATTGTAATGGTGTTTACTTTTACTTTATTCTAATACCTGGGTTATCACATTATTTCAAACTTTAATATTAATTCATCCTTGTAATTTCAACTGGTTTTTTTTTTGAAAAGATGTTTGGAAAGGATTTAATCTGTCTCAGAAATACTTGGTTCAAATAATTTGTTCTTACAAACTAGATGGCAATTCAAAACACTAAAATTGCAAAAAAAGGTCCAAATAATATCCCCAAAAAAGTAAATTTGAAGATCTAGCTCAAACAATTGCTGAAATTTTAGATTCATTTTGAGAATTTACATAATTAAAGAAAACAAAAAAACTCACTGTGTACAGTTTTTGTGTATGAGAAAATGGTAACTAACCCACTGACTTACTTATTGATATTGCATAATTTCATCCATGCTTTGATAATTTTTTGAAAATTAAGTTAGTAATCAAATGATAACATGTGTGATTTTACCATATCACCAAAAGAAAATCTAATAATCACCATAGTTTTGATTGCCTTTTTGATTCTCAGAAAAGTTTTTGCAAAGACCTAAGTAAAGTAGACTCAATCCTGAGTATAACTAAATGTATAATATATCAATATGTTCAGGTGGAAAGAAAAAAAAAAACAGGGTGAAATCTCAATTTTAACAAGAGAATGATTAGCATAGCACATTAAAATGTGTATTAAAACTGGCTTTTTTGAAGTGGCATTAGTATTCAGTAATTAACAATAATAACATGTTATTTATTCTCTTCTGTGATAAAAGGAAATTCATGAATTAAGGTAGTATGTAGTTAAAAATATCAATATATCCTGCCCTTTCTTTTTTTAAGAAATTCTTTCATGACTTCTTTCTAGAGACAAGGTCAGGAAGACAAATTTAAGTATGTAGATGACTATGATTATGGAATGATTAAATTTGGTCTTTCTTAAAATAGATTTTGTAAACTGAGAACTACAAGGGTTGTCTGCTTAGAAAAACCAGCTGAAACCCATTCACTCATTGAGCATCAAAAGAGAATGTTGTATGATACTTGCTTTGACAATGCAATCTAAACTTTCTTTTCTTTTTTAAAATTTTTTTTAGTTGTAAATGGACAAAACAACCTTTTTTTAATTTTTTTTATTTATTTACTTATTTTGTCTTTATGTGGCACTGAGATCAAACCCAGTGCCTCACACGTGTGAGGCAAGCACTCTCTATGGCTGAGCCACAACCCAGCCCTAAATATCTTATAGTAATATTTCATTTATTCATTATTTATTCAATGAGGATGGACAATAGTAACAATTAAGTCCTTAAACTATTTAAAAAAAAAACAGTTAAAATATTTGAAGAAAATATCTTACATTAAATATATAATACTTTAGAGTTACATAAATAAATTTTATACACATCTTATTCACCTTGGACTTGCAGTGCCCTACACACAGCAGATACTTAGTAACAAATATTTCTCTCTCCTTTTATTTGATGATACAGTTTTCATCACAAATGAGAAGCACATATTCTAGCCTAAAACAATTTATTATGCAAATAAACATTCCCTGACCATCCTGAACTGCAATCTCAGAGCTCACCATATGTTCATGACCTTTCCCCCAACGTGACACCCTGATGGAAGCTTATAGTATTCTAGGAAAATCTAAAACTATTTTAAAATTCTATTATTCCTTAAATTTTACAGTAAGTTAAAAACTGAGGCGATATTTATCCCATGAACTCACAAGTTGTCAGGGTAATATGAAAAACCAATTTCCTTACTTATTTATATTTATCAGTTTTTCCTGATAATTACTAGAAATGCCTCTAGACAGAGGTGTGCAGGTTTGAAGTATGGGTTGCTAGTCAATAGAAGAAAATTTCTTCTAAAGCTGCTGCAGATCCAGGTACCTACTTTAGGAAAGATGTCTTCAAGGGAAATATTAAGGGGTTGATGTTTCATCACAATTATGGTCTTAGAAATATTATTTCAAAAGATGTTCAGTGGAGTTGATAATTTTGAGATGGAAAAATCTCTGAGAAATAGAAAAATTGGGGTGTTTTGCCTTTTTTTAATTAACTCATCTATAAATAAATCTAATTTTCATGTCATCTCAGAAGATTAACTGCAGGATGATTCCTTTGTGCTGTCATTCTGTTTGTGGCTGACAGCAAGGCAGAAATCAAGTCACCATTCGCATTTCCCAGTTCATTCTGGGAGACCAACTATATTTTTTTCTTTTTCTCTCTCTTTTTTCTGTCTCTGCCATTCCATTTACCTTTCTGCCTTACTCTGCCCTTCCACTTTCTCACATACCCCAACAGAAACCTCACAAGAAGAAAAACAGAGTCTGCCTAGTCCATATCAGTATTCTACACAGTGGCAAATCATATTAATGAAAGTAGATCACGCATTTTTCACAATCTGCCGTAACTGAGTCTTGTTCAGAGCCATCAAGGCCACTTCTAGTAGAGGCTCCAATAGGCACAGGTGACAAATGTCAAGTTAACCCCTTTCTAATCCTGCTGTTTTTAACACTCAGAGGATCTCTGTCATTCGTCTTTAAAATAAAGTATGAAATTCAAGCATCAAATATCATGCTGTTAAATTAACAACATCACACCGCTCCATATGAACTTCAATATTTCCCATAACTTTATGACTGAAAAAACACTGTTCAGTTTCATTTACTAGTTTAAAAATAGCAAACTATAATTTGAAACACACTCTCTCCCTCTCCCTTTCTCTGTCTCCTACACACACACACACACAATTGTGCACTATCAATAATATTTCCTCTCAGTACTAGGCAAGTATTTCTCTTTTCTTAGTACAAACACAATTAAAATTCAGTATAATTACAGGTTTTAAAAGTCAAATATGTCAAAAGATGATGTTAATTATGAAACAAATCAAAAAGAAAATATTCCTTAAAGCTAAAATGACAAGCCACGTCTGTTTTCTATAACAATGGCTATTTACCTATTTTTATATATAAATCAAAACTATTCAGTGTTTATTTTTGACTTGAAGATTATTCGTAGATTATTATATCCCTGCCCAGTGCAATTTCATTTTTCTTGGGTGGGTGGATGCTGGGCAAGGCAAATAATATATTTTAAACATCTTAAAAGTGGTGTGATAATTTTTTTAAAATGAGATGTTTTTAAATTTTGTCATTTTGTAGATCCAGAGATAATATTAAATGAGAAATTTCGAAAAGATGCCCACAGATCATTTGAAGTCTACATAAATCCAAAATAATATCACTGCGCTGACCAAACAAGGAGGGGTTCCTCTTTGTACACAGCAAAAACACTCATAATACACAAGGCACTGAAATTAAGTTTTGATAGAAGTTATGTCACATTTAAACTCACTGCTGGATATAAGGGTCGGAACAGTACTGTAGGGTGGCACACCGTGAAGTTTCAAAATTCATTTCCTTCAAGCTCTCCTTAATATCAACCAACAGAGAGCAACTATATAAAATATACACATATACCTGTGTATATATAGATATTTAGCCAAAAGGCTAAAAGCAATAGGGTCAAATGCCATCAGACATAGAAGTTTAGACACTTCACCCCTTCACACATATTTGCAAAGAGGCGGAGCATTTCTTCATTTTAAGCCAATGAAATCATCCAGTGACTAAAACACCAAAACAGTTGATTCTTACCAGCTGGGCATCCTCTCTAAAGTTGTTCTTCCCCTTCTATCACGGCTTTAGAGTCCTTGATGTATGGTAGCCACACATGTTGGCAACTTGGAGGCATCTCTGAACTTCTGCTCTCTCTCCTGATTGGATGTCAGCATGAATGGCATCAGAGTTTAATTTCAGCAACCTGGACTTTTGTGACAGAACTGAGCTGAGGAGTGTCCACCTCGCTCCAGCTAAATATCATTTCCTTGTATCTGGATTCTGACTTGATTTGAGGACTTGTGTGACTGCTTCTAGGGCTAAAATGTTTTGCAGGGCTGCTTAGGGAAGTGTTTTTTGCTTTTTAAATCTCTTCCCCTCCTCCCCCCCCTTCAGCCTTCCTTTCTGCCAACCGCCTGTTGTGGTCACAATCTCAAATAGCAAAGACAGGGAAATTCCTTGATTATATTTAACCTAGAACGCACTCTTCAGTCTCAACTAAGAGAAATGAGATATCCATTCATATCTCTTTAGAAATTTTGCCTACCCCCAATAAAATAAAGCAACTTTCATTGAGCTGTTTAAATAGTCTACCTCAAACACCCCAATACATGTGTATATAATAACTTTCTTAAAGTGATATTAAAATGGGAAATCATAGTTTATTTCAAACATTTTGAAGCTTAGAGGAGTATTTCAAATTGCCTGTTAATGAAAATGTTCTGGTTTATTTCAGTCTAGTTCATTATCTTATGTTTCATTTTTGGTTTTGCTTTGACTTGACCTATTTTGAAACAAAACCATAAAAGCATTCATACATTCAAGAATTAATATCAGGGAAAAGTATATAGACAGAATAATTTCCTTCCTGTTTGAATATGGGTTGTAAACCTATCCTGGTTCTGTAGATTTGGAAATTGAATGAAATATGATTCAGAAACGCTAAATTAGAATAACTCCAACTGAAAAAAAAAAATGTGTGCCCAAGAATCTCTAACATGGCAAATGCACATCTTCCATTTGTCTTCTAATTATAGGACACCTGTAAACTAGTGACATCAGAAGATGTCCAAGTTGTGAGACAATCTAAAGTCATTTGCAAAGAAATTTGACATTTTCCCTATAAAAAATTCTGGTTCAAAATGTGTTTCATAAAGATGTTTTATTTGTTGCTTCAGCCAGGATGGAAGGGAGAAGCTATTTAAAACTTGACATTCTCTTCCTTTACTTATCCCAAGTGTGTCTAACATCTGTGAATTGTGAAATTCACAAACATGCTGCCTGAGCCCCAGCCAAATCAAACAGCTTGTTCTACAAAATGTGAAACTTGAAGGGAGGATCATTTTACTAATTAATTAGATTAGTTAATTGGAATTAAAAGGTTTGGTTTTCTTCCCTTCTATTGGCAATTTATAGATGACCTGAATACAAAGTTCTTAAATTGAGGATAATCAATATCCTGTGACCAGGCCAAATGCATCTGTCACACAAGTCATCAGTTTTCCCATTTATAAAAATGAGGGAAATGATGGCTTCAAGTGCAGAGGTCTCTAATTGTAGTGTGCGTGTGAGTCACCTAGAAACCCTGTTAGTGCAGATTTTGGTTCAGTAGGTCTAGGGTGGGGGCTGATACTCTGCATCTCTTAACACCTTCTGAGGAGTCCTGTGTGGCTGGCCCTTGGACCATCCTTGGGAGTAGTAGTATCTAGTGATCTTTCCTGGACTGATATTTATAATTCAAAGGTTCTAGGAAGTAAGAAAGGACTATTTTAAACATTTTAAATTACCATCCAAAGCTATAGACTCCCAAATAGTCAATTTTCAAATATTCCTCCTGTCTTTTAAATTTTGAAAGACTTACAGCTTAACTCACATTAAAAATATTTAAAATATATGCCATGACATAAATAGTTGTTATAAAAAATTATAAATTTACTTGGCTCAGAAGGACAAATTTTATATAAGTAATTATGAAAAAAATATTGGTTCATACTACATAATGGAAATAAATGAACAGAGTTACTTTGACTAAGAGAGAGAAAAAAAAAAACTCTTTAGATTTCAACACCATACTAATATCACACAACCATCCACAACCTGGAAAATAAGTGACAATTATACTATAATTACCTATAACTGCCTCTTATATTTATATTGCATTTTTCCCCCAGGAAACTCAGGTTACTACTTAAATGTATGAATTATTTTCTTGGTACGCAAGTTAGATACTGTTTTAAGACTGTAAGTCTTTTAGGCAGAGGTTGTAATAGACTGTCACATAGAAGCCTAGGAGAAGGTAATTGTCTTTTGAACTGCCTGTTTGTTGGGTGTCTGTGAACATGTTTGATCTATTTGAAGACAAGGGGAAAGGGCTCAGGGAAGCAGCAAAGCATTTGCAGGAAATCTATTGCAAGCTCTTCTCACCTACCCTAGACCCAAAGCTTCTGTTTTATTCCAGGTTATTTACTTTTCTGGTTGATCTCCTGCCTTAAATCATATTTTGTTGTGGATTGGTATGGGTCCCACTCAACTTACGGGGCCAGCAGCCAAGAAGGGAATGTCACTCTGACCCCGGGAGTGCACAAAGGCAGTGGTTGAGCTGCTTGCAGATTCGTTTATTACAGAAATGCCAAAATTCATTATAGCCAATCATGCAAGCTCTTCTCATGGGGCACCATAGACCCCCCATTCTCCTTGAAACAAAGACTGCCCAGAGATGTAAGGTTTCACAGACCCAGTCTCTGACCACTGCCTCTGCTGTGTCACCTTGGCTATGCTAGCTTGAGGAAGTGGGTTTTCTCACCTCTCCACTTCATTCAGGCCTTTAGGCTTGTGTACATAGGTTTTCTTAATGTATTTGAGATTGATGCCTATTAGGCCAAGGGCTGGGAGTCTATCCATCATATTTTGTTCTCCACCAATGATTTTTTAAAACCTCAAATACACGTCCTTCAAAAACTGAAAAATGTCCCTCATCCCTCTAGATAAAAGAAAGTCCCTACCTGTAATGTCTGAAATCATCATATCCGCACTTATGTTTGGGTCAGGAATCCTACAACTTTCCTCCTGGATTCTAGCTGGATTTTTTTTTTTTTTTTTTTTTTAGTAGATTTTTTTTTTTTTTTTGAGTAAGATTCATTTTCAGTACTACATC
This sequence comes from Tamias sibiricus, assembly GCA_025594165.1. Classification (NCBI taxonomy): domain Eukaryota; kingdom Metazoa; phylum Chordata; class Mammalia; order Rodentia; family Sciuridae; genus Tamias; species Tamias sibiricus. The sequence goes on from CM046668.1 coordinate 79,884,595, forward strand.
ACAAATAACTTGAAGCCAGACTTTCTGTCTGATTCATCTAAGGACCACCAGTCCTATATTGCACAGTGGGTGAATAACCTTCTTATATGTTTGCAAAAATTACTTAATAATAAGCATTACAGCTGATTAAAATTAATTTCCATATATAATTGACTTTTTAGATTTAGCCTATGATATACAGTTTGCATACAATAAAATTCATCCATTTGGGCTGGGGCTGTAGCTCATAGCACTTGCCTAGCATGTGTGAAGCACTGGGTTTGATCTTTAGCACTACATAAAAATATACAAATAAAATAAAGGCATTCTGTCCTCTACAACTACAAAAAAATAAAATAAATAAAAAAAGAAAATTTACCCATTTAAAGGGCTCAATTTGAGGAGTTTTGATACATTTATACAGTATTATCCTCCATCATAATCAAGATATGGAATATTTCCATTACCCCCAATGCCCTTGTACTCCTTTGCAGTCCATCCTCCCCCACTGATATCCTTAGGCAAGTACTCTTTTGCTTTTTGTCGTTATAAATTAGAGGCATATTTTCTAGTAACATGTTATCCAGTAGAACTATCTGTGAGGAAGAAAATAGTCTGTATTTGATATGTGCATTGCCTGGGATGGTAACCACTAGTTACATGTGGTCAATGTTATTGAGGAACTAAATTTGTACTTTTATTCAATTTTAATCAATCTAAATGTAAATGGTTACATGTGGCTAGTGGCCATCATTTTGGATAGAACAATGCTAAAATGTCACATAAATTGAGACACATGGTATATATTCTTTGCTGTTTAGTTTTTTTGCTCAATGATGCTTTTGCTTTTTTTATATAAATTATTTATTCTAATTTGTTATATATGACTGCAGAATGCAATTCATTTCATATTACATATATACAGCACACAAGTCTCTTTTCAAGTGTTTTCACATCATTTGTGTTTTTATACATATACTTAGGGTAATGATGTCTAACTCCTTCACCGTCTTTCCGATTTCCATGCACTCCTCCCCATACCCTCCCTCCCCTTTGCCCTATCTAAAGTTCCTCCATTCCTCCCCATGCTCCCCCCACCCATTTTGCCATTATGACTCAGCATCCTCACATCAAAGAAAACTTTCAGCCTTTGTTTTTTTGGGATTGGCTTACTTCACTTAACATTATATTCTCCAACTCCATCCATTTACCTGCAAATGCCATGATTTTATTCTCTTTTAATGCTGAGAAATATTCCATTGTGTATATATACCAAAGGTTCCTTATCCATTCATCTACTGAAGGATATTTGGGTTGGTTCCACAATTTAGTTATTGTGAATTATGGTGCTATAAACATTGATATGGCTGTGTCCCTGTAGCATGCTGTTTTTAAGTCCTTTGGGTATAGACTGAGGAGTGGAATTGCTGGGTCAAATGGTGGTTCCATTCAAGTTTTCCAAGGAAACTCCACACTGCTTTCCAGATTGGCTGCACCAATAGAATCCATAGTTAGTGCAGTAGGTAAAATGTCAGAGAAGAAGTTCAGAATATACATAACTAAAATGCTTTTCTTTTTGAGATGTGTATGATTGTGTTAACTACATCAGTAACCCATTCTTTTTGTAGCTGTTGAGCATGTGAATTTTTTTTTTTTTTTTTTATCCCAACAATTAAGAATAGTCTGGCTGTCTGGTCTCAGATACTTTATTATGGCCAAAGTTCAAGTCCAATAAAGCTTTAAGATCTCAGTAATAGCAAATCCCAGAACTTGTTCTTGGTCCTACTGAGTTTCCTAGAAATGTAGCATTTCCCTCCCTCTAAGACTTCTGCCACACAAGCATAAAGAAGGAAGCATATATATTGAAAAGTAGTTGGCTAATCTGGGTTCATCTGGACTCTGGTCCTAACGACTCCCAAAATTTGGCTTACTGTCTTCAAATTTTTGATTCTATCTTTAAAGGAGGAGGTATGTATTAATGCAGATTTTTTTGACACAAGCAGTAGAAACAAACTCTGCCTCGCTAAAATCAAAAATGTTAAAACAGGAAAAAAAAACATGAAGATTCAGACTGGAAGAGAAAAAGTTGGAAAGCTTGGTTTTACAAAGGTCTGGAAACAGGATTGTTTTAAAGATTGAATTAAGAGAATGAGTAGAATGATGTCATGTGACTGTTTACATTTAGATTGATTAAAATTGAATAAAAATACAAATTTAGTTCCTCAATACCATTGACCACATGTAACTAGTGTTTACCATCCCAGGCAGTTGCAAATATCAGTAGCACTGTAGGCTAAAGTCAGATTGAACAGTTTTTTTTTTTTTTTTTTTTTTTCTAACTTCAAATTCTCAGCATAAGATTCAAATCCCAGAAGGGAGATAACCATATTTGTTCAGGAAAATTCTGAACACCTTGATTGACAGTCCACCAAGATGAAACAAAGAGTTTTGAAAAGGAGGAAATGGAGGTTCTGTTAACCAAAGAAAGGGCAATAGGTATTGGGTGATAGAAAAGGACAGATGCGTCATGAAAGGCTGAAAGCACTGGACCTTGCACCTTCCCTACAGCTCTGGCACTCAGTGACTATAAGATCTCTGTATGATCAGAGAAGCTGAACTCCTTTGTGTTGGGGTAACTAAACCTTGGTTCTCTCCAGGGCATCCCAACCTGTACCACTTTAACAATATAGGAACCATGAGAAAACCTTCTACCACACAAAGGTAGTGAAGTAAATTCTCCAGATGTTGCCTAAATTGAAAGGACTGAAGAGTTCAATAATTTTTAGCTTTTAATGTTTTTCTTGACATAACCTCAGTTTAACCACCTGAAGTGAAAAACAAAGCTTTGCTTTAGGTGGGATCCTATTACCCTTCTAACCTAGTGATCTAATATTTGCTACTGTCTACACTTAGTAGTGAAAGCTAGACATAGAAATTAAGTGTACTGGATGATGGCCTTTTCTTTTTTAATGAGTCAGTGAAAAAAGCAAATTCAATGCATCTTAGTCATCTGCTTCTTCTGATTTGACCTCAACCTCCTTGCAGGTCCTGGAATACATCAAACAAATTGGAAAAATGCATAGTTAAATGTCTTAGAATCTACTGAGAAGAAAGATGCTTTGGGGGCATGTCCAAAGGAAAGGGACACTTTTCTATTTGGAGGACATGCAAGGAAACAGAGAGGCCAATTGGGTAGGGAAGAGGTTGGCAGTTTCTCTAAAAGACAAACCTGATACCCTCTAAATCACAGCCAGTGTCCAAAAGCAATGTGGGTGGGCTTCTTTATCAGGCATTCCTGAACAGCTGTGTGTGGGCTGCTCCTCACTCCCACCCCTCCTTTGCAAGAAGCCCATGTGAGTGGGAGATAAATAGGGAAACACAGGAAGTCCTTATTTGGAGTTGCCCAGATTTTTTTTCCTGAACCATTTGTCAGTTGCAGATGTGATGCACATTTGCTCTAAATTTTTTCAGTGTGTATTTCTGAATATGAGTAAATCTCTTACATCATCACAGTTTAATCATAAAATTAGAAAATTAACATCCATATAATATCTCCTCTACAAGACTTCTTCAGATTTGTCAGTTGTCACTATAAGGTCTGTATAGTAAGAGAAAATCCTGGATCATGCTTTGCATGCAGTTGGCCTGTTTCTTTAGTCTTTTTTTTTTTTTTTTAACCTAAGAACAGTCCTTAAGTCTCTGTGTTTTGTGACATTTCATGCACAGATATTTTTGAATGGTACAGGGCAGATGTTTTGAAACATACCTTAGTTTAGTTTGACTGATATTTCCTCATGATTAATTTCACTTATGTTCTTTTGGAAGAAACATCACAAAAGTAATGCTGTGTCTTCCTCAGTGTATCATATCAGAAATTGCTTGGTTTTTAAAACCCACCAATGGGTTTTCCCCAGGGCTTCTTTTAGAAGCAGATTTACTGTGAACCTAAAAAAAAAAAAAAAATTAAATGTCAAAATTTACACAATGCCTTTCAAGATTCTGGTATCTTAGCAATTTATTTACACTGTCATTTGATTTTGTGAAATGTACAAATGTGAAATGTGTTCGCCACAATCATTTACCCTTGTTGTCCCTTTATACTCCAATTTCCTCTTCATCACATTTAATCTCTGAATGAGCTATGGTGGAAGAGCAGCTGCGGGATTTTTAGGAGCCAACCTAAGGTAAGTTGAATCAGGGATGATTTTAGCTTGAGTTTGAGAGAATACATTGAGGCAGTTTGCAATTATGTTTGTGAATAATTAAATTATTGTTACTCATTTGGGGTAGGAATAGCTTCCAAGACTACTTCTCATGTCAAAGTAGCTTATAAAGTACTTGTAAGTTTAAAATTACACATGCAGAGTTATCAGGATCTAGAGATGGGTGATGGAGACTGGTAGTTTACTGGTAGTTTAAAAGAGTTTCAGTTTTGTAATATGAAAAAAGTTCTGGAGATCTTTTGCATGACAATGTGAATATATTTAACACTACTGAACCATACACATAAAAATAATTAAGAGGGTAAACATTTTTCCATGCTTTTTAAAAATTCTAAGAGTATAAGTAGAATAAATGATGAAATCAATAATTATAATAAACATCAACGGTAAGAAAAACAAAAAGAAACTATGGAGAAAATTTGTTCACAAATGTATAACATGAAGTTCTCACTTGTGTTAAAGGGCCACAAATTTGTCTGTGAACATCTAAGGTGGACTTTTATGTAATTTTTAATTCCACAGTAATAACTTAGAATTTGTTAAATTTAGCACTTGCTAGGCATAAAATAAATATTTATTGAAGTATTATTTTAAAGGTGATAACATGAGCTGAATCTTCCAAATAAATTGACCTTTAGCTTTTAGTTTCTTGTCCTAATGCATTTGTTTGATTCTCATTGCAAATAAAAAACTGGCCATGGAGGATGTTGTGACAAGACCCCGGATTTCCTAATGGGTTTCTGGTATCATTCTCTCAACAGGGCTATTTAGCATTCATTTACTTAATGGATGATTAATAGAAGCAACATGAATATTTCTCAAGGGCTCCTCTTTGTACCAGTCAATATGCTGGGAGTTGCTTGTAACAAGCAGATCAATAAGAACCAATCCTTATATTCAGATAGCTCCCAGGAGAGCAAAAAATAATTTTTTAAAAATTTATTTATTTACTTTATTTGTACACAAAGCAATGCATTTATGTTTATTGGTGCTGAGGATTGAACCCGGGCAGTTGAGCGAGCGCTTTGCCGCTGAACCACAACCCCAGCCCACTAAAAATAATTTTCTTTTGTCTTTGCTTCTTAAGCTTCAAAGACATAGCTGTACCCCTGAGTTACACATGACCAGCTGGCCTGCTGGGCTTTTAGTTTGGGGTATCAGGGGCCTGATTAAAACTGATAAGATGTTTACTAGCATTCATAATGTACATGTGTAGGTGAGAGAGAAGAGAATGTCACATTCTTATTTGCTTTTCTGTGGTTAGTTTGAGCCCATGAGAGACAGCTGTGTCTGAACCTCTCCCCAAACACACATTCACAAATTGTGTGCCTTGTTGTTTGGTTACTGCTCATCAGGAAGTCATAAAGGACCCAATTTCTGGCAGTAAGGGAGGTGGATGAGAGCCAAGATATGTATATTACAAAGCCTATGGAAAGACAATTTCTTTTTGGTGTGTGTAGCATCCTTAAATATAGTGTTTACTTGTGGAGCAAGCTTCAAAAGAGGGCTAAAGAGACATTTATAAATGCCTTTAAAAAATTTAACTATACTCAATGTTAAAAAGGAATTTAGAGATCATTTACTTAGAAAAAAATCCCCCAGCAGAATGACTTAAAACTAGCAAGTCTTTCTATAATGGTTTAGGTTTTACAGAACACTTTCACAGGCATTATCTCATCTCAGCCGTACAACTGTCAAGTAAAGTCGATGGCTGGGACAAGTGGTGTCATTACCACCATTTATGTGTGAAGAAGCAAGACTCAGGAAGCACGAGAACAAATTCAGTCATAAGACTGGATAACCATCAGTAGCTGTGACCTGTCATGGACCGAGCTCTCACACAGGATTAAAACCATCCACTCAATAAAACGTAATTAAATGTCTTTGATATGACTGGTGTTGTTCAGTGCTCTGGGAAAATAAGGGTAAATAAAGTACAGTCCTGCCCCTTCTTATGTATCATTGTCAAAGCCAGGATTTTTATACTGTTTATGATTTACTAAATACTTTATGTCCATTACCTCTGTAGATAACCACTAAAACCCCAGGGAGGTATTTAAGTTAGGTATTCTTCCCTCCATTTAAATAGGAAGAGACAGTGGAGTGTCTGCAGGAATCATTCAGCCAGATAATATTAAGCCAGTCTCTGAACTTAAATAAACCTATTTCCTTGAAGTTATTACCAAACTCTGAGCCCCCACCCCCAGAAGGCTCAGAATACAACTCAAACATTTTAAATCTTGCAGTTCTATGCATGGTGTTAGCACATGTGCCTCAGGATCTTCTTGGACCATGATAACAAAAGCTCCACAAATACCAGCCCCTAAAGGAAGGCATGAGCTCATGGTGACACCCACATTTGGGCCCAGAGTCAAGAATGTTAACTCTGCTTGTTTTGAAATGTGGGTCGTGCACACTGTTAAAGAATGTGGGGGTGGATGCACTGATAAAATCCTTCTGTGAGATGGAAATCCTTCTAGGGCATCCATACAGGGGAATCCCCATGGGATGACCCCTGAATGGGTCTTGTTTACAACAACATCTCTGTGCCAAGTTTCCGAGGGGTAAATTTAGAGCACTATCTTGGAAGAATAACCTCACTGGAAAACACAACTCTTTTTTGCCACCTTTGGGTAATAAACACTCTTTGGCTACTCACCTGCTGATCCATTTAACCCATCTGTATTCCTGTTCAGTTATTTCTTACATTATACTTGTGAATCAAAGAAATAATTTTCCCCATGGACCTGGACTACCACTAATGTTATGATAATGACCGTAAGATTTTTTTTTTTTTTTTTTTTTTTTTTTTTTTTTTTTTTTGGTACTAGGGATGGAACTCAGGGACACTTGACCACTGGGCCACATCCCCAGCCCTTTTTTGTATTTTATTAGAGACAGGGTCTCAATGAGTTGTGTCAGGACCTTCAGGATGCTGTCAGGTGAGGGAATGAAAACCTCTGGCTTTGGTTGCTTACCACACCCTGTTATGGACCTAAGCTAAGCAGGGGTCGTGGCTGTGACGTATCGTGAGAACTGGAACTGCCCTGCTGGTCACTGATTGGTTATGGTCCATTATAAAGTGCTGTCCACCCCTTCAATAAATGAGTTTTTGGCACCGCTTCTGACCAAAACTCCCTAGCGCGACCCTGAGTCCTTTTGAAGGTGGTGGTAGGGGGCTCTGGCGACTCTTATCCTCTCGGCCTGTCTTAGCCAGGTAGGAAAGACCTTGGCCCCTACTGTAAGTTCGCTACAGAGTTGCTAAGTGCCTCGCCATTGCTGAGGCTGGCTTTGAACTCGCAATCCTCCTGCCTCAGCCTCCCAAGTGCTGGGATTACAGGCGTCCACCATGCCCGGCTTAAGAAAATTATTTTCAAAGTAAAAATCATTCTTCTTTTTGTATCATGAAACTCTGACTATATGTACATAGAAAAATTAGAAGAGTGAATAAATAGATGACAGCAGTGATTTATATAGACATGCATGCATATATACATGTGTATAAATATAAATGTACATGTACAAAAATGTCTGCTCATAAAAAATATATACACATGCATGTTTATATATCATAAAGTACACATTTGTATATGTATAGAGTATGCATATTTACTTATATGTACAACATATTACACAATGATTACATATATAATAAATATTTATAAACATGTGTATATTCAGGACAAAATTCATTAGCCAAGTTTCTCCTCTGTTTTTTCCTTCTGTATTCTAAAAAAAAAATATATATTTTAAAAAATAAAAATAAATCAAATGGAAGAAACAAAACATTTTTGCAGTACAAAGCAGGAATATGCACACTTTACCAGAAAGGCAAAGCAAAGAAAGGAAATTCAAAAATTCTCTTAACCCTAATTATGTCTAGGTAATGGAGTAAAGAAAGTCTTTCTTTTTATTTTTTAAGTTTTTTTAGATGTTGATGGACCTTTATTTTATTCATTTATTTATATGTGGTGATGAGAATTGAATCCAGGGCCTCACACATGCTAGGCAAGCACTCTACCACTGAGCCCCAGCCCCAGCCCAAGTCTTTCTTTTTTTTTTATACTTTTTGTTGTTTTTGAACTTTACAGAGCGTATAGGCATCATTTTTATATCAAGAAATAACCCACAAGAAATAACTATTAAAAATGCTCTTCCTGGATAATTTTTAGTCACAGAGTAAATGTGTGTGAATAGAAAAGTATGTCTTTGTTCCAATCTATAAGAAGCTATGAAATTGAAAGCCATTGTCTCTGGAAGGTGTGCATGATTGACTGACAAAAAAATTATAGCTTGATGAATGAACCTAAAAGAATGTATCTCAATTTGCTGATAAACTGCCTTGGGATCTACATGGAGTATTCATACTAAGAAATGGGAAAGCTGCCAGGTGCAGTGGTGTGCACCTGTAATCCCAGAGGCTTGGGAGGCTGAGACAGGAGGATCTGTGTTCAAAGCCAGCCTCAGCAAAAACGTGAGGTGCTAAGCAACTTAGTGAGTCCCTGTCTCTCAAAAAAATACAAAATAGGGCTGGGGATATGCTCAGTGGTTGAGTGCCCCTGAGTTCAATCCCTGGTAACCACCCCCCCACCATGGGCTGGTGGATGAGGGTGGAACTGTGTGACCCCAGGTCACAAGGTCATGGTGCAGTGTTTCACACTGGGTTCTCTCTACTGACAACTACAGGCTCCAGAGAAAATACAGCCCTGTTAATACATGAGTGATGCAGAGTGTGGATGTGTTCAGTTTGGCTCTCCTGAGGTGGAGACATAAATGACTGCAACCACACTGCTCTCCTAGGCCACTCTGCTTCCACACCTAGACCACAGTCCTCTGGTATACTCTCAACCAGTGACTGAACCCCATGGGGCTGCTAAACCAGACCCATTGCAGCCTACATGGAACACCTCCCACATGGGCAGTCTTGACTCAAGAATGTCTCACCATCCTGGCCAAACATTTCTAGAAACTTTACTTCAGTTCGAAACTCTTTTTACTGAATCATTTTCTCCTTTTCAAGGCTGTCAGAGGGAGCATTTACTCTCCTCTTCTGCTCCCTCCTTCTTTATTCTCCACATTCTCCTCATGCATCTTTTGCATATCCAACCCCTTGTTTAGGTCTGCTTCCAGAGAACACAAAGTGGGTCCAAGAACGGAGAAGAAAGTTGGTTTTTTTTTAGGACTGGCTCACTCAGCCATCTAGCAGTTAGAATGACCACTTGAAGTATGTGGAATGTGGACAGCTCCTGGCTAAGTGTGGGGCCCAATTGCTATAGATTCCAGTGATACTGACCTGGGAAAACACCAGTTGGAGGGTTTGGATCTAGTAGGTGCTAAGATTCACACAGGCTTTGTGAAATAGAGGAGCAGCAGTGCCTATGAGGACAGCAGTGCAGTATGGTTATTCCTGAACTGTATTGACACCCTTCAGAGAGATATTGAGAACCTGAGGGCTGTTAACTTGCAATTAAAGGTTAAGTGTAAGAGCCAGATGGTCTCTTTGTAGCTTACAAAGAGACAAGGGCCTCTTTACAAAAACAAACAAAACTAAGCACCAGACTGTGAACCTGGTAGTTAGAGTCACAGCTCCAGAAACATTTGAGTCTTCAGCTAAGGCTGTTGGGAAACACCTGTTATCCTGTTATATAGGATAGTGTGACTTGAGTAGATTCCTCAATAAGCTGGTTATGCAGGTTAACTTCTACACTTTTTCAGAGAGTTTACAAGATTGGGAATGGTGGGCACCCTTTCCTAGAAGAAGACAATCAGGGATGCACCAGGGAGAACTTCCCTCATATTGAAGAATGGGCTGTAGAGTCCATTCTCCATGATGCACAGGTGTCCCATTTCAGGAGTGGGAGGCAGCCAGGGAGTTAGGTTTTTTCACCTCCCCTCTTGGCTATTGAGCCTTCACCTCCCCTCTTGGCCCCTAACTTGGGTTCAATTCCACCAGAACCCAGAAAGAAATGTGCAGGTCAAAAGAAGGAAAGGCACAAAATAATATATCAAAAGAGTTGCCAGAATTAGGTAGCATGTACCAGTAGAAGCTAAGAAAATATCCAGAAGAGGTTTTGAGGGTATTCCACAGAGGGAGCTGGAAAAATAAGAAGACATAATATAGAGTTCATTGACTTGGGTGCATTTTCTCATGGTATAGGTTTTAATGCCCTAAGAAGTTCAGTTTTAATGCCCTAAGATGTTTACATTGGGTTCTTGGCTTGTAGAGTAAGAGCTATCAAATTGGAAAGGCTAAGTGGAAGCCTCTGTATCTGGCATCTACTCACTCACCAAGAGTAAATAAAGAATAATATCATATTTCAGGAAGGATGGTAGATTTGAACCCCACCATTAAATAGCCAAAGAATATGAAATGGGAGCCAGGGGAGTATCTTATCATATCTGTTTAATGTGTGAGTAGGAGTCCTGAAGAATCCAGGTGAATCCTGGAGACAGTGTAGACTTTTACAATCTCAATCAAGTAACAGCCTGACTGCAACTGCAATAGGGAAATAGTATCTTTCTCTACTAGAGCAGATTGACAAGATTTCTGTTACATAATATATAATCATTGATTTGGTGAATGTATCTCATTTATGTTGATGATAAAGAATGATTGGAAATAGTTTACATTAATGTGAGACATGTGCCAATAATCATTTATAGTCATGCTTCAGGGTCATATTAACTCTTCTGCTCCTTGCTCATATCATTGACTGAAGGTATATGGGATGCTTGGTCAACCCACAGAACATTATACCTTATGTTTTTGATGTTACCTTATATTACTAACTCAGGTTGATCAAACAGGACAAGCAAAAGATGGCTAGTATACAGGAATTCTTGAGAAGACACATGTATTTCAGAGGGTAGGGGATAAATCCTATGTAGATTCAGCCCTGAAACTTCAGTGAAGTCTTTAGGAATGCAGTGGTCAGGAGTTTGCCAGAATATACCTGAAAAAAAAAAAAAAGTCACATCTTATATCCTCTACCACAAAGAAGGAAACCTAGAGACTGCTATTTATTTTTGAGCTCTGGAGGCAACATACTCCTTGCCTAAGAGTAGTGCCTGGGCCCATGTACTTGGTTATAAAGAAGGATCTCATTTTCATACATCCTGGAGCTTATGGAAAGCCCCAATGTGAGAATCATGGTAGAAGTCCTAATATCTGGGAGTAAGTCCAAGCCATCTACAGCAGAGAAAACACCATGTTTTTGGTTAAATAGCTCATTGTAAAATTAGAAACTTGATCATAAAGCACTAAAAGACTGTATGTCTGGAATTGTATATCACCAGCTGGGTTTCAGTTATTTCAAATAATAAAGTTGGTCCAGTGTGGGTCAACCAAAATATGAAAATGATGCATCCAGACTGAGTTCAACAGGACCAGAGTTTGAACAACTGCTTGAACTGGTAACTCAGACATTCCTGTCACCCACTGCAGTTATACCAACTGTCCTCCTGTACTGCGCACCTTAGACCAGATGAAGAAGGTAAAAAGAAGCCTTCAACTAAACACAGCCAGCTACATCTGTAGCAGAACAAGTTGGATTTATTATTTATTATAACAAGAAACAATATGCACCATGAGGATATATGGAGCATCTCAATAAGCTGTGAGAAAAAGGACTTACTACAGGGTTTAGGTTTGGGTTACCTTGTTTGGGGAAGGATTCAAGGATTTGGATTTTTTTTTCTGTATACTGGGTATTATAAAATTAGGCAATCCTGTGACTGGGTATCTTAAGTCATATACATAAAGCAGGCTGTATGAAGTAAAGCAAAAATTATAATGTGGTAAGGCAGCAGTAATTCACATTAGCTAAAATTAGGGGATATATGGTCATTTTGTGATTTGAAGAACATTCATCTTTTTGACTGTATACATCAGTGATTACAAACTGATCTTATCTTGTCTTCATCACAATCATGGAGAGTTCTTGTCTGATACTGATTGTATCAAACTGTAGTTATGATCAGTAGGAGAACACCAAGGGCAAGGGTGAGTTCCAGGTTGGCTTCTGCACTGCCAGGTTCAGCTGACAGCGACCTTTCTAACTGTCAGGGGCTACTCTTCTCCTTCTCAAGGTCAAACTTAGTTATGGAAGAGTTGACTTGGTCAGTGGGTGATGGCTTAGAATGGACAGCAGCATCCTTGGGAACATTTGAGGATGACTTTGAAAGTCACTGGAGAAAGGAGATATTCCCAAAGGATAAAGTTGTGCATGGTGAACCTGGCCATCCACTTAATGAGGAAGGAGAAATGGCCTGAGGTGATTAAAATAAATAGAATCTAGAGCAGTGGCTAGTGGTATGCTGTACTGTCAGAAGAGGCCAAGAAGGAAAAGGATGGGGAGGATGAAGGCAAGGAGGTCCAGAGCATGGACATATGAGAGTGGGAGTAGAATAAGAATTTTTATGTCACCAGTTAACTCTTATCAGAACCCAGGAAAAGAGACCAAACAAGTGAACACATAAAACCATGTCAATGTGACAAGTGCCATTCATAGAACCTAGAGAGGACCTGAAATTATGTGAAAATTAGAGGTAGAGGTAGTAGCGGTAGAAGTAAACCCAGTTTAGATTAAACAGGAAAGGTCTCTCTGAAGAGGAGATCCAGAGAACGAGAAAGAAGGAGCCATGTGAAAAAAGCGAGGAAAGAGCATGCTGGGTGTGGGGCACAAGGTGGGGAAGGGCAAAGGGTGTACAAGACTGGGAGAAGACAGTACATATGGGCCAGAGTGAGTGGAGGAGATGGCAAAGAGGGGACTGACATATTCAGGAGCCAGATTATACCAGGCTAGGGATTCATTCAAAGACAAATGGGAAATTTTGAAAAGCCTTTACTCAGGGATGTGATATGACCCAATTAATGTTTTAAAGAGTTTACTCTAGCCTGTCTGTAGGTCAAGAGTGGAATAGGAGGATCAGTTAGGTAGCTACTAAGAGCATCATTTGGATTAACAACAACCTGAATCAAGACAGGACCTCACCTACCCCGTGAATAGGTTACATTGTCTGCCTTAAGTGAGGAGTAGCTGTGTAGGTGGGTGACACAGCCTTTTTCTCACAACTGACATTCCAGCATCTGACATTCTGACCTACTCAATTCCCAGAACATACATGGCATGGTATACCTAGAGCTCAGCAGGATCGGTACTGAGATAATAGTAAGAGATACCCGGCTGTGCCACACTGCTCAAATATCTGCCCCCATATCTTGTTTTTTAAAATTCAACTTCTACAATCAATTTTGGATTAATGTACTCTACATGAACTTCTGTTCCCAACCTGAAACTGAAACAAAGCAAGAGAACCAAACAATGGTGGGGAATTAAAACTGTATATTCATAGTCTATATACATATGGTTTCCTACAAGGAAATGAAAGCAATAAAAAAGAAAGGGAGTAAGTTCCCACTTAGACTGGTTAAACCAGGCAAAGTTTCCTGGGGTTTCTGTTAGTACAGGGCAGTGCTTCCCAAAGGCACACAGAGGCCTCAAGAACATTTGTTACCCTGGACATAGTCCATTGGATTGCTCTTCTAAGAGACCATCAAGGGGTGGTAATGACATCCTCTCTTCATTGTATTCTTCTTTTTTAGCATGATAACTAAATTCATTCTTATGTTCTATTAAGGAAATATTAGTATTTTCCAAGAATAAAAAGGGAAAAGCATTCACTTTAAAAAAAACTTGCTTCAGAATTTGCTCGATGTTATGGAAATTCACCTGGCATCCTTGTATGGAAAGACATCTGAAATGAGTTTTAAAGAGATAATGCAAATTTATGCTAAAATGATTTCTCATTTATAGAATGGATTTTTGTCAGTAATCTGCCCTAAATAGTTATAAACTCAGAAAATAGGAGAACTCAATGGTACAATCAATTTGGCAACATCTCAACTAGATAGTAAGAGAAAGACAAAGGAAAAGTACCATTATGTGAAGCTCCAGTATTTACCCCCAAATCCTAAGTTTGAAACTATTTGAACCTATTCATTAATTTATACTTGATGGGCTAAGGATGTGGCTCAATAGTAGAGCACTTGCCTAGCTTCCACAGGGAACTGGGTTTGATCTCCCGTACTGTAAAATGAATAAATAAGTAAATAAATTTATACTTGATGTTTCAAATCTTGGAGAGAAGACTTATGTATTACTGAAGCAGGAAATTTATCAAGTTTTTAAAGTATACTCTTTTGATTTTAATATTGAGTGCTGTGTGGATTTCTATGTAAAGTTATTAAAATAATCTTAATTATACTTCAGGCAAAATAATGAGGAATTAATGTTTTGGTAAAAAATTAGATATTGCTGATTGGAGCTCTTGCTTAGAGTCAAAATTTAAAAAGAAATAGGGTAAAAAAAAAAACTTCAGGTAAAAAATTTATGTGAATAGCTTATAATATATTCAAGCCATCCCTGTATCCAATAGTTTGGAAATGAGATATCAAATAAACAAAGTGAAGTTCATTAAACAATCAAAAAGTAAATATGTAAAATTTTTTCATCACCTGCAAATTTTACCTTTGTAAAATTTGTATTGATCATGATCTGATCTCCTGATGATTGCATGCTTCTCTATTTTGAACTGTAAAAGATATCCTGGCCTCAGAAACTTCGATTTATCATGTATTCAAGAATTCAGGTCCATGAGCTAAGGAATTAATCCCAAGAAAACTCACAATATGTACAGTGTTATTGTATGTTCTTCTCTTTATTTATCCTTATACTAGAAAAAAATGTTTATATATCCCCAGTAGCCTTAATTACTATTTTTAACTGCTTCATGTCTATTGACTTGAAATGCTTCTTCTTTGTCATTTTACTATGTTGAACTTGTTTTCAATTTTCACTATTGGGAAAATTGTTATTCATAATAACATATAATGCTGCAAATGCTTAGTAATATCCTTTTTTCTATTCTGTTAACCTTTAAAAAATAAACATTTTAAGTTTGAAATAAATTTTGATGTTCAGAATTTTAAAAATTAACATCAACTCAACTAAAGATTCTACACAGATTTCACCAGGTTTTGTATGAATGAATGTCCTTTTTCCTGCTCTAGTACTAATTCCAGATATCAAAATGCATCTGTCCCCAGGCCCTCTTTGTTAGCTGTGACCTGTGTCAGCTCCTTAAAGTGTCTAACATTTCATGATCTTCAAACTTTTGAAGAATCCTCCTCAGGTATTTAGTCAAGCATCTTTCAAACTGGATTTGACTGTTTTTTTTTTTTTTTTTTTTCCTAAATATTGGCTACAAAGTTAAGTTAATCCCTGTAACTTTTGGACATGGGGTAGGAAAACTGACACTAACACCTAATTGTTGAGGTAGCAGAAATTGGTTTGCATAATCAATGGAGGCAAAGTTTCAATATCTTAAGATATTCTTGCCATAGTTTGCAAACATAAAGCTATTCTTCAAAGAATGGGAAGATCAAAAATATATTCTTTACATACATCTGCATTTTAGAATGTGATGGGTATTTTACCTTATAATCTTACTTCATGATTGCTTATGTTTGTATATATTTTTCCTCTGCATTTTGTCTCTATGAATAAAGTTTCCACGATTATCCTAAATTTTCTACTGCAAACTGCACCATTTGATTACTGTGATTTTTAGTCCACAAGTGTCTCTCTGAAGTTTTATTACTATGTATCTAGAAGTTGGATTAATTTTTTTTTATTTAGCCAATTTAGTATTCATTCAGCATATTGAAACTATTGGCTATCTTTCATCAGTACCAGAAATTATTAGCCAGTATCCTTTAAAATATTGACTACTCCCCATTCTGCTTTTTTTGCAACTTCTTTTTCACATTTTTATCTCTGATCTTCTGTGTTGCACTTTGGGTCATTTCTTCAAGTTTGTCCTCTAATTTATCTCTCATTTGCTGCATCAATTTGTCACTAAACATACCCACTGAGTTTTTTTTTTAAATTATTAATATCATTCTTTTAATTTCTGAAAATATTTATTTGGTACTTTTCCAAAAATGGTTGTTCTTTATATTTTTTAAATTTTTATATGTATTTTTCTTGCTTGCTTTCATTTACTTCAATATACTAGTTTATAAATTATCTATTACAAGTTACTTGAAAACATAGTGGCTTTAAACAACACCCATTAATTACCCATTAATTATTATTCCAGTTTCCTATGGGTCAGGAATCCAGGCACAGTATAGCAGTGAATTTTTTATTTATAGTATTAGTATGTAATACAGTTCATACTATACATATAGAGCCTCGTTTTACACAAAACAGTTTGTATACAAAGTATATTCGTAGCATTCAAGTCTTCAATCACGTATTTAGAATAATGATATCCATCTTATTCAACCACTTTTTATTTTTATTCCCACTTTCCCCCTTGCTCCCTCCCTAACCCTCCCTTTCCTTTGACCATTATAGTGTTCCTCTAATCCTCCTATGTACCCCAACCCAACAATACTGTGAACCGGCCTCCTTATATCAGAGGAACCATTCAGTGTTTGGATTTTTTAGATTGACTGATTTCACTTAGCATTATATTCTCCAAATTCATCCATTTACCTGCAAATGCCATTATTTTATTCTCTTTTATTGCTGAGTAAAATTCCATTGTGTATATATACCACATTTTCTTTATCCACTCATCAACCCAGGGACATCTAGGTTGGTTCCACAATCTAGCTATTGTGAATTGTGCTGCTAGCATTTTTTTCAGTATTCTTCTGTGTCAGAGGTTCTTAAAGGTTGTGGTCATGGTATCAGTCAGGGCTCTATCTGTATGTTAAGGCTTGACTCATGGATTTTCTGCTAGGTTAAGCTCCTTGCCACTTCTCACTGGCACTTGAGTGGAGGTCGACACACTCACTTCCTTGCCACATGGGCCTCACCAACATCATAGCTCATTTCATCAAAGCAAGACAAGGGAACATAGAAGAGAAAGTAAAAACAGGACAGAAATCACATGTTACATAATCATGAAAATCATTCCATCACATTCATTAAAGCAACTCACCACATACAGCCCTCCAATAAAGAGGACAGAATTCCACAAGGAAGTGAACACTAAGGGTGGGATCACTGGGGTTCATCTTAGAAAACTGCTTAATAGTTAACCAGTTATTTTATACTGTATCTGTTCATTGCAATATTTGATGTCTTTGTAGACCCAGTTCTACTTTGTTGTTTTTATTGCTTTTCACTCTTATTTCTTCGTGTGCTTTGTTATTTTTGACAGTGAATTGTTTATTTCAATCAGTTTTGTATGTGGAATTTTTCTTTCTTTGAGATCTGTATTGAAGGTGAATTTCTTTAGGGAAGATTTTTATTTGCTTCTACCAGGTATGTATGTAAATTATTAATCAACATTCAATAAATTCTCATCTTGAGAAGTTTGGATGACTAAGGTAGTATGAATTTACACTGAAAACTTAAATTAGAGTTAGCTCAAGGTTCAAAATTATGCATAGTGATGTTTTCTTTTTCTATCATGTTTGTTTAGCCTTGTAACATCTTTTTTTCCTTAATGTCTCCTAGATGAGAGAGAGCATGGGTTTACTTTTGTTTAAATATTTTATATTGTGTATGGTCTTTGACATCTCAGTTTTATGGAAAAAAAAAAAACTCAAGATCCTAGTAGACCCCTTATATTGAGTACATATTTTGTTTCTTGTTCCTTATGCACTTTGAAACCATAAACACCAAAGCTCAAAGTGGCCCAGGTCAATAAACCCCCTCAGAATGAAATTTACTTTTGGTATTCCACCACATCCCATGATTACTACCTTAACTTGCTCTTCATCTAAAGGATATGTTACTTTTTCTCTAGTTCATTGATATGTGTAACTTTATTTACTTATTTATTTTTTTTTAGATATATATATAATCTTATATTTGTTAAAACCTGTTAATCCACTCTTTTATAATTATTGTATTCACTAAAATGTTGTAGTTTTATATTTAAGAAACTGCCCATTTTATTCCTAAGTTTTCTTGCCTCTTTTCTTCCAGAATATCTATAAAATTTACTTGTTTACTTCTTTTGACAATTTTATTGCAATTACATTTAATGTATAGATTAAGTTAGGGAGAAGGTGACAAGTTTCATGTTCATTTATTTCAATCCTTCTTTTATCTATTTTATTTTTTATTTATTGGTTCTTTTTAGTTATATATGACAATAGAGACTGTTTTGACATCATTATAAAAGCATGGAATATAACTTGTTCTAATTCAGTCCCCAGTACCTCTCCTTCTACTTTCCTTCCCCTAACATCCATTCTCTTCCCTCTACTGACCTTTCTGTAATTTGCCCATAGGTTTTTTTTTTTTTAATTAATTTCTTGTGGATGTACACAATGGTGAAATTCATCTGTGATATAGTAATTATTGCACCTAACTTTGAAAAAAATTAAGATACTTTGTTGTTTCAATGATATTGGATCTCATTTTCTAGACTACCATATTACTAGAAGTAGAAAACTTGAGGGTCTTTAATGGTTCATTTTATTTGATAAATATTTAGTAACCAGATATCAGTACTAGAGTGTACATTGAGCATTGGAAGGTCAGACACTGTACTGTCTTCAAAGACCTCACTGTTTGACAGGGAGGCAATTGTGCAAATTGTGATATAACACAATATAAATTTCACGGTTGAACAAGCAATCATTCTGGGGGCACAGAAAATGGCACAAACAGCTCAGCACAATAAGACTCCGTGGAATATGTCTGGCTTTCACAGTTTGAAGGATAACTGAGATAATTTTGCATTTTCTTCAAATAGCAGTAACCCATGCACAGATGTTGGACAAAAGCAGACTTCTGAACTGTTTACTAATGATGTTAAACTTCTTGTCAAGTTTAAATCATTTATTGTCTTGGAGTCATCAGTGTCCTAACATCAGGAACCTGAGTTTCCTTCTTGGCTTTAATAATATCAGTAGGCAAGCAGGCATCTTTGTTTACTTTTTACTTGTAGGAAATTGAGCCCCTGGGATGTCATGGCCTCTTTCTTTCCACTCTGTGTGTGGTCTCAGGAGGAAAAGACACCACTGGAAGAAAACCAAGCTGCCAGGGAGCTCCAGAATTCCCAGTAGGAGTCACTGGGTAAGGAATATCAAAACCTGGCCATCAGCGAGACTGGTAATGGAAAAAGGAAATAGGATGTCAAGGAGTTATGTGTTCCAAAAGCCCTCTACTTTCTTCTTTGGTGGTTCAGTAAATTTACTTATTCTCTTTGATTCCTAGGTGACTAAAACATGAAGTTGAACTTATGACATAACTTTTAGAGAATCTTAGAGAACCATATAAGGTAAGATAATTAATGTGAAAGCTTTCAAACAGCTTTACATACTTGAAAGGTAGTTTTCTCAAAATTTTCCCTATTTTTGCCTAACAGATAAGACAATAAGATGTGTTGAATTAAGTGGCTCATTTCTCAGACTGAATTTCAGCCCTCCTCCCCCTAAATCAATCTAATCCTTCCAGTTCATGTTAAAGTTTGGACCTCTGGCAGTCTGGAGGTCCTGGACCACAATACTTTCAGTCAAGACTATTTACATCTCCATAGAGGTTATCTTCAGAAAATAAAAGAAGGAGGGAAGGAGAGAGGAAAAGAAAAAAGGAAGGAAAAAGGAAGAGAGGAAGAAAACAAATATGAAGGAACCTGTTTTTCTCTCTTTTGTCTATTAAATTTGTGTGGAAAATTTGCAGTCTAATTTTACTTTATAATTTTTACTAAAAGGATTTTCCAATTTAGCTAGATGTGTAAGCATTTTGTAGGAGATGGTGGAGAAGAGTGAAGGCATATTAAAAATATCTATCAGATAATCAGATAGCTAAATAGCAGACAGAATTTAAGAAGTACTCCTCTACCAAGCATATTATACTTATCAGTTCTAATTCTTCCATCCACCTAGCAGTCTATAATTAATTTTTAAATTTTTTTAAAAATTTTACAGGTGAGGAAGTTGAAACTAAAAAAAAAAAAAAATCTTGTCAAGGTCACATCACAAGGATGTGGTAGATCTAAAATTCAGACTTAGTATTGTCTAAATTCATAAGCAATGTCTTTGCACAATGCCTCTCTAAAATAGTAAAACAATTTTGTCTTTTTTACTAATTATTTCTTTACAAATTAGTTTTTTTTTTACTAATTTTTTCTAATTAATTTCTTTTTTTTTTTTTTTTTTTAGGAGAAAACCACTTTTAATTGAAAAATAAACCAATATATCTCAAATAAGACTCTGTTTAAATGAACAATATAAACTGTATTATGTTTAAAGAAAAGGCTTTTCTAAGTGGTATTGTGAAATTTAGATATCAGTATTAATACAGTTTCTCTCCTTTATCCTAACAAATTATTTAAAATGAGAATCTTTTCCCATGAACTTAATTTCCATCAATTAAATGTGAACAGCTTTATTCCTATTTCCAACCCAGTGACAAAAGGAGGGGCAATTTTAAACAATTATTTCTATACTTGAGTTACCAGAGAAAAGCAAATACCAAAGTCAATGTTTTCCTTATGAAAAAAAAGCTTATATGTAAACACACAAGACTATTAATATTTAACTCATTGACAAAACTTCAAAATATAATTTCATCAAGATGATCTCTACAACAATTTTCCTTTAAAGAAGTCTGCAAATTTCAGAATAGTTTAAGTTGACATACTGGACATGTTAAATACTAAAGTTATTGCTTTAAACTGAAAAAAAAAAAAAAAAAAAAACTATGGCCAAAAGTATCTTTATGAAAAGAACTTATCTTGCTGTTCATAAAATTACACTCATGTTAACTGCAGAAAAAATGTTAAAGCATACAGTAAACATTACTCTTAGAATAACAGAACAAAGGCATTAAGATGTATGGCTTTTTGTGTGATTGCTATTATTATCTATAAATAAAGTCATTGCTGTTTGACTGAAAAAGGTTGTTAAAAAACTTCACTTCCAAAATTAACATTTTTATTAAATCAAATTTAAAAAAATGTTCACTGTAGAAAAGTCAATGAGGGTTTTAAGAAAACCAAAATATACCTTTTAATACAATAAATGTATATATTAGCAGCAAACTACTTTGAAAATTTTTGCATAAACATCGTGTTTAGATGTTTTTTTTAAATCAAATTTTTTACAATAAATGTATATATTGAAAGTTGTGTGTGGTACCGGGGATTTTCAACCACTGGGCCACATCTTTTTTTTTTTTGTATTTTATTTAGAGACAGGGTCTCACTGAGTTGCTAAGTGCCTCGCCATTGCTGAGGCTGGCTTTGAACTCGCGATCCTCCTGTCTCAGCCTCCCAAAGTGCTTTACATTGCGCCACCACGCCCAAGTATTTTAAAGAGTGCATAAAAATCATGTATTAGTATGGAATGTCAGTGAATTTACTTTATCCTTTTTTTCTGTGATTTGTCCCTTCTCCAAAAATACTTTATGATTCACAATATTAAGAACAAACAGTTTTGACTACAAAGTAGCAAAACTGTGGCTGGTAAAATCTATTTTCACTACATCATAGTCATGCATTATTATTGAGTATAACAAATGAGCACCATATAAACAGGTAATTGTGTGTAAACTCAATTTTTAAGGTGTAATAGCAACCAACTTATATCATTTAGCATTTGACTGTTACTTTTTTAAAAATTTGGTGATATACAAAATTTTAATCAAATCAGATAATTCAATCCTATATTGCTTGTTCATTTTTATATCCTTATTAAAAACTCTGTATAACCTGACAAACTGCATGCAAAGATATATATGTATATGTATGTTATGTGTATCCATACAAAAGTATATACATATATATCTTTAGCTTTGAATTTCTTTAAATTTCTCATTTAAGTATATCTGTAGAATATATCACCAACTGAAAGTTTCTAGTAAGTTTCATCTTAGCTAATGAGAAACACTGGCTATTGAAAATTCTGCGGCAAAACAACTGTTATTCAGCTTGGTATTTCAGCTTACAAATTAGTCAAACAAACAAGATTGAATTACCAACTGCCCAAAGAAATAAATTCTTCTCTTGATATTTCCTTTTAATAGCAAAAAGGAAATGTCTTTACAATAAATTTTTACTTTTAGAGTTAAAATTATTAAAGAAATATCACTAGTCTTCAAAAATACTAAATGTTATATAAATACAATTTTATTGTAGTTGAGTACTTCAACTATAATCTGTGTTTAAAAAATTTCCTTTGGATTCTTCCATTTAGCACTTCAAGTTTTCATTCTGCAACTCTGACAACTGGCTCAGATTTGTTAAGTTTATATCAATCCCATCTTTTAGAATTTGCTACTGTGTGATACCTGTGTACAATAAATAGGAAAAACTGCACCAAATTTCAAAAGCAACATAATAATAATGAAAAATTTTAAAAAATGTAATATAAAAAAAGATAAATGTATAATAGGGATTTTCCTTTTCACTACATTACTGAGCTATAATCCTTTTTATGCTTTTAAAGTAATGTCATAACTTTCATGTTTTAAATTGTCAAGAGGATAAAATTTTTTAGGTGACCCTACCTTTATTTTTCAATTAAAAAAATTTTAAAACAATAGACTGAATTACTTTTATTAATACATACATCAAGTTACTGAAATGGTGACTTCATGTAGTTTTCCCCTTTAATGATGGCACTTGCAGGTACAAAGATGCAGAGATGTTTACAGGCTTCAGATGTTTACTTGAAAAGATTCTTCAACAGCAGTTTGATATTAGGTTTCCTCATCTAGCTGAAGATTCACAAATTCTCCATAATCAAACTAATGTCTTTGATTTAGATGACTAACAAAATTTCTAGTTATCTGGCTAGGATCTCCCCAAGGAAGAGACACACAAATAGGACATGTCACAGGAACTATCTGAAATAGGTGGTTACTGTTACAGTGATCAAGTAAATGCTGTCTGGTAAAATTTGACTCTTGACACAAGGGACACTTAAAGGTGGGATGCCCAGAACTTGTACTCTCTTGGTAAGTTTCTGTGTTATCAGATGTGGACGTTTCACTCGTATTACTATTCCCTATTGAATCTTGAGATATCTGAAAATTTGGAATGACAGAAAAAACACCATATTCATCCTGATACTTCTTACAAGATTTATAATGATGTCTCAGGTGATAGAATTTAATCTGTTTTGCACAGCATTTACAGCTACCAGAAAACTTCCTCATGATATTTTCAAGATCTAAGGCCCTTTCTGGACCTGCTCTTTCGCTTCTGGTCACATTTCCACGACACAGGAGACACTGTATTCCACTTTCTCTCATTGCAGTCAGGAAACATTTTCTACAGAAAACGTGCTGACAGGCCGCAGTCCGCACAGGCGTTTTGAGCACCTCCTGACAGACCGGGCAGTAGAAATCATCTTCGGTGTAGGCCATGGCCACGGACAGCTCCTCGGCCATGAAGGGAGCAGAGGAACAAGGCGATGGCGGGGGCAGTGGTAGAGGAGGTGGCGGTGGCGGTCCGGAGACCGAGTCCTTCCGAGCCCAGGAGCCGCACTTTGGGCTGAGCTGCTTCTTCGTCGCGGGTTCCAAGAGAGGTGATCCTTCGTCGCCGTCGGGTTTCTCGTCCCGCCGCTGCTGCCCTTGAAACCGAGGCCCCAGGGCAAAAAGAGAAAGTCGTGCGCAGTGCTCACCAGCCCAAGAAGGGGCGGGACCCGAGGCTCACGGTGCACCGGGATCCCATCGCCTCCGCCCGCAGCTCTCCTGTGGCATAGCGCTGCCTGCAGCCTGCTCCGCGGTCTCCGAACGCAGGAGGGTTTCGCGAAGCAGGCCCAGAGAGACTAATTATTTCTTGAAAAAGTAGATGTGTTTCTTTTCAATTCTCTGCTAACACATTCATTCTGTTGCTGATAATTTATTTAGATAAATTATCATTAGAGATTTTCCTGGAGTATTAACTTTCAGGCTGATCTTGGAAAAGAAAAAAAATTTTTTTTTTTGTTTGTTTTGTCGTTGTTGTTTGTTTTTGTTTGGTTTTTCTGAAAGATGAATGAAAAGGAAAACATTTTCTTTTCTAGACGAGGGCTGAGAGCCTGGGACTCTGAGTAATGTGTATATTTTCCTAATATTACCCAGATAGTAGTTTAATATTTAAAGGAAAAAATAAACTGGCGAAAAAAATCTCTGACTCCAGGACGGTGCTTCTTTTAATTCTGTGACAGCAATCACAACTAGGATACAACAAATTTCAAAAAGTGACTATGGGCAGCTTACATGGGTGTTTGGTGTGTCTGGTGGAAAAAAAAAAGCAGAAATGATCATGAGCCTATCAATCCTTCACCTTCCTTGACAAACAAAAGAAAATAACTGCTCAAAGAAGAAATATAAATGCTTTCCATGTTCATCTTAACAGGAAGTAAAATTAACTAGAGTTTTTTTTTTTTTCACTACAAAGGAAATTGGAGGAAAAAGAAACTCAAGGAAAGGAGGGAAAGAAGATGGTTAGAGGAAAATAAGGAGAAGAAGGACAAGAAGAAAATAGAACCTGAAATGTTACATTTATCATGTAGTTCAAATTTTTTTCACCTTAGAGGTTAAGAAAGCAAAGCCCAGAGACAGGCAGTTACTGGCCTAGTAATACAGGCAGTTGGGACTAAGACCACAGCCATCTGCTTTTAGCCCAGTGCTCATGTATAGAGAAGAAAAAAATGTATCTTTAGCATTTTAGGAATCATCATAAGTACCTGTTTCACTATAAACTAGTTTTCAACCTAACAACTGAACCCTGGGCAAAAGAGATTCTGTTCTTTTGCAATAGCTATTTATCCTTCAGGGCTTATTTACTTGTGCATCTGAAAATTTATAAACACATTCTCGACCCAGGAGCGTATCTACTGCAGCCACCAGCTCTGTGCTGTTAAAGTGAAGCATGTGTCTCTGTATTAATGATGGAGTGTTCACTGTTAAATAGCAGAGTCTATGAGCTATATAATTTAACATGGGGGGGGGGGGAAATCCAGAATTTACAAACAGAACTTCTGGTACAAAAAGAGGTGTGTGAAATCAGTGTCATGATGCAACAGCCATTCCCTGCAGCCCAGGAAGAGGCTTGAAAGTGCAAAGAGAATTAATATTTTCTGGCATGGATGCATCACTGGCTGCACAAGGTGATTTTACTGTGCACTATACTTTAATTATAACTGCGCTGTAGCCATCTGCTCCACTTCATTCCCTAATAATAGATGCAAAAAGCATTTCACAACTCCCACCCATAAAAAAGATCTGAGGGATTTCATGGCAGGCTTGCTCTGAGCTCCTCCCTTCTTTCTTGGCCTGTGGACTCTCCCTTCAACGATACATCTAAACAGACCAGGAAAATGTTTGTGATGCACCCATCACTCCAGAAGGTCTGAGGTGTCTGAGCTTGTTCCATCCATTAATAATTCTCCTCTACCATTATTACATACACTTTGGCATACACACTCTGGCCAGCCCTTCCTATGCCATGGTCACATGTAACTTCCTGTTCACATATACTTTTCTGCATGCATTCCCCCCACCATTTTTTTTATTAGTCATTTTATTTGCAGTGCAATCACTTCAAGCATCTCTCTAACTCCTGAGAATTTTGTAAGGAAACTGTCCTCATTTTTCAGTGGAAAGGAGAGATCCACACAGTTTAAAGGTTTTCTTCAAGGTGATACAGTTGGTCAGTGTCAAAATCAGGCTGAAAGCCACTGTTTCTCACTACTTTTATGCATCATTTTAAAGTGTCATTCAAATTCCCATTTGGGGAGCAGATATGGACTAGAGCCAGATCACACTGCCTCACAAGAGATAATTTTGGGTACAACCTCTTTGCACCCCCATTTTCAGGGACCTTGTGTTGGTATATTGAAGTTGTCCATGGTGGGAGCAGGAAATAGACACACACTACAAATCAGAATTTTTCCTGCTTCCCTGGTGATAGCTTCTAATAAGTTACTAGAATACCAGTAGATATGGGAAACAGATCTATGTGTTCCCAAAAAAAAAAAAAATGGCTTTTGAAGCATGGAGCCCTCTTTATCTCTGAACTTGAATAATGTGAGTACAAACACAACTCACCAAAGAAAAAATAAATGTTAGTAAACTAGACAAGTTACTCTTTCAATATTTTAAAGATAGGATATTAACCTGATAGAATGAGGGCTCTTTCTCCAAGTGCTAAGTTCTGCATTGAATAAACCTTTTGGCTTTAAGTTTCCATGGTTTCTAAAGCAGACTGCAAATTAGAAATCTGGTGTCTGTGGTGGCTAAAGTGATGTCCAGGAGTTCCAAAGCCAAAGGATCTGGTAAGATAACCAGTTCTTGCCATCCAACTTCATTCCAACCAGACACTGGCATGTGAGTGAATGCCTTTCTGGAAGCTAGACTTGGATATTTCTGAAGAAGAATAAATGAGCATGTGTGGCCTCATTCAAGAGTGCAAAAAGTGAAACAATTTATAAATTCAAAAGTTCTAGCTATTAACAAGATTCTTAATTCCTATTTTTTGAGTTTTCTAAAAGCACAAGTTCTAGCTATTAACAAGATTACAGTTCAAGTCCAACAATAGTCATTAAAAGAACATATCCAATCTGAACCAAAGAAAGGTCTACAACATCATTGATGGGACCAAAAATAAGCAGTGACTTTCTAGGCAGAAAATTAAGTGTAAACTTTTACCCAACATATAGTGAAAATATCAAATCACAAGGTAATAGAAACACAACACTAAAATTCAGCGCATGATTAGAGGTTCAATTAGGTTCTCTATATAGCAAAGACAGCTGCATTGAATGGTATGTATGCTTCTTAATGGACATTCAAATTTATATATGTGCTGATCTCAAAAAATTTATTTGTGGTGACCTCAGAAGTATTTAATCAAAGCTGATAGGAAGATTAAGTGCTAATATGTAATTGCCACATTCTGCAGATGTCTTTTTGCAACTCTTACTGGATTTACCATTGGAAAGTCCCTCAAGGGCAAGTTAATTCATTTAATAGGATATTAGCCTGGTAGTCAGGAGTTTCAGTAGTCTTAGATCTAACATTAATTAGAAAAAGTGCTTTTAAGAGCATCTAAAGCAGTAGGGAACATATAAAGAGGCAGTAGGTTGCAATAACAAAAAGTGGATCTGCTGTATTTAACTCCCACCTCTGCTACTTACTAGCTGTCAGACCACAGGCAATTACTTATGCATTATATGCCTTTGTTTTTCCATCTGCTGGATAGGTATAATGACAGATCTGCATTCCTTTTCAGGTTAGTCTAATAATTAAAGAATTACCCCTGTAAAGTTCTTTAAAAGTTTCTAACATGTACCAAGTGTTCATTTTGAGTTAATTTTTAGATTGATAAACCTCCTTAATTTACAAGATAAAAAAAAATCCCTGAGTTTAAATGCACTATTCCAATGTATATGGCAAATGAGGGATAGAGTTAGGATTAGAACATATTGAATGGGGGGGGTGGGCTTTATTTTTAAAAAAAAACATTTATTTATTTCTTTAGTGTACACAATGAATTTATTTGTACGTGGTGCTGAGGATCGAACCCGGGCCGCTCACGTGCAAGTCTACCACTGAGCCACAATCCCAGCCCCTGCTTTATTTTTAAGTGCAAACTTTGTTCCTTCACCACAAGTCCTTGTAACTGATTTTGACATTTTCATTTTTCCTTTCCTTCTTCTACCCCTTTCCTTGTTTCCTAACAGCAAGGAAATTAGGCTAACATTTTTTTTTTCTGTCCTAAGCTAAGTATCTGATCCTCACTGCCTGGAAGAGAGTCACTGCCCTCAAGAATAAAGTGACTCCAGACCTGGGAACTGGAATAATGACTCTTTCAAGATCACCATATGGGCAATAATTCATTATATTTACTGATAACATTTGAATCCCAGCCCTTGTATTCCTCCTTTAGAAGCCCACTGCTCCCCTTGGCAAAGAGAATCATAACCTCTGGGATGGGTGTTTCTCCTTTGCTAGAAAAGTAATAAAAAAGTTTTATTTTATCTCAAAACCTTCTCCTCATTTTTAGATGGGCAATAGAGACAAGGACCAAGTTTTTGTATCAAATGGGTATGGAATGTGGAACCTAAGAGCTGCCTTCAAACCAGCCTTCTTCAGCAGGTCTGGACATTCTGAGAAAGCCTGCCCCTTACATGCTGAGGATACAAGGTGGCCAACCTCTGGGAGAGCCCACCATTTGAGAAGTCAGAGATAAAATGAGTTACCCTTGGTTTAGACCATTTTGACAGAGGTTCCATTCTGCAAAAATGGGAAAAAGACTGAGGGATATTTCCAGCAGTTGCCAAATCTCCTTTTTCTTTAGGGAACTCCTACTTTTACTCCCTAAGTATGGTTTGCTCTACCATTTGGTCTACTTTGAGAAAAGGAAACTAAATACAGTAAAGTTGCAACAACTTGGCCACTGGTAAGTCCCCTGGTGTGCATGCCAAGATGCCCAATTCTACATGTCTGATTCCCCTTTGCAAGGACATCTGGTTCCCCTCCATGGGAACATTTGGTTCCCTCTGTGGAGACATCTGGATCTCTTTTGTGGGAATATATAGTTCTTTGTGGGGGTCTTCTGTGATACCACTGGTTAGGAAACATGGTTTGGTGGGACTAGGGAACCTAAAACATTTTCCCCTATCTGGTCTCTCTGTTTAAAAGCTCCCATCTAGCCACCAGACTTGTTTTGGGGAATTCCCTCCAGTTGTCTGTCTCTCTATGTGTTTTGTTTATATCTGTTACTGACCATATAAGATATCACAATGCTGAATCAATCCACACCAGTAGACTCTTAGGAAAGATCTTGGCTGATCTATGGACTATGATTGAGAAAAAGATGGTGCTTTACTGTAACACAGTCTGGCCATTGAATGGTGTTCAGAATTATTATACACCGTGCTTTTAAAGTTGGTCTGTCAGAGGTCAAAGAAATGGAAGAAATTTGTATGTTTTGACATTTATTAAGTTACATGATAAAGAGTCTGAACAGCCAGAAGCCAAGTTAATGGTGCAGAAAAATTCACAGCCTCTGGTGTGCAAGATAGCAGGTCACCAGAAAAAAAAAAATGTTGAGAGAAATTTAAATCCTTTTTATCTTAATTTTAACTCAATGGCTGGCTGGCACTTCTTTCAGCTTCAATGGTCCCTTCTTTTCCTGTGTGTGGTGGGGAAGGCTCACCAGCTGAGAAGAACATGCAACACCAAGTTCCCTGCTGTCAACACTTCTAGATTATGACCTACAGACAGAAATGGTCACCACTTTTAAGACATGACAGGACACCTCATTTGGCCAGGGAGAAACTGTTGCCAGGGCAAAACAGTCATGTCAGTACCTCATTGGCATGAATGCACAGGCAGAACAATAGGACATGCAACTGCAAGAAAATGGGGGTACAAAGACTAGAGTCTCCCTGAACTGCTGCCTCTTCTATTAGGCTTCATGGGCCCCAGGAAGAGTAGCTATGGGATACCCTTGGAGACCTTCCAGAGAATGGGACAAACCAGAGGATAAAAGGTGGCAGATGTGAGGACAAAATTATGGCCCCAAAAGAACTCTGGGTATACAAATAACAGTGGGAACCCAATTGAAATTAACACTACTATAGGAGTGACAATAATGCTCAACAGCTTCCATTGCTCCAACCTCTTGAATTCAAGCTGGGAGAGCAAACATTAAGGCACAGCTTTTTGTACATGACAGATTGTTCAGCTCTCTTCTAAGATGAAATTTGTTGTGTAAATTAAATGCTCAAATGACCAACCAGATAAGGAAACTATGCCCACTCTGGTGAAGTTCTGCTAAAAATAGTGAGTAAGGCCATACGGGCCAATGGGACCCTGGGAAGGGAAATCAGTGTTGTCTCTACCAATGGGTTTTACTTAAGGAGGGAGGGAGAGAGACCTGCCCCAGGAAGAAAGAATACCTCCACTTAATAGGAATTAATAAGGATCTAGCCTCTCTCAGACAAATGTTTTAAAACATAGATTGCCTTGGCCCAGCTGGTTCCTCACAATACTCTAATCCTGCCTGAAAATAATCCTCACATTGATGAGTCCTGATTTGTGTAAGACTGGAGAGCTATAAATGACACTCTTGGATATTCACCCCACACTCCCAAATCCCGACACTCTGCTAACTGCTTGGATGCCAAGTAAATCTGGTTGGTTCACAGTGCTCAATTTAAAGGATGCATTCTTCTATATCCTGCTGGAAAGAAAGTTCCAATTACTATTTGCTTTTGGGTAATAGGACCCTAATACCAAAGTAACCACCAAGTATTTCTGGACTGTCCTACCTCAGGGATTTAGAAACTCTCCCACATGGTTTAATGAGATTCTAGGAAAAGCCTTGCAAGGTGAAAGCAGGATGAAGGAGTTCTTTTCAATATGTGGATAACCTGCAATATGTGGATAACCATCCCTGACTATAAACACTGCCTTTCAAAACTATAATTGTACTGAACCACCTGGCCTCATGTGCATATGAGATGTCAGCCAAAAAGGCTCAGATTTGTAAACAAGTCACTTTTCTGGGATTCCAGATTAGCCAAGAAATCATCCAGATCAGAGGCAGGCTATCTTGAGGCTTAGAAAACCCAGGAAACAGATGCAATTTTGTGGGTTCTTAGAAATGGCAGGATTCTACCACATTTGAAATCCTAATTTTGTCCTAATAGCCAAACCCCTGTAGTAGAACTTAAAAGAAACAGAAATAAAACCCCTGATTTGGATCCCACAATGTCAAACTGCCTTTGAAAAGTTAAAACAAAGCCTCATAATAGACCCTGACTGTCTGACTTAAAAAGGGAGTTCAGACTATATGTGCATGAATAACCAGGGATAGCCCTTGAAGTCCTCTTACATGTATTTGAAAACATACCGCAACCAATACCCATTTGTCCAATAGCTTGACCACACAGCAAAAGGAGGTACCCCTGCCTTTGGGTGGCAGCTGCCACTTGTGATATACTACATGATGATAAAAGTTTCACTCTAGGATGAACATTACTGTATTTGTTCCTCACTGTGAACCTTAAAATGGTGTCCACCTTAAACCCAAAACCTGTTGCTAACAGATAATGGGTCAATACAACATGATTGCTTGAAAATCTTGGAGACTGTTTAATTTTGTAGGTTAGATTTGTTTTGATCATCTCTCACAGAGTTGGACTGGGACCCCTTCACTGATGAGAACAGCTTCATGGCCAGTGGCCAATGGAGAGCTAAAAACAGGTGTTACAAGTCTACTGTAAAAGGAGTAAAATACGTGAAAATACAGCCTTTGGATGACTGACAGATTCTACCCAAATGTCTCATGCCATGGGAAATTTAAGATACTTTCTTATGCTGGTAAATACCTCCTCAGGATATATTAAGGTTTATCCAACAAAGCCAAAAAGTTTCAGAGATAATTAAAACATTCCTAAATGAGCCAATCCCAACATATGGACTCTCCTCTTCCATGCAGTAACTGAACAAGTGAGCAAAGCATTGGACATTCAATGGAAATGACATGCTTCCTGAAGACACAATTTATAGGGAAAATGGAAAAGATGAATCAGACCTTAACAAAAATGGTGGCTAAGTTATGCCCCCAAACTCATTTACAATGAGATAAGATGTTGCTAACTGATCTCTGCAGAATATGGGTGGTCCCCAGAAGTGTACTTAAATTGATCCCCTATAAAAGAGTATATGGGAGACCCTTCCTGCTATCCCAGGGGGAGAAGGGAAATATGACTATAGCATTAAAAAATGGCTAGATTAAAACAGTATTACAACAAATCAGTCAAATATTAACTGCTATACATGAGTGTGCTTCTTCCAGTTTCTCACCAAGGGTGGAATCACTTCTTGATTCCTTCCAATAAAAGCCCAGAAGGAAGTGACAATACCAGGTAAACCCTTCCCTTGTAAGACCCCCCCTTTTTCACCTGTTTTCAGCAGGGAACAGTGAGAGATTCATCACTCATCTTTCCATAGAAATGGAAAGTCAAAATTGATAGTGGGAAACACAACTGGGGTCCACCTTATGCTTTGAGTACAAACTTTACTCCTGGAGCATAAGTGACTTATTTTAATACTGACATGTTTTTTTTTTTCCTTTTCTTTTTCCTCCCAATCTCCATTTCCCTAAAAGTGGGGGAAAATATAGACTACCATATTTCTATCTTGTCCTTCACTGCCTACAAGAGTGTCACTGCTCACAAGATTTGCAACAGAGACAAGATCCAAGCATTTGGTATCAATTTGACCCTTTCCCATTGTTCCACTCCCTTCCCCAACAGTGATTATTATTTGCATTTATCCGATTTAACAAATATTATCAAAATCCTTCAGGTGATTGGATGTACTAAAAAGTATTTCTCCAGTAAAATAGTAAGTGACACATTGAATTCTCCAACAAGATCTCTTGAGCATAGGTAGATTGTTTTTACCTATTCAAAATACACAAAATGAGTTTTTAGAATAGTTTATCATTCATTTCTGAAATAGGAAAATTATTGTTATAACAACAATAGCAGAAAAGATCCCATGATTGATATAAAAGTGCTTGAAATGTCTTCAGAAGGAAGGTTAACAAGTCTATCATGACTCACATTCCAAGCATATTATATGACTTTCAATATGTAAGTGACTATTATTTCACAATCCATGTACAATTATTACATTTATTAATAATATATATATATAATTTAATCTGTTTTAGATTTTAATTAAGTAGATTTTGAGGCAGCTTAGAAAAAGGGCCTTTATGAAATTTATTAATTAAATACAAACAAAAACTTCAGTATCAAGAAAAAGTGAATTAAGCAAATACATAAACTAAAAGAGCTAGTGTGAATGATCTTTATATTTGGATCTGAGTTTCTAAGTCACCAAGACAAAAAATGAAATATTATTTAGTTGATAAATTTCATTATCAAAAAAGGAGAGGAAGTATACACCAGTTACATAGAAATAGTATGTATTTTTCATGCTAAAATATATTTTATATAAAAATATTTTATGCAAAATATCCTATTGAGTATCTGAAATGCTGAAGCAGTTGAGTATCGAAATGCTAAGTTGATGTCATTACATGAAAATGAAACAAATATATATTTGTTTTCATTGACACCAGATGACAATAGCCAGATAATTATAAAAATCTTAAGGATAACATGAAAAAAACTTTTTTTTTCTCCCCTTTCCCCTTCTTACTTTATTAAGGTACAATTGTAAATAGAAGTTGTAAACATTAAAAGTATACAAAATGATGTAGATATATGTGTGTGTTCTGAAATGATTACCACAATCTAGCTAATTTACATACCCATCAACTCACATTGTCACCTTCTTCATGTATTTGTGCATTGATAACCTTTAAGATCTACTCATTCAGCCAACTACAAGTATGCAATAACTTGTTATTAACAACAGTCACTATGCTCTACATGAGATCTCTAGAGCTTTCTCAGCCTGCATAACTGAAACTTGGTACCCTTTCTCCAACATCTCCCTACTTCACTCACCCTCAGGCCCTGGCAACCACCATTCCACTCTTTGTTTCCATGAATTTAGCTTTTGAAAATTTCACACACAAGAAAGATCATGTGGCATTTGTCTTTCTGCATCTGGCTTATTTCATTTAGTATAATTTCTTCTGGGTTTATTCTTATTGTCACTAATAACAGATTTCCTGATTTTTAAAGGCTGAATAATATTCTGTTGTGTATGGGGATCCCATTTTCCTTATCTAGTCATTCATGGATGGACACAAGTTGAGTCCATATCTTGGCTATTGTAATGTGACCCTTGAATGTGGGAGTGCAGATATCTCTTTAACTTATTCATTTCATTCCTTTGGATATATACCCTATTGGGTTAAATTTCCAGATTATATGGTATTTTTTTATTTTTAAACTGTTTGGAAACTACCATACTGTTCTCCATAATAGTTGTACTAATTTATATTCCCACTAACAGTGTACAAGTGTCCCCTTTTCTGCACATCATGAGCAACACTTGCTATCTTTTGAATTTTTGATGATAGCTATTCTATCAGCTCTAAGTAATACTGTCATTTTGCATTATGTTTTCCTGACAGTTAGTGGTATAACTGTGGATCTTTTTATGTCTTCTACTGAGAAATGTCTATTTAGATCTATGTCCTTTTTATAATCAAGTTATATGCTATCTTGCTATTGATTTGTTTGTGTTCTTTATGTAGTTTGGATAATAACTCCTCATCAAATATATGATTCAAAATATTTTCTTCTACTATGTAGGTTATCTTTTCACTTAATCATTTCCTTTGCTGTGTAAAAACTTTTTAGTGTGATATAATCCCATTTGTCTGCTTTTACTTTTGTGGGGAAGATCTTTTGGGGTCATATACAAAAAAATATCATTGCCTAAATTAACATCAAGAAAAATTTCACTGTTTTATTCCAGTGGTTTTATAGTTTCAGGTCTTATGTTTAAGACTCTGCTACACTTCAGACTCGGAATGCCCCCCAAAAGCCCATGTGGTACATAGAATTTATTCTAGCTTATAACATTATTGGGAGGTGGTGGCTTTTTAAGAGGTGGGACCTAATAAAAGGTTATTATTAGGTTATTGGCTGTGTGTCCTCAGAAAAGACTGTGGGACTCTATTCTCTTCTTGCCATAAGGTGAATGGACTTCCTCTGCCATATAACCTTATCATAATGTACTGTGCTGCCACAGACCCACAGCAACAGAAGTAATTAGTCATGAATGTGAAACCTCCAAAACTGAGACAAAATAAACATCTCCTCTTTTTAAGCTGATTAACTTAAAAACTTTCAATCATTTTCAGATAATTTTTATATATTGGAAGAGATGAGTCCAGTTTCTTTCTTCCGCATGTGGATAATTGTTTTTTTCCATTATCATTTATTGAAGAGACTATCTTCTTTTGCTATTGTGTGTTCTTGCTGCCTTTGTGGAAGACCAACTGATTATAAATGCCTTGATTTATTTCTGGGATCTCTATTCTTTCCCATTGGTCTGTATCTCAGTTTGTACGCCAGTCCCATGCTGTTTTGTTTGTGTAGGCTTATAGCATATCTTGAAATCAGTAAGTGTGATATCTTCAGTTTTATTCTTCTTGTTCATGGTTGTTTCAGATATTTGGGGCTTTGTGCTTTCATATGAATTTTAGTGTTTTTTAATTTCTATTTCATGAAACAAAGCCATTGAAATTTGATGGAGATGTATTGAATCTGTATATTTCTTTAGGTATTAAAGACATTCTACAGCAAACTTTCTTTAAATTTATGTACACAACTAATTTTCATTTACTTTTATCTTCTTCAATTATTTTTTATCAATGTTTTATTGTTTTCATTGTATCAATCTTTTACTTCCTTGTTTAAATTTATTCCTAAGTATTTTTTGATATTATTGTAAATGGGTGTTCTTTCTCAATTTGTTGAACATTTCATTTTTAGTGTATAGAAGAAACTCAATTGACTTTTGTGAGATAGTTGTTTATCGTGCAATTTTACTAAATTTACTAACAGTTTTTTAAATTTTTTTGTGGAGTTTCTATTGTTTTCTACATATAGATCATGTCACATGTAAACTAAAATAATTTTACCTTTCTTCCTGATTTGGACACCAATTTGATTGTTCTTGGCTTATTCTGTGGCTTGGATTTCCTGTACTATATTGGATAAAACTGGTAAAAGTGAGCATCCTTATATTAGTCCTGGTCTGAGGAAAAAAAAATGTTGAAAGTTTTTAAACATTAAGTATGGTGTTTACTATGGGCTCTTATATATGGCATTTATCACACTAAGTTGCGTTCCATTCTTTGAGAGGTTTTGTCATGAAAGATATTGTCAGTGCTTTTGCTGCATCTATTGAAATGTATGATTTTATCTTTCATTCTCTTAATATGGTGTAGCATATTTATTAAATTGCATGCCTTGAACCATCCTTGCAAGCCAGGAATAAATCCCACTTAATTGTTGTACATATTCCTCTTAATGAGCTATTAAATTTAATCTGGTGGTAGTTTGTACAGGATTTTTTTTACAGCTATGTAAATTAGGAACATTGGCTTGAAATTTTCTTCTCTTGTAGTTTTCTTGTCTGACTATGATAAATTATGCTAGTCTTATTACAGGTTTGGAAGTGTTCCCTCCTCTTCAATTTTGTGAAAAAGAGAAGAATTTTGTACTGGGCAGAATTCAGCAGTAAATCCACGAGGTGCTGGGTTTTCTTTGTCATGAGTTTTGAGTATTGATTCAATGTTTTTACTTATTATTGGCCTTTTTAGTCTTCCTATTTTTTTATAATCCAGTATTGATGAGTTGTATATTCCTAGGAATTTATCTGTTTCTTCTAAATTATTCAATTTTGGCACATAATTTTATTCATATTATACTCATATGACCCTTTATTTTTCTGTGGTACCTGTTGTAATATCTCCTCTTTTATTTGTAATTTTACTTATTGGAATCTTTTCTGTTTTCTTAGTATAATTAAAGGTTTGAAATTTGATTTATCTTTTCAAACTCTTACTTTCATTGATATATTCTTTTGTTCTTCTAGTCTTTATTTCATTTATTTCTTCTCTGGTTTTTATTATTTCCTTTCTTATGCTAGCTTGGACTTAAGTTTGTTCTTCTTTTTCTAGTTCCTTGAAATGTAATGTTAGATTGTTTATGTCTTTCTTTTTTCCTTAACTAAAAATTTATCACTGTGATCTTCATTTAGATGTGATTTTGCTGTGACTCATAAATTTTAGTATACTGTTTTTTTTTCATTTGTCTCAAGACTTTTTTTATCTTTTTTTTAAATTTTATTTTTATAATTTTTAATATGTACAACTCATAGTGCATATATTTATTATCTTTTTACATACAACTGTTTGTATACAAAGTATATTCGTACAATTCAGGTCTTCAAACATGCATTAAGGAAAATGATATCTGTCTCATTCAACCACCTTTTTTTTTTCTCCCCCTCCCTCCCCTCTTGCTCCCTCCCTTACCCTCCCTTCCCTTGACCATTCTAGTGTTCCTCTAATCCTCCTATGTACCCCCATCCAACAATACTTTGAAATAGCCTCCTTATATAAGAGAGAACATTTGGTACTTGGATTTTTGAGACTAACTTCACTTAGCATTATGTCTTCCAACTTCATCCATTTACCTGCAAATGCCATTAATTTGTTTTCTTTTATTGCTGAGTAAAATTCCATTGTGTGTATATACCACATTTTCTTAATCCACTCATTTACTGAGGGACATCTAGGTTGGTTCCACAACCTAGCTATTGTGAATTGCGCAGCTACAAACATTGAGATAGCTGTGTCACTGTAATATGCTGTTTTTAAGTCCTTTGGGAATAGACCCAGGAGTGGGATGGCTGGGTCATAGGATGGTTCCATTCCCAGTTTTCCAAGAAATCTCCATACTGCTTTCCATAACGGTTGCACCATTTTGCAGTCCCACCAGCAATGTATGAGTGTGCCTTTTTCCCCACATCCTCTCCAACATTTATTGTTGCTTGAGTTCTTGATGGCTGCCATCCTGACTGGAGTGAAGTGAAATCTTAGAGTAGTTTTGATTTGCATTTCTCTAATTGCCAGAGATGTTGAACATTTTTTCATGTATTTGTTGATTAATCGTGTATCTTCTTCTGAGAGGTGTCTTCTCAATTCCTTAGCCCATTTATTGATTGGGTTATTTGATTTTTAGTGTAAAGTTTTTTGAGTTCTTTATATATTCTAGAGATTAGTGCTCTATCTGATGTGCATGTATTTTTCTACTTTTACCCATTAGATGTTCAAGTACGGATTGTTTAATTTCCATGTATATTTGAATTTTCCAATTTTCTTTTTCTTATTAATTTCTAGTTTCATAACATTGTGGTAGAAAAAATATTGATATTATCTAAATCTCACTAAATGTTTAAGACTTGTTTTGCAGACTACCATCTGACATGTCCAGGAGAGTGGTCCACGTGTGCTTGAGAAGAATGCCTGTACTGTTGCTGTTAGCTGGAATGATTTGCATATCTCTATTAGTTTCATTTGGCCTACAGTGTTCTTCAGGTCTGCTATTTCATTATCAATTGTTTTCCTGGAAATCTACCCATTGCTGAAAGTGAGTTATTGAAATCCTCTACAGTTATTGTGTTGCTCTTTAATTAATTTCCCCTTATTAATGTCAATATTTGTTTTATATATTTAGATTCCCCAAAGTTGAGAACATATATCTTTATAATTTTACAGCCACTTGATAAATTAATTATTTTATCATTAGGACCTTCGTTATCTCTCGTGACAATTTTTGACTAAGTCTACCTTGTGTGATACAGTTATAGTCACACTGGCTTTTTTTTTTTTTTTTTTTTTTTTTTTTTGCTGCCATTTGTGTGGGATATCTTTTTCCATTCCTTCACTTTCAGCCTATCTGTACCTTTAAAGTTATTCTCCTGCAGGCAACATGTGTTTGGTTTTTTTTTTTTCTTTCAATTTGGCCTATGTAAATTTTTCATTATAAAATTTAGTTCACCTACTTTTAAAGTAGTTATTGATAGAAAGAAATTACTATTCTTATTTTGTTAATTATTTTCTGACTGCAGTTCATTTTTTCCCTTTCTTCCTGTCTTCTTTGGTGATTGACTAATTTTTGTAGTCATATGTTCTGATGCCTTTCTCTACATCTGTTAGATATCTTGCATTGGTATTTTAAGAAGTAAGCACCTGCCAGGTGTGGTGGCACATGCCTGTTATCCCAGTAACTTCAGAGTCTGAGGCAGGGGAATCACACGTTCAAAGCCAGCTGGGACAACTTAGTAAGACCCTTAGCAACTTGGTGAAATCCTGTCTCAAACCAAAAAAAGGAGGGGGGCTGTGGAAATAGCTTAGTGGTAGAGCCCAGAACAACAATAATAATGACAGCAATAAAAGAAATAAAAAGCTTTTTTTTAGCTTTTATAGTCTGACAGGACAAATTAAGCCCTTCACTCAGTCAGCTGATTCTAAAGTTCTGTGTGGGTGACTGGTGGAATCTGTGGACATGTTTGTTGTTTGAGTCCTCATGTGGGCTGACCTGGTGCCTAGGTCATCTTGTAGTCAGGACTGGTACCTGGATTCACAGAGGCTGACCTGGTACCTTGGTCTGTAGGAGCTGGTTTAGGTTTGGGATGGGACTAGAAACTGGGTCTGCAGAGTCTGACCTGGAATTTGAGTGGCATCAATGA
This sequence comes from Tamias sibiricus, assembly GCA_025594165.1. NCBI lineage: Eukaryota > Metazoa > Chordata > Mammalia > Rodentia > Sciuridae > Tamias > Tamias sibiricus. Next base: position 79,924,031 of record CM046668.1, read on the forward strand.
AGTAAGTCTAATGCCAGGGTCCATGGCACAATTGGATACTCACTTTACTCTGCTTCCTCCATATGTTAGTGTGAGTCAACTCTCCATTGCCATAACAAAATGCCTGAGGTAATCAACTTAAACAGAGGAAAAGTTTATTTCATATCATAGTATTAGAGATTTCAGTAACTGGTCATTCAGCCTTGTTGCTTTTGGGGCAGTACATTATGGCTAGGATAGCACATGGTGAATTAAGCTGCTAATCTCATGGCAGTCTAGAAGCTAAAGAGAGAGAGAAAGAGACTGGCCCTTCAAGGGCATGTCTTTAGTGACCTAAGATCTTCCTCTAGGTCCCACTGCTTAAGAATGTCACCTTATAATAACATCAAGCTGGGGACCAAGCCTTTACCTCGTGGGTCTTTAGGGGGCATTTCACATCCAAACTGCAGCAGGAAGGACTATCTTTCTACACCATGCTGCAAAGGCTTGGAGGGGGGGAGACATGTACAATAATGAAACCATCCTTCTTATCCTGGTCATCCTCATGTCTGTGTCCCACAGGTGTTGTCACCTCTTACTTGGATTTGTTCACTCTTGGGGAGTTGTTTTCACACATGGATGGTCCATCAAACTGATATTTCTGTGAGGGGATATGTGTGAAAATTTCTATTCCCTCATCTTGCTTATGTCACTGTTCTTTTTGCTATGATTTTTTTGTTATATTTTCTTTTTTACATGTTTAGAAATATCAATAAAGTATAAACAAAGATTTGAAATCCATATTTATTTCATGGTGCATTTAAATTTTAGCAACAATATCTAAAGGTATTTAGGCATTGTGGAAATTTCATTTATATATATATCACCAGTCTGAAAAACCTAAGCATAAGTAAATCAGTAGACTGTCATCAATTTAGGGCTAATAAAAGGTTTTATAGAAGAGGTTTGATCTTATTGCATGCTATCATAAGACTGTCCCATCAGTACATGCGGCTGATTTTTTAACGAAAGTATCCTTGTGTTTGTTGCACAAATGTATGGATAAATGAATGAACAAATGAAAAAAATGAATGAATTTTTGCTACAGATTTTAGGATAGTACTCCCCTCACAGACTCCATTAAGTAACCCCAGCTGTGGAATTTGGACGGCTCAATGAGTGATGAACCAGACAGCTCAGTACTCCACTTTCCAATTTCATCAGCATCTTTTATAAGCAATCTGTAACATTGCAGTGATACCTCAATTAACACAGCCTTTGGAACAAAGCTCCTTTATAATCGAGTTGGCAGCATTGACAATAGCTCATAAACATGCAAAGCATGCTACCATGTGTCATTCAACTCAGTGACAATGTTCTAATTAAGCTGCATGTGTGCACATGGCAAATACTGTTGTGCTTAGCTCCCGTTGGCACACACAGTCAATACGGCTGATCTCAGAATGCCCATGGCATTATTTAGTTTGTTCTCTCCTCTTGGCTTTTTTTCTGATCTCTATTGACATTTAATGACCATATATGCTCCCACTCAAGTTGCCCTACTGTTCTTTACTTACTTATGGTTCCCTATCAAAATTTTTAAAAGGTGGGGTTTACTGTAGATAACTATTCATGTGTGGCTCACCTGATGGACCTTGGCTAGTTCTGAGGTACTACACATTTATGCAACTAGTTACTACACAGTATAAAATCACATCTGCCAATAGTGCAAGGGATGGATAACAAAGGCTTTAGGAAGAGCTGGGTAGACTTCTGCATGATCTAAGTTGTGAAGCCTTCATTGTTGAATCACTACTAACGCCTGAGTCATTCATTTTTGTTGAGCTTTGTTCCATTCTCACATTTTAAAACAAGAATTTTGGTGACCTCCAATAATGTTTCCAGACATAGTTTTCTGGAATTCAAAAGTATAACTGGATACCTGTGACTCTCTTCAAGAGTTTGGAGAATTGAAGACACATGTTTTGGCTGACCTGTTTTATGACTTGAGTCTCAAAAGAAAATAAATTTCTTTGAACATACTTCTTTTTTACTGGGCTTAGTGGTGCATGCCCCTAATCCCAGCAACTCAGGAGGCTGAGGCAGGAGGATTGCAAGTTCAAGGCCAGCCTGGGCAACTTAGTGAAGCCCTGTCTCAAAATAAAAAGTAAAATGGGCTGGGCATATAGCTCAGTGGTAGAGCACACCATGGTTCAATATCTAGTACCCAAAACAAAACAAAACAAAACAAAACAAAACAAAATTACCTTTCAATATAAAAGAAATTATCTCTGGGATTCTTAAAAATCCCTTAGAAGGAAGAAAGAGCAGAGAATTACAAAACAAAGTGGTGTGACTTCACTTCTGTTCCCAGAATCCGGACCGACGTTTCCAGCCTCAGGAAAGGATTCAGTGTTTTTCCTCTGTGACCACAGAAGCATGTATTAAAACAACCCTTCCACCAACCTTTGTTCTTGAGTCCCTGGGATGTGTATTACTCCCTTGGTCTCTTCCTTTGTGCATGTACTGAGAAAAAAATATTCTAGCATTAAGTTCCTAAAAAAACACATGAATAAACAAATTTTAAATATCACCTATTGTCAATCCAGCTTCCTCCTACTCTGACCCTTTCATCATCCCTAGGTAGTGGGAGGGTGGAAGGATGAATTCAAAGTACATAATTTGGGATTTCTGGATTTACCCTGCTCATAAAGCATCACTGGGCATTTTGCCTGTAACTCTTTGGAGAGAATTTACCAGGGACTGTCCCCAAGCTTAGAGTTTTGCTACCATGAACTCATAGGGTTTAGAGGTAGAAATGGTCATGTCCCTTGATGCTCAAATATTCAAGATTCTTCTCTTTTCTCCTTTCTGGTTGTTTTGCCTTCACAGATTGCTGAAATCTCAGATTAATGAAAACTGTCCAGAAAATTTTAGCGAGTGTTTCCTCTGCTGCAGACACTTCCACACTTTTTCCAAGTGAGGGTCAATTTCTGCCTGAACCTTTTCTTTGGTAACAAACTCACTTCCTCAGGAGGGAGGAGTCAGCTCCATTTTTGCATAGCATCAACTATGAATTCTTCTCTGTATGTTGGAATAAAATATGCTTTGCTTCAATTTCTACCTGATGAAATTTTTCATTGTGTCTTTCGGGGCCACTGATTATTCTTGCCAATCCTTAATGGCTTTTAAAATATTTGAAAACAGCTATCACAGTTTCTGAAATGAAGTTTCTTGAATTCTCCCAAAGAAGGAACAAAATTGGTTTAGAGAAGAAATGATAATTATAGGGATATGAAATAATTGCCAGGTGGTCACAATATTATTATTATTATTATTATTATTATTATTATTATTATTATCAGTACAAATGAAGTGTAAATTAGGTAGCAGGATAGAAATGAAACCCTTATGTCCTCAAATTTTAAATAATGAATTGATGAATCAGTCAGATTTATCAAAAACAGCAAGTTAGAGCTCCATTTTGGCAGGAGGAAAGTTGTCACATTCCCTTTTTCTATTCCTGTCTCCTCAGACTCCCTCTGTCGTACAGTGAAAGTCTTGCTGCATGTTTACCAATGACTAGAAAAAGAAGCAAGAGATAAACTGGTAAAGTTTCTAAGGCCAACCTCAAAGATACATGGAGGATGACATGGAAGATGACACATTCAGGGTACAAACAAATAATTTTCCAGGTAGGAAAACAATCCACTCCTAATACTTCAAAAGGGAAAAGGTACAAGTGAATTGTTCTGCATTTCACTATACATAGAAATGCCAAAGGACAAAGTGAGGGTGCTGGGTGCTATAATCCGCAGAATGCAGTTTTAAGACTTAAAATGTCTTTCAACCAGAGTAGTGTGGCTACTAGAAAAAAAAAAAGTTCAAATAAAGTCTAGATCCATAGAAGGGTGTTTCTATACAGAGTACTGTTATGTTCAGACCAAGCCAAGGATATGGTTCTAACTACCAAGGCTCTCAAGAAATACAAACATCCTAGATTATTTTAGGAATTATTTGGTTAGGCTGGTGAAATTAACAGAACCACGTCTTTAGAAAAATAAATGAAGGCATTTGAGGATGTGCAACTTAAATCAGAAAGAGCTCATGGAGAAATGGCAAGGCTCTTATGCGAAGAAGAATTAGAACTAGTACAAGGTGGGAGGGAAATTAGAAGGCAAAATAAAGCTGACTTTATGAACAGAGAAGACTCTTCAACTATGAAGTTGGACCTCCCAGTGAAGAAACTGAATCTTTAGTTCATTGCTGAGGATGTTTCAGGGGAAGTTCAGGCAGTTCATGAACATTCCAGCTCACTAGGTCCTTAAAATATCAAACTGACCTCAGAACAAGACAGAATTTTAAGATTTGGATTTTCTCTAGTTTGAAGACAAACATCACTGAAGTAGGAGAAAGGGATCTACAATAGAAGCCCAAGTTCTAACTTGAGCTTTCCACTAAACAATTTTGACTTTAAGAAAATTGTTTTTCTCTCTGGACTTGTTTTTTCTTTTACAAAATGTAGAAATCTGACCTTGGGTGAGTGATTTTCAAACTTAAAATCTTACCGAGAAACATAAATAATGAAAATAAGTTTAAATATTTATACCTGAGTTGAGGAAAGTAGGGATGGGTTCTCTCTTCTGTCTGAGGCAGCCTCTAAATGGGCTTCTCACATTCCTTGGAGAGTCTAAGCAGCATTTGCACCATGTCCCCCCTGATCCCTGGGGTCCTTCGTGGATGCTGCATGCTCTATGCGTCATCCAGCACTTCCTAGCTCATAGAATCAGGAAAAGGAATTGGGGCTTTTGAGGAGTCAGGAAAGCTAGTAATTGAGGTATTTACCACCATTCAGATACAACCCTCTGAACATATTCAGTATCCTGCTATTTCTGAGCCTCTGTCAATTCATTTTCTTAGGACTGGAATATCTTCCCAAGTTTGATATAATCCCAAGTACTATATACACTAAAAAATCCAGCTCAAATTTCCTCCAGAAAAAAAATTCCTAAACCTGCCCCACATCCAATTCCTTTGCAATCTCTTGGAACACTACATTGCACAGGTTTGCTTTGTCATCCTAGAGACAGCATGGTGAAAAGTGCTTGAAATTAAGAGTGGTAGCTTCTCTAACTTGCCAATTATGTCACCTTGGGAAAGTAACCTAACTTCTTTGAGGCTCAGTTTCCTTGTTTGTAGAACAGGAGTGGGCTTGCCCAACGAAGAGGGTCTTTGCAAAGATTAAATGAGATAATTCATGCAAAACATAGAGCACAGAAAAAAACCCTCGGATTAACCCACCCCATCCAATTCTTTTCTTTCACCTGGGTGAATGGAAATTTAAACACTTCTTGGGGGAAGAGCTTCCTCCTTTCTATGACTTGGTTATCTCTGCTCCTTATTTTCCTTTGACTCCATCATATATTCATAATACTGAAATGTAAAGGGAGAAGAGAGAGAGAGAGAGAGAGAGAGAGAGAGAGAGAGAGAGAGAGAGAGAGAAAGAAATTAAATAAGTAAAGAATAAAGTCTATTATCTCTTTCATTAGCAATACTTTATAGAGCTTGTGTTTACTTATCAAATCTGCTTTGATCCTCATAGTAACACAGTGTGGAAGACATTGTTCTTTTACTGATAGCTAAAAAAACCTAGGTGAATTATTAAGTACCTCACTCAAAGTCACTCTCTAGTTGGAGAGGAACTGAGATTCCAAATTGGTCCTTCCTTATTTTAAAACTCAAGACTTTCCTACTATGTGTTGCTAGTTAAGTGGACCTGTTTTTGTTTCAGCTCATGAAAGAGTGGAATGCTTCTATTTGGTGTGAGTAATGGAGAAGAGGAGGTGAGATCTCACTCCACATCAGAGGACTAAGAGAAGTATCCTGATCCTGCAGTAGATAGCCTGATATAGTCTTTTATTTATTTATTTTTTTAACCTGTGGGAATCCTTCCTGGTACAGTTACTCCAAAACACCAAGATTTATGGCCCCACTCTGTGGGAATATCTATGCTCCTTCCTCACACTCAAAGTCTGTGTCTGAGATGTGAAACTTTTCTTTGGGAGAGTTTTTTTTTTTTTTTTTTCCTTTTCCAGCCCTGCCCTTGCTTGTCTCTAGATAGATCCACAGCTCACTCTCCGCTTCCCATCCCTGGATTTTGCAATCACCCTCAGGCCTTTTGAGAAAGAGTCATGCTTCCTCATGGAGTTGTCCCTGAAGTTCACCCTGACACAACAGCTAAGTCCCCGAAGCTTTTGGATGAGACCCACAGATCCAGGCAGAGCATTGAAATAAGCACCAGCAATTCACCAATCTCAAATGTGGCACATCTGGGTATGGGAAAACCCATAAAACTCTTGATGCAACAGTTGCCAACATATTTCACCTACCTTCCTTTTCCACCTGCTCAACTGCCCCAACTCACCTTGATATGTAGTTCAGAGTGATACACATGCTTCTGAAGGCAGAGCTGGGCACCAGCCCTTCCTTCCCCAGGGCATGGCTAGGGTTTACATGCAACCTAGAACCCACCACTAAGGATGCCTCACATGAAGACAAAAATTTCAGGTGAGGGATGATTTCCTTATTCTGGCTAAATTCATAACTGAAGAATAGCCTGTTGGCTCTGTGCTAGCTTCAATGGGAACACAACAACCTTCCTCCTCTATTCCTTGAAAACATGGCTACCTAAATTAGAATTGAGACAAATTGCATGTATTTTGCCCAATCCAATCCTTCATATCAAACTCTGAGAGTTGCATAGTATTGAAGATATTTCCAAGAGAGAGGATGATAGAACAGAGATGTCAGACATGATTCTTTATATCTATTTCACATTCTCAGCAACATTGTCAAGAAATAACATAGCACCAAGAGTGTTAGGGCCATTGCATTCTTAACACCAGGGGAATTTTTATTTCTACACTCCAAGGCAATGGGGAAACTAGGATTTATTGCTTGGGTACCTATTATTTGTCAGGCACTGTGTAAGTGGCTTGTGTACTTGTTTTCCTTTGTTGTTATGGAAACATGGTGAAGTAGGTATTAAATGACCATTTTCAGATGAGAAAATGGAGTGTCAGGATGCCAGAAGTGAGCAGGAGCATGCGTTTGGATTCAAACCCTGTTCCCTCCACTATAGATACACTTCCATTCTTCCATGTTTAATAAGTAGCTTCCACTTCCTTGTTCTGTAATATTTGCTCATCTGTTGCACTCTGGGTCCTTTGGAAATCACTGTAGTGAGTTCATATGGAACATCTGTCAGAATACCAGTACTTGTGAAGACATAACATAAGATAGCTGAGATCTCCTCCTTGTGAATGACCACAGAGAGGTAGATCCAGGAATTTCATAAAGAGGTTCAGAATTGTATGATAAGGGACAGACTGCACATAAGTAACAAGGGGGCACTAAGTGAGGGACGGATAACATAGGCCCCAGGAAGTCTTCACTGAAGAACTGGTCTCTGAAAGAGTGTAACTTATCTAGAGCAGAGGGCTGGAGTCTGCAAGATTGAGTGTCAGCCTTGTGCATCAGTTAGTTTTTTTCCCTCCCAGAGAAACCACAGTGATGGTGTGCAGGACATATCCTCACATTCTGATGCTTTAGCACAAAAGGCTGACCCACTCTGCAGGACTTGCTCTAGAGACTACGCTATGGTGTACAGATTACTAGGGTAGAAATTTGGCCCTATCCTGCCTGGGCCAGCTATGAGATCCTTACAAATTTTGTTTTGTTTTGTTTTGTTTTGTTTTTTCTTTGCTGGTCCTCGGTGGACCCTGAATTAAAATAGAAATGGAAACATTGGAAGGCTGATCTGTGAAGGGGCTTCTAGTGCTGGCTTGCCATAGGTCTTCTCTAAGAAAGCTCATGCTTCTAAATATAGGGGAATGAGCTCTGGAATGAGTGTCAGGAGTTACTGGCCCAGCCTTAATGAGGTGTGTGATCTTGGGTAACTGCTTTTCACTCCCTAGGTTTCAGTTTTCCCATCTACAAAATGAACAAGCTGGAGAGGCTCTCTCAAGTCCCTCTGCAATGTGGCATTTAGTGAATCTAAATATTCTGTCTTAAATTATTTCTAACAAAAGTATCCCTTTTGATAATAAAATAAAGGAAAAAAATAGACCTCCTGCAGGCACCAAATTGAATATTTGATATTATTCAATTAAATTGGTTTTGACTGGAATTTAGCATCTTTTGCACAGACAATGACTCAGAAAATTAATTAGCTCTTGCTTTAATTAAATAATAATCCTGTTTAATGCCAATTAAAATACCACATCTGAGTCCATGTGCTGCAGCAAGGTGTAGTTAATGCAGGAAACATGCTCCTTGGCCATGTGGAGCTAGGTTGATGACTGAGGTGCTGGGACTCCTGATTTCCAGATAGGCACTCAGGGCTCTAAACCACAGCATGAAAATTCCCAGAGGCCATGGGTGCAGCCCTCTCTGATGAAATCCTGCATACCTTAGCTTTCTTCATCATATTATTTTGCTCGTCTTATTACTAGCATTAAAGACACAGAAAAAAATCTAATAACAGTGCTGAGTTTTCCAGAAGCCAAGCCATTTTGCCTAGTGTAGCATTCTTCCAGAAAATTCCAGTTATGGCTACACTAAAGAGATTTTTGGACTTCTCTGAACATTAGTGTGATATTACTCACTTAGATTCCTGCATGATTGGGATTATTAAATAATAATCATAAAACTTCCCCTGCTGTTGTGATCAGACTTAATCTTTCTCTCCTTTGAAACGACATGACTTTGGTTTCTGCTAGTTTAAGTTAGCTGCATATACTGTGTTCAATTTTATTTTTATGTGTAATTGCATCATATCCCATTTCTAGTATATCTTATTTTCATGACTTACTAGACATATTAATCAAGGTTGCTTTGAAAAAGTAATGGCTAAGATTCTACAGTATGCATTCATACTTTAGAGTTTATGGTCTAAAATTCAAATGTTAAAATCCTAACCCACAAAATGATGTTATTAGGAAACAAGTCCTTTTCACAACTGACTAGGTCATGATGGCAGAGCTCTCAGGAATGGGATTAGTGACCTAATTAAAAGGCTCAAAGTGCTCATTTGCACTTTTTCCACCATGTGGGAACACAGGGAGGAAAGGCTGACTATGAAACAGGACATGGGCGCTCACTGGACACCAAGTCTACCAGTGACTTGATTATGGACTTCTTATTTTCCAGAACCCTGAGAAATAAATTTCTATTGTTCATAAGCTACCCAGTCTACAGTATTTTGTTGCAGCAGCATAAGCAAAGATAATTTCCACTATAAAGAAATGATAAATGTTTGAGGAGATAAATATACTTAATCTGATTTAATGGTTATACAATATATACATGTATCAAACATCACATAGTACCCTATTAATAGGTGCGATTTTTGTATTTCCGTGTGTTGGTTAAAAATAAAATTTTTAAAGGCTTCACAACAACCTTTGAACACAAGTGTCATTGTTTCTTTTTTATAGAAAAGAAACTTTAATTCAAAGCATGTAAATGGTTTCCCCCACATCACAGATCTAGTCCTTCTAATCTCTGTCTCTGGGCACTACTCTGCATACAGCGAGAATTCAGTAAACATCAAATGACAAGATGGAAAATTGTGTTCTTCCTTTTTATAAGTCCTCCAAGGAGCATAGAAATTCAGGACTACATAAGGTAGCTCTTCTTTGTTGGCTCTCCACATAAGCAGTCAATGCTGAGACCTTAAAGAACCAGCCAAAAGAAAAACAAAATGAGAAATGGCCAATACAATTTTTAAAAGTTTTCCCCCCAAAATATATAACCAAGTTTGTTTGACTAAAAATGTCCACAAAACACTGCTTCTCCTTTAAAAAATAGAGACTAATCCCCACCCGCTCTCCTGGCCTGGCCTCAAGATTTGTTTGGCTAGTAGAATGTAGCCAAAGTGAAATCCTGGAACTTGCAAGAATAGGAAGAAGGAAGTCTTGCAAGTGGTCCGCCAGGAATGTTATTCCCGGGGAGTGCTGAGTTGCCATGTAACATTAACTGCCCTGGGATCTGAGATTGCCATATGTAGGTGCCCTTGTCAACAGTTACAACCAGTCCCAATCTTCCAGCCATCTCTGCCAAGGCATAAGACATATGAATGAAGTTGTCTGTGACACTCTAGACCAGTCATAGACCATCTAGACCAACTATCTAAATACTCTCAAATGACTTCGATAAATGCCACATGGACCAAAAATATTGCTTGATTGAGTCTTTCCAGATTTCTTGACCCACAAAATTATGAGATATAATAAAATGGTTATTGTTTGAAGTCATGTTTTGGCATGGTTTTTTAGTTAGCACTAGATAACTGGAATACCAAACTACAGAAGAGTGGGGAAGGGAGTAATTATAATACTTCATAGTATGTTGTTTATTTCTTCAGTGAAATCAGAAACTGAAACTTGTAAGTCATGGCACCGTATCTCATTCCTCTCCCCAAAAAGTTCAAAAATCAAATGCTATTGTCCAAGTGTGAGGCCCTTTTTTCCTCTTTCTATGAATTCAAGAAATCTGTCAGTACCATGTGCCAGATTCTATATGAACTAGTGCCAATGAATGGAAGCCTCATATGAAAAAGATAATTAATCAACAATTTCAAAAGAGATAATAGCTACAGAGTTTAAATACATGGGCTCTGGAGTTAGCCTATGGTGATTAAAGTAATTTCTACACATTTTAGTTGATGGAATTTGCTTTTAGCCTCTTACACACTCATTTTCTTTCTCTCCAAAATACTGTCAGAAACTATCTTAGAGAATTATGTTGAGGGTTAAATGAAATAAGGCATATAATAATGTTTACTATATATAAATTATTATTCATGTAAATAATTGCTGCACAATTGGGGCACACAAAAGCAATAGCAGAGTGTTAAGGAGGGACAGCTGGCCACACTGAAGGCAGGTACTTTGGGAATAGTGTAGCTGGCTAAGTTTTTGAATGCAGAAAAGTAAATCCATGCTTGAAGTATGTATCTCTGCTTTGTGTGACAAATTGCTGCCCTTTCCAGCATGGAAAGGACCTAAGTCAAACTGCCACAAGTGGTCCATTTGTCTCCTGGAGGAATAGTACCATATCAGGGGATCAGTGTTGGTCTCCCTTGATGACACAATAGACATTCAGAGGTAGCAAGAGCTAAGCCATCCTCAGCAAGTGGACGTCCATGTCAATAAGCCAATGCCTAGCCTTCAGCTCTGCCACCATGACCATGTCATGCACACTTTGTGCTCAACTTAAACTTCAGTCATTTTGTCACTTCTTTGTTCAGTACTTCCTTAGTGGTAGAAGATTTCTGTTGCATATTAGTATGTGATTCAGTATATTCACATCTCTGCTTATCCTTATATATGTATCCACATATTATCATCCCGGATATCTTTTCTCTGATTTTCTTGATTGGACATCAAGGCCATTAGCCACTACCTAGAAATCAATCCACCTGTCTCTATATCTGTTTATCTCTCTCTATGTTATTTCCTTACATCACATCTCCTTCCACATAAAAGGTTTTTTAAAGTGTTTTCATTGTTCAGTTCCATGCATTGGGAAGATTATTTTCTTCTCAACTGTCTTTAAGGTTTACTACTAAGTGAAGCATTATCATTCTTTAGATTGCATTTAAAAATCAAGGTGATGCATCTGTAATGTTAGTTTGGATCATTTCCTCCTCTTTGATTCCTCCTCTTTATTCCTCATAAGGTCATAGATTCAGCTAGGGAAGGTTGCCAGTACAACCGTGATAGATGACATGGAGGTCTGTACTATATACTCATGCAGTTTTTCACACCCTCTGGTGCTCCTCAGGGTCAATCCCAGCTTACCCAGTTTATCATGCCCTCTGATTACTCTCAGGCTCAAATATCACTTTCATCTTATAATGGACAACTGTTGGACATACTTAACTTTATTATTTCATAGATATTTCAGAACGCAACTCATAATGAATATTTCCAGACTCACAGTCACTTGCTATTCCATATTAAAACATCATTTTCTACCAAAGATCAGTAGTATGCTAAGAGCTTTGTCACAAAAGATGTAATTTTCTAATACTGAAAACATAACCATGTTCCAGAGTCTCAGTGGGCTATACTATAATTCTTCAACTGAATTTTTTCCATAGGCTTTATACTGTATCTTTTTACAACACTGACATCATAAGGTCTACTGGATAATTTCACCCAAGTGTCAAAGCAGATTGAACTATGGATGGATGGATTGGCTGCCCGATTCTTTTCTGCTCCTGGTTCCACTCAATGCTGCCAGCCATTCATGTGACTCATTATATAGGCCAAAATATTATTCCTATGTGTGTAATATTATGTGTCCAATGCCTAAAGAAGATCACCAGGCACCATGCTTCCTTCTTTGTAGGTTATAAGAGACAGTGATTTGTCTTAGAGGCTCCTGTGCATAATTTTAACCAACTCCAAATGAAAAAGAGAGGGAAAGAAGGCTAAGTGTAAGAAAAGTTAAAGCTGTAAGGAATTCTTGAGCAAAAGTCATTCCTCAAGGATCCTGGGATAGCTCCCTTTGTGTACTAAAAGTGCTCGGTCATTAGGGAGAAGAATCTAAGAAGTATAGCCTCAGTGCTAATGCTATAATGCATGTCAGAGCACACAACTGAAGTCTATGTTAGCTATGTTCTCTACAGTTAGGATTAAAACCACCAAAGTGTCTCTTGTTAATTATTTTTTGAAGTGAATTGAATTCAGAGACAGTTACCAAATCACATTACCACACTATGACTACAAGTGCTGACTCAATAGGAATTGTTTTCATATTTGTCAATGGAACTCCATTATTACCTAGGTTTGGTCCAACCTATACCTGCATCTAACTCAACCTCATTCGTTGTCTTAATTGTTGGCAGACAAGTCAAGAAAATGCCTTGTGGGAGTTTCAGGCTAAAAAAGAAAGGTAATGTTTTTTCTGCTTCCAAGTTTATGACTTCAAAATAATTTCCAGAAGGAGTTCATGAACAGTGTTTGTGTTTTAGTGTAGGATTTAGCAATTCTTTCTTTGACGGGTCAGAGAGTGAATGTTTTCAGATTTGCAGAACATATGGTCTCTATTGCAAATAATCAACTCAGTTATTGTCGCATAGATAATACATAAACAAATAGATATGTGTGTTCCAATAAAACTTTATTCATAAAACAGGAAGGGGGCAATCTTTAGCTGTATGGGCCACAGTTTGCCTATTCTTGATATAGTGGGAAAGGATAATAATTTCTGATCATGATTCCCATTTTTAACTCTTCTAATCAACTAAAAACCACTCTGGAAATGTACCTTTCCCTGTATAGTCCTCAGTCTTCCCATTTGTAGAATATCCTTGGATTCACAGCCCTAGCACACTGTTTGAGGCGTGGTAAATTTTATGGTTTGCTGAGTCAATACATGCATAACTCCGTGATAGACTTTGGCACAATGGCTGACAGTTTACTTCCAAATCTAATATTCTCTTTAAAATGTCAACTAATCCAGGGAGTTAAATTTATCTCCAGACCGCTACAAATCATGAATTTTGCATGTCCCCTTGCTAATAAGATTAAACAAATATGCAAAGAGTTCTAGCCATCTAAATCAAGCAAGTATGGGCTCACATTCAAGGGCATTATTGAAGGGTTTGAGATGTCTCTTAACTTGCCAATCATTCAGACTCCAAGGAATCCCAAAGGAGAAAACGAGTCCATTTTGGAAATCATCAAGATCATATTCATATAGTCCTTGATTTTATAGCCATAATTCTGTTTGGTAATATAGACTTTACCTTGTTTGCCATGAGCTACTAAGCTACTAAGTCAGTTCACCTCCGTCTCTCTCTTATACAACAAGTTAGCTCAAACACCAATATTTTACCCTTGTCACAAGCAAGGCATAATAAACCAAATACCAGATGAATTTTGAGAATTCTGTTGCAGATTCAAGGGAACAAAATCATGGGATGCGAAACTGCTAGTTACCATATATATCTTCTAATCATCACTTCACATTGAGGAAACAAAACTCAGAGTGTCCTAAAAAAATACACATCAGATCAAGTCACTTCTCTGTTAATAATGTTTCAATGATTTCCTAATCATTCATTGACTCAACAGATGTTTATCTAGCATCTGGGGTGTACATTGGTGATTTATTGCTGTACAAAACATACCTTTTCTTCTTTTATCACGCTTTCCTACTGGTGGGGGATGAAAAGCGTGTAACAATTGAATTAAAAAGAGTTATAAACTTTTAAAAGTGCTACAAAGAACATAGAAGTGTGTAAAATAAGGGTGGACCAGGATTCAGACTGGCAGGCATGGAGGACTTTTTACTTAAGGTATGATGAGAAGGATGAGTAGAGGTTTTTGAGGCAAAAGAATGGGGTATGAGTACATGAGGAAGAAGGGATAATGAAATATGGAAAAATCCTCAGGAGGAAAATAAATTGCCTTCTAGAAACCTAGTACAGTGTGACGGGGTAAGGAGAAAAGCTGTGTAAAATGAGGTTAGTAAGTCAGACTGCAGCCAGAACATGCAAGATCTGATGATTTTGTTAAAGATGGACATTTAAAGAAGAGTTTTAATCATCAGAGAACTCTGATGAAATTTTCAGCAAACACGATCTGCTACTCTGGCTACTTCATGGAGTCTGTTAGGAAGAGGCAAGAGGTTTGGACTGGTGTCGTGGCATAGGAGATGGAGGATCATGAAGACCTTGGGTCATGGCAGAGAAGATGTAGTTATGAAGACTTTGGGTATATATTTGGTGAATCACTAGAGAAGATGATTCTGCTATGTATCACCATATCTATGGAAGATGATTCAAACAAGGTGTTAAATAGGTATTTGTTGATTCAGAGAGGCAATGTGAGGTTGCATGGTCAAGAAAGAGAGCTCAATGTAGAACCCAGGTTCCTTAACTGTTATTCAATGCTCTTTCTACTTTACTATTTTACCATTCTGCCTTATCAGCAGTAGAATGCTGGCATGGTAAATCTCCCATACAAATGAAAATGTATGCAGCTTGATATCAACTGGACCTGAGTTAGATTCTGTCGTGTTATTTAGGCAATTCCTTAATCTCTCAATGAAGTAAATTCTTCACAAACCTAATATGGCGAAAAGTAATCAAATAAAGACTTGCTAATTATTAGGCTTAGCTTAAGTGCTAAGTAAACAATAGTGAACAAAACAGTCAAAATCACTTCACTTGTGAATTTTTTTGTTGTTGGAAAAATACATAAATGTGTTAGTCATTTTCCTCTTCTCCATCCATAACATGGAGGACTACAAGCCTACTGCTTTGTCAGCAAATCTCTCTGAAGCTCTGTGAATGGTGGAAGGCAGGCATTGGTGGAAGACTGGAAAGCAGAGGGCAAAAAAGGCCTGTTTGCCCTGAATTTGATAGTCCTCAGGCAGTGGCAAAGAATATGTCTCTTGTTTCAAGCTCAGACAACTGTCTCTTATATATCATATCATTCAAAGTTCATTCAGAAAAATAGGAGCACTCTAGATATTTCCAACAGAGAAAATTCATTACAAGGATTTGGTTATTCAAAAAGTTGAAATAGCTGAGAGATGCAAAGAAGAATACTTTATACAGGATGAAGAACTGCCTTACCAAGAACCAGAAGAGTGAAAAAGGAAACAGTTGATACCAAGAGCAAATGTTCCACCCATGTTACCTGTGTCACTTAGACTGCTGTACACTTGGCCACTACTGCTTTGTAAGAAGCTGAAAACCTCCACTTCCACTGGCACTGGAGGTGCCCCAGAACCCAAAGTCTGTTACCAAGAACCTAAGATCAATTCCAAGAACCCCGTGCCATCAGTGCAGCAGGAGCCTCTGTTGGAATCACACTGGCTGGACAGGCACTCAGAGCCCTCAGTGGCTGTTACAGCTATTATTGCTACAAAGGTTAGGCTAGAAATAAAATAAAATGGCTTCACTTTATCTTTCTGTCTATTGACTCACAGAAATTTTTTCAAATTACAGAATCTATCCAGAAAACAGATGTTAAAAAAATCTGGGAAATATGATTTGTCCACTTCCAGTGACAAGAGTGTCACTTAGAGGAACTAGAAGGCAGGGACAGAGCAGCAAGCCAATAGATAATCAGTTCAAGTTCAGCAAACAAAATGCATAAATAAATTTTATAGTATGCTAGAAGGTAATAAATGCTAAGGAAAATATATTAAGTAAAGAAGATCTTTTGAATAAGATGACCTCTCTGGGCTAAATCAGAAAAGTAACATTTGAGCCAAGACTGATGATAGAGTGATCCATGGAGATAACAGGGGAAAGAGTGTTCCGGGTTGAAAGAACAGTCAGCCCAAGGTCCTCAGGACCAACATTTGCCTGGAGTGTTGGAAGAGGAGCAAGAATGCTAATGTTGCTAAAGCCCAATGAAGCAAGAGGTAGTAGGAAGGATGGAACGACCAGAGTTCAGTAAAGTAATGGGAATGGAAGAAGAGAACAGGACTGTATCAAGCCTCAGAGGCCATCGTGAGGATGTCTTCTTTCACTCTGAGTTAGATCTGATGCTACATGCAGAAAACTAATATTGTCTGAGAACTGAGATAATATCTATCTCAGAAAGTTACTATGAGAATTAAAGAAGTCTAGTATCTGTGTAGAGAAGAAACATGAAAAAAGTCATTGCTGATTCCTTATTATGACAAAATACAAATAGAAGTTTGCTAGAAGCTGCAAATACACCTTTTGATGGAAATTGCCTTTGACCCTTCATTTACTCTTACATGTGTAATATCTCCTTATTCTAATTAAGATTTGGCCATTTTACTGAACTAGGCTGTGGAAGAGTTATGACATAGTGATGATAACTCCAATTCATCAGATAAACAGTAATCTTGTTCAGAAACTTCTTAAATTAGTTCCTCATCTGAGCCTTGATAAACCATCCTTAAATATTCCTGAACCATTTGGCAGAAAGGCTTATGTCATGTTTTTTCCTCTGAAAATTTAGCTGCATCCCATTTTCCTCCCTTGGAGAGATTCAGAATCATGACCTGCAGATACTGAGGCAGGATATGTTTGGCTGAGCTGTAATAGCAGCGGACATGGGCTGCTACAGCACTGAGGGGGGCGCAAGCATTACCAGGGAAGTGAGGCTTTGCAGTTTAGGTCTTGAATGAGAACCCACCTTAGCTTTGGACAAGAAGCAGAAAGTGTCTGAGGTGTCTGAAGCACACATAGAGGTGCTGAGGCGTAGGACATAGGTCATGTCCTACAAAGGACAAAGGCTCTACTTGTTCATTTCTGAGTGGAAGGAAGAAAGGGACCTGCTTGGTAAGCTGAGGCTCTTTTGTTTTCTTTTATTTTCCTTCAGAAAGAATGAGGCTCTTTAGAAACAAGTGCAACCTAGTTTACGGAATTCAGGGATAAAAACAGTTATGTACCAAGAGCCCACTCTGTGAAACGTCAGGAGATTCAGGGTTTAAAAACCTCCAGACTCCCTATTCAACTGTGTCTATGGTCAAGTCCAACATAGACTGTATGCCTATTTCCTATATTTGACACTATTAGTAGCTACCTATTGATTTTTTTACTTATTTCTAGTAATGACACACAAATGTGAGAATCTATAGATACATGGGAGAAGCATAGGCTTGGAATTGGAGAGACTTAGAGTCAAATCTCACCTCTGACAAATACAAATGAGATGATTCTAACTAGGCACAGTGGCCCATGCCTGTAATCCCAGCCGCTCCGGAGGCTGAGACAGGAGGATCACGAGTTCAAAGCCAGCCTTGGCAAAAGTGAGGTGCTAAGCAACTCAGTGAGACCCTGTGTCTAAATAAAATACAAAGTAGGGCTGGGGATGAAAATCAGTGGTTGAGTGCCCCTGAGTTCAATCCCTGGTACTAAAAAAAAAAAAAAAAAAACCCAGATGATTCAGATTCGATTTGGCTTCCTTGTCTGTAAAATGGGTAGTGTCAAACCTACATTCTAGAACAGTATAAGGATGAAATAAAATAATGTATATGAATTAATATATTTTCTGATGATATTAAAAACATATTAATATGTATTACAAGTACATAATTCATAGGGTGCTTATGAAGATAACTTTTCAAATACATAGCACAGTACCTTATACATAGTAATGCATCAACAAATGAGAAAGATGGAGTTGATGATAGTGATTATCATGTTTGATGACAAGAAAGATGCAAATATGTTTAGCAAAGAAAAGATTTTAACTTAATCACTGCGATTATTGCAGTTACTCTATTATTGTTAGGGTAGTAAACAGAGGTTACTACAGAGGCCATGTGACAAATCCATTGAAATTTGCCCCTCAAGAGACAGGCTTCTCCCCACTCTCCCAACCCTATCAGCAGTCTTGCCCTTGAGGGGATCCTTCATTTATCCCACTAGCTGAAGTTTACATTAGCATGTGCTTATAGTCTAATGCTCTCTCTGATCAAATACTTGAGGCAGTAGTTAGTGATTTGTCATGATTCAAATGGACAATTAGAAAATGATTTCAGTCAGCTTATCCAAGAAACCAATTGTGTAGGCACTGAGCCTTCTGTAACAACTTCCATTGTACAATGAGTCTCAGAAATTGCTGAATCATTTGCTCTTTAGACAAGAGTCTAGACTCTTACATCACCTCAGCACACAGCTATGACCAATCCTCATGCCAAACACTGCATATAGGTTTCTAAAGTCTACATTGCTCAGAAATTGAAAAATGATGATAAGACACTTTAGAAATATTTCTCAGAATTTATCATGCCCCAGGATCACTTGCAGGAAATCTGGGTTGGGACTCCAGAATTTGTATTTGTGGTAAACTCCATTTGATGCAAACGTGGATACTTGGGAGCTCAAATCTTTGAAAAACTCTGCTCTTAAGTATTGGCCTTCAAACAATTTATTAGCAATCAATATAATTTTGAGAAATTATGTACATTTTAATATTTAAAAAATTGGTAATAAATTGAAATAGTTGCAAATGTAATCATTTCAAAATATTATAAATACTGACATTGCAGATAAACTATTTTGTACTAAATAAAAATTGTAAATGATTCAAGTGGGATATAAATACCACAATGATTTACCAACTCATCTTTTTAAAAAATATATGAGTAATATCGATCTCAATTTTGGAAATATTATATTATCCTTTTTCTCCTTTCAATCATATGTTAATTCCATAGTCCCTATATTATTTTTTTCTCAGGAATATACTTTTATCTGTTAGAGTCTTTATCACCAAGCCCTACATATATTTAATAAAGCACTTGCATAAATTTAAACTTATTTATAATGCCCCAGGTCCATAATACTTAAGTGATAAAATATTACTAACTATCAAGACAATTATGCAAAACTACTAAAGCAATTGAATAAAGTACCTTTCTTGATATCAATATTTTAAATTACTATTTTTGGATGATCCCTGAGGAATTTAATATTTCAGGGTCTTGGACCATGCATGAGAAGATGGGGCAGAGATTCCCTTTTGTTGTTGTTCATGGGAAAATTGTCACAGTGAAAGGGCCAGAGTGAAAGAAGATGCTGCCTGGACCTTCTTTATAGAGAAAGAGGGTACATGGTTACTAAGAATCTAGGACTTACTTTGTTTAAAACTCCCCATTCTGTGGGCCCCTTATATGGCTTTGTGTACCCCAGGGCTATTTAGACCCCTGTTTGAAGAGGGCTTTAATAAAGGTATTGTCAGTCTTCACTTTTTACACCTCACATGAAAATAAATACCTATTCTTAAAAATAAATACCTATTCTCTCTTTATTCATAATAGTCACAAGTAGCATTTATATGTCACTTATCAATTTATGCCACTTTACTGCATAGTACTTCCTTTTATCCTCAAAAAATGTGTACCAGACATTACTGTTCTTATTTCTCAAGCGGAAAAAGAATTTCCAGGAAACTGAATTGCCCAGTGCCACAATGTAATGTAGTCTCAAATCATCTGTGAATAAAATTCCATGAATTTTCTACTGAATTACATCAGAGCCAGGGCTCATATAGCCCCTGATACAGATGAATAATGCACAGGCTTCTTCCTACTCCAGAACAGGGCTTCTTGGTGTTTCCTTGAGCACCAGCCAATGAAGAACAGGTACAACTGAGGAAGCACCAGTGAAGTCAACAGAGACTGGAGAGGAGGAGCCCCCAAAGAAGATCTGGAAGTTTCTTCTCTTCACCACTCAGAGAACTTCTGTTTTATTCCTTTAGAGCTCATCCCCCAAACTTCACTTTAATAAACCTTCTGACCCCCCCAAAAATCAATAGTGTTCAAAATAGTGAGGGGCATGTTGAGCTTATTTTGGCAAAGTCATCCCAACAACAGTCTTCACGTCACGAGGGTCTGAATTAATAACCCCACTCTTCAAAAACAAAGCATTTTAACTTAAATAGTGTGTATGTAGTGGACAGCATTGTATTAACATAATCTACCGAGGTGTAAAATGTCTTTGAAAAGCTCTCTTAGATCTTGTCCAGAGAGATTAGCTCTTTTTTTTTTTTTTTTTTTTTTTTTGGAGGTCTGGGACAGGATTCTCCCCCTATGTACCCAGTCCTTTCTATTTTTTAATTATTTAATTTAATTTAGTTCAATTTAATATGATTTAATTTAATTTAATCTAATACACAGAGTCTTGCTCAATTGTCAAGGCTAAACTTGCAATCCTTTTGCCTCAGCCTCTTGAGTTACCGGGATTATAGGCATATGCCAATGAGCCCAGATCCAGAAAAATTAATTAGTGGAGCAACTGTTACTTCTGTAAGATTTCTCTGCTGCTTTTATTACATTCCATGATGAACTTCTCCAGCATTCACAAGGCATTCAAATAGACATTTTATGAGCTTCTACTTTACCTATGGAAACATCTACTGGCAGTGCCAGGATGAACTTGAGTGTCTTGTAGGACTCAGAGTTGATGCAGAGTAGGAGGATTGATAAGGACCTTGATAGTGGAAGATGTTGTAGACATGGAAAGATGAAACTAGAAGTCAATGGCACTGTGTGCTTCGAATACATAGACCTTGGTGTTAAAAAGCTGTGGGATGGCCCCATGTGAAGGATGTAGAGAAGATTAAGGTAAATGGATGTTTGAATTAGACTTCAGGTCTACTTGGAGTGAGGCGTTTATTTGAGGGAGAACTAAAGCACGGTTCTCACACCATTTCACATGACCCTTCATTCCTGTCTCGTGTCTCATTCAGGCAGCTTTGCGCTCCCCATCCTGGGATTCAGGGAATGGAAAAGCCTGTGCATGGAACACTCCCCAGAGTACAGAAATGCCTCTCCAGTACAGTGGAATGGAGGCTTGGTCTGGCATTAGGAAACATGACTGCGTATTGGTGCCACCATTTACCAAATGTCACCACAACCAGAGTTCACATGGTAATGGTTAGGGGTGAAACAAATGATAGGAAGTAAAATAAGCTATTGTGTCCCCTATAAATATTACTAATTTGTATAATGCTTATAGTTTATTTATAAAACAAGACGGATACTTTGACAAAAAAGACAAAATTTGCAATATAACACTGGTATTGGTTAAATGAAATGAAAGTAGGTTTTTTTTTTTTTTTTTTTTTTGGTATGGAATAAGTCCTGACAGGTTACCCATCAGCTCAATGATCCTTCGTAGCCCATAAGAGTAAACTACAAATTTTTTGATTGAGGTTCCTTCAAGTTAGATTTACTGAGAAATTGTAACATGACAAAATAACAGCACTGCTTTGAAGGAAGCCTGACAGCGTCACTGCTGGCTCCAAGTGAACGGGTGCCATGGACAAGCCCTCCTTGTCATTTCCTTTTCTCAGAGTGCTTTTCTTTGCCTCCTAAGAGTCAAAACAATGGTAACTGAGAAGCTGGCATCAGCATGAGTGACAGTAAGTGTTCCAAGACAGTTAGTTGATTGATTGATGGACGATGATGAGTGTTGTCTAAAAGAACAGAAAGCTGTGTTTCCTTTTTGAAACCATTCAAATTTGGACAAAATAGGCCAACAATCAGACATTTCTAAATTTAATGTGCATACCATTTCCAAATAAGCAAACAAGCATTAAAACCACCACCCACCAGAAATCACATACACTAATAAGTGTCAAAGTAATCCAAACATAAGAAAGCTCCTTCTTCACCTGCACAGATGCCATAAGTCCCAGTTGATGAAATGACAGTAAAGAGAACACAGGTATGCAAATTCAAGCTAATGATAATCATAGCAAATCTGTCTCCACAGTAATTTCTCTTACTTTACCCTATTGTGAGCCCTTTCGTTGGTGGCTAGAGAAGGAACTTTAAGATGATATATTCCAAAATTTCCATTTTATTATAAGTGGAAAAGACTGAAGCCTCAATGGGGAAAGTCTCATAGCAAAGATATGATGACTTTTGGTCCACATTCTCAAAGTCCAGCTTTGTTTTTTGTTTTGCTTTGTTTTGCTATGCCAGTATTGGGAAAGATCCCAGTAGGACACAAATTCCCCACTCAAATTAGGATAATTCAAGGTATGTTTATCCACAGAAAGAAAACACAAAGGTGGAGTGTAGGGAAGATATTAGAGAAAGTGCTAATCTGACACTGGACGCAATGGCAATGTCCCATCCCAAGGCCCCTATATTCAAAGGTGGGTGAAATGGACCTGGAGAAAAGTGAAACCTGCAGAGCTGTTGCCTTAATGATGAGTAGGGGACCTTCTATGAAGGGCTACAGGCAGGGGTTGGGAGCCAGAGAGATAAAGGGCCTCACCTCTTTCTTCTCCACTCTGACCTCCTGATCTTCCCACTGACCGAACCTCTCTGAAAGGTAGAGAGCATGCTGATGTGGTCCATGGAGTCAGGCTTCTGAGGAACAGAGCTGGTGGAGCATGGATATGGAAGATTCCTGTCACAAGGCACAGCTTATGATTTTTCAATATATGTCATATAATAATCACATAATTTATCTATATGTAGAAGCAAGAAAAGAGATACAGGAAAAGACAGCAAAAAGAAGGGGAGAGAACAGAGCATATCTGTATGGTAGACTAAAAAGAAAAAAAAAAAACAGAACTGTTCAGGGGACTTATGAGAATTTCCCCCAACTACCTCCTCTTGAATGCATGGAGGGGTGTTGCTGCCTGAAGCGGAAACCGCTTGGAGCAACGAACGCCGCAGGAAAATTCGGAGGCAGGATGAAAATGAAAAAAAAGGTCTTTTCTTCTTCTTCTCTCTCTGGCTCCAGCAATCACTCCAAACACTCTAACTCCAACCACCACCTTCTTCTTCCCACACACACTAACCAAACTCACCCAGTTATATACATATAGCTTTAACAAGGACACGTGCTTACAGCTCGAGCTTACAGGTGCATCACACAGTGTTCACGGGCATACAAAGATTCCTTGAATAATGTATTACTATCAGGTGGAAACTAGAACATCTTTTATGGCTCTCAGCTAACCGCAATCTTCAGCTATCTCCTTGATTATAGGCTCCTTCATTTCCCCCTTTTAGTTTTAAAAGAGGGGATGTTCTAGGACGTCCATGTGCAACCGACATTCTTACCTGTCATGGGAGTCTAGGCTGTCCTGACTCCTGGCTTAGATTGACATGCCGGCCACATTAGACTGTCCCGTGCGACTGTGCCATGTCTTAGGTTGTCCCCTTCTGGGGATCTTACCCATCATAGGCTAACCAGCCATCCAATAGAGCCCTTCAGGATCGACTGTGTGTTGACTAACAGCCGTCCAATTTTGAGGAGATGCTGCGGCTTTAAGGCGGTAAGCCTACTGCTGACGAGCCAAGTTTCCATAGCATATCAAGTTCTTTAAGCCAATCAGCTGCCCTTACTTTCATCAAGTAACGCGATGAGTTCTCTTAGACAAATACCCGCAAGGCATTGTCCCGTAATGTCCCAAAATAATGGAAAATCAAAATGTCCATAAGTTATAACACAAAGATTCAGGAGGCCCCATGCATGCAGAGCAGAGGCCACACTGCTGGTTAGGTTGTTTGATGCTTGAGCAGCAGGGATGCTTGCAGCGACCACGGTCCCTGCAGTTGTAGCAGCAGCCGTCTTTTTTATGTCTAGACATTTCCACCGGCAAATCTTCAGGGCCCGCTACCTAAAAACTCAAGCATCCATTATTAAGGGAAAGGCAGTGCTATTCCAGCACTGAGATCAAAAGGTGAGCTATCAAACTAAAAAAAAGAATTATTAGAGTAGAAAATAAAAGTTGATCTCTGCTCACACACATTGCTGCTTAAGCTCCCACAAACATAAGCTGGCAAAATATCACATTCAGAAATAATCAAAGAGAAACTGAGGGTGTTTACTGCATTAAAGATAAAGAAAAGCTAAAGGCACTTTGGAAAAATAATTTGTTAGCTGGAATCCTCGAGTCTCTATATACACAGCAATCCTATACCTGTTAAAATAATTCAAATTTATCAGCTATTAAACAAATGAAGTTAATAACAAATAAACGATCCTCTGTTGGAACACCAAAATATCAGGTTATACAACATTAAACATATTCACAGCTGAAGAGAAGTCCCGGAGACAACTATAAATCAAAATTGATTATCATTATAATTGATTATCTAATTAAAATATTCTGAACTTATATGAATATCTATTTATCTATCTGTCTATTGATTATCTAATTAGAATATTCTAAGCTTAAGTGAATTAACGTTATTTGGATCTATATCTATCTACCTATTTTTTTTTTAAGCGCTTAATTATTTGTGACGTCACACTAGACAGACGCACATATAAACATATATTTGTGACATCACATTAACATGAAATTTAGACAAATGCACAGACATAAAGACATATATAAAAGAAAAAAATACAATTGTGTATACACTGAAGAGAGATCTTCTTGTCCCGGCCGGGAAGATGAAATTTAAGTTGTAAATTTAATGGAGGACTCTTAAGGGAATCACTCCATACCTTCATTTTGGTCCTCTTGATTTTGTACTTGTTTATTCAATCTAGACTCCTCAATAACTTCGTCTTGATCCTTTTGACTTTGTACCTGCTTTATCAATCTAGATGGTATCCATATTGGAGAGGATTCGTGCTTTGGAAAAACACAAACAGATCCTCTCCCCCAAATTAATACTGGGTCTGGACCCTTCCATGTACCTGAGAGAACATCCTTCCAGTAAACCAAAGGTTTATGTTGTTGGTGTGGGTTCCAGTGTCTATCTCCAGCCGAATGTCCATTAGAATCTAAAGTTAAGAAATTTAGGGTAAACGGGGCAACTGCCAATCTGTCCTTAGGATTTTTCCAGTTTCCATCTTTTTGCTTTAGTAACATATTTTTAAGTGTCCGATTTGCTCTTTCAATTATTCCTTGTCCCTGAGGATTATAAGCGATACCTGTTTTGTGGATAATATTGAACTTTGTACAAAATTGTTTGAAGGATGTGGATGTATATGCAGGGCCATTATCTGTTTTAAGCATTTTGGGGATGCCCAATGCAGCAAAAGCTTGCAGACAATGAGATATAGTATCTTTAACTTTTTTTCCGGAATGTAAAGAAGCAAAAATCATGCCTGAGCATGTATCTATGGTGACATGAATAAATCGTAATTTTCCAAAACTTGGCTCATGTGTGACATCCATCTGCCACAAATGATTGGGCATCAAACCTCGTGGGTTAACCCCATAATGTGGATTGGGCAAAAGTGTTACACAAGATGGACATTCTTTTACAATTCTACGAGCTTGTTCTTTTGTGATTTTAAATTTTTGTCTTAAGGTAGAGCTATTAACGTGGAACTGGGAATGAAATAAAGTAGCTTGTTGTACTGTAGTAAATATAAATATTGTTTTAGTGAGGGCATCAGCTTTTTGATTACCTTCATGGAGAGGACCAGGCAGATTAGTGTGAGCTCTTATGTGACCTACAAATAAAGGTTCTTTTCATTGCCATAGGAGATTTTGGATTTGAGAAAACAATTTAAAAGCTGGAGTATGTGGTGCTATTGGACCTGCTAGCTCCAATTTAGGGACAGCATGTACAATATAGTGGCTGTCTGAAAAAATATTCATAGGCTGTTCTTTAAAATTTTCCAGAGCTATTATTATAGCTTCGAGTTCTACTAATTGAGCTGATTTTTGATTAGTGATATGAATCATTTTTTCATTTTGAGTGACTACTGCAGCAGTACCATTAGAGGATCCATCTGTAAATACATTAAATGCTTTAGGAATGGGTTGATTTTTTATTACCTGTGGGAATATGATAGGATGATTGATACAAAAGGACAGTATAGGAGATTTAGGAATATGATTGTCAAAATTTGCAGAAGTAGAGCATCTAGCTACAGCCCAATCATTATCATTGAAGCACAAATATTCAACCTGTGACGATGAATAAGGAGTAATAATAGTAGCAGGATGAATTCCAAATATTTTAGTAGAGGTTTTAAATCCTTGAAGAATAAGTTTAGCCACCATGGAGGTATAAGACTCAATTGTACTTTTAGGAGAGACAGGCAAATGTATCCATAATATAGGTCCCTGTTGCCAAAATACTCCTGTTGGTGTATATTGTGAAGGAATAATAATCAATATTAGTGGTTGTGCAAAATCAAATCTATCGCAATGGGATCTTTCAATGGCCTGTTCTACTAATTTTAGAGCTCTCCTGGCCTCAGGAGTTAATGTTCGCGGTGAGGATGGATCAGTGTTCCCGCGAAGGATGTCAAATAAAGGTTTTAATTGTCCAGTAGTGAGGCTTAGTGTAGGGCGAAGCCAATTAATGTCTCCCAATAATTTTTGGAAATCATTGAAGGTGGTCAAATGTTCTTTACTTATTAGAATTTTGGGGGGTTTAACAAAAGTATCCATGATTTTAAAGCCTAAATATAGTATAGGTGATCTGCTTTGAACTTTTTCTTCTGCTATATATAATCCATATTTTTAAAATTTTTTTGTTATTTCACTAAATATATTAAATAAGATTTGTTGATTAGGGTGAGCTAATAAAACATCATCCATGTAGTGTAGATACATGAGGTCTTGATATTTGTTTTTAATGGGCTGTATAGCTCTGTCCACATATAGTTGGCACATTGTAGGGCTATTTGCCATTCCCTGTGGCAACACTTTCCATTGATATCTTTTATCAGGGCCATTATTATTGATAGAAGGAATTGAAAAAGCAAACCTGGGGGCATCCAGAGGATGTAGGGGAATGGAAAAGAAACAGTCCTTTATATCAAGAGTTATAAGGTAATAGTTTTTTGGAATAGCTACAGGATTAGGAAGTCCAGGTTAGGTAGGTCCCATAATTTGCATTGTTTTATTAATTTGTCTTAGGTCTTGTAATAGTCTCCATTTTCCCGATTTTTTCTTAATTACAAATATGGGAGAATTCCAGGGAGAGGTGGAAGGCTCTATGTGTCCTGCTTCTAATTGTTCTTTAATTAATTGATGGGCCGCTTGCAATTTTTCTTTGGATAGGGGCCACTGAGGGACCCAAACTGGCTTATTAGAGAGCCATGGTATTTTTAAAATTGTTTTCTCAGTGGCCCCTAGAAAAAATGTCCTTTGCCTTTTTTATTATGATTAGGATTTTTATTCTTAACACCTGCAGGCTTGGTTGCTAGGTGTAGCCCCATTTGATGTAAGATATCTCTTCCCCATAGGGTAACTGGCAAGCTGTTTAAAACATAAGGTTGGAATGTTCCTGTATGGCCTTCATTGTCTTGCCAATTTAAGATTACAGCACTTTGTGCTGGGGTATTACTATATCCCAAGCCTCTTAAACTGGTTGAGGCTTTCTGCAGAGGCCAGTGCTTAGGCCATTGTTGTAGATTTATGATGGAAGAGTCAGCTCCTGTATCAATCAGCCCCTCCATCTCTATACCTTGAATTTTTAATTTGCACATCGGCCTCCGTGAACAATCCTGAACCCAGAAAGCCATAGGTCCTGAACCAGTAGAACCGAATGCTCTGCTATTTCTATTTTGTGGCATGCTTTTAAAAGAATTATGGAGACTGGGAATGAGGAGCAGCTGTGCGATTCTGTCTCCTTGATTTACGGAGATGATGCCCCTGTGTGTACTTAGCATTATTTTAATCTCTCCATTATAATCTGAATCAATAACCCCTGGTATAACATTAAAGCCTAATAAACTCTTGGAACTACGCCCAAGGATTAGTCCCACAGTTCCTGAAGGGAGAGGTCCCCTGATTCCCGTAGGAATCAGCTGAACCCCCATTTCAGGTGTCAGGACCATCCGGGCAGTAGAACAGAGATCTAATCCTGCACTTCCTCTTGTCCCTCTGATAAGGGAGTTAATGGGTAGGAGAGATTGTGACGAGGAATCATTTGGATCTGAGGGCATTCCTCCTCTAGTGCACATTCCTCCTCTAGTGCCTCCTACATTTGTGGGCCCCGGGGCATTGGGCCCCGTGCCCTGTTTTTTGAAATCCTTGATAAATCATTTCCATATATATCATATCTGGAATGGCATTGATTGGCCCAATGTATACCCTTTTTGCACCTTGGGCATCAGCCTGGAGCGCGGTATGAATTTGATCTTATTACCCTTGGGGGATATTGCTTAGCATATCTTGGTTGATTATAATACTTTTGTCTGGAATATCCTGTTCTAGATTGAATCCTTTGGGAATTTTGAGGGGAGGAAGTTTTCATCACTGCAGCAATTATGTTGCCTGTGATAACAGCCTCGTTAGTGTCTTTGCACAGTCTGATATAAATTGATAAGTCTTTTTTACTTCTCCACGGCCTTATTGCATCCTGGCAATATTTATTAGCATTCTCGTATGCTAATTGGATAACTAGAGGCATAGCTTGCTCGACTTCGCCAAAAACTCTAGATGTTGTTTTTAAGAGTCTATCTACAAAATCAGTGTAAGGTTCGTTAGGCCCTTGTATAACTTTTGATAGGCTGCCTTGCAGATCCCCTGTGCCTGATATCGTCTTCCAGGCTTTCACAGCTGCAGTGTGTATCTGGGCATACACACCTGGATCGTATTGTAGCTGATTTTGTAGTTCGGCGAACTGACCCTCCCCTGTGAGCATATCTATATTGCGTTGAGGGAAATCTGCTGCAGCATTTCTCTTTGCTATTTCTGAACAAAGTTCCTGGAATTGAGTTTTCCAGATTAGGTATTGTCCCCCACTTAGTACCGCTCTGCATAGACTTTTCCAATCTGAGGGGGCTAAGGTTAGGGTGTTAAGTGACTCTATCATACTTAATGTGAACGGAGCTTGAGGCCCATAGGTCATTACCGCCTCTTTAAAATTCTTTATTGTTTTAAAGTCTAGGGACTCGTGATATCTTTGTCCCTGTTCATTTTGAAATACTGGCAGTTCTAGGTGCTCCTGCGGTCTATGTTGTTCGAGAGCGTATAAGCGCTCAGAAAGGCCGCCAATTTCTACCTCAAGGGCACATACACTCTGATCAATACTCCTTATTGTTTCTGTTAGGTATTCTATCCATGAAGGAGCAGAGGGCACTAGTGGTTCCTCTATTTGACGGTCTTTTCTCTTTTTTAATTTCTTTTTGTTCTTTTTATTGGAGACTGTGCTCCCCGAATCGCTTTTTGATTCCTCCTCACTACTAGCTTCATAATTCCTAACTGGCTCAGTGGAGGAGACCGTACTCTCATGGTTTGGCTCCTTGTTACTATTATCACTTTCACTAGTATCCTGAGTTTCAGCTTCTAAGGAGAGTACATACTCCTCAGCTAATTTTATTAAGCTTCTGATGGCTTTTGCAGTTCTTACTTTTGAATTTACATTACTGCTCTCCTTGCTGGTCTCAACTGAGTCAGAGGATATGCTTTCTTGTTCACTTTTCTCACTATCCTCTGAGTTCTCGCTATCAAAAATTTCATTCGTGGCTTTTATAAACCAACTTTTTGTTATATTCGCTCCCATATTTTTAAATTTTCTTTTTTCTTACCTTGCCACCGAATTCCCCGTACAGGCCACCACTTGTTGCTGCCTGAAGCAGAAACCGCTTGGAGCAATGAACGCCGCAGGAAAATTCGGAGGCAGGATGAAAATGAAAAAAGGTTTTTTCTTCTTCTTCTCTCTCCGGCTCCAGCAATCACTCCAAACGCTCTAACTCCAACCACCACCTTCTTCTTCCCACACACACTAACCAAACTCACCCAGTTATATACATATAGCTTTAACAAGGACACGTGCTTACAGCTCGAGCTTACAGGTGCATCACACAGTGTTCACGGGCATACAAAGATTCCTTGAATAATGTATTACTATCAGGTGGAAACTAGAACATCTTTTATGGCTCTCAGCTAACCGCAATCTTTAGCTATCTCCTTGATTATAGGCTCCTTCAGAAATAATCAAAGAGAAACTGAGGGTGTTTACTGCATTAAAGATAAAGAAAAGCTAAAGGCACTTTGGAAAAATAATTTGTTAGCTGGAATCCTCGAGTCTCTATATACACAGCAATCCTATACCTGTTAAAATAATTCAAATTTATCAGCTATTAAACAAATGAAGTTAATAACAAATAAACGATCCTCTGTTGGAACACCAAAATATCAGGTTATACAACATTAAACATATTCACAGCTGAAGAGAAGTCCCGAGACAACTATAAATCAAAATTGATTATCATTATAATTGATTATCTAATTAAAATATTCTGAACTTATATGAATATCTATTTATCTATCTGTCTATTGATTATCTAATTAGAATATTCTAAGCTTAAGTGAATTAACGTTATTTGGATCTATATCTATCTACCTATTTTTTTTTAAGCGCTTAATTATTTGTGACGTCACACTAGACAGACGCACATATAAACATATATTTGTGACATCACATTAACATGAAATTTAGACAAATGCACAGACATAAAGACATATATAAAAGAAAAAAATACAATTGTGTATACACTGAAGAGAGATCTTCTTGTCCCGGCCGGGAAGATGAAATTTAAGTTGTAAATTTAATGGAGGACTCTTAAGGGAATCACTCCATACCTTCATTTTGGTCCTCTTGATTTTGTACTTGTTTATTCAATCTAGACTCCTCAATAACTTCGTCTTGATCCTTTTGACTTTGTACCTGCTTTATCAATCTAGATGGTATCCATATTGGAGAGGATTCGTGCTTTGGAAAAACACAAACAGATCCTCTCCCCCAAATTAATACTGGGTCTGGACCCTTCCATGTACCTGAGAGAACATCCTTCCAGTAAACCAAAGGTTTATGTTGTTGGTGTGGGTTCCAGTGTCTATCTCCAGCCGAATGTCCATTAGAATCTAAAGTTAAGAAATTTAGGGTAAACGGGGCAACTGCCAATCTGTCCTTAGGATTTTTCCAGTTTCCATCTTTTTGCTTTAGTAACATATTTTTAAGTGTCCGATTTGCTCTTTCAATTATTCCTTGTCCCTGAGGATTATAAGCGATACCTGTTTTGTGGATAATATTGAACTTTGTACAAAATTGTTTGAAGGATGTGGATGTATATGCAGGGCCATTATCTGTTTTAAGCATTTTGGGGATGCCCAATGCAGCAAAAGCTTGCAGACAATGAGATATAGTATCTTTAACTTTTTTTCCGGAATGTAAAGAAGCAAAAATCATGCCTGAGCATGTATCTATGGTGACATGAATAAATCGTAATTTTCCAAAACTTGGCTCATGTGTGACATCCATCTGCCACAAATGATTGGGCATCAAACCTCGTGGGTTAACCCCATAATGTGGATTGGGCAAAAGTGTTACACAAGATGGACATTCTTTTACAATTCTACGAGCTTGTTCTTTTGTGATTTTAAATTTTTGTCTTAAGGTAGAGCTATTAACGTGGAACTGGGAATGAAATAAAGTAGCTTGTTGTACTGTAGTAAATATAAATATTGTTTTAGTGAGGGCATCAGCTTTTTGATTACCTTCATGGAGAGGACCAGGCAGATTAGTGTGAGCTCTTATGTGACCTACAAATAAAGGTTCTTTTCATTGCCATAGGAGATTTTGGATTTGAGAAAACAATTTAAAAGCTGGAGTATGTGGTGCTATTGGACCTGCTAGCTCCAATTTAGGGACAGCATGTACAATATAGTGGCTGTCTGAAAAAATATTCATAGGCTGTTCTTTAAAATTTTCCAGAGCTATTATTATAGCTTCGAGTTCTACTAATTGAGCTGATTTTTGATTAGTGATATGAATCATTTTTTCATTTTGAGTGACTACTGCAGCAGTACCATTAGAGGATCCATCTGTAAATACATTAAATGCTTTAGGAATGGGTTGATTTTTTATTACCTGTGGGAATATGATAGGATGATTGATACAAAAGGACAGTATAGGAGATTTAGGAATATGATTGTCAAAATTTGCAGAAGTAGAGCATCTAGCTACAGCCCAATCATTATCATTGAAGCACAAATATTCAACCTGTGACGATGAATAAGGAGTAATAATAGTAGCAGGATGAATTCCAAATATTTTAGTAGAGGTTTTAAATCCTTGAAGAATAAGTTTAGCCACCATGGAGGTATAAGACTCAATTGTACTTTTAGGAGAGACAGGCAAATGTATCCATAATATAGGTCCCTGTTGCCAAAATACTCCTGTTGGTGTATATTGTGAAGGAATAATAATCAATATTAGTGGTTGTGCAAAATCAAATCTATCGCAATGGGATCTTTCAATGGCCTGTTCTACTAATTTTAGAGCTCTCCTGGCCTCAGGAGTTAATGTTCGCGGTGAGGATGGATCAGTGTTCCCGCGAAGGATGTCAAATAAAGGTTTTAATTGTCCAGTAGTGAGGCTTAGTGTAGGGCGAAGCCAATTAATGTCTCCCAATAATTTTTGGAAATCATTGAAGGTGGTCAAATGTTCTTTACTTATTAGAATTTTGGGGGTTTAACAAAAGTATCCATGATTTTAAAGCCTAAATATAGTATAGGTGATCTGCTTTGAACTTTTTCTTCTGCTATATATAATCCATATTTTTTAAAATTTTTTTGTTATTTCACTAAATATATTAAATAAGATTTGTTGATTAGGGTGAGCTAATAAAACATCATCCATGTAGTGTAGATACATGAGGTCTTGATATTTGTTTTTAATGGGCTGTATAGCTCTGTCCACATATAGTTGGCACATTGTAGGGCTATTTGCCATTCCCTGTGGCAACACTTTCCATTGATATCTTTTATCAGGGCCATTATTATTGATAGAAGGAATTGAAAAAGCAAACCTGGGGGCATCCAGAGGATGTAGGGGAATGGAAAAGAAACAGTCCTTTATATCAAGAGTTATAAGGTAATAGTTTTTTGGAATAGCTACAGGATTAGGAAGTCCAGGTTAGGTAGGTCCCATAATTTGCATTGTTTTATTAATTTGTCTTAGGTCTTGTAATAGTCTCCATTTTCCCGATTTTTTCTTAATTACAAATATGGGAGAATTCCAGGGAGAGGTGGAAGGCTCTATGTGTCCTGCTTCTAATTGTTCTTTAATTAATTGATGGGCCGCTTGCAATTTTTCTTTGGATAGGGGCCACTGAGGGACCCAAACTGGCTTATTAGAGAGCCATGGTATTTTTAAAATTGTTTTCTCAGTGGCCCCTAGAAAAAATGTCCTTTGCCTTTTTTATTATGATTAGGATTTTTATTCTTAACACCTGCAGGCTTGGTTGCTAGGTGTAGCCCCATTTGATGTAAGATATCTCTTCCCCATAGGGTAACTGGCAAGCTGTTTAAAACATAAGGTTGGAATGTTCCTGTATGGCCTTCATTGTCTTGCCAATTTAAGATTACAGCACTTTGTGCTGGGGTATTACTATATCCCAAGCCTCTTAAACTGGTTGAGGCTTTCTGCAGAGGCCAGTGCTTAGGCCATTGTTGTAGATTTATGATGGAAGAGTCAGCTCCTGTATCAATCAGCCCCTCCATCTCTATACCTTGAATTTTTAATTTGCACATCGGCCTCCGTGAACAATCCTGAACCCAGAAAGCCATAGGTCCTGAACCAGTAGAACCGAATGCTCTGCTATTTCTATTTTGTGGCATGCTTTTAAAAGAATTATGGAGACTGGGAATGAGGAGCAGCTGTGCGATTCTGTCTCCTTGATTTACGGAGATGATGCCCCCTGTGTGTACTTAGCATTATTTTAATCTCTCCATTATAATCTGAATCAATAACCCCTGGTATAACATTAAAGCCTAATAAACTCTTGGAACTACGCCCAAGGATTAGTCCCACAGTTCCTGAAGGGAGAGGTCCCCTGATTCCCGTAGGAATCAGCTGAACCCCCATTTCAGGTGTCAGGACCATCCGGGCAGTAGAACAGAGATCTAATCCTGCACTTCCTCTTGTCCCTCTGATAAGGGAGTTAATGGGTAGGAGAGATTGTGACGAGGAATCATTTGGATCTGAGGGCATTCCTCCTCTAGTGCACATTCCTCCTCTAGTGCCTCCTACATTTGTGGGCCCCGGGGCATTGGGCCCCGTGCCCTGTTTTTTGAAATCCTTGATAAATCATTTCCATATATATCATATCTGGAATGGCATTGATTGGCCCAATGTATACCCTTTTTGCACCTTGGGCATCAGCCTGGAGCGCGGTATGAATTTGATCTTATTACCCTTGGGGGATATTGCTTAGCATATCTTGGTTGATTATAATACTTTTGTCTGGAATATCCTGTTCTAGATTGAATCCTTTGGGAATTTTGAGGGGAGGAAGTTTTCATCACTGCAGCAATTATGTTGCCTGTGATAACAGCCTCGTTAGTGTCTTTGCACAGTCTGATATAAATTGATAAGTCTTTTTTACTTCTCCACGGCCTTATTGCATCCTGGCAATATTTATTAGCATTCTCGTATGCTAATTGGATAACTAGAGGCATAGCTTGCTCGACTTCGCCAAAAACTCTAGATGTTGTTTTTAAGAGTCTATCTACAAAATCAGTGTAAGGTTCGTTAGGCCCTTGTATAACTTTTGATAGGCTGCCTTGCAGATCCCCTGTGCCTGATATCGTCTTCCAGGCTTTCACAGCTGCAGTGTGTGTATCTGGGCATACACACCTGGATCGTATTGTAGCTGATTTTGTAGTTCGGCGAACTGACCCTCCCCTGTGAGCATATCTATATTGCGTTGAGGGAAATCTGCTGCAGCATTTCTCTTTGCTATTTCTGAACAAAGTTCCTGGAATTGAGTTTTCCAGATTAGGTATTGTCCCCCACTTAGTACCGCTCTGCATAGACTTTTCCAATCTGAGGGGGCTAAGGTTAGGGTGTTAAGTGACTCTATCATACTTAATGTGAACGGAGCTTGAGGCCCATAGGTCATTACCGCCTCTTTAAAATTCTTTATTGTTTTAAAGTCTAGGGACTCGTGATATCTTTGTCCCTGTTCATTTTGAAATACTGGCAGTTCTAGGTGCTCCTGCGGTCTATGTTGTTCGAGAGCGTATAAGCGCTCAGAAAGGCCGCCAATTTCTACCTCAAGGGCACATACACTCTGATCAATACTCCTTATTGTTTCTGTTAGGTATTCTATCCATGAAGGAGCAGAGGGCACTAGTGGTTCCTCTATTTGACGGTCTTTTCTCTTTTTTAATTTCTTTTTGTTCTTTTTATTGGAGACTGTGCTCCCCGAATCGCTTTTTGATTCCTCCTCACTACTAGCTTCATAATTCCTAACTGGCTCAGTGGAGGAGACCGTACTCTCTCATGGTTTGGCTCCTTGTTACTATTATCACTTTCACTAGTATCCTGAGTTTCAGCTTCTAAGGAGAGTACATACTCCTCAGCTAATTTTATTAAGCTTCTGATGGCTTTTGCAGTTCTTACTTTTGAATTTACATTACTGCTCTCCTTGCTGGTCTCAACTGAGTCAGAGGATATGCTTTCTTGTTCACTTTTCTCACTATCCTCTGAGTTCTCGCTATCAAAAATTTCATTCGTGGCTTTTATAAACCAACTTTTTGTTATATTCGCTCCCATATTTTTAAATTTTCTTTTTTCTTACCTTGCCACCGAATTCCCCGTACAGGCCACCACTTGTTGCTGCCTGAAGCAGAAACCGCTTGGAGCAATGAACGCCGCAGGAAAATTCGGAGGCAGGATGAAAATGAAAAAAGGTTTTTTCTTCTTCTTCTCTCTCCGGCTCCAGCAATCACTCCAAACGCTCTAACTCCAACCACCACCTTCTTCTTCCCACACACACTAACCAAACTCACCCAGTTATATACATATAGCTTTAACAAGGACACGTGCTTACAGCTCGAGCTTACAGGTGCATCACACAGTGTTCACGGGCATACAAAGATTCCTTGAATAATGTATTACTATCAGGTGGAAACTAGAACATCTTTTATGGCTCTCAGCTAACCGCAATCTTTAGCTATCTCCTTGATTATAGGCTCCTTCAGAGGGGGAAATTCTAAGAGGCTTCAGGGTGTAAGGACTGAAGACAAAAACAACCTTTAACATTGCAGTTGCAGTTTATTTTTATTTGAGCATTTGATACACAATTTCAACCAATGGGAGGGCTTGCTGCCTGCCACTACCAGGGCTGTAGAGGAGACTCCAAGACCTAGAGTGTCAGTTTTCAGGTTGATGCCCATCTTAGAGGCTTCCAATATCATAAAAAGGAAAGCAATTATTTAAAACAATGCTAAGTTGAATTTTATATCTAAAGCTTTTCTGTGTTCATCATCTCCCAAAGCCCTGAGACAGCTCAATGAGGTATTTTTTCAAATTTCCATTGCATAAAGAAGGCAAAAGGTCAAGCAAGAGAAATGGTATCCTAATGTTGCACAGCTAAGGAGTGGCTTCAAACCCACACCTTCTCAGGTTGTGTCCTCTGCAGACTACCTCATTCTTCCTCACTTGCACATATTCATAGCTTCAGAAGTTGTCATCTGACTTGCTCAACCTCAGTATCTGCTGTAGTCGATTTACATATAGGCAATTTCTCAGTATGTTTTATTGATGTTTCATATTATTCTGGCAGAGAACTAGAGAGTTTGAACTAGCATTTTACAGGTTGGAAGTGCCAACTGGAAATGCAAGAGATGGCAGTTTTGTTGTCACAATGAGTAGGGCATTAGGTGTCAGGGCCAGGGATTCTCAACATTTTCCAGTGTGTGCATCAACATTGCACAATATTTTTTTTTCCTTTTTTTTTCTGACCAGGTACTGTGGAACACATCTGTAGCCCTAGTGACTCAAGAGGCATGCCCATAATTCCAGTGACTTGGAAGACTGAGGCAGGAGGATCAAGAGTTCAAGGGGAGGTTTAGCAACTTAGTGAGAACCTATCTCAAAATAAAATAATAAAAGGACTGGGAATGTAGCTCACGGGTAAAGCACTCCTGGGTTTGATCCCTAGTACCAAACCAAACAGAACAAAACTCCCTGTTCAAATATACACCCAAAAAAATCCTCTCAATGAGAAATCCTTCCATTCAGGCTGATGTGGTACAGTTAGCCAGACTCATAAACAAATACTTATTAAACTTTAGTATATGTCAGGTTCTCCTGAAACATGCATAATTTTATGAGTATTTGTTCACAGAGTTCTGGGCTAACTGTTAACCACGTGGGCCTTGAATGGACGGATTTCTCATTGAGAGGATTTATTTGGGTATATAATTGAAGAAAGTAGTTTTGGGTTTATTTGGTTGGATCAAGCTTAATTACAGGAGAAAACCTAAAAGTTTATCAAAAATCTGTAAATTTTCATTTTAATAGCCTTCTGTCTTTGAATCCATTAGGGTGTCCATTAGTCTACTTGTTGTTCCACTAGCATTGCATCGGAACTACGATTTTAATTTATTGTTCATGCGACTGAGAAACCTATTTTTGGGTGATATTTCCCTGCATTACTTCTTCAGTTCTTCTGACCAGATATTCAATATTAAAACCCCTCAGCTGCACCTATCCAAATTAGAGGACCAGTGGTGCTTAGAATTTTGCTACTCACAATGTGGTCTGCAGATCACATCATAATAAATCACTTAATATAGCTTCTAAATTAGAAATTTGATTCATTAAAAAAAAAATGCACATCACTTGCCTTGCCCTCAAAAGATGCTGATTTATTTATTTATTTATTTAATTTGTTTTAATTAGTTCTACATGACAGTAGAATGCATTTATGCACTGTGATATATCATACATAGATGGGATATAATTTCTCATTTTTCTAAGTGTACATGTTGCAGAATCATATTGGTCATGCAGTCACATATATACATACAGTAATAGTGTCTGTTTTATTCCAGTACCTTTCCCATCCCCTCCCTCCCCACATCCCTTCCCTCCCTTCTTTTCACTTCCCTCTACCTAAACTAAGGTAATGCTATTTTTCCTTAATGTTCCCCGCTTTATTGTGAATTAGTATCCACATATTACAGAAAACATTCAGCCTTTGTTTTTTTGGGATTGACTTATTTAGCTTAGCATGATATTTTCCAACTCCAACCATTTACTGGTAATTGCAAGGCTACCTCCAAAGTTGCTGCCACAGAACTGGATGTCAATCAACCACC
Source organism: Tamias sibiricus (assembly GCA_025594165.1). Lineage (NCBI taxonomy): Eukaryota > Metazoa > Chordata > Mammalia > Rodentia > Sciuridae > Tamias > Tamias sibiricus. The sequence goes on from CM046668.1 coordinate 79,962,565, forward strand.
ACCTGCACCACTACCGCCATTGCTGCTGCCTCTGATTCTGCTGCTGCCAGCCTGAGATCGCCTGGAGGTCTTCTTTCTGAGTGCTGCTGCCTTAGAATGGATAAAGATGCTGATTTAGTATGCAGAATCTACATTTAAAAATATACATTCCCTTACATTTTGTCTATAGATTGTGTTGGTGAAAATCTATAGTATTTGTTTATGAGTATTTGTTCACGAGTCCTGGCTAACTGTACCACGTTGGCCTGAATGGAAGGATTTCTCATTGAGAGGATTTTTTGGGTATATAATTGAAAAAGAAGTTTTGTTTTATTTGGTTGGATCAAGCTTATTCAGGAGAAAACCTTAAAGTTATCAAAATTGTAAATTTTCATTTTATAGCCTTCTGTCTTTGAATCTATAGGGTGTCCATTAGTCTACTTGTTGTTCCACTAGCATTGCATAGGATCTACATTTTATTTTTGTTCTGAGACTGAGAACCTATTTTTGGTGATATTTCCCTGATTACTTCTTCAGTCTTCTGACCAGATATCAATATTAAAACCCCTCAGCTGCACCTATCCAAATTAGAGGACCAGTGGCTTAGAATTTTGCTACTCAAAAGTGTGGTCTGCAGATCAGCATCATATAAATCACTTAAATAGCTTCTTAAATTAGAAATTTGGATTCATTATGCCTGGGGTGGGGCAGAGTCTGCATTTCTTAAAAAAAAAAAAAAAAAAAAGTCAAAGTGATGCCAGGTGAGTCTCTGAGACCCTTTTCTCAGGTTCAACCACTGTACTCTGTGGTAGGGCTTCAATCCTATTCACACTCAGTCTTCCACATGGACTTTGACTGGATCAGGCCTCCAGATTTCAGGCTCAAGAATGGTGGCTATAGAAATCTTCATCTCTGCAAAGGACTATTCCAGGCACTGGGTATCAATCTATAGTCTGAAGTTTATTCTTATTTTGTAGTATTGGAAAATTGTAGGCACATCTACAAATTATCAAGTAGGTATGTCTCTGTTCTGTCCTTGGTACTTTTTAAATACAAGGCTTCCACCCCTATTAACTGCCCAGGTTTCTCCCTCAATGAATATTTTATTAGTTGTGTTTCTTGCCACTATCAATCTGATGATTGCCCAATCTTTTCCTGCCAGAAGCATTGTTATGAATGGAAGAAAATGGATTCTACTGTGTCTGTAGTTAGTTTTCAGTACCTAGGCCCTCAACCTCAATAAAAAAAAAAAAAAAAAAAAAAAAAATATTCTTCATCTCCACTTCTTGGGAAGTTCTTGTGAGCTCTCTTTAAGCAGGTCCAGGGTCTTTTTCTTTCCTTCCTTCCTTCCTTCCTTCCTTCCTTCCTTCCTTCCTTCCTTCTCTTTGTTGTTTGTTTGCTTTTAGTACTGAGTATTGAACCCAGGTGCAGTTTGCCACTGATGAAGGGCAAAAATCACACTGGTGACATCCGTGCAGCCAAGAGATTTATTCACCAGCCTTTGTGGCTGGTCGAAGAGGTGCTGGGAGAGGGGAGTCAGGGAGAGGGGAGCATACCTTCTGAACAGAAGGTGGGTGCCTGGTAGCGCTGGCTGTGGTCTCTGGAACTGTGGGCTAAGGCAGCTGCAGAAGTTTGAGCTGTCTGCTGGGCAGCTGCTGTGGGCTGAAGGTGGTGGGTCTGGAGCTGTCAGCTGGGCAGCTGCCATCAGGCTGGAAATGGTGGGTCTAAGGCTGGTGCAGTGGCTTCCTCCTCTCAGCAGGGATGAGCAGTTGTGTCTGTGAGTCTCTCAAATGGGTCCCTATATAGGGATTTCTGGTGGGGGGTGCACCAGAGTGACCCCAATGACATTGGCTCTTTGCCCATGGAACAGGGTGACCTTTAAAACTATTGGATCCTGTCCGGGGAAAGAGCATCCTGTCCAGAGAAAGAACATCCTGTCCAGAGAACAGAGTGACCTCCAAGCCCATTGGCTTTTGTCTGGGGAAAACGAAACAAGGTTGCTTTGCTCAGGACACAGAAACCTCTTGCGGGCGCCGGGGTGGGGGTGGGGGGGGGGCGGCGGAGGATAGCCCATCTATCAACTAAGCCATATTCCTAGCCATTTTATTTTTTGAGACAGGGTCTTTCTATGTTGTTTAGGGCCTCACTAAATTGCTGAGGCTAGTCTTGAACTTTTGATCCTCCTGCCTCAGCCTCCCAAATTGCTGGGATTACAGGTGTGTGACACCATGCTCAGCTTCTATTCCTCTTTTCAATGCTGTTTCCTTTCCAAGCAATGCCCTTCTCCAATTCCTTCACCATATGAATATCCACTCATCCTTCAAGCCTTCTCTCTGTGGTCTCCACGAGGTGTAATTAGCTATTCAGTGGAATATAGGGTCTGACTCTATGTCATCACTTATTTTATATTCAACAGTTACTTATAAAGTCTGCAGAAATAATTTGATTACTGTAAGCTACCTGGTAAGCTACCTGGTACCGAAAACCGGGAGGAAATCTCTCGGAGGCAGAGTTAAGCTTTTACTACTTTTACTTCTACTTTCTTAGAGCTTAGAGAGGGAAAGAAAGATTTTTCTTAGAGAGGGAAAGAAAGATTTTTCTTCTTAGCTTAGAGTAGAGTCTTAGCTTAGAGTAGAGAGAAAGATTAAAGAAAGCTTTTAGAGCTTAGAGCTTAGCTTAGAGAAAGATTAGAGCTTCTTTCTTCTCTCTTCTTTCTTCCTTCTTCTTTCTTCTGTCTTCTGTCTTCCTCAGGAGTCTCGGCCTAACTCTGACCAGTCATTACTTCTTCTATCTGGTTTCTCTTCTGTCTTCTATCTGGTTTCTCTTCTGTAACCGCTCTGCCTACGTTCTGGCCGCTCTGATTCTTCTGACCGACCGAGTGACTGCCCGGCTGACTGAATTCTCCGTTCTCCTAACTCGGACCGCTTTCACCCGGTTATATACCTTCAGGTTTGCGGGTGCCTACAGGTGCGTCACATACATATCAGGTGGAACTTATGGCTTCCAGCTAGCTACAACAGCCCTTCCTAATTAGGGCTCCTTCAGATTACATCAAAGGCTTTGTATACTGGAGGTGTCCTTGACATTCTGCATGTATTATGCACATATACCTGTGCTTCCAGACTCTATGAACACTCATTTATTCACATAAGTCCTATGTGGGCTCTCTATGACCAGAGATCAGGGCTTTGACAAATTCATTTTCCTATTTTCAGCATCTAGCACAGCTCTTGGCACATTTTTTAAGTTACTATAAGTTATTAAATCAAAATGTGACTTGATTGCTTTTAATGATACCTTTGTCAGTAGATTCAGCACAGGAAATGATATCAATACTGTTCATATAGAACACAGACCCTGACAAATGTCCCCTTACACATAGGTGCAAGTTTTACCATTTTCTCAGGCAGCAAACTCCAGTCTCTTATCTCTAGAAGTAACCTCTGTATTGGACCTTTCATGGCAGATGGCTAGAGGCCTCTTCAGGGTAATCTTAAAGAGTAGAAGTATGGAGATGATTGAAATATGAGACATTGCCCTGTAGTCAAAATTCCAACTTTGAAGTCAGAACCTTGAGGCTTTTTGCCCAGAGATGCCAAAGAAGGATACAAGCCCAAGAGGTCAGGTTGCCCCAATCCTTGTAAACTGTAAACGGATATACATGAGAGGGTGTGGTCCTCCTCAGTGTCATTCACAACCTTTCACTTGGACTGGAAAAGCCTCTGTTAATACATTAACATAAAACTTCCCCTGGGGTACCCAGTCAGGCAGAAATGCCTGTGGGTAACCAAACCCAGAGTCACATCACCAGTAAAATGATTCAGTAAAATGAGTCAGTCTTTGCATTTTCGCACCATGGCAGAAGAGAGCAGCCACCTGTGGATTGCCCCAGTCAGCAGAGCATTTGTACAGCCAGAAAAAGTGCAAACACAAGGAATTCTCCTCCCTCCAGGAGTGCCCTTCTAGGTTATACTTACCCTGCTGAGCTGCTTCCAAATGCATCTCTAAGCAAAACAGCTGCAATTCTGAAGAATATAAGTACTAACAGTTCTTGAGTCACCTGATTATGAAACTCATAAGGTGCTGAAATAGTGTGGGACTGGGTTTTCAAAATCTATTGTATAAGTCATGCATGCTTAATGTGGAAAAATTAAATACAAATAAGCAATCTTTAGAAGGAAAAAGAAACCACCTGGAATAAAAGCTGAGTTAACATTATAACCTGCAAAATCTTATCCATTGTATACATATATGCACACAAGTATATAAACATATATTTTTGTCAAAAGTGAGATAATATTGTGTACAATTTCAATCAAATCTGCTATTTTTTTTTTCAAATTAGAATTATATATCTTTAAAGTCATTCCATGATGGTAAATGTAATTAATTTGATTGTATATTTTTATGGTTGCTTAGTATTCTTCATATGTGTAAATAGCTTAAGCAATTCATCTGTGTTAGACATACATATTATTAAAAATATCTTATTATTATAAGTAAAGTAGTGGCAAACATTCTCTTAACTATACCTACCCACAGGTCCTTAAGTACCACCTTAAGATTAATGACTAGAAGTGAACTTGTGAGATCACAAGACAAGCAGGGAAACCTCCAAACAGCTCTCCAGAAAGTGTGTGCCAACTCACTCCTATAAAGAATATTTGAGAGGCCCTTTATTTCCCAGTATCACCTTCTCCAAGATTTTCATTTTAGAAACTTAAAATTTGAAAGTTAAGCCAGACTCAGAAAGTCAAGGGTCAAATGTTTTCTGTCATATGAGGAAGCTAGGGAGAAATAAAGAATTGTTTTATGAAAAATAGAGTATCTCATAAAAACAGAAGAGGGAAGTACAGGAAGGGAATCCAAATGGATCCAAGGGCGGGGAGAAGAAATGGCAAAATAAAATTGACCTAATTATACTATGTGTATCTATACATATATCATAATGTATTCTAATTTTATGTATATATCAATTAAAAAATAAATTAATAGAAGGAGAACTAGTAAAGATGAGAAAGAGGATCAGGGGAAGGGAGAAGGAAAAGGAAGCAGATAGCACTGGGGATTGAAATGGACCAAATCATGTGATAGACATTTATTTATGCCAAAATGAACCTCACAATTATGTATAATTATAATGCACTAATAAAAAATAAATTTCAAAAAGAAAACAGTTAATTGTATATCTTATTTTGACTTTAATTGTTTTGATTACTGGTGAGACTATTACTGTATTTCATCGGTCATTTGGATTTCCTGGTGAAATTTCTCTTCCTGACTTCTGCCTGTTTTATTCACCATGGTATTATCTTTTCTTACAGGTAGGTAAAAATTATTTATACATTAAAGGCACTAACTCTTTGAAATATCACTTTCATATGTTTTCATAATTTATATTTAGCTTTTTAGCTTTGGTAATGATGTTTCTTATGATACAAAAACATTGCTTTTTATTGTAGCAAATATATCAGTGTTATTCTCATGGCTTCTACTTTTGGTATTTTAACTTATGTAACATTGTATTTGTTGCACTTAAGAATCTAAAACTGACATTTTAAGAGTAAGGGATTGTTTTGTTTTTGAGAATATTATTCCAGGGTACGAAGTAGATGTGGAAATATCAATAAAATATTCTTATTCGTAGTTCAAAGATCATGGGCAGGCAAATCCCATTAGAAGGAGTTGAGCTGTCATCTGCAACCAAGTTACAGAAAGAGGCCAAGACAGGCGCCCATGAGGAAAACCCCGAATAGGGTCTGTGTTTATAAACTGAGCATATAGTCCAGTGAGGTATTGTTAAGGGTTTAGCTGGCCAACTCTCTGGGAAAAATGAATGCATATTTGTATATATCTAAGTAAATTTTAATGATAATACACAAAGTTTATAAGTAATAATGAAACATAAAATAGAATCATTACCTTTTGCTAACTTTTGTACAGTCAACTCAAGGTTACAATTGACTAATGGGTATAATTTCAGTGTGAATTCTGGTCGATATTTTCTATACAATGAGTAACACAAGATTGAAACTGCAAAACTTTCCTTAGAACTTTGGTTTGCCAATGAATGAGGGAATTGTTTGTGGAATGAGATGATAGTTTTCAAATACTGGAATAACATTTCTTAATTTTTCTGTGCTATTCATAATATAAGGGAGTCACTAATCAGATTTAATTTGCATAATTAACATTTCACCATCATTTCTGTCCATCTAAATTATTTTTTTCCATATGTTCTGTTTTAATATTTTTCTACTTACTCTTAGATTTAAATAACTTGATTATAATATATCTTTGTAAAATTTCTTTACATATCTTGTTCATTGAATTTCTTTTTAGTCTTTTCCTGCTCTGTATTTCATTTTGGATAATTTTTTATTGATAGTTCTTTGAGTTCACTAATTTTTTAATTGGAATGTTTAACTACTCTTAATCCCATGCAGTATAGTTTTTAGTTCAAATGACTCCTGCTTCACTTTTCTATCTGAGGGTTGCTTTGGCTATTCTAGGCCTCTTATTTTTCCAAATGAATTTCATTTGCTTTTTCTATTTCTAGCTTTTTTCCCCCCTATTTCTATGAAGAACACCATTGGAATTTTAATAGGAGTTGAATTAAATCTGTATAGTGCTTTGGTAGTGTGACCATTTTGACAATGTTAATTCTGCCTATGCACGAACATGGGAGATCTTTCCATTTTCTAAGGTTTTCTTCAATTCTTTCTTTAGTGTTTAGTAGTTTTCATTGTAGAGATCTTTCACCTCTTTTGTTAGATTGATTCCGAAATATTTTATTTTCTTTGAGGCTACTGTGAATGGTATAGGTTTACTAATTTCTCTTTAACTTGATTTATCACTGATGTATAAAAAGGTGGTTCCTTTATGGGTGTTAATTTTATATCCTGATATTTTGCTGAATTCATTTAGGAATTCTAGAAATTTTCTGGTGGAGTTTTTTGGGTCTTCTAAATCTAAAATGATGTCATCAAATAGGGATAGTTTGAGTTCTTCTTTTCCTATTCGTATCCCTTTAATTTCTTTCTCTAATTGCTCTGGCTAGAATTTTGAGGACTATGTTGACTAGAAGTGGTGAAAGAGGGCATCCCTGTCTTGTTCCAGTTTTTAGAGGGAAAGATTCCAATTTTCTCCATTTAGAATGATGTTGTCCTTGGGTTTAGCATATATATCTCTTACAATGTTGAGGTACATTCCTACTATCCCTAGATTTTCTAGTGTTTTAAATACAAATGAATGCTGTATTTTGTCAGATGCTTTTTCTGCAACTATTGATGTAATCATGTGATTCAAGTCTTTAAGCCTATTGATGTGATGTATTATGTTTATTGATTTCCATATGTTGAACCAACATTGCATCCCTGGGATGAGCTCCACTTCATCATGGAGCAGTATGTTTTTAATATATTTTTGTATGCCATTTTCTGGTATTCTGTTAAGAATTTTTGCATCTATGTTCATCAGGAATATGGGTCTAAAATTTTCTTTCCTTGACATATCTTTGTCTGGTTTTGGTATCAGGGTGATACTAGCTTCATAGAATGAGTTTGGAAGGGTTCCCTCCTTTTATATTTTATGCAATAATTTGAGAAGGATTTGTGTTAGTTCTTCTTTGAAAGTCTGGTTGATCTCAGCTAAGAATCTGTCTGGTTCTGAGCCTTACTTTCTTGGTAGGCTTTTCATAGTATCTTCAATTTCATTGCTTGAAATTTATCTGTATAATTTTTCTATGTCCACATGATTCAACTTGTGTAGGTCATATGTCTCTAGAAATTTGATGATGTCTTCAAAATTTTCTATTTCAATAAAGTATAATTTTCAAAATATGCCCTGATTATCATCTATATTTCAGTAGTGTCCATTGTGATATATCCTTTCTCATTGTGAATTATAGTAATTTGAAATTTTTCTCTTTTCTTCTGTTAGCTTGGCTATGGGTTTATTAATTTTATTGATTTTTTGAAAGAACCAACATTTTGTTTTGTCAGTTTTGGGAATGAATTATTTTGTTTCAATTTCATTGATTTCAGATCTGATTTTAATTATCTCCTGTATTCTATTGCTTTTGGTGTTGATTTGTTCTTCTTTTTCTAGGGCTTTGAGATGTAATTTTAGGTGTTTTGTTTTTTGTTTTTGTTGTTTTGACTTTCTATTCTTTTAATGAATGAGCTAAATGCTATGGACTTTCCTCTTAGCACTGCCTTCATAGTGTCCCAGAGAATTTTAATATGTTGTATCGGTATTCTCATTTACCTCCAAGTATTTTTTATTTCATCCCTAATTTCTTCTGCTATCCATTGGTCATTCAATAGTGTATTATTTAGTCTCCAGGTGTTAGAGCAGTTTTTTTTTTTTTTACTTTATCACTGATTTCTAATTTTATTTCATTATTATATGATAGGATGCATGATATCTCTCTCTCTCTCTCTCTCTCTCTCTCTCTCTCTCTCTCTTTGTATTTGCTAAGAGCTGCTTTGTGGCCTAAGATATGGTCTATTTTAGAGAAGGACCCATGTGCCACTGATAAGAGAGTGGATTGGATTCAGTCATTGATGGAAGAAATATTCTATATATGTCTGTTAAGTCTAAATTATTACTTGTATTTTTTAGTTCTATAATTTCTTTATTTAGTTTTTGTTTGGAGGATCTATCTAGTGGTGAGGCATATATGTTAAAGTCACCCAGTATCATTGTGTTGTGGTCTATTTACTTCTTGAAATTGAGAAGGATTTGTTTGATGTACATAGATGCTCCATTGTGGGGGCATAAATATTTATGATTGTTTGCCTTGTTGATGTAAAATTCCCTTTAGTGGTATGAAATGTCCTTCTTTGTCCCTTCTGATTAACTTTGGCTTGAAGTCCACTTTATCTGATTTGAGGATAGGAATCCCTGCTTGATTACAAGGTCCACATGAATGATAAGCATTTTCCCATCCTTTTACCTTCAGTCTGGATGTCTTTGCCTACAAAGTGAGTCTCTTGGAAACAGCATATTGTATTGGGTCTTCTTTTTAAATCCCATCTGCTAGTCTATGTCTTTTGATTGATGAGTTTAGGCCATTTAAATTCAATTCCATTATTGAGATATGATTTTTATTCCCTGTCATTTGATTTATTTCTGGTTTTTAATTTGAATTAGTTTCTCCATTGATTCACTGTTCTTTTAGTGTAGTTCCTCCCTTTGCTGGTTTTCACTTTTAGTTTTCATTTGTTTTTCACAAATTATTATGTTTTGAATGCAGGCTTTCTAGTTGTGAATTCTTTTAACTTTTGTTTATCATGAAGGGTTTTTATTCATCATCTATTCTGAAGCTTAATTTTTCTGGTTATAGAATTTGTATCCATTTTCTTCCAGAGCTTGGTATATATTATTCCAAGACCTCCTAACTTTGAGGGTCTGGGTTGAGAGATCAGCTGAAATCCAGATTGGATTCCCTCTGAATGTTACATGTCATTTTTCTCTGGAAGTCTTTAAAATTCTATCCTTATTCTGTGTGTCAGGCATTTTCATAATAATGTGCCTTGGTGTTGGTGTGTAATTTTGTACATTTAGGGTCCTGTAAGCCTCCTGTATTTGATTTTCCATTTAATTCTTTAGAGTTGGGAAATTTTCTATTGCTATTTCATTGAAAAAATTATGCATTCTTTCATTTGTATCTCTGAGCCTTCATCTATCCCAATAAATCTTAAATTTGGCTTTGTCCGTTTATCCCATATTTCTTGGAAGTTCTTTTCATGGTCTTAACATCTTTTCTCTGTAGTCAACTTTGTTTTCAAGATTACATATTTTGTCTTGTTTTTAATCTAATTTCTTGGTGATGCTTTTAATTTAATTTTATTTTGGTTTATTGATTCCTTCATTTCAAGGATTTATGCTTGATTTTTTCCCCCAGAATCTCTCTCTCTTTAATAAAGTGATCTTTCACTTCCTGTATTTTCTTTCTGATTTCACTCCTTATACTGTCCTTTACTTCACAGATCAGCTTAATTATGTACATTCTAAACTCTTTATCTGACTTCTCTTCCACTGTAGTATCAATGGATTCTGTTATTGGAGTATCTTGGTTTGTTTGGGGTAATATGTTCCCTTGCTTTTTCATGTTCTTTGTGTGTCTACCCATCTAACAGTACAGATCTGAGTCAGTAGAGTTCCTACCCTGTGGACTTACAGTGTCCCTGAAGGTTTCCAGTACCTCACTGTTTGGGGGTGGCAAATAATAATAATCAATGAAAACAATATTCAGCATTAAACCTACTATGATGTCTACAATATTAATTATCACAATGAACCGAAATTATATGATCAGTTATTGCCTACAATAACAATAGTAAGTTTGCAAAAGGGTTTACAATGTCAAATGGTGAACAGGGAGAGAACAGAAGACATATAGGATGTGATGATTATGAGGGAGGAGGAGAGAAAATATAAGTAAAAAAAAAAGAAGAGTAAAAGTGAGAACAATATAGATTGGCTGTTAGTAGAAAAAAAAGAGAGAAAGAAGGGCTGGGGTTGTGCCTCAGCGGTGGAGCGCTTGCCTCGCACATGCGAGGCCTGGGTTAGATTCTCAGCACCACATTAAAATAAAGGCATTGTATACAACTAAAAGTAAATAAATAAATATTTGATAAAAAAGAGAAAGAGAATCAAAGGAAACAGGTAAGTGAAATATAAATATATATATATATATATATATATATATAAAATCAACATATAAATAAAAGAATACAAAGCAAAACTAAAATGTACTAATCAAACATCCCAGTCCTCAGACAACTGGTCTATGAAAAATAACTGGCTTCAAAAATGCCAGAAAAGAGAAAAAATATGAGTATCTATAAATGTCCATGTATCATTAAGTTCACATTTAAATAGAGAAAGGAGAGAGAGAGAGAGAGAGAGAGAGAGAGAGAGAGAGAGAGGACATCTTGATAAAAAATTACGGATTTTTTTCTATTGGAGAAAAAGATTCTCAGCTTCTCTTTTGGGCAGTTTTAAATGGGGTCATCTGGAGCATAATACTCCATCCTTTGGATTGCTGGAGTGAGAGAGGTACTCCCACAGGCAAAATTTTTGGAGGCAAGATTTTGGCTTAGGTGGGCTCCAGGCTTTTTGCTGAATGCCAGTTGGTCTGGGGATTTTACATCAGTGCACCTCCAGGGCCCAGTGATTGCTTGTCCGCTTTGGAAGACTGTATCCCAGGGATCTCCCCTGGGTTCCACCCATGTGGTAGAGGAGCCAATTCTTAGACCCCTCTGTCACCTGCAATCGCCATGTTTCCTGGTCTTGGGTTCAGTCTCCAAACTCAATAACTCCTGCCTCTGCCCTTCCAAATTCCCATCCAGATGTATCTCTCCCAGCTGAATATAACTGCCTTCTAGTTCTTCATACAGCCTGCAGGAGCTAAAAGCTATATGGAAATGGATTTTTGAGCCGAATGGGTTTTCATGAACTGTTAGTTGTCCTGTGTTTAAACCTCTCTCCACACTTGATTTTCTCCTGGTCACTTAAGCTCTGTGTAGTGCTGTGTATGTTTACTAGGTCTTTATTTCAGGCCAAACCAAGGTTTGCCAGAAATTGGCTCCTTCAGCTGCCCACTGCAAAATGGGGTCTGGCAGAAACTGGGTTCCCTCTGGAGACTCTGCCTGGCAACAAGAGTTTGAAGAACTTTTTTTCTTGTAACTCCCATCAAAATGACTAAATCCTAACATTTACATTTTGTAGTTTCTCCATCCAGTCCCAATTCCTGGAAAACAGAATGTGTCCATCCCAACCTAAGCCTGTCCACTTTGTTCTCTTAGGCAGAAGGAAATGTCATGGGCCAGGCAGTCACTTCAATTTACATCCACTTCTGGAGAGAAGATATCAGTTTTCATACATATCCACTTGAATTTCCCCAGATCTCCAGGGGAATTTGGTTCTATGGATATGAAATTAATAAACATTAGTACCCAAAATAGATATATTGGAATCAACAACACATAGAAATCATGAGGGAAATATGAGTGCCTGTGCACACTGTGAAATGGGATCAGACAGAATATTTGATAAATTTTAAGTAGTGGGAAAGGAGGAAAATATCTAGAGAAGCTAGAAAATAGCCTGAGAGCTAAAGAATAAAGAATATGTGAGGACAGAGTCATCATAGAAAGGCAACAGAAGTTTCTCCATTCCGGAGATGTATTCCTCCTTTGAAGTATGAGAACCAAAGAGATATTTCTGTTGAAGGAATTATTGTCTATTTTCCAATTAATTTTTATCTGGCATTGTAGAAATATAATTGTCAAGGCCACAGAGTAGAAGAGGATGGAAATTTCAGGCTTTTGCTTTTTCTGTCTCCTTCAGGTTCTAATCTGCCATGGTTGCTTTTATATTATCCCTTCCAGATTTGCTCTTTTGACAAAAATTAACAGTGGAAAATCAAAATATAAGTAAAAATTCACTGATAGATCAAAGCACTGATAGCTTTATCCAAAGTCTTAGTGGGCTTCTTAGCAGAGAATAGAATCTGTGGTAGCATGAAACTTTTGAAAATTCATGCAGTTATGGTAGAAAATGTTTTGTAAATGTAAAATACTGTGAGTTTATTTTTCTGTGTGGTCCAGAAAAAGAAAGTAATATATTCTAGACTGAGAGATTCTGATGATCAACATTTGAGGGAGTGGGCACTTAACAATTGTAACCCAAAACTTCATTTTTCTGTAGAAAGTGATAAGCATTTCAGAACTTAGTTCACTTTTTGACACCAATCTGAAAAGAGAAGGAGTTAAATTTTATAGTTCAACCAATGCATTGATTTTCATAGCAAGTAGCCAGTCAGTTGTTTGGCTGAATATAACTGCCTTCTCAACTTTGTTCTTCATACAGCCTTGTATGGGTCAACAGAGGCATATCAGAAGGAGAATCTAAAATGAAACTATATGGAAATGGATTTAAAAAAAAAAAAAAAAAACTACAAAACCTGACCAATCTGAATCTCAAAAACAGTATTTATAGTATGGGCAAAAACAAAATATTAATATCTACTCAAATTCTGCTTGGATGTGGGATGTGCGAAAACCTTGACTACACCTACAAAGTAATCAGACAACAATTCTTTGAAAAAAAAATGTTTTGTCCCTAAGCATGATTTTTTTTTTCTAGAAGTTAAAAAAATTTTTAGAATTATTTTTTATGATGTTTAATGGAATCTGCTCTTTCCCATAGGTTAAATTTTTCTTCAGGATCTATGATGCTTTGTACAGTCTATTTTAACACAAAACATAGAACCAAAATAATACCATATAATTTCAAAATGGAACACAATCACTGCTCTTAGTTTGTGCTAAAATGAAAGAATAATGATATTATTTTATTGATAGCAAAACAATACTGTTAACTGATGGAAAATATTTGGATTTTCCTTGATTGGTAATTATAACCTTTATTAATTGTGAGTTTGATTTTGGAGGCTCAATCCCCAAACAGGCCAGTTAGTATGTTTTTGATCTTGGCTGCAGACAAATGAATATCTTAAACATTTTGCATAGTTTTGTAGCGGTGTGGCCCTATATGCAGACATGATTAATGTGGGCTGCTTTCTAGAAATTCATATCATATCTGGTAAATTATAAGTTTTATAGCAGTCTGATGGTATCTACATGTTCTTTGAATAAGACAGAATTCTATAAATGATGAAAAATAATAAAAGAAGAGTTTTGGCTTGTCCAGTATCACATAGTCAAGTAAGGGAGAGAGCTAGGTCTTAACTCCCTGATCCAGTGATAAATTCCCACCAAATCCCATTGCTTCACTTGGTGATTAGCATTTGATAGTGGCTAACCTACTGATTAGCATGATATAACATAAACACAATAGACTTCAAAGTCAGAAAAACCTAGACTTGAATTCTGACTTTGTACTTACAAGCTATCTGGTTCAAAAAAAATTCTTTATATTTTCTGTGTCTCATCTTTGAGTCTTAAATTTCATAATAGTAAATAGTAAGAAATACCTCATAGTACTGTTGTAAAAATTAATTGAGATAGCACATGTAGGGCTTTGAACAAAATTGCACATACCAGGATCTCAACAAATACTATTTTTCCCTCTCTCTTTTTCATATATAATTAGCTGCCATGGTTTCTTAAATTCAGCACAGGTTTGGAATAAGGTAAATTTTCCTTACCTGACTTTAAGGCATTATAAACTTTCATTGATACAGTTGAACATATTACTTAACAAAGAATTTCCATTTAAAAATCTTTACTAGATTTGTATTGCTCACAAATCTAACAATGAACCCAGGCGCGGTGGCGCACGCCTGTAATCCCAGCACTTTGGGAGGCTGAGGCAGGAGGATCGCGAGTTCAAAGCCAGCCTCAGCAATGGCGAGGCACTTAGTAACTCAGTGCGACCCTGTCTCTAATAAAAATACAAAAAAAGGGCTGGGGATGTGGCCCAGTGGTCGAGGGCCCCTGAGTTCAATCCCCTGTACCAAAAAAAAAAAAAAAAAATCTAACAATGGGTAGAAGACTGGAACCAAGGAGGGGAGCACTGTTTCCACCTCTCCTCTCTGACAGCTTCCGTATTCACTCAGATCACATCTCCATCCTTGTTAGAAATATAGCTGCTGGCAATCTGTCACTTCTATGTCCCTTCTTTGTCACTATAGAGAGATTAAACATGATTTCCTGGTCTCAGACTGTAACATCTGACTGCTGGTTAGTCCAATCCTCTATCAACCCCTTTAAAGAAGGAAAGAAGGATTCCATTATTACTTCACCTTGGGTATTACCTAATTACCTAATTTTGAGAAAGGGACTTGGGGCAATTATTAAAGCATTAACTATGGAAACACATGGAAGTAGCATACTGGGCACTAAAATCAAGTTGGTTTGCTGAGAAGATGTTATAATATTCAGTAAGCTCTTAACAAAGATGAGAGGCTTGAACATCAATTCCTGAAGAATATGGACAATCTTGCTTTGTGAAAAGATCTGGAGCCAAGTAAATATAAGAAAAGATACAGACCTCAGATTAAATTTTTAAGAAAAAAATTCACTGCTGTCTGCCAAGAGGTAGAGAAAACAAACAAGATACTTGCTTCACCATAAAATAAAACAAAAGGAAGCAGGAAGAATGCTTTTACATGAATGATAATTCTACATCTTTTACATGGTTTAGCAAAATGTAGAGGTGGGATAGGTGAGTGATAAATTTTGTGTTTACAATTTCCATGGTGGAATGGGCACTTTCCATTTTAAGCAAACATAATATAAAATTAAATATGTAACTAATGAAAGAGACATTTGTACTTTCTTTATTTGTTTTATAGAAAGACCAAGAGGAAGATTATCTTATAAAAGTCTTCCTTAATGCATTGAACATTACTCAATAGCACCATGGGTATGTACATACTTAATTCATGTTTTTCCTTTTATTGAAGAGACAAAGTTAAAATATATGAAATGTTAGATCCAAATGGAGGGTTAAAAACCATTAAGAGCTGAGTCTATGAAGACTCTGATTTGGAAAGCTAAAGGAGAAGGTTGGGAGATCTAGAAGCATCAGTATGGAATGACCATGGCAGTTGTTTAAAATGTTACTAAATTTTGACTCAGTTTTATATGCATACATCATAACAAACATAATTTTGCTTAGTATATCTTTAAATAAAATGAAAAAACTAAAAATGTACAAAAAGAGCGATTAGGTTTTCCCATGCTGCTTACTACATGCTTGTACATGGCTATAGGGAAGATTATACTCCTCTGGAAAAAAAATGTCTTTCCACCTCTCTCAGGGAGATAATTTCTGGTCTGTCTTTCTAATTTTGGAGCTACAAGCCCTGGAGAATCATAACGTCCTGTTCTGCATTACACGTCATCAGTCTGGACAAAGCCTGAAGCTCATAAGCTTCCCTATGATGGTCAGGGATGAAGAGATTGCCAGCTTCTCAGACCAGGGCTCAAGCCTTCAAGTATTTTCTTGGGTTTTGTTTTCTCTTCAGAGTCTAGCACAGTGTCTGACTCATGATGGATGTTAGTTGAAATTTGTTTAAATTAATTTATTAATAAATAAAGCAAAATGCACAGCAGTGATTTTTCAAAGCTCTTGTTGAAATACATCTTCTCTTGGCATCATTCATGCATCAATTCAAGAAGGATTTCATTAATGGACATTACTACATGCCAAGGCATTTGTAATGTGATAAAGGGACTTTTGCCTCTAAGACACCTGTTTGAATCCATCCCAAGTCAATAGGGGCTGGAAGTTACTGCTGCCAATATGAAGGGAGCTTACAATGGATTATAATTTAGATCCCAAGGAACAGGTGTCCTTGTCATAAAATCATGCATAACTATGAACCAGATGGGTTAGATACTGAAAGAACCACTGAAGAAAAATTTGTATGTAAGGAGGAAATTCATGGTTTCACTGTAATGCCTAAAGAGGGGGCATGCAAGATGCTTAGAAGACTGGAGTTATTAGGCTAAAGTTCAATCCCTGATTTTGTCATGTAATGAGATCTTTATTATGAAAAGATATTTCAGACTCATCTTCTATATTTCTTGCACCAGTCCTGGATTTACCCACTTCTCTAAATACTTGTGGTGTTTCCATGGAAATGTTATTTCTTCATCACAATCTAGGTAGTAGCAATGTTCAATGTTATTTCATTATTTTGGGATCTCTTTAATGGAAAGGACTAGGAAACATATATATTTTTCAAAAAATTACCAAGGTATTTAAGATAGCAGATTAGAAGCACTCAGCACTTGTCTGTTTCTCTATAAAACAGAAGCAAAACAACTTGAGAGCAACTATGTATTGAGGTGGGTGATAGCAGTAGACTTGGGATCTGCATGACAAATTGACACTGTCAAAGTTCTCCTCACTTCCCAGCTTATTTTCATTGTTCTGTAATAAGGAGCCAACTTGAGAGGATCTTATCTGAGCTTACTGGTCTGGAATCAATAGCCACTGTGTTTTCCTATCTCCAGGTGCCCATGGCAATATTACTATACTGGTTCAGTGGGTGGCTGCCTTGAGAGTCAGTATGGCTCCAGAAGATGATCATGCTGAGACTTCTATGCAATAAGAAACTGGACTGCAATGCAGAAGAAAATGGGGGAAAGAAGTCATCTAAAGGAGTATGGGAGAATGAGTGGTCACATGCAATTTTACATGGAAGAAAAAAGTCTCAGAACTTGAGTGTCATGAGCAGTGGGACCCACCACCAATTCCCCCAATACAGATAGTTGAGAATCTCTGCACTTGGATTGTGCTGTGCACTGCTATGTCAGAGTCTGCCCTGCTCTCAGGGCATCCCAAGTAACTTCAGAGAAATCTGCCTGGGGAACTCTGTGTTTCACTCTTGCTTCTTTTGGCATGCAGGACAGCTGAGAGGTATGCAAACTGGCTTCAGATACAAACCACTCTTGCTTGTCTCCTGGTAAGCAGAGAAAAAAAAAAAAAAAAAAAAAAAAAGTCGTGAGTGGCCCCCAGTCTTTGTTCTCTCCAAGGGATACACAACCTAAGAAGAAGATATGGAAAGTACCTCTGCTCAGCATAGGTTGCAATTCGTTCTCTACATTTGCCAAGCTATTGAGCACCTTGGCAGAGAAGAAATTTTTTAATACATTGTTTTGTTATTGCTGGTTTTCATATGTGTGTGTGTGTGTGTATGTGTGTATTTTCCCTTCTTTTGATTTCCTTTTAATACTTATTTTTTCTCTTTCTTTCATTTTTCATTTTTTTTCTCTCAAATGCTTCCCCATTTTTTTAAATTTAAATTTTTTATTTTTCCTTTTTTCTCATTATCACTGTTTTCTTCATTTAAAATTTTTTATTTTAAAAATAATTTATTTTATTTTTCACTTTTTAGTTTATTATTTTTCTCCTTTCTTTTCTGTTGCTACTGGTGGTGGTGTTTTTATTTGGTTTGTTCTTTCTTTATCTGGTTGTTATTATTGTTTTTGTCTTCTGTCCATGTGCTGCTGAAGATCAAGTCTATCACACTGAGCACATTGATGGGTGCTCTTCCACAGTGCTACATTCCCAGCCTGGCTCAGTAAAAGTGCACCTTACTCCCTGACCCAGCTATGTTTCATTCTTGGTAGGTACTTACACTTAACAGGGAAGATTAATTAAAAAAAAAAAAAAAAAAAAAAAAAACACCCAGCCATTGACTAGGCCACAAGTGGACATGACTGGGTAAAGTGTTCAAACCCCACTTGTAGACATTCACTCACATATCAATAGCAAAGAGAAATAATATAATGGTTGTGGACACTGCATCTGTGATGGGCCTTGGCATAGGTCACCCCCAAACTGTATCAGACAACACACTGCTGACACAACTGGAGGAGTAACCACAGAGGGTCCTACTCATATATTCTTCTGTCTATACCATAACACTCAAATTACCAGAGGGATCTCAGTATTATGAGAACTATAGGAAAAGTTTGTCCCTCAGCTTGGACACAATGTGCATGTGTGGAAACCCTCTAATCACAGCACAAGAAGCCACAGGGAAACCCACTATGAAGTCAGGTTGGAATTAAACTCAATGCTATACAAACAACCAAATATTCTAGGGCATGGTATAAGCGAAAGCCTTACTCAGGAGGCCTTCACATAATAATGGAAGAGCTATCCGTTCCAAAAGATGCTTAAGTCTTAACAGAGAAGCATGTGAAATATGAAAACCAAACCAAAACAAAAGGGCACTGTGATTCCTCTAAAAATTCACAACTTTCTATAACTGATTCTAAAGATCAAAGAGATCAAAGTGGATGAAATACATAGATAAGAAAATTTAAAATGATTTTTAAAAAACCAAATTCCAAGAGGGTACAAATAAATAGGTGAATAAATTCAGGAAGATGATACAGGATGTTAGTGAACAACTCAATAAGGAGATTTAAAAAAATAAACAGAAATATTGGAATTGAAAAGTTTAATGAATCAAATTAAAACCTCACTTGAAAGACAAACAAATAGACTAGCTGAAGAGAAGAAAGATATCAGGGCTTGAAGGCTAGGTTGGGGAATTATCACATTCAGAGTAATGAAGAAAAAATAAAAAAGAACAGAACATGAAAGTTCTATCTGACACCATTAAAATACCAAATGTATGCATAATTGTAATAGATGAATGGAGAACTACAGACTGAAGTCATACACAAACACATTCAGTCAAATAGCAGAAAATTTTCCAAATTGTGGGAAACATATTTAGTCAGATTTTTCATTTGTTTGTTTTTTGCTGCTGCTGCGACCAAAAATCCTGACAAGAACAATTTTAGAAGATGAAAACTTTATTTTAGGGTTCACAGTTTCAGACATCTCAGTCCATTGAGGGCTAACTCTGGGCCCAAAGTGAAGCAGATCATCATGTTCAAAGGGCATAGGGGAGGGAAAAAGCTCAGGGCATGACATCAGAAAGCAGAGAGAGAGAGAGAGAGTTCTGTCACCGGGGGCAAAATATATACCCCAAAGTTATGTCCACAGTGACCTAGATCCTCCAGCCACATCTTACCTGCCTACATTTACCACTCAGTTAATCTCTAGCAGTTAATTAATGCATTGATTAGGTTTAATTTATCATAACCCAATTATTTCATCTCTGAACTTTTTTTGCATTGTCTAATACAAGAGCTTTTAGGGGACACCTCATATCTAACCATAACACACATGAACATCCAGGTACAGGAGGCATTTAAACCCGTAATATATATGACCAGGAAAACAAAACAAAACAAAGCAAAAAACAAACAAACAAACAAAAACAAAAAACTCTTCAAAATGTATTGTAGTTTTAAACCACCCAAAGTACAGAACAGGGAATATTAAAAGCTGGAAGACAAAGGTGATAAGTCACATTTAAAGGCATACACAAGAGAATACTAGCACATTTCAGCAGAAATGCCAAGGGTCCAAAGGGCATGGTATGATGTATTTTAAGTCCTGAAAGAAGATAAATACAAATTTAGATTACTATAGTCAACAAAACTATCTTTCAGAATTGAAACACAAATAAAAAGATTCCATGATAAGCATAAACTAAGAGAATTCATAACCACTAAACCAGCACTGCAGGAGTTATTAGGGAAATTCTACAAAGGAAGAAGAGAAAGAAAAACACAATTATGACATGTGTGTGGCAAAAATTTGCTCCCAAAATGTAGGCTCTCTGTTCACCTCATCAATTGTTTCTTTTGCTGAGAAGAAGCTTTTTAGTTTGTGTCCATCCCATTTATTAATTCTTGATTTTATTTCTTATGCTTTAGGAGTCTTGTTAAGGAAGTTGAGGCCTAATCTGACATGATGAACATTTGGGCCTACTTTCTCCTCTATTAGGAGCAGGGTCTCTGTACTAATTCCTAGGTCCCTGACCCACTTTGAGTTAAGTTTTCAGCATGGTGAGAGATAGGGGTTTATTTTCATTTTGCTGCATATGGATTTCCAGTTCTCCCAGCACCAATTGTTGAAGACTCTATCTTTTCTCCACTGTTTGTTTTTGGCAACTTTGTCTAGTATGAGATGACTGTATTTATGTGGATTTGTCTCTGTGTCTTCTATTCTGTCTACGTGTCTATTTTGGTGCCAATACCATGCTGATTTTGTTACTATAGCTTTGTAATATAGTTTAAGGTCTGGTATTGTGATGCCTCCTGCTTCACTCTTCTTGATAAGGATTGCATAGAGCACTAATCTCCAGAATTAAAAAAAAAAAAAAAAAAAAAAAACCCAATCAGTAAAAGGGCTAAGGAGCTGAACAGACACTTCTCAGAAGAAGATATACATTCAATCAACAAATATAAGAAAAAATGTTCAACATCTCTAGTAATTAGAGAAATGCAAATCAAAACTACTCTAAGATTTCATCTCATGCCAGTCAGAATGGCAGTTATCAAGAATACAGACACAATAAGTGTTGGCAAGGATGTGGGGGAAAAGGCACACTCATACATTCCTGGTAGAACTGCAGATTGGTGCAATCAATCCAGAAAGCATGATGGAGATTCCTTAGAAAACTTGGAATGGAACAACCATTTGATGCAGCTATCTCACTCCTCGGTTTATATCCAAAGGACTTAAAATCAGCATACTATAGTAACACAGCCACATCAATGTTCATAGCAGTTCAATTTGCAATAGCTAAACTGTGGAAACAATCTAGATGCCTTTCAACAGATGAATGGATAAAGAAACTGTGGTATATATACACAAAATGGAATATTACTCAGCATTAAAAGAGAATAAAATTATGGGATTTGCAGGTAAATGGATGGAGTTGGAGAATATCATGCTAAGTGAAGTAAGCCAACCCCAAAATACCACAGGCAGAATGTTCTCTCTGATAAGTGGATGCTGATCCATAATGGGGAGGGGGAGACATAGGGAAAATGGAGGAACTTTGACAGGGCAAAGGGGAGGGAGAGTAGGGAGGGTATATGGAGACAGGAAAGATGGTGGAATGAGATGGAAACCATTACCCTAGGTACATGTATGACTGCACATATGGTGTGACGCTACATCATGTACAACCATAGAAATGTAAAGTTGTGCTGCAATTGTGTACAATGAATCAAATTGCATTCTGCTGTCATATATACATAACTAATGTAAATTAATTTAAAAAGGAAAGAAAAGAAAAACACAATTATGAGAGTGTGGGAAAAAAATAAATCTCACCAGAAGAGTAGATGAGTAAATGAGAATTAGGAAAAAAAAAACTTTATTAATACAGAAAACTGTAAATCTCCAAAATGAATAAGAGAAGAAGAAACAAACATAGAATAGTCAAAACAACCAGAAGAAAAACAACAGAAGAAGAACAAGCACATATCTTTCAATAATAACCCTGATTGTAAATTATCTTAATTACCCAATTAGAAGATGCAAATTAGCTGATTGAATTAAAAACCAAAACCCAACAATATAATGCTTGCCAGAAACTCACTTCATTGGCAAAGACATAGACTGAAATGAAAGGATAGAGAATGATAGTCCAAGTAAATTGAATCTAAATGCCTATAGGAATAGCTATACTCAATCTAATGAAACACACTTAAAGCCAAAATAACTTAGAAGAGACAAAGAAGGTCACCACATATCAATAAAGGGAACAATTCATCAAGTAGATATAATTATTATAAATATATATGCACCAAACATTGGAAAACCAAATTTTATAAAATGAACACTACTGAACATAAAATGAGATATAGGCCCCAACACAATAATAGATGGATAATTCAATACCCCACTCTCACCAATACAAACTTTGTCCACACACAAAAACCAACAAAGAAACAATAGAGTAAAATTACACTGTAGATCAAATGGGCTTAATAGGCCACTCTAGAATATTCCATTCAATAGTTGCAGATATATATTCTTTCATCAGCATAGGGAACTTTTCTGAAATAGATCATATATTAGGCCATAAAGCAAGTCTTAATGTATTTGAAAATTGAAATAATTGTTGCATTTTATCAGACTATATGGAAAGAAAGTAGAAATCAATAACAGAATCTACAGAAATTATACAAACATATGGAGATTGAACAATCCACTTTGAATGAGCTGGGTGTCATTGAATAAATCAAAGTAAAGATATAAAAAATGCTAGAATCAAATTAAAATGGAAACAAAACCCATTAGAACCTGTGGGACACAGTGAAATCAGTTAAAAGAGGAATGTTCATGGTGCTGGGAAAACTGGAAATCCCCATGTTGATAATTGAAACTAGACCCCTATCTCTTACTGTGTACCAGAATTTACTCAAAGTGGATCAAATACCTGAAAGTAAGAGTTTAGACTTTGAAACCAGTGGAGAAAATATAGGGGATATGTTTGCTTAGTTTTTCCTTATGTTTTTTACATTTTTTATGTTTGTGCTATATCTACCCTCAACCTGCAACTATTATTTGCCATGTTCTCCTTGTTAACTCCCATTTAGTCTTAGTTCTCCTAGTAGCTACTTAATAGTCAACCCAGGTTTTATGATAATGTCTCTTCAGTCCTTTTGACTTTCTGAAATTGTTCTTTAGCAGGATGTTTCATGGGGAAAATAGTCCCTGAATTCTTGCATATTGTTAAGTTTATGTTTACCTTTTCTACATAAAAGTCACTCTTGCTGGATATAAAAATCCTCAGGTTGCACTTTTTTGAGTATCATAAACAAATTATCCCATTTTTGTTTGTTTGTTTGTTTGTTTTCCATAGTAATTGCTTGTCAAAAAAAAAGTTTGATGCTGGTTAGATGTTTCTGTTGTTTACTTGTAGTCCTCAAACATTATTACTAGCTTGCTTCATGATACTTCCTTGTTCTGATTATCTCCTCACATTTACCTGCCTGATCACTATTCTTTGTCTACACTCAACTTGGTTCCATTTTGATTGTTGTGTCTTCTGTGTATGGCCTTGCCAGCCAGGACCTTACTTTCCATAAACTCTTGCACTTACCTGATATTAGACTCTGCAGAGCCTCCTAGTTGTAGTGTAGTTCTCAAAACTGGAATAATATGATTTACTATGCTCATTGTCTAGTTTGGAATTTTTCCTCTTTTCTGGTCCATCAGATTCCCTCTGTTCAATCATGCTTGTTGTTGATATATTTTTTCTTTCCTGGTGTTTGTCACTTAATTTAAGTTTACATGTTGTTCATGTGCTTTTGCATTTTGATGTTTTGCTTTTACTCTCTATCTGCTCTGTTTCTATGTTGGAAGTTCATGCGATTGAAGAACTGTGATGTCATCACTATCTTTCCACTAAGCCATTAATTTTAAGTGGCTTAAGAGATTTAAAGACTTCTGAAGAAATATTCCTATCCCTTTCCTCAAATTATATTATGCAAGGCAACTGTCTGGAGCTAGAATAAGGATAGAATTTAAATATACCTGGTCAATGAATTGCCAACTGAAGTTACTGAATAAACTTTGCAACATAATGGTAATTTATCATGTCACCCATGTCTTCAGGGGCAACATGACCTGACAAATTGAGAAACATTTTAAGCAATGCCCTGTGGAACGAGACAAACACAAATGAAGAATATTCTACAGGAGACCTAACCCAGATTATGTAAAAGAAATGACATATAAACAAATTGTGAGAAGGAGGGTCTATAGTAGATTGAAAAAGTTATTTCAAACCAAAGCATTGTCAACTGTAATAAAATAGCTTTGACCCCCAAATACCATGTAAAGGTTACTTTTACATGCTAGTATTACTTTGTGGACGAGGGAAGCTGAAGAGAAGACAAGGAAAGGTCCTTTTTTTTCACTTAGCATGATACGGGACAGGATGCTTTGATTTTCTGGTGACTATTGATGGAAGGTTGCAGGTAGGGGAATATCAAAGGTCTGGGATACTGTAGATCATCGTAAGGTGTCTTCTCTTACATATTTATTGCTCGAAAACACCATTCTGAAGAATTTATCTTAAAATAGCAGCTTTCTTTGGGTTATTATCATTTAAAATAATTTTAAACTTAGTGAAAATTTGTAAGAATAGTACAAAGAACTTTTCCCCTAAACCATGACAGAAGTTGTTCCTGTGAGTCTATTCTACTCCTGAATACTTCAGCATGTAATTCTGACATTCTCATAATCTAGTCATCAACATGAGGACATGGATGTTTTATTCTTTACTACCATTTAATCCTCATATCCAGTTTACCTTTCACTAAATTGCCCCTATTAAAAATAATCGTTCTTTGTTTTTAAAGATATAATATATGTTGTCTTTACTTCCCATTTTTCTTTCATCTTTCATTTCCTTCATTCAAGGTTAGTTCATCAATCTTTCTTTTTCTTCATGTATATTTACATATGTATATTTTAAATTTTTATTTGTTCTTTTTAGTTATACATGACATATATTTTGACATATCATTCATACATAGGGTATAACTTCCCATTCTTCAGATTGAACATGATATGGAGTTACACTGGTAATGTATTCATATAAGAACATAGGAAAGTTTTGTCTGATTCATTCTGCTGTCTTTCCTATTTCTATTCCACCCCCTTTCCTTCATTCCCCTTTGTCTAATCTGGTGAACTTCTATTTCCCCCCTTCCCCCACCCCCACACCCCACACTCTTCACCCACTTAATTGTGAGTTATCATACACATATCAGAGAGAATATTCAGACTTCGCTTTTTGGGGATTGGTTTATTTCACTTAGCATGATACTCTCCAGTTCTATCCATTTACTGGCAAATGCTGTAATTTCATTTATCTTTATAGTTGAGTAATATATATATATATATATATATATATATATATATATATCACATTTTCTTTATCAGTTCATCTTTTGAAGGGCACCTAGGGTGGTTCAATAGCTTAGCTATTGTTAGCTATTGTGAATGGAGCTGCTATAAACATTGATGTGGCTGTGTCACACAGTATGCTGATTTTAAGTCCTTTGGGTATATGATGAGGAGTGGGTTATTCAGTCTTTCTTTCATTCTCCTGACCTTAACACTTTGGAAAAGCAAGCACAGTTTTAATCTATGACTCTTGATGTAGTCATTGAAAAGCCACATTGTTTTGAAGGCAGAGGCAATTTCTCCATCTTGGATGCTAAATTTTCTTAATTTGTAGTGGAGTTGAACTTGATGATCTCCAAAGCCCTTTCCAGCTTTAAAATTTCCAAGATTTTTCATTGCTTACTCTGCTCCACTAGGCTGATCTCATGCCTAATTCCAGTTATTTATTTTTGCACAGTAAGATCTTATAGATTGAAGGAGCCCTAATTAGGAAGGGCTGTTGTAGCTAGCTGGAAGCCATGGGTTCCACCTGATATGTATGTGACGCACCTGTAGGCACCCGCAAACCTGAAGGTATATAACCGGGTGAAAGCGGTCCGAGTTAGGAGAACGGAGAATTCAGTCAGCCGGGCAGTCACTCGGTCGGTCAGAAGAATCAGAGCGGCCAGAACGTAGGCAGAGCGGTTACAGAAGAGAAACCAGATAGAAGAAGTAATGACTGGCCAGAGTCAGGCCGAGGCTCCAGAGGACTGGTCAGAGTAAGGCCGAGGCTCCCAGGAAGACAGAAGACAGAAGACAGAAGAAGGAAGAAAGAAGAGAGAAGAAAGAAGCTCTAATCTTTCTCTAAGCTAAGCTCTACTCTACTCTAAGCTAAGAAGAAAAATCTTTCTTTCCCTCTCTAAGAAAAAATCTTTCTTTCCCTCTCTAAGCTCTAAGAAAGTAGAAGTAAAAGTAGTAAAAGCTTAACTCTGCCTCCGAGAATTTTCCTCCCGTGGCGGCGCCGTGGCTGGCCATGACAGGCAGCTTACAATAGATGGTTACATATGCATCTATTCGCACTGTCAGAATGTGCATCAATTGGAGGACAATAGTTCACCATCTAAAGGATGGCAATCCACACTTTTGATCATTCTCCATTAAAAGAAGACAATGTAGGAGGTAAAAGAAGGAGAAGAGGTTCAGTTTCATAACAAGGTTTAGTCAACAAATTTAAGCCCAGGAAACTAAAGACTCTATGAAGAAATCAGAACCTATTGAATGTAGCTGAATTCCAGATAAACCTTTTGTATGGCCACTAAAGTCTCCCTGACTGAGTTGTTTCTAACAAGAAATTTTCATATCTGGGGCAAACACAAATTCTAAACGAAGCCAAGGCCTGCCTCTCCTCACTATTTATATTTATTTATTTTTTTATTTTTTAAGGACTCTTCAGAAGGATTCAACCTGAATGCCTAGAAGGAAATTGCTTCCTCTTCGAGTAAACTACTTCTATGGCCCCTCACCTTCCTTGGGCACCAGTTTTTATATCAAACATTAATGGAAAGCAAACAAACCCAGTTATCAAAGCCACTCGTTTTATTTTACCAACCAAAGTGAACCTAAAGCACACTATCTTATTACAACTTAAAAAAAAAGAAAATAAAAAAGTCTAAGTCAAATCAATCTCCAACCCACAGACATTTCCTCAAACCAAAACACAAAGTTAACACAATCCCAAGGTGGTCGAGTGGTTTAACCACAAATTTCCTGGCAGCCATGTGATCTGACTTTAGTTTACACAGCTGAAATGGGATGGTGAGGCCCCTGGTTAGTACAAGGAAGGAAAGAAAGTGTGATGGATGTGTGCCCACTGTGGTCAAATGTGGTCAAATCTGACTTGGACATACAACGGGGGTTCCATTTGTGAGCATTAAAAAAAAAAAAAAAAAAAAAAAAAGCCAAAGGAAAGAAGTGAGGCATTCATTCTGAAAAATGTCTAGTACATGCTGGAAACTTCTGGGGTTAGGAGAGGTAGTAAATGAAAGGAAAATAAATAAGACACAAATATTTTTTCTCTAAGCTAGGCATAACAAAAAATAGAAAATGCTACATGTGATGAGAAAACTCTATAGAAAAACAATAATGCATGGCTTAGTGGGTTATCAGCTTCTATCATGTCAGGAAGAAGGAAATAAAGGGCAAATGATAGGCTTAGGTCTCCAGGCACAAAAGGGCAAAAGTTCTCACTCACTTATGGAAGCTGAAAAGTTTGATTTCATAGAATTAGAAAATAGAATAGAGGAAGTTCAAAAGGGTAGATGGGAAATGATAGAGAGATGTCAGATAAAAGGAACCAAATTAGTGGGACTGCAGGAATAATACTAGTCTCCTATAGCACAGTAGAGTGATTATAGTTTGCAACAGTGTATAATATGTTTATGAAGAACTAGAAAACAAGAGTGCAAAATTTCTTATCCCAGAGAAATGGTAACATTTAAGGAGATGAAAGTGTTAATTAGCCTGAATTCATCATTACACTTCATATACGTGTTTAAATTATCACACTATATCCCATAAATATGTGTAATTGTTAAAAATATTTAAAAGTTTAAAACCACTTTAAAATGCTTAGTTTGGGTTTGGGGAATTTATACTGGGAGATGAAAAGGATAACATCTTAGATATTCTAAACTAGTAAAAAGAAAACTAATTGAACTTGGGTATAGTTCTTTAAAAACACAACAATAAAAAAAAAAAAAAAAAAAAAAAAAAAAAACTAATGTGCAGCTACTTGCTTTGAAACGAATTATCTTGCTCCATGTCCCACTGAGTAAAACCTTGTAGTCTCCCACAAGAAGAAGATGGTCCCATGATTGTAAGAGTCTGGGTCACTCAGAAACAAACAGAGCTTGGTTTGTTACAAGGAACAGCCATCTTTACCCCAGAGTTGACGTTAGTGTCTATCCTGAGAATCCAGCCCCAAGGTATCAATAGTTACACTATGGGTATCAAACTAGGCAGTCATATTCATCCTTCTGCAATATGGCCTACATTTGCTTGCCCTGCACCATATTCTAGGGCCTCCACAACTACCATCTCAACCCATGCAATCCTGCCCATCTTCTAAGGATTGCTCTATGGTTACATCCTCTTGGAATTTTCTATAGAATTCAAGAGGAAGTAATTGTTATCTGTTGAAAGTCCCTGCTCTTTAGTTTGTTCCTGCTTTAAGGCTTTTACTTCATACTGTCTTGTTTCACAGCTCTTGGTACATGTCCCATGTTCTCTGTAAGGCCTGGAGGGCACAAGATCTATGTTATTCATTTCTACCCACCCAATACCAATCATGACTGAACAGGACCTCCTGGGAGTTCAACAAATTTGGTAACAAGTGAATAACTATGCTGTTGTCATATACTGAATAACTCTGATGATTGCATAACCAGGATAAGCTAGGTTGTACTGCTGAACAAATCATTCCAAATTTCATTGACTTTAAATAGTACAGGATTATTTCTCATTCATAATGGAAGTCTGTTGTGGATTGATTGAAAGCTGTCTTCTAGATCACTCTGACTCAGGTATGCAAGTTACAAACCTCTGATCCTGGAGAATCAGCAATTACTATGAAAGGCTGAAAAGAAAATGGTGAATCAGGAGCCAGTCTATAAAGGCTTTTCCTGGAAATGACATTTAACACTTACCATATATCATTATCATCATTTCCTATTGTTCAAAGCTAGTCAAACACACATGTCCAATTTCAAGTGGTTCAAGGAAATGCAGTTATGTATGTGCCTAGAATATTCACTGAACATCTCTAATGGTTACTAAAAGGATCATAAGAAATTAAGTCTCAGTCTGCATGTTTGAGTTTCTCATTCTATAAGTGTGGAAGCATAAGTATGGTCATTTCCACCAGAAACAAAAACAAAAAAACCAAAGCCCTCTAAAATCATTTGTCTATAGGCCAGGATTAGAAGATAAAAGTTTTAGGAATCCATCTTAACTATTTTGGTGTTATAAATAGATATATGCATATAGATTATAATAAAATGCATCACTGATTTCCTATGTATAAGTAACTATGCTACCACTGGAAATAGAAATATCCCTGCTCTTAAGGAATGAAACTCATGAAACTAGGGGAATATTTTATTTAATAGAGCAATAGTTAATTAAACACTATTTAATAGATGACTTTTTGCTGTGGGCGTTCCTCTAATAGCATCGCTCATCAGGAAAGGAAGAATTGGAGAAAATAGAAGAGAAGACTGTCTAGGTATTTGTGACACTGAATGATTTAAGCTCTTAAAATACAAATGCCTGTCAAAAGAAGGGCTCATGATAAATGTACATACAGATAGATAAATAGTTACAGATATATACTTGCAATTATGGATTGTTGAACTATTCTCCAAACAAGTGACCACCAAAATAGAGATTTCTATGATTTTACTGGTTATACAACTTTTCCCCAAAGAAATATATATAGAGATAAACATGCATTGCTGCACCTGGGGATGGAAAAACAAAGATGGAAGGCAGGTAGAGAGGAGAAAGGGGCAACGGTAGCTAGGAGCAAGGCATTTGAGTTTGGCAAAGGCAGTTGGTTAAGGATCAACTACAGTCATCGATGCACACCAGTCAACTACATGACTCAACTACAGTCATCGATGCACACCACACAATTCTTGGAGCAGAGGCAAGTCCTGATTATGCAGAATCTGAAAAATAGGTGAGTCCTTAAATTACCTAAACAAGACCAGAACATTATTTTTAAGAAGAGGGTGGAAGGGTAGGGGGAAAAGGATGATGATCAAAATGCTTCTGCATCCTACTTATTTACTAAGTCTCCTGTAAGGTCCCCAGGTTAAGGTACCATCCAGAGATCCCTGAAAACTTCTCAAAGTCCCCACTGTGGTGATTAGGAGTGACAAAATTATCCTTTAATCTCCCTACCGGTTCCATTAATTCAACAAGAGGTAACAGAGACATAATATATTAAGAGGAACACTGAGTCACTTTATGTGCTTACAAAATCTGCAGTGAAACCCATCCAACCAGCACCCTCATTGATGTGCATGCCTGGAGAAGGCTTTGAGGTTGGTGTAGCTCTGCTCAAAAATCCTAATCTTCTACTTCAGAACTCAGTCCCCTTATTATTTTTTATACTATAAAAAAAATGGTAGGAAAACAGGGCTGTTCCATCTTGTGACTGTGTAATGATTATACTTAAGGGTTGATTTTGGTTTTTAGCCCTAGTGAGAAGAGGGACCCTCCACAGCCCCATGTGAGAGAGGCCCTCTCCTGCATGCCCCCACCCATTGTGAACCATTCAACATATTGGGACTTCTCTGAAGATTTATTTTGTAATGATATTTCTACTGCTTAAATATAATCAGTGGGTCTATTCTAAAACATTACTTAGAGAAAATCAATTTCTTGACTCAAAAGAATCATTAAGACAGATGCACAAGGAATACCGTATTAGTCCATTTTCTATCATTATAACAAAACATGTAAAGATGCATGTTATTGTTTAGATCTAAAATGTCCTCCGATAGCTCAGGTGTTGAAGACTTGATCTCCAAAGCAACAATGTCTAGAGGTGGGACTTTGGGGAAGCAATCCTATCATGAGGGTTCTGATCTCATCCGTGGATTAATCCATTTGATTGGATTAATACTAAACCATTTGATTGGATTAATAATGTGAATGGGTTACTGGGAGGAGGTGGAAACTATAGGCAGGTGGGGCATGGTTAATGGAAGTAGGTCACTGGATTCATGCTTTTGGGGACTACATCTTGTCACTGTCCCCTTCCTTGTGAGTGTGTGTGTGTGTGTGTGTGTGTGTGTATGTGTGTGTGTGTTTCTCTCTCTCTCTCTCTCTCTCTCTCTCTGTCTCACACACACTTTGCTTCCCAGCTGTCCTAAACTGAGCAGTTTTCCTGTGCCACGATGTTCTGTATCACCTCAGTCCAGAGGAATGGCATCAACTGACTATGGACTGAAACCTCTAAAACCATAAGCCAAAATAAACCTTTCCTCCTGAAGTTGTAATTTTCAGGTATATTGGAAATAGTGATGTAGAGCTGCATGATATACTGGGTAACTTTATAAAGAAAAGATGTTTGCTTGGCTCTCTGTTCTGGAGGTTCATGGGCATGGTGCTGGTATCAAGCATCAACTTGGCTTTAATGAGGACTTCAAGGCAGATGACATTGCGATGGCAGGAGTGTGTGCTAGAGGAAGAGATAGCATGACAAGGCAGGAAACCAGGAAGCCAAAGAGCAGCCAGGCTTGTTCTTTTATAACAAGTGTTTTTCGAGAACTGACTCAGAATCCCATAAGAACTACCTTAATGCCTTCCAAATGTAGCATCCTCAAAGAACAAAGGACCCCTTTCTAGGTTCCACCTCTTAGAGGTACCACAACTTTTTATTATTGCCATACAGGGGACCAAATTTTCAATACATAGACCTCAGAAGAAAAACAACTAAACCATGGTGAAGATGGGGACTAGGGACTTCAGGGGGATAGGGACTTCAGGACAGGGAGCTTGCTCTACTTTGTTCTCTTCTGTTATGTTGAGTTCTGAGTACAGACCTCTCCAGACCAATGGTAGCACTGCAGTGGAATACAGGCATTCTGAATGGACTAAATGCCAGATTACTTGAAGACTTCACATTATGAGCCATAACAAATAATGCTTGTGAATTAGGGCTTGGTGCACTTTTGTCACTTTTGGAGCTACAGGACTGGTATTTCTGGCCAATAGTCAAATAATTTTATAGGTATTTATTTATATAAGCAAATTGATTTTTAAATGTGTTACAAAAGTCTCATGCCCCCCAAAAGTACAGTGATTCATTGATGAATATTGAGTAGAGACAAATCACTTGGTGCATTTGTTTATTATTTAATCAATTTTTGAAGATTCTTACACTAAAGTCTGGCTGCCCTGAGAAAAACTGAAAGACATCAAAAAGGATGGTTTGACAATTTTGAATACTAGGGTCATTGGTAAAGACTTATGTTTGCCTTTCTTGGTACTCAAACTTCCTGGAAAGAAAAAATCAAGAGGGAAAAAAAGAAAAAGAGTTCTACATCATCACTATACTCCTAATAAAGTTGTCTTTTTTTTTTTTTTTTTTTTTTTCAGTACTGGACATTGAACCCAGGGATGCTACACCTCCAGCACTGAGCTACATCTCCAGTCTTTTGTTTTATTTTTCATTTTGAGGCAGGGCCTCTATAAGTTACCCCTGCTGACCTTGAACCTGTGATCCTCCTGCCTCAGCCTTCTGAGTCTCTGGGATTCCATTTAAGTGCCATAAGTCTTTCTTTTCATACAGCTTCATTGCCACCACTTAGAATCTTCCATTTGTCTCCATTCAATAAATTACTTGTTTTGTATTTAACCTTCTGTGTGTTTCCCTGGTCTGAATGTGAAAAATCTCCCAGTTCCAGATGGATATCTTCTTACCAAATTCATAAAGAATAGAAGAAATGATAATGTTAAGCATGTATTTCTTCCTAGGTAACTTGTGTGTGATTTGGTCATTTAACTCTCTTGATAAACTTAAGATGGGCCTAATTATCCTCAGATTGTAGAGGAAATATTTAAACCTAGTAAAAATTTTCCTGCCCAGGTAGGTCTATTTTTCCTACTAGATAATTGCATTTCCTTAGCTTTTTATCTGATTTTTCCTAAAATTTCAAGTGAGGAATTACAGTCCATTGTAAATAAATTTAAATGTGTACAATGTCACCAGCAATTTCTCAAATACCAGATGACAGTATTTCCAGATCTTTTTGACTGTTTAAATGTAACACAAAGGCATGTATACTTGGTGTAAGAGTATTTTTCTGGCTGACAGTTAAATTTCTGAAATAAACTGTATGTCTTTTTGATGTAAGAAATCCATAGTTTTGACTGGGCTTATTCAAATGACTGAGGTTGCTGCTCTGTGGTAACAAGCAGAGATCCTGTGCTTATTGATAGGTAACATTAATACATACTCTAGGACCCTTCACAGATGTCCTGCTATTTATACTATTGGTCTCTGTAAGCTTCTGAGCTGGAATCACAGGAAACAAGCAAAGGGGCAGAATAGGAATAATTCAGACCTGTGCTGTACAGATAGAAAATATCTCCTTGAGTGAACCTACCAGGTCTATTTCATATCGGAGCACAACTTCATTCCTTGTCTTTATTTTCTAGATAAGATTTACACAAGTATTTCTATGGAAATTACTTTTAACTACGTGTGTGTGTACACACACACACACACACACACACACACACATTTAGCATATAGATAAGTGCATACATAAATGCAAGATATGTACCATATTAGAGTTTACTTCTTAGTTTCAGCCATCTTTATCACTTTGAAGGTAGTTGAAGCATGTGGTCATGGGATCTTCAAAATGTAAAAATAGCAAGTCTTCTCTCTATATAGAAAATGGAACTTGATTAAAGAATGTAGAATAAGCGTGTTTATTATAAACATATATATGGTATTTGACAAAGAGCTTTCATTTTCTTATCCAATTCAATCCTTCAAACAGACTTGTCAGTAGACAGTAGAACTATTAATCCATTGTATAGATGAATAAACAGAAGCTTAGATTTATGTTCAATATTGCATATATGATAATAGAGCCAGAACTGAAATCTAGATCATCATAACATAAATTCAGTACGTATTTTATCATATTTTTCCAGAAAGATGCCATAGTCCTGACTATATAGTTTTCGTCTGTTCATATATCTATACCTATGTATTTATTTACCATCTATCCTATAACTGATCAGCTTTGTATTTTGTTAGGTTTGAGAGTTTTATTTATCTATCTATTTATTTATTTATTTATTTATTTTTAAGAATAGCAGGGATGCTTCTGTTTTTCCATTTCAGTAAGAAATAGTTTCAAATCTGATTGCATTCACCAGCCCCTAACCTGACCTACAGAGTTCGACTCATGCCCCTCAGGACTGGAAATCTTCTCTACTTCCCTCAGTAACTTTGATGTGTTCAGCCCACAAGTGTTATGCAGAAAATTTAAATACAAGTCTTTAATTTAGCAGATCCACCCACAAGGTTCCAGAAGCTTAAGTCAGCATGAGTCTTTGGGAAAATATCACCCTGGAAAAAAATAGTACATGTGAGAAAAATACTGTGAATTTAGAAGCATTTGTTTTACAAACTACAGATGCAGAGTGAAAGAAAATGACATCTCGCTTTGATATTAAGCATTCCTCCATAACACATCCATCTGCAGCATGTTCTGTAGTCACTTACCCGCGAAACCTCACCACACACAGATTTGCACACGAGGCACAATACAGCTGACCCCGTTTTGCAGATGGAGAGAACAGAAACACAGAGAGATGAAATGAACTTCTCAAAGTTTCCAATCCGTTTTCAGACATCTGCCATTGGGCAGGAACTAAGAAAGCCACATAGTCTTTTATTAAAGTTGAAAAAAGGAAATTGTATCAGCTCCAGTTTTTGCTCTTTAGGAGGGGATCACTGGCTGAAATCTCATTAAAAGAACAGTCGGGGGGGGGGGGGTCTTGTCTTGAAGCTATTTCGTGTAGCAAATCAGTCTTTAATGAGCTTGTGTGTCTATTGGGGTAGGCTGAAGAGGAAGGCAGTACCTGGATACTGTCAGTGACCATAAAATTAACTTGAAAAATTTAAACAAGTGACCATTCAGAAGAGCAAAGCAATGGTGTAATGGAGGAAGCCTTAAAATGGGAAAAGGAAGACTCAGCTCTCTGTCAAGGCCCTGCTTTTTTGGGCAGCTTTCCTTTCTACTCTGAGCTTCAGTGACCTCATCTTTAAAATAAAAAGGTTGGACTAGATTAGTGCTTCTCAATCTCTGGCTTTTAGGTTGGTAACAGCAGCATCATTGTATTACTAGGAACTTGCTTGAAATGCAAATTCTCAGGCCCCACCAATTACCTACTCAATCAGAAATACTAAGAGCAGGACCTGAAATCTATGTTTTGAAGTCCTTCATTTGATTGTGATATGTGATGTATTAGGGGACTTCTGGCCTAAATGTTCTCTAAAGCCCTAAGATTCTGAACCTGTCACATTATAAACAATTACATCTTTTCAGCTAATTCTAAAGATACTTTGAATTCTTCGGAACCCATATTAGTTCATTGTCATACTTTGTGAAGAAAGTACATATCAATCTTCTCTATTTTCATGACAAAGATGAGGAACAGATTACAGAAACTATAGGAATCAAGATATGAGATGGTATTGTCTAATGTCTCTCTCCCCTCAAATAAAATCCACTTACCTTTCCTTTCTGCAGCTAACATTTTGGAACCACAGTTGGAAGGGAAAAAAAAAAAAAAAAAAAGCCTCAGCAGACATGGAATTCAGGGCTATTCCTACGGAGCAGTGGCTTGCAGCCCCCATATAAAATATGAACATAATATTAGTCACTTGTTTCAACTCTCCAGGATATTTGAATGATGAATGAAATAATGCAAATAAAAGGTTGTGTAATTCTTCAACAAGCAACACAAGGAAGAAACATTTAAAGGTAGAGACCTTGCAGTGAGATGCCTGAAGTCAGGGCCCTAAAGATGTCTTGCTTATTTAAGCACCATAGCCTGACACATAGTAGGTGATGGGGAAAATGCTTATTCAATCAGACTGGTCTGTCCAGATTTCTGTGGAGATATAACAAGACTTTTGTTCTATTATAACTAAAATAATAACAAATTATACTGTAAACAAAGTAGAGTAACCAGACTGGAAGAGAAAGCAAACATAGTCAAAGAAAGAGCAGTAAGACAATAACAAAAGTCTAATCCAAAGAATAAATAGTATTGGTGGAACATAATGGGGGCATCTTAAAATAGTTGAAGAGCAGAAAGGCTTCTCTCCATGTAGAAGGAGCATAATGTGTAACAATGGGTATAAATGACAGGAAGGAAATCATTGGACTTTTTTTCCCAAAATATAGTTTTCTAACCACAAGGTCTGAGCAGATTGAACAGATTCAGGAGATAGACATAATAGAGGTGATTCTTTAAAACAAATGCATGTTTTATGCTTTTTGCACTTTGTTTTCTGTTCCCATGGTCACACAATTCTCTGAAGATTTACACTCCATTCTGTGCCCTGGGAAGTTGATCTATCCTGACTTTATCCCCTGGATATTTTTGCCTTTCCAATTCTGATTAGGATTGCAAAAGGGAAGATACAAGTAAGCGGTTGGAGGGTGGGAAAAAAGAACAACCTTACATTTATTCTGTCTCCTATAACTGCCTCCCTACTTCTGTGAGGGTAAGATGGCATCAAGTCCTAATACATGACCACTCTTCCACACTTCAGCTGTCTTAGGACATTGTGCCCACCCTTCCCCCTTTGTCCTGGGGAGGCGACCACTTCAATGTTTCTACTGCTGGCTGCTTCTTCCCTTGTTGGTCCTCCTTACACTGCCCACACCTATTCAATAAACTCAATAAACTGTTCAGTTACCATGTGGGTGTACCATCTGATTAACTGGTTGGTTACCTCAGAGAAGTGGTTTCCAATCTTTAGCCTACCTCAGAACCACCTGCAATGTTTGTTCAAATCCAGGTCACTGGATTTTACCTCAAGAATTTCCAATTCAATAAATCTAGAATGGGACCCAAGAATGTTGCATTTCTGAGAAGCTTCCAGGTAATAGTGATATTGCTGGTTGGGGGACCACATTTGAAGTATAACTGCCTCAGTGATTTCCAATAATGGTCACACATTAGAATCACTTCATTAATTACATACAATTACAGATTACTGCAATTCTCTCTAGACTTACTAAAACAAAACCTGAAAGGTTGGCATGCGTGTTTCCTACAGTTTCTCAGATGACTACTCCAAGACTCTTCCATCCATGAGGCAATGAGACAGCAAGATGCCAGTTATTCAGATGCTTCTTGGCTTAAAGCTAATGAGAAGGCTCTGACTCTGCCTGGAAATGAACAGGAAGCTTATTCTTCCTTTCTCCAAATCCAGTTCAGCAACTTTCATGGGAAGAGAGGTGTCCACTGTGAGGAGATGCGATCACCTCATTCTCTTTGTTTCCCTTCAGCCCTTCACACATCTTCTGAGTGAGTGCACTCAGCACAGTGGCTGAGCTCTTTGAGGACAGAGATTGATAGTAATAATTTTGAATCAAACATGTTTAGCACTTAGTGCATCTTTGCATCACCACCACACACAACCTACCTGGCACTTACTAGTGGGGTTGGGATGGAAGATTGTTGAATAAATGAATGAAAGGATAGAATGAATGAATAGATGCTGCTCTTCCTCCTTTTTTCTTTCAACACAAACTAATAACAAACTTTTTTTTACTCACAGACACTGAGTTTAACAAATAGATTTGCCAAAGCACAGGAACTGGAAAGGAGTCGGGTGGCCTCATAGATCTTTCCCATCCCTTAACTTCTTGGTTCAACAAGTAATTGAAAGGAATCAATCTCCTGCTGACTGACAGTTTTGACAGCTGCTGTTCTCGGGATGTCAATGTATAATCTGTTATTCTACTTACCAATTTAAAACTGAACAGAGACATATGCACTGTCAGTCTTATTTCTCTGATCTTGCTCCTGGCCCCCAGTTCCCCCTTCTGCCCTGTTTTATCTTTTCCCTCCCTCATGTCAGTGAAGTGTCTTTTAATTCTGAACAATTACAAAGCTCCCCTGCCTAGAGCTGGAAGCTGGGTAAAAGCTCATCTTCCCTGAACATTATTATAGCACTTTCACAGTAGAGTCTCCAGCTTTGCAAACTAATAGGGCATCATAAATTTGAAGCTGTTCAAATAATAAATGAATCTTTTCTCTATGCTTAGCCAAGGAAAGGGGATATTAAAGTGAATAAGAGTAATAATAAAAAGCAAGTTAGCAGCATGGGTATAATTAAACTGAATAGCTCATACACAAAAAAATAAAGCTCTGAACATTGACTTCCTCTGGGACACACCCCAGTACACCCAGACCTCGCCTTAGAAAGGTATGCACAGCTTGTCATCCTAATGTAAAGCAAACACCTACACTCAGCCTTCCATTTACAACAGGGAGAACAATTTGGCTTCCTGAGTCAAAAACTCTTCCAGCCCTTTGGACCAAAAAAAAAAAAAAAAAAAAAAAAAACCCCACAAAAACACCACCTATATTTCCTGTTCTCAGAATTCAGGATACAAAGTGCAGTTCCTTGAACTGATAAGGTGACATGACCTAATGCCAGGTTCTGTTACTTGTATATGTTGTAAATGCATTTTCATCTGTCAGAAGGACTAGCCAGCAGCATGGCAGGGACATCTTGGACCCCAGAGTTGCTTTGCAGATCCCCTGGGGGCCCTTCCTTCCAGAGCCTTCACTAGAAAGTGTGAAGGAGCTCAGTAGCTCAGAGTGGAGCTGCTCCCTTCTGCACTTTCTCCCCTGGAGCCATTTTAAACCCCAGGAAGAACCAGTCACCCAGACTGGGTTACACCCACCTTTTTTACTCAAGAGCTTTGAGTCTAAATCACCTAGGGATGAAGATTAGGAAGTACTTTCTTGTCACTCTGGGTAAGTGGAGCTTGTGAGAACATAGTCTCCAGGTTATTTGTCATCAGGAAACACTGTATCTATGTAGTTCTCATCCTCCAAGTAGGCTATTCACACAAAGGACTCTCTTAGCTTTCTTAGGATTTCTTCCTTTAAGGGGGAAAAAAGATACATCATAAAATAATTGTGCATACTATATGTATGATTTTTTAAATCTCAATAACTTTTCTTTTGTAAAATTTGCTTTTCCTTTGCTTTTGAAGATTACATATCCTTTATCTAGAGAAGTAAATGGAAAAGATTGTATTGTATACTGCCTTGGACATGATAGGTTAAATCTGGTTTCCAGTTGTGTTGTTCTGTAGTCTTTCTCAACTTAACAAAAATCACTTCTGAGGTGGAACATGGCTTAAATATGGAGAGCTCCCTACCACCATTCTATAGTCACCATGGACAGATGGGCTCTCAAAGCTGCTAGATTCATAGGAAAGAATGTCTTTTGGAAGAGCCTTGAAAGTCTTGTACTTGAGTACTCCATCTGACAGTTGGTAGAGTTGAGAAGCTGAGAAAGGAGCATATTTGTTGAGATCACTAAGAAAGCTCAAAACACACTCTTTGAACTCTTTTAAAAAGATATTTTCTCTTTTCCCCTTGTGATATACTTGGTACTGACAGTGTTAACCATATTTATCATGAAATTCTAAAACCATTATGCCTAAAATAAACAAGATCAATTGCTAATAGCATTAAATCTTACTTACCATCTGAGTGATTTTGAGAATTCATTTACTTTTTGGAGACCTATGTTTTCCTAATAAGAGAAATGTTGAAACAGTGGTATTGAAGTTACATTCAAGCTCTGATGTTTTTTGTTGCTCTACTGTCAAGGACAGATGATTTCTAATGTGATTGTTGCTTCCATTAATGTGGATAGTCAAGAATTAAGTGCACTTATATACACAGAATTACTACAAATGTATTATGAACATAAAAATTCCTAAGATCAAATAAGTTATGCTACATATATGCATAGTATGTCAAAATGCACTCTGCTTTCATATATATCAAAAAAGAACAAATTTTGAAAAAGGGTAAAAAAAGAAAAATATCAATGCAAAGTGACCAAGCAATGTTAGTTGCAATTGATCTTTAGGTAGTAAAATTGCAGAAGTACTAATAAGCCATAAGGAAATCTTTTATTGACATTTTATTCTCCAGACTGTGTAAAATAGCCAATAAAAATATTATTTCTTTTTTAAAAATTCATAAGATCAAACTGGAACTATTGTTTTAACATTTAATTCATTTTATATTATGAGTTATTTCATTTTGTAGGGCAAAATAAATGGAAATCCTGAACTTGGAATTTCAAGCCTTGTTTTTCACCCAGCTCTACTATTTTATTTCACTAAATAACTATGGGAAAGTCATGTGACTTCCCCGAGCCTCATTGAATTAATCTGTGAACAAATATTAAGGTAGGAAAAGAGCTGCAATTTTATATTACATATTCTTGAAGAGACCTTCTACTCGCCATTCAATGAAAGAGAAATCTAGAACAATTTCCTAACTATTCATATCTTTGCATATGGAATTATACAGTTTCTTTGGACATAGAAAATACAAGATTGGGATAAAGAGAGTTGGAGACATTGGCTACCATAGTAGAAGTTCTAGGAAGTCTCTCCCTTGCTGAAGGAGTTGTGTTAGAAGAAGAGTAACAACATGGATTCAATCAATAAGAAGCCAGTGTTAACATAAACTTTCTGGTTTTGAGATTTCTGCTTTACCCTTCCTGTATTCCAATCTGTTTCCTTTAGAAGGTAAATGCCCATGAAGAGTCATAGTTAGTGCTCCTCATATGAAACAATTAATAGTCCCAGAAAGCCATGTTCTTATTCATATGTGTGTATAAAATCAATCTTACAACCTCTTAATTTAAATTAAATTAACTTAATCATATCTGTTCCTATTAAGTTAACAATAACTTAAATGATTTTTTTAAATAAAAGAAAAATATCAAGGAAAACATACGTGAACTTTCATCTAGACTTTGAGCTATCACTATATAGTGTTGAAAGTACTCTTTCAATATAAAATCATTAAATTACATTGAAAAGGTAAAAGTCATTATGAAATATGTTCTATTTCTTAGTGAACAGCATGTACAAGCAATGACAAAAGAGTCAAATGTGTCCTTGCTTCTGGGCCTCAAAGAAACATACATGGAACAGCTTAGATCTACTGGCACAAGGGCAGAACCATCATAAAAAATTACTTTGTTGAAAAAGTTGCCAAAAAGCTCACATCATACCACCATACCCCCCAAACACACACACCTTCCTGAACCATCAAGAAAGGAGGACAGGTGTATACAGAGTCCACAAGAGAATTCTCCTCACCATGTCATGCTAAGGTTTAATCAATTAAAATACCGGGAGTGCTGGTCACTAGAATGAGTCACCCTTCTAACCTACAGTTCATATAATGTCAGGAGATAACCTTGAAGCAGAAGGATGTAGCAGTGTGATCTACCTCCACACTAGTTTTCCTCCTCCTCCAGCCAGAGGGGAACACTCTTCATAGCAAACTGGAAGATTCTCATTTCCTTGCAGAAAACAATGGAAGTTAGCACCCTATATTTTGGGACTCAACTGCTATAGATTATCTGATTTACTATGTGAAAAGCATAAGAGATAATAATGGAGCCTAATTAACTACATATAGTCATTTTATTCAACCATGAGGCAACATGTGTGGTCGAAGGAGAACCTATTTACTTAATGAACTTCAGGAAGATACTTACTCTCTTCGGGTGTCAAAGTGATTGAACCAGATCAATGGTGCTTGACATTGGTTGCACATTATTGTACCTGAAGGATCTTTGAAAACTACTGATGCCCAAGCCTTCCCTAAACTATCAATTAAAATCTCTGCTTATAGGGTCTGGGCACTGCCATTTTTTTTAAAAAAAGCCCTCCAGGAGATTCTGATGTGCCTCTAAATCTGAGAAGCAGATGTTCTTTCTGAAGGCAATCAAGGGGAGTACATCAGTGACAGCAGAAAATCCACCTTAAAGTTAAATTTTGAGCTCTAGGGTATAAACAGGAAAGACATTTAGAAGGGGACACACTAAGTCATTAATACTCATAGGAGTCATGCCCCTAAATCTTGCCACTGTGCAGATGGCAAACTGAAAACCTCAAGAACTAAAATCACTGATGTGTGCTCGCCTAGCATGTGCATGTCCCTGGGTTCGATCCTCACCACCACATAAAAATAAATAAATACAATAAAGGTATTGAGTCCAACTACAACTAAAACAATAAGTATTTAAAAAAATCAT
This sequence comes from Tamias sibiricus, assembly GCA_025594165.1. Taxonomy (NCBI): domain Eukaryota; kingdom Metazoa; phylum Chordata; class Mammalia; order Rodentia; family Sciuridae; genus Tamias; species Tamias sibiricus. The sequence continues at coordinate 80,004,734 of CM046668.1, forward strand.
GTATGAAATCATTTATCTTCTTTGTGGAAAACGGAGATTGCTGTTTCGGATGGTGATATTCAGACCTTGAAGCTTTTTTAGTTTTCCATGAGTTGGGTTGCTTGAGAAATTAATACACCACTCAACAAAATAGCACCCCAAAAGTGCTATTGCCTCATTCTGGCAACGAAAACTGTATTTTCCCTTAGGCCTTGCTTCGTAGGCTGGAGTTGCCATGGGAAGCAAGGCTTTATTGGGATGCCAGAACAGACAGGCTCTGAAACCACCCCAGCACAACTTACAGAGCTGCCTATAAATCAAAGAGAGCAAAGAGAGCCCTAGGGTCAAAGCCACTTAGACACTCTCTCTCTCCCTCTCTCCCCCACTCCTTTCCTCCCTCAATCCCTCTCTCTCTCCTTCTCTCTTTTCCTCCTTCCCTCCGTCTCTGTCTCTCTGTCTCTCTGTCTCTCTCTCTCTCTCTCTCTCTCTCTCTCTCTCTCTCTCTCTCTCTCTCTCTCGCGAGCACGCGCGCTCTCTCGCTCTCTCTCTTTCTCCCCCCCACCTGAAAAATATTACAAAGGAAAAGGTGTGTCAGGGAAATCCAACTAAAATTGCTGCACATAAGTAATAATAACAGAAATTTATGTGCCCCTTTCATCCACAGTTCTCAAAAGCACAAAATGTGCTAAGATGACTCATGTTTTGAAAGTTTTCCAATGTTCTGAGAGGTAGAGGAGGAGGGATTTTGCATATAAATTCAAGCCTGGGGATGTGGCTATAAGGGTCTATCTATCCCATTCTAAAGTTTCAGGCATAGGTATGATGAAGTCAAGTTGTGTTTCTTCTTCCCTTTGGCAAAGTTAATCCTACACACTTTCAAGGTACAGTCTTCCACTCCACCCACTTCTTTTTTTTCTGTAGAAGATGTCCTACTAGTTGATTACCCTTGTGTGATGGGATTTTAAATCCTTCTTGTCATACCACTCATACACCAGCATAGAACCTCTTGTCCCCAACTCCTCAGCCTTAGGAACCTAGCAAAATCAACTTTGATATTTAAAGATATTGCTTATACATGCACCATATTTCTGAAACTAGAGTTTGAGATCATAAGACCTTTCTCTACCATCTGTGGAAATGAAGGACAGCTGGTCATCTTCCACAGTTAGAAGGAGCTCAGTAGACACCAGTTCTTGCCGCTTCTTTCCCTCAAGCATTTATTATCACTTATTGCAAAGCTAAAAGGCAAGATTAAGTTTGGAACACTTATAAAAATTTCAGAAAAAAATTACACTTTTCCGATTAATGAAGGACTATTTTGCTGTGTAAATGATGAAGATGTTTGTAGGAGGGAAGACCTTTCTGCCGATCTGAAACCTTCCTAGATGGTATTGTGCTGCTCACCTGCTTGCTCTTCCCATCACCAATTTATGTAGTGTACAGACCTGGCCCTGCTCAGAGGTCTGGAGTCCATTCCAATGCTATCCATGTAGGTGATATGCATCTAGTTCAGTACCCCAGGGCATTACCTCGAGGGACATCAGGCCATTCTAACCTTGACTCTGTTTCTGTATTGTCCTTGACACCCAGTCACCACCACTGATCTCTGTCAGGGTCCTTGTGCCTGCTTTGCTTTCTTTGCAACTTGCCTAGCAGGCCAGACTTCCTCGGACTGTCTTCTTTTGCTCTCTGTCTCAAATTTGCACCTTGTACATGATGCAAGAGCATGCGGAGCCTTGATGAGAGAGGGTGGAAACAAGTTTGGAGTAACTCCTGAGTTGAATTCCATATTCTTGCAACTGTATGCTTTTATTCCATTCACATGATAACTGTTTATTTTTTTGTTGGCTATTAGTCAGTGTGGAACTTAACTCAATGTAAACTCTCAGGACTAATGCACTTTATTTTTTTAAATCTCTTCACTTTCTCCTTATATCATCATGACTAAGATTTGTGTTTCCTTTCCCCACTTCTGTGTTCTCATGCAACTTCTTCAGCTCAGTCATGGACTAAGTGTACAAGACAGCTATGCTGTGGTGAAAGGTGTCCTGCACATATCTGGTTGAGTTCCAATTTCTCTACTCATTGCTGGATGAACTACTACTGTTGTTAATTTTGTGGTGCTAGGGATCAGACTGAGGACCTCACACATGCTAAGCAAGTGCTCTACCACTGAGTTATACCCACAGCCCTTGGATGAACTATTTTACTTCTCTGAGCTTCAGGTTACTTAGGGGAGGTTTATGTGGCTCAAATAAACTGTGAAACTGAATTGCACTGTAAATATGTAGGCTGTTTTCTCTTCTCTTTCTAATGTTATGAGAATAGAGTGGTAATACATACAAAATATCCTTAGGTACTTCCTTAGAACAATTTTAGAGCAATTTGGAAACTCCTTTACAGTCAAGTATATTTCAGGTTCATTTTGGTCACAGTCACAAAACCACAGTTTTACAGTTACTCATACAGTGCAAAGGATCAGTACCTATATTTATTTCTTTAATGTAAATTTTCCCAGGTCTTTGCTGGAGCACTTTAGCTAAAACATAACATCAAAGAAGTCCTGAGCTAGTGGGAAAGCTTCAAAGGCTTCCTGCAGGGCCAATTAGCACCTATAAAATTTATCTCTGTTGTCACTAATGGCTATTAAAGTAAAGTGAGGGCTAATGAAGACTGATAACCACCAACCACCTCCTGGGATTGTTGCTATTTAAGTGGAAAAATAACCCTTAACTCTCTACACTGAATGTTCAATGTGTGATTGGTTTAAGATTCAGTAACTATTGCAGATTTGAGGATTTTTTTTATGATTCAAGTGGAGAGCATTGCTGTATCCCTCCAGCCAACATATCTTGGGTGTCTGCCTTGTCATTAAAACAAGTTGACATGACAGCCTGATGAAGTGAGAAATGACCTCTGTGTGTGTTCTGAAGGTTTCTAAACACAAGTGGGCACATTAGCATTGGTTCTTCTTCTAGGTTAGGGAGGAAGGCAGGTCAAACCCTGCCTCTGCCATTTTGCAGCCTCTTGATCATGGGAAGGTTAGTTAACCCAACTATGCCTTATTTTTCCCCCACCCCCTCACTTATGGGAGCAGGATGGCCAATGCAAGTACCTATTCCAGGCACTGTAGTGAGTGAAAAGAATGAATTCACAGTACTCTGTGGTCATTAGCACTTAGGGACCATGTGAATGAATTTTTTTATATTATTATTAACAAAGGTAAATCATATTTAAAGTCAATGGTAAAAACTTTCAGCTTTGTTATTGTATTTAAAAGATCTTTTCTTCTATGAATAGTTCCCCAATTATCATTATAATTATAGATATATATCTCTATATAATGTAGATTAAGTGATACAATGTGCAGATTTTTGTCTTGTGTCTTATTTATATCTTCCGATTATAAAATTAACACATTCTAAGTCTGTTTTTGAAATAATCAAAAAATGTAAAGGAACATTAAAAAAAAAAAACTTCACCTATATACAATTATCCAAAGGCATCTGTTATTTTGTCATATTCTCTTTCAAACAATTGTTAACATCAAGAATACTACTGAGATCAAAATAAAAACAGATATTTTGGGTTTATATTGATGTACTTGGTATATGTAAAATTTCCTATAAGAAAATCAATGGTTATGTGCTTGTTAACACTTGGCTTTTTTAAAATTATCATTTCTACTTTAACCCCTTTTAAGCAGGATTCTCAGGCCTGACTACATATTAAAATCATCTGAAGAGTTTTAGAAAAACACTGAATCCCAGGCCACACCCTGAATCTATTACAGGAGGACCCGGAGTAGGGGTGTATGTTCATGGTTTCTGTATTTCTCCAGTGATTTTGATTTACAGCTCAAGCTGGGAACCACTGCTTCAGAGGGATTTCCTCCCTTGACTCAGGAAGAGGACTTTACCTTTCCTATCTTAAAAGAGCAGAAAGGAACCCCTCCTCAACCTCTCATTAGCATCAAATCTCCTGGAAGAGCCATCAGAACTAAGGGCCTTAGCTCCTTTGCTGTATTACCCCTCCTCCTTTATCATTGTTATTTGGAAGGTTAGAAGTCATAGATTATCAGAATATTCAGCAAACACCTCTCACACACAAAATCATTATTTTATCCATATAGCATCTTACTGTTAAACTCTCCATCCCTAAGCTCTCATTCCTCATTTATCTCCTTTGACAATGCCCTCTCCTGATATCCTATGCAGATCACTCATAAAGGGGGGGTGCTCTGGAATAGGGTGGAGATGGGTTGCAGTTTCAGCCCTATTACTTCTGGGATGGGAGGACTTAAGAAGTAACATCACAAGTCCCTGGGGCCCCACCTAGCCCTTCTTAGGAGGACCTTCTGGTCACTCCCCATTTTTCTTCTCTACCTCTTCTTCTGTTCCTTTCCTATAGAAAATGGGTGATTTTACTCAGCTAAGTGTCCTGGGAATATTTCCTGGGGAAAAAAGTCCTGCTCTAGAGTGGGAAGTCAGCTATGTTCTGTATTTACTCAGTGAGCCACATCACAGAAAAGAGAGTGGGAGGGAGGGAAGAGAGCTGAAGGAAGAACCTTTCAGAACATTTCAGTGTGCAAGAGGCTATGGGAATTCCCATAAGGTCCTTTCAATAAAACACCCTCTAAAAATACACGTTTTTTAAGTTTTCCTGAGTTGAATTTTTGGTTTGATTGGCTAATTGGTTTTAGGTTTGGGCAAGGACGTGTGGCTAGACAGAAGTGGTCCTCAGGGCAGCCAAGCTGGGTCTCTTTACTCCCTAGAATAGATTACTCCACACATGGTAATTGCTGGGGTTAATGTTTTGAGGGCTTACTATACAGTGTTCTCATTTGGTAAATCTCTGTAAGCTACCGGTACCGAAACCCGGGAGGAAAACTCGCAGGCAGAGTAAAGCTATTACTACTTACTTCTTAGAGAGAGCTTAGAGAGGGAAAGAAAGATTTTTAGAGAGAAAGATTAGAGAGAGCTTTTCTTCTTGTAGAGAAAGATTATTTTTTAGAGCTTCTTTCTTCTTTCTTCTTTTTCTTTCTTCTTTCTTCCTCGGGAGCCTCGGCCTAACTCTGACCAGCCATTACTTCTTCTATCTGGTTTCTCTTCTGTAACTGCTCTGCCTACGTTCTGGCCGCTCTGATTCTTTTCTTCTCCGACCTGAACTCTTCTTCTGACCGACCGAGCGACTGCACGACTGACTGAATGAATTCGTTCTCCGTTCTCCTAACTCCGACCGCTTTCACCCGGTTATATACCTTTCTTTGCGGGTGCATTAAGTGCATTTACAGGTGCGTCACATACATATCAGGTGGAACTTACGGCTTCCAGCTAGCCACAATAACCCTTCCTAATTGGGGCTCCTTCAAATCTCGAAATAGCACTCTGAGAGAGAACATTCTCCGGTAAAAGGAAAACACTTGTATTTTGTGTGTGTGGGGCACTATTTCCCACCCCACAGTCCTTGCTTATGCTTCTTTTGGAAAGTTTCCCTCTTCAACATCTCCTCAACACCAAAGTCCAAACAAAACTTCTAGTTTCAGTGAAAATATACTCAGGTTGTTGACCTATAGCTCTCTTCTGGTCTAAAAATTGTTTTTCTGATGTCTGATGTCTATTAGCATTTTATAAGCTCTGATACTATAAACTCCATGTGTTTAGCACAGTGAATTGGACATGATGCACACTCAATAAATATTTTTGGAATTAATGATTAAATTTATTCACAGTAGAGTACAGTTGTCTTTCTCCTATTCCCTTTCCTCTTTCTCTCTCTCCCTTTAATAAATAATGTAAATTTATAAATATAGTGTTCCTGGAGAAATTAGCATTTATCTTTATAAATATTTCTTCTTATTATTCTAATTCTTAATATTTGATGTTGAGCAATAGTTTTTGCATAGTATTTCCTGAAAGATATAAAAACATAGCATTCCTCTTAACTTTGGCTAAGCCATGTCCAAGAAAAAAAGGATTGACTAGAGGATTGTGAGAGGAAAGCTGTTTTTTTAAAATTAATTAATTTATTCTAATTAGGTATATATGACAGCAAAATGCATTTGGATTCATTGTACACAATTGCAGCACAATTTTCAAGTCTCTGGTTGTACATGAAGTAGCATTACTCCATATGTGTAGTTATACATGTACCTAGGGTAATGATGTCCATCTCATTCCACCATATTTCCTGCTCCCATCCCTCCTTCCCTCCTCCCCTTTGTCCAATCACAGTTCCTCCATTTTTCCCATGTCCCCCACCTCCCTATTATGGATCAGCATCCACTTATCAGAGAGAACATTCCACCTGGCTTACTGGCTTACTTCACTTAGCATGATATTCTCCAACTCCATCCAGTTACCTGCAAATTCCCTAATTTCATTCTCTTTTAATGCTGAGTAATATTCCATTGTGTATATATACCACAGTTTCTTTATCCATTCTTCTACTGAAGGGCATCTAGGTTGGTTCTACAGTTTAGCTATTGTGAACTGAGCTGCTATGAACATTGATGTGGCTGCGTTACTCTAGTAGGCTGATTTTAAGTCCTTTGGGTATAGACCAAGGAGTGGGATAGCTGGGTCAAATGATGGCTCCATTCCAAGTTTTCTAAGGAATCTCCATACTGCTTTCCTGATTGGTTGCACTAATTTGCAGTCCCATGAGCAATGTATGAGTGTGCCTTACCCCCCACATCCTCATCAACACTTGTTGTTTGTATTCTTGATAACTGCCATTCTGACTGGCTTAAAATGAAATCTTAGAGTAGTTCTGACTTGTATTTCTCTAATTACTAGAGATGTTGAACATTTTTTCATACATTTGTTGATCAATTGTATATCTTCTTCTGAGAAGTGTCTATTTAGCTCCTTAGCCCATTTATTGATTGGGTTGTTTGTTATTTTGGTGTTAAGTTTTTTGAGTTCTTTATATATCCTGGGGACTAGTGCTCTGACTAAACCCCTATCTCTCACCATGCACAAAACTCACCTGAAAGTGGATGAAGGACCTAGGAATTAGGCCAGAGACCTGCATCTACTAGAGGAAAAAGTAGGCCCGAATCTTCATCACATTGGATTAGGCCCTGACTTTCCTTACAAGACTCCTAAAGTGCAAGAATTGATAAATGGGCTGGATTCAAAATAAAATGCTTTTTCTCAACAAAAGAAACAATCAATGACGTGAAGAGAGAGCCTACATTTTTGGGAGCAAATTTTTGCCACACACAAGTCAGAGAGGAACGCTCTTATTATCCATAAAGTAGTATTCAACACTATTGTGTAAATGAAGATTAAATATACAAAACACAGCAACTTGTGACACATTTGGTTAAAAACAAAATTCTGGGGCTGGGATTGTGGCTCAGCGGTAGAGTGCTCGCCTAGCACGTGCGCGGCCCGGGTTCTTTTTTTTTTTTTTTTTTTTTTTTTTTTTTTTTTTTTTTTTTTTTTTTTTTTTTTTTTTTTTTTTTTTTTTTTTTTTTTTTTTTTTAGATCCTCAGCACCATGTACAAATAAACGCATTGTGTACAACTAAAGCAAATAAAAAAAAAAAAAAGAACCTTTAAAAAAATATAACTTCCCCTCTTGTGGTACTGAATATTTCTCAGACATGATTAGAAACCAGAAACTTCATAGTCGATAATCATTTTAAATAATGGTTCTTAATATCACCAGAGTTCTTTAAAGTTATAAATCATTTTTTATCCATGGATTAATATTCTGAATTAGGAGGAGGATACAAGGATTTAGGCTGGATTGTCTCAGTTTGTCAAGCATTGAAGAACTGATGTGGAAGAAACTGGCATAGGTATGCTGAAAGGGTACCTATGAATAATGAAGTCTTAAAAATTAAGTTTTAAAAATTAAACAAGTATTGAATTAGAAAGAAGAAAAAGAAGTTTCTGTTATACTATTACTCAGTGATAAATAAATGTAAAATATTTGTACATTACCTTCTATTAGTTAATATACATACTTACTATTAATATGATCTATATGCACATTTATTTAAAACATCAGGGTAATTATAAATGCACTATTTTTATATTATGCTTTCATACTTTTATATCATGTATGTTTTCCTTGTCAATATATATCAGAAAACATGATTTTTAATGGTTGTGCAACATCAGAATGCTTAGATATATCATACAATTATTTGTTCATTTTTCTTATTCTTGATCATTTAGGTTGTTTCCATGTGCTGTTTGTTGTTTGGTTGTTTCCATTTATAAAATTTCTGTCATGTATGTTCCTTAAATTAATATCTCTGTGTTTATATTTTTTGCATATTATTCTAAATTTATAATTTTAAATTTGAAATTTCTCATATATTTATGTTGGTAAGACTATAAAACTTAAAGAAGGAGAAAGTTATAATTTATCTTTAGAATTTAGTTATTTACAAAGGTTGGGGTTCTGAAGCACAAAGTAATGGGAATAGTCACAGTCTGGGACCCAAAAATTGAATTATAAACCCAGATCCCTCTACAGCTCACTGGAAGCAGTGGGAAATCTGACTCTACCTCACAGGACAAGTGTGGGCTCTTCTTCAGTTTAGGACAAATTGGAGCAGGTGGTTTTTTGTTTTTGTTTTTGTTTTTTTTTTTTTTGAACTAGAATTGATTTCAAGGGCACTTTACCATTGAGCTATATCCCTATCCCTTTTTAAATTTTCTTATTTTAAGACAGAGTCTTGGCAAGTTGCTTAGGGCCTCACTAAGTTGCTGAGGCTGGATTCCACTTACCATCCTCCTGCCTCAGCCTTCCAAGGCGCTGAGATTACATGCATGCACCACTTACACTACTCTATATTTAGGCAACTGTATTCTCAGAATCTGCATACTAAAATATTTCCCAGTACACAATAAGCTGCTCAATAAATATTATTTCTCCAATTTTTGCCTTGGTGTGTTTATCCATCAGTCCTAGAGTCACCCCCTGGCATCATACAAGGTGATTCACAGAACCTAATTGAAAACCACTGATTAATGAAAGACTGAACATTTTGATTTTCTTTCATCAGATAAACTGTGGACAGCTTCATATTCGGAGGTTGAACAATACCATTGCTCCCTCCCCCACCAACCTAATTACTATAGGTCTACAGGTCTTGTCACACACATGCTAGGACTGTATGATGATAAAAGTGTTATTCTGCTTAGTTATCTATGTATACATGGTGAAAAGCAACTAGGTATTGTTTGACACAGGTGGGGTTGACCCTTTATAGATTTCCAAGTCCTGGTAGTTGTGTGAAAAAGAAGCATGTCCCTTAATTAAACCAAGTAGGTTGGCCTTACGTAGCTTTAGTGACATAATGAAAAGAAGATCTCATGCAAGGTGAAAGGCACGTGGTTCCAGTCACAGGGACCCAGACTGGACTCTGGGAAACAAAGGAGTGAGTAAAAGCTCTCCCAGGATCACATAGTTTCAACCAAACCATCCAGGGAGGCTGGGTGTGTAATGGTTTATTCCTATAATTTCTTGGAGATAGTGAACTAAAATAATGGTCATATATACAAGCCAGATGATCTAAATTATTTTCTCACTCTTTTCTGTTTTCCAATTTGTCCTTAATATTGGCAATTTTGAACAATTCTGTCTTATTTCAGCTATTTTTAAGGGAACCAAAACGATGGGATAGGGAGCAACATTTGGCCCAGAATATAAAAGGGAAAACACTTCATCTCTGAATTATGGGGGACCAACCAGTGATCCTTACTTCTGATGTTTTCCAGAGAAATGTTCTGCTTTGATTCTTTCACCTTATATTTCATCTTACACAAATGAGGACATTACTGCGCATCCTCTCTCTACTGGTCTCTCTTCTGAAATATGTTCTAGTTCAGTGGTTTTCTAAATGTGGCCCCAATCTGACAAGTGTCAGAAATGCAAATTCTTGGACCCCACAAGGCCTCATGAATTTTGGTATTTTGAGGTAAGTTTGAGCAACTTCTGTTTAGCAAGCATCTCCCGATGATTCTGATGCATATTAAAGTTTTTAAAAAATCTTTGTTCAAGCTGAGCACAGTGGCACATGCCTGTAATCCCAGCAATTCAGGAGAATGAGGGGAGGAGGATTACAAATTCAAAGCCAGGCTCAGCAATTTAATAAGGCTTTGCGCAACTTAGACCCTGTCTCAAAATTAAAAATATAAAAATGACTGGGAATGTGACTCAGTGGTTAAGTGCCCAGTATCCAATCTCTAGTATCAAAAATAAAAATAATAGATAAATAAATACAAAGTAGTCTGTCTTAAAAGATAATGGGTTGCCTGCCTCTGGAAGCATTGCCAACAAATTCATCTTCAAGTTTTACTCTTCCAGTAAACCTTCTGGTGCCTCCTATTCTCTGGATCCTTTACTTATTTCATTTTTCTGACTCATCTTTCTGCTTCTATTACCCCCTTAAGTCTCTTACAGTTAGAGTAATAATTCTAAAATGTGGCAATTCCCCAGCATGTTCAAGGGCCTGGGTTGGATCCCTAGAATCCCATCCCCCAAATGGTGAAATATATAATATGACTTAAAATGCATCACAGATGGAGCTGGAGCTGGAGCTCAGTGGCAGAGCACTTGCCTTGCACATGTAAGGGACTGGGTTCTGTTAGATTCTGGGTGGATAGGCCATACCTCCCGGGGAGCCTAACCAGGCCACACCTCCCAGGTACCTTAAGACAAGACACACCACCCAAGCGCCTCAAGCTGGCCAGGCCACTGGCCACACCTCAGGTGCCTTACCGAGCCAATTATGGAGACACGGGTTCCCCTTTTGACCCCCGGCAGCCTATGAAGTTGGGGGACCTTCTGGGGGGTCCCTCTGACCACCAGTTTGCTACTTAGGCCTTCTCCGGACTGGAACCTGTCCCTTTTTCTTCTTTCCTTTTTGTCGCCCCATCTCCTCTCCTCCAGCCGGTTTTCCCTTCCCCCTCCACGTGTCCCTGGGCTGATTAATAAACCCCCTTTACTACATGGCAGTCCCAGCATGTGTTCCTTTGCCCTACAGTTTCAATCCTCAGCACCACATACAAATAAGTGAAAAGGTAAAGGTGCATTGACAGCTAAAAAAATATTTAAAAAAAAATGCATCACAGCTTTCAAATACACTTGGAATAAAAATTTGAGCACCTTCACGTGCTGTGGGAGACCCTTTCTGCCCTCATTCCTGCCTTTCCCCTCATGTTCTCCTGCTCCAGATATGGAGTCCTTCCTCTGTTCTGTGGACAGGCCTTGCTCATGCCCTCCTCAGCCTCTGGGCTCTTATTTCTCCTTCTGGCTGTCATGCTCTACCCTCTGAGAAATACTAAATCCATTTTATCATTCAGACCTCAGAAAACTGTTTCTTCTATAAAGAAACCCATCCTATCTACCCTGTATAACGTGAAAACCTTCACTCACAACCAGTCATGTTAAAACTTGTTTAATTAGCCAGGTGTGATGATGCACACCTGTAATCTCAGTCACTCAGTCACTCAGGAGGATAACAAGTTCAAGTCCAGATTGGACAACTAGCAAGACCCTGACAAATAAAAATATAAAAATGACTGGAGATGTAGTTCAGTGGTAGAATGCCCCTAGGTCCAGCAACACACACACACACACACACACACACACACACACACACACACACACAATTTCCATTGTATTCTTTTCATGGTCCCTATTACCATCTTATTTCTTGTTATGCCAAATGTGTGCTTCAAAGAATAGAAGTTCAGCAGATTAGACAAAGAGGAATGAAGGGAAAGGTGTGGGGACAGGAATAGGAAAGACAGTGGAATGAATCTGACATGACTTTCCTGTGTACATTTATGAATACACCACACTGAATCTCCACATGATGTACAACCACAAGACTGGAATTCTAACTAGAGTAAGATGTACTCCATGTTTGTACAAATATGTCAAAATATACTCTACTGTCATGTCTAAGTAAAAAGAACTAATAAAAATAGAAGGAAAAAAGGGTAAATCTTGAGCTGGGGATGGTCTGAATGATAAAATGGATTTAATATTTCTCAGAGGGTAGAGCATCACAGCCAGAAGGAGAAACAAGAGCCCAGGGGCTGAGGAGGGCATTAGCAAGACCTGTCCACAGAACAGTGGTAAAATGTATATATATTTACAGTGCATGAGGCTCTGGGTCCAATTCCTAGTACCAGAATAGTTAAAAAGAAAAAAAAAAAGTCGAAAGTCAAATCTTATCCATTTATCCATAACTGCATGCCCTACATCTAGATGGAAAGAATGAAGGGAGGGAGAAAAGAAGAAAGGATGTAAGAGGAGTTAAAATGATTTTTGCTGCCTGTTCTGAGCAGTTTGTTAACCAATATGTATTTGTCAACTGTTATACATTTTAGTGCTTACAGATATTGTGTGAATTTTAAAGATCAATAAATTAATACATATTTCACTTCAGATACCCTCTTCTCCAAACTGCCTTATTCATGACTCTGTTTTAGAAATGGAAAAAACAAAAAAAATGAAAGGTCTGCATGGTTGATTGGATCAAGGTCATGTGGAGAAGGGAGATGTGTTCTTTCCATTGCACCACCTTGGAATTTCTTAAACACTCCAACCAGACTTACACCTTTCCTCTAAAGAAAGCAAGAGAGAGTTCAGAGACCTTATTTTTAAACCTGCATTAAATGGAAACCTTTGGAAGAGCAGGTGTTTGGTAATGCCATGAATCTGGCTCAGCAAGGGAACACTGAGGTCATGATATTTTTCACATTTAGTAACTTCAAAAATATAGGGATGATGTAAACTTCCTCAGACTTGTTGCCAGCCTAGTGATACTGGTAACTCTGGGCAGGAGGGCACATCATTGGTCATGACAGGCACGTGTGTGGCCAATGAGCTCTCTCTAGTCAATAGAGATGCTCTGGTAATATTTTCAGATGGCTGTCTTGGATTCACATCCTGCTTACAGTAACACTAGCAAGGCTACTTAAATTTCCTATTAGATACATGACAAAAATATCCTATGATGTGAAGAAGTCGCTAAGACCAAATAGTACCTACTTCACAGAGTTGAAAGATTTAATGAGCGAATACACTTAGCCTTTGCACACCCTCTGGCACTTAGCGGCATTCATTAAATGTCATGTATAAAAATTAAAAACTAGTCAAAATGAGAGTGTATTGGAATGTTTGATTTTTTCCTAATTGATTGGGGCTATTCATCACTCCACCTGTCCTGGACTCTGCTTAGAGTGACGCTCTCAATGGAAAAACCACACCATCACAGTGTAGACCTCAAAGAACATGTGTAGAGAAAACCTAGTTTAAAATGAAGTATCTAAATCAACAAACAAAGAAAAACAACACTAGATTGGAAGACTTAACCCAGGGCAGAAACAGAACTCAAATTAGAGTCTAGGTCCCTTTTATCCCTGTCCACTTTCTTCTCTGATCCAGTTAGCAATGTTTACTGCACTTATCTTTTGACTCACTTAATCTTTTAAAAATTTAAGCATATTTAATTGAGAGTGAATGTACTCAAGGTATACACTGTGTTGATTTGATATTTGTACATATAATGTAATGATTACCATAATCAAATCAACACCTTTATCATCACCCATGTTGTATATTAGGTCAAAGAACATGTTCATCTTGTAACTGAAAGTTGACACCCTTTGACCAACATCTCCTTATTTCCTCTACCACCCAGGTTCTGGCAACCACTGCTCTGCTTTTTGCTTTGATGAGTTGGTCCATTTAAATTTTTTTCTCCTACATTAAATGCTTTCAGCTCCCTGAGGATAAGATATCTCCACCATTAGATTAGGGGTCCCCAATAGGTTTCTTTTCATTCTTCCTATTTTACTGGAAGTTCTCATAACCATACTATACATATTTCATCACATAGGGGAATTACAAATAGAAGGTTATATCTAAGGACACTTTGGGGTCTAAAATTCTATGCTTCATTATTCCTAATGATGGAATTCCAATCCAGATATTCTTGAAGGCCTCACAAATATACTTCTAAAGACACCAGGGGAATATATAACTCTTAACATCCAAAATGACTTTTTAAATGGCCCTTAAATACAAGTATTAATAATATAGAATTAAATCCTGGATAATATTTTGTTTCCAAGCATAAAGGATAAATGATGAGTTTCTGTAAATGGCAGAGGATTATAAACTTACAGAATTTATAGTTGCTTTAATAGTAGTTCTGTTGCTACTTGGACCTCAAATTTGAGGGAATTGATGTTTTTCTATTAATGTGGAATGATTTCTCAACTAATTCTAATTGGCAGCCCTCGGTTCCATAGTTTATAAAGAAATCCCCAAGAATTTGTACTCATAAGTAAGAAAACTGAAAATCATCTTGCCTGACCTTACTCAAGCAATGTGCTTCTGCAGGTCTATATGTATATTCTTTCATAACTCAGATTTTTTTTTTTTTGTATTAGGGACTGAACCTAGGGGTGCTTTACCACTGAGTTACATCCCTGTTTCATTTTTTATTTTGTACTTTGAGACAGGGTCTTGCTAAGTTGCTGAGGCTGACCTTGCACTTGGGATCCTCTTGCCTCAGCCTCCCAAATCACTGGGATTACAGGCATATACCCAGCTATGCCCCTAACCCCTAACCCTAACCCTAACCCTAAATCAGCTAATTTTTTTTTTTTTTTTACTATTGATTTACAAATAAACTTCAGGATGATTTATCTTAATTTGATTGCCCTTTAACTGGCACTTAAGCATTAAAAGAAAAGCTAACCAATTTATTTATCTCCACGTACATGAAGTTGGGTGAAAGCAATACTCACTTCTTAGCTGCTAGGGAAGTACTAGATGATTCAAATCCCTTTCCCAAGATGTCAAAGATCTGTCCATAAACACCAAAAGGTTGAAGAGATGGCACAATTAAATTCCGTTTACACCCTCACGTGCCTATGAATGACTTAGCAGCAGAAAATAGCTGTGTTCCTCTCAATGTGGATTTAGACTTCTCCATCCCTAAGCAGCTGGACAAATAGGCAGACCCATCTGTGCCTCTGCAGAAGAAAATACAAAGTTGCCTGTCATTTAGGCAGCAGTGTTTCACTGCAAGATCATTCGGGATTTTTCGCTCTCACATTTTTGCGGTCTCCAAGCACTGCCAGTTTGATCTCTCCATTACATTTCTTGTGGGCCCATTCCTTTATTCTAGTCCACAGCCAGTGCAGAGCTCAAGTCCTCAGCCTCTCTGACCTGGATAACTACAGTGGCCTTCCAGTCCACCCTCCCTCCATCTATCCTCCTTCTTGTCCTAGGCTAATTTCCCCAGAACATCAATCTAACTACAGCCTAGACTTGCTTGAAAATCTAGTAGCTCCTGCCGGGTGTGGTGGTGCACACCTGTAATCCCAGTGGTTTGGGGGGCTGAGACAGGAGGATTGTGAGTTCAAAGCCAGCCTCAATAAAAGTGAGGCGCTAAGCAACTCAGTGAAACCCTGTTTCTAAGTAATACAAAATAGGGCTGGGGATGTGGCTCAGTGGTTGAATGCCCCTGAGTTCAATTCCCAGTACCCCTGCCCCCAATGAATCTAGTAACCCCTGATCACCTGCAAAATAAAATCTAAACTTCTTAGCTTTACTCTCGCATGATTTGGTACCAACCTATCTTTCTATTTTATGTTCCTTCCTCTCTCCCAGTTATACATATCACACTCCAAGCCAAAGAAATGTGTTACTTTAGAATAATATTAGATTATATTTATTGAGCATTCTTAGAGTGTGGGCACTTTTACACACATTATGTTATTTAATCAAAGAATAACATTTCACAATAAGTATTATCGGTTTACAGAAAAGTTGAATAACTTGTCTGAGATTCCTCAGCTACTGGAGGATTGAGCAGAATTCAAACCCAAGTCTGGGCTCCATACTTTCCTCCTCTTGCCCAGGATGCCTTCTCAAAGAAACTACACTTTCACTTCCTTTCACATGCTGTTTGTTTCATTCTGTAATGTCATTCCATTTCAATTTGTTAGAGTTTTATTAAGTTCTTAAATCCATCCAAAATGTCACAACCTCTGTGATTTTTAAAATTATCATAATGAAGTATTATGAGTATATTATGATAGTAGAAATATTTACATGAATGTCTTAAACTCCTGGATAAATGTAACCTCCTGAAGGACAAGAGCTATGTCAACTTCACACCTGGTATTTAGTAGAGTATCTGAAACATTGTAGGTCTTTTAGAATAAATTACCATGTAGATAAACTATTTCTTTTTATTATGTGTACTTATTAATTTAGATCTCACACATTGCAAAATGAAATCACTGAATACTATACAGTACTGAGGATTGGCAAGAAAGAAAACTTACAAAAGAGCATAGCTCAAACTTCAAAAATAACTAATTTGTACCCAGAAATGTTAGACTTCTCATGATAAAACTGATTACTCCTAAAATAAACTGCAACCATTTTTCTGTAAATGACTCAATTTTTTTTTCAAATGATATCATGATTAAAAATAGCCATTTTGTCTAAATTGCTCAAACATTAGTCTGCTTCCAATCTTGGAGCAAAATAAACTTACAGTCTTTCCGTGGAGATAGGTTGCAATGTTTTCCTGCATGAACTCACAGCTAAGCAGAGGGTTGGGTGTGCTCCAAATCGAGTGCCACATTTTTAGTTTATTACAAGGATGACAATTACAAAGACACAAAGCACATGGCCTGATCTCAGGCTTTTGTGGAAAGCATTGCAGTCACACAAGATGTTCCAGATCCAGCCAGACGTGCCTATTTATCTGTCAAGGGGAGAAAGTGTCTCCTCAACCTAACATGCCAGGAAGATTTCATTTCTGTGGGACCTGCTAGCTATATTCAAGAAGGTAAATAAAGGCGAATTAATGCCGGCAAACTGTGTTTTGCATCTTTGAAGTGGCATTAATGAAAGAGAAAGCTTCCCAATTGTTAAACACACAGAGATGCGCCCTGAGGGGCCTCCAGTTCTCTACCTTGTCACTCCTCTCTAATCTCTCTGTTTCTTCCTAGTGGAGAAGGAATTGCTGCAGCTGCCACCATGAGCATCCTGCTCGAATCTCTCAGTTTGAGGTCCAAGTATTATTTCTCCAGCACAGGTTGTGTTTGTTACAAGTTTTCACATGAATCTAAACACTTCACTGCTGAAGGTATGGAACAATACTTCTGTGTCCCGCCTCACTTCCAGCTGGAATGCCTTTCTTGCCTTTCTGCATCCGTGATGCCCTCCCACTCCCACTCTCTTAAGGTGCAGCTCCATCACCACTTTCTCAGAGAAGTCCAACTCAGGTGAATCCTTTCTATGAATAACCATATCTCCTTTTTGCCCCCGTGCTTTGTATTGTGTTCTATAAATTAAAAATTTTCCAAAGGCAGAAAAAAGGTCCTATTTACTTTTGTATCTTGCAAGGCATCTTCACATAGTGGCTGATCAAGCAAGTTATTATGTTTCCTGAATGAATGAATGAAGAACAAATGAGTTTCTCCCATCCTCCTTTATTTTGGGGGGAGGGCGGTGTACAGGGATTGAAACCAGGGGCACTTAACCACTGAGCTACATATCCAGACCTTTTTTTTACTTTCTTTCTTTTTTTTTTTTCTTCTTTGAGATAAGGTCTTGAAAAGTTGCTGAGGGTCTCACCAGATTCCTTAGTCTGGCCTTGGACTTGTGATCCACCTGCCTCAGCCTCATAAGTGGCTGGGATTACAGACTTGAAGGGAATGAAAAAAAATAGGATTTGAAGTAAGATGAACTTCTTGGTATAGAAATCATAAGAAATGGTAGCTGTTCTTCAAAATGGTTCTTTTTTTCTCTTTGTCTTTTAAAATCTCATCATCCGCAATGTTTCATGATACAGTGAAGAAACCAAGGTTCAGAGATGAGCTTACTCCAGTCAGTCATGGGGCAGTCAGTGGAGAAGGAGTAGAAAAGCAATAATCTGACAATGTGCTCACATAATGATTCCTTCACTAAGGTGTCTTTCACTACGTCCTCTGTGAAATGAGAATATCTCTGTGTTTTCTTTGTGCCCCATAAGAACAACCTAAGAATGAGGATTTTGACCTTTCCCCAAACTCAAAACCCATGCGAGGACCTATAACTCTGGAACTTATTGTTGACATATGGAAATGTATCTTTTATATAAGTGAAAGTAGACTTACCCAAGTTGTATTTCTTCTAGTATTTCAAAGGCACATTATATTTACTTTATCTCCTTTAAATGAATTACATATTTATAAATTCTTTTTTAAAAAAAAGTTCATTGAAAATAAGTGTAAGAGAGGCCAGGAATGAGACCTGACTGTGCATGTGACACCAGCACAGTTGTCATTGCAGCTGGAAGAAGAATCCACTCAGCTCAAAGAGGTTGAAGATCAAACTTTATTGATAGTTTCAAAGAGCAGTGTTAGCAACTATGCTTCCTTATCAAGTCTATTTTGTGTTTCCTAATCCATTGTTATTTCGTGTTATCTTAATTGAATCCTTCCTTTTACTTTTCTCAAGTTCATTTTATTGGTGTCTTCCTAACTCCTTATTTTTCATGCCTGGCTACTTTTTGATTTGTAACAAACATATAAAGGAATATCTTTGAGTTTAGTTTTAACTTTGAAGCATGAATAAATAAATGTAGTCATGCATGAACAAATGATGATATTTCTATATGAGTAATATTATGCAACACTAAAAGTACTTCTAAAGGATTTTTTTATCACAAACAAAAATTGTATTCACAATGAGTTGTTAAGCAAAATTCTGTTCTTCTTATAGTCACTTAAGAAACAATTTGTATTCAATTTTCTATCATTTTCTAAAAGATTATTGACATCATAGTTAATGTGTATTGAAAATGTTGTTATAATATTAAAGTTAACAACCACAATTAAAAAGTGCAATATAATCTTAATCCTGAAATAATACAAAGTACACACACAAAATTACACAAAAGAAGATAGGAGGTAAATAGACAAAAATATGAACTACTTTATTCCTAATTGTAAAATTATAAATTAATTTTAACTATTTTTTTCAGAATTTTTCCAACTTTCCACAATATGATAAAGTGTATTTTGTAAGAAGTAAACAAGAAATAGGTGTCATTCTTTATAAAGGCTTATGCCACAAAGATGGCACATGCATTGTCTCTAGACTAGTCAATGAAAGTCCCAACTTCCCTCCTTGCCTCTTTTCTAGTCTGCCTCCCATTCTGTCTCCTCACTGTTGACATTCTTTTTTTGTTTGTTTGTTTTTGTTATTATCTTATGGCTTTTATTGAACATTTTCAGCATTCTTAAGAATCACTCTGTAACCAAAGGGATCTTCAAATGCAAACCTTTCAAAGATTGTTCACTGCTTATGAAATGGAGTTTGAAATCTTTGACATGAGCAACCACCCTCTCCATTTCTACCCCTGAGTGTACATCTATAGTTATTTCTCACTTTCTCTCTAAACAAGTTCCACATTCAGGCCAAACATTACCAAATTGAACTTGTCACCTACAAGGACTTGAGTCCTGCCATAAAATTATTTTCACTTGTCATTTATCAAAATATAATTAATTATAATTAATTCTGTATCCTCCTTGTTTCAGGTGAATAAACAACTAGCTTATATATTTTATGATCATCATATCATATTGCCTTCAGTTATAGTTATTCATGTTATTGGTGCATATTAAGTATAAAAATAAATGACTCTGAAGAAAATTCAGAGCATGTATTGTCTATTTCCCTGCTAGTACTCTCTGAGCAGTGTGTCTTATCCAGCTCTGTGATCTGCTATCAGGTTACGCAGTGAGAGCTTGCATGGAGTGGGGGCTTAGCAAGAGAGGATTGAAAGGAATTATTAAATAAACCTTTCCTTTTCCAACTCATGCTGCTTTGCTATCCTAGAGATCTAGATCATTGGTGTTTTTGTAAAATTACTTTTTGTCTTTGGAACTGACACTTAGAAACTTTAATATTCAAACTCTAGAAGGGAATCATATTCATTTCCTTGTTTGAGGGTTGTGAAGGGTTGAACCCATTCCATGAAGCCAAAACTGATAGAAAGGGTCTCTAATTCACAAGGGTGAGTGGCAACAAGGGTGAAAGGGGAGGTTCATTTGGGGGTAAGGAGGTATTTCTTCAGTGAGGCATTGTTATGGTTTGGATATAAGATATCCTCCGAAAGCTCATGTGTGAGTGCAGGAGTGCTCAGAGGTAAATGATTTGATTATGGTAGCTATGGCCTAATTGGTGGATTAATCCATTTGATGTATTAATAATTTAAAAGGACTATAGTACCAGGTGGTAACTGTAGGCAGGTTAAGGTGTGGCTAGAGGAAGTAGGTGGCTAAGGGCCTGTCTTTGGAGTTATATTTTATCCTGGTGCCTCTTTTTCTATCCCTGCTTCCCAGCAGCCATAACATGAGCAGCTTTCCTCTACTGCACCATTTCTCCATGCTCTTCTGCCTTACCACAGGTCCAGAGCAAAGGAGTTGACTTGACTATGGACTGAAACCTCTGAAACCAAATAAACTTTTCCTCCTCTAAGTTGTTCCTGCCAGGCATTTTGGTCATAACAATGGAAATCTGACTAACACAGGCACCCTAAGCATGAATCATTGTAAGGACAAAGGACATGTACGTCCAAGTGACCAAACACCACAGGGAAAAAAACAGTATGATAATCTGGTAAGTCTGAAGTACAGTCCTTAACATCCAAGAAATGTACCACAGCCCAAGGCATGATATGTGGAGAGCTGGCAGCACCTGAGGGCCATTAACAATGTGATCCCCTCATATTTATTTTTACCTTCCATATTAATAATGAGGGATGTGTTAACTCTCTCTAAAAAGTAGAATATGTTTTTAATGTTTAATAAGACTTGTATTGAATTCAAGTCAATCAGTCCTTAGGATTCGTGCTTTATGAAATCTTAAAAACATGGGCCCAGGGGCAAAATTCTAATGGCATCTGATTCAAGCTATGAGACACCAAAATGGAAAGGGATGGCTGAGCAGCACACTGCCTCTGTCATGGTCATCCCAAACAGTCCCACAGGCAATTTGATTCTGTAAACAGATACTGAAGGAACAGATTTCTCTAAAACTGTCAGAGACACCCTGATTTCCTTGAAATCCACTTTAGAGAAGTAGTAAGAGTGAATTCTTCCCACTTCACCATAGAAGCCAATGGGAATTTAGTACAAGAGCACCCTGAATTCTAACATGAGATACCTTACATCCTCAAGGCCTGTGATGTATAGGTAGTAGTAAAGATGGATTCCAGGGAACCCAAACAAGTTTTCATACTATGAAAGAGAATATTTTAGCCAGTTCATAGGTAGCAATCTCTCCAAAGATTCTGGAGAAGGAAAAAAAAAAATCAGTGACAGGTTCAAAGTGATGACATCAAGCCAAGTTCATGAATATAAGAATGAGATAGTCTTGGAGTTTCCTAGAAATATAAGGAAAGGCTGAAAGAGTTCAGTTCCTATGTATCGAGATGTGGGTAAGATTCAAAGGTCCACTAATAGTGTCATTAGTTAAGAACTAAGGTCATCAACCCAAGGAACCTACTTTGGAATACCTATTCTAACCATGTGATTGTGGCCAAGACATTTAACCTCACCAATCTTTGGACTCTTCCTCTGTAGAGCAAGGGATGGAACATGTGTGTGTCTCGATTCATGTGTGCCTTGATCCACACTAAGGGAGAACTTCTACCTTCCTTACCTCACACTGCTCTGTCATCTGACCTCACTAGAACCTTCCAGGGAGCAGGAATGTTAATTTACTTGGTCAGAACCTGAGCTTATTGGGCGCAGCAGCAGTATCTTAAAGTCAGATTTCAAGATGTGTATTTCAAATCTGACCACACCATGCTTTGTTCTGGCCTCTGAGGCTGAAGCTTCACTGAGTAGATGCTGGGTCTGCTTGGTCTACAAATCCTCTACTCACTCTTCCAAGATTCAGGCCTAAGCAGTTTTTTCCAATCCTACTTTGTAAGAGTTTTCGGTTTTGAACTTTCTTAGGCATTAACGATATCAGCACTTTCTTTTCCATTTGGTTGCTGATTCTTTGGGGAACATGCTCTTTAATGAGAATTCTGGAGAAAAGGAGGAATGAATGATGGGATTTGGACACCACACCAGACACACCCTAAGCCACACCCAGAAGACATCAGCGTGCCTTTTCACAGGATTTGGGAGGATTAAAGACGAGAATGCATGGAAAGTGCTTAGCACAGTCCCTGGCACATGGTACCCACTCCGTAAATGTTAATTCTTGTTAACAATACATAAAGATCACAAGTATTTGTCTTTGTCTCTATTTACTTAATTAACTACCTCCAAAGTTTTGGGAAAAGTGTTTTAGGACTAACTGGCCATCTGAATATTTTGATTAACAGAAACTGGAAAAAATGAATATTCTACGCTTACTGTAAATTTTATTCTTGTGATTCAGTAAAGAAATAAGAAGTTTTTCTTGATGCACATTACTCTCTCTTTTGTGAGTAGCTCTGTGGAATATTCTGGTTAATCCCTTAAAAGTGACCTACCTACTCTTTGGTATCTGAGTAGCCAATACTGGTGAAAATATATAAATGCATACTCCTCAGACCTGCCTCTACAGACTGTGCTTAATGAATTATGAAAGCAGAGAGTGAAACATATTGTCCCAATACATATTTCTTTTAGACTTATTTTTGCATAACTCGGGTATCAGGTCTGATAGAAGCAGCTCTGAAGAACAGAATCTAGCAGTGTGGGTAGGCCAGGGACTATAGAGGGACACAGGCAGCCATAACCCTCTTCTGATATGGCTTGGCAGGGAAGTGCCAGGAAGCATTTCTATTTAACACTCAATTTTAGTTTTCCCATTTTGGCTTTTCAAATGCCTTCTGCTCTCTTCAGGCTTGAGCCTTGTGCTCAATGCTTGGAGAATGACTGAGAAGACATGTCCACTGTTGGAGGAATCCCCCAGGGGAGGAACAAGGAGCCAACCAAAGGGGCTGTGAAACTGCAGAGATAAACCAAAGCACTGGTTTAAAGTAGTCTAGTTAAATGGAAGATCTAAACATTTCCAAGAAATGCTCACAAGGGCTTAGGAGAGAGTGAGTAGTCCTCCTGTACCAGTGTGGTTTGGGGCATACCTTATTTTGTTTAGATGTCACACAAGGGAGTGAGTGGAAGAACACAGAACCTGACTAACCCTGTTCCTGCATCCATCTTTCTTTTTTTCCTTCCTTCCTTCCTTCCTTCCTTCCTTCCTTCCTTCCTTCCTTCCTTCCTTCCTTCCCTTCCTCCTCAAGAGGAAGCTCAGTATTCTCTTTAGAACTATAAGCTCAGACTTCTCAGAAATATGAGGGTCAAATTATAGTATCTTTCTATTACCTATAATACCATTTGACTCTGTTGTCTAAACTACATTCAACCAATCATCCAATTAGACATTTGTGTTTACTATGTTCAGTACCAGAAAAAAAACAAGGACAAATAAGATATGTTCCTTAAACTCAAGAAACTTACATCTAGGGGACATGCCAAATGCATAAATAGAGGATCTAAATAGTGTGTAAATGTGTGCACAGGATGATCAAGGGACCTAAAGAGTGGAGTGGGGCAATTCTAGGTTGAGGATATCAGACTTAGCTTCCTAGAGATGCCTCTCAAATTGATTTTTCAAAGCTACATCAAATGGTTTATTTGATTTGTGAGCTCCCTTTTCTCAATTTTGTAAAATATTGTGAGTATGAGAGAGACCCCATTTGCTGATAACCTTGTTGGCACAAATACACGTCAGGCAAGAACAGATTGCTAAGCAGCAGTGGCCACAGAAATACACCTGTAAGGTAGAGAGCCAGCATGCTGAAGGCAATGGGCTAGTTTTCAGTAATATCCACTTCTCATGCGCATGTGGAAAACAGGATCAGCAGAGGGTGAAAGACAAGAAGGAAGGACAGTGTCAGCAAAGGTCTGGATGTCACTTATCAGTCACGATGACAGCTGCCAGGGCTCAGAGGGCAGCAGAGCATAAGGACGGCCACTGGACTGGGTTCGGACACATTCCTCAGGCTTTGCATCACATACCCAAGATGGTGGGCCTTGCTCATCTGAGCTCGCTGCCCTGCTCAGCCTCCCTGAACGTGTGCTTTCCAGGCTGCGGTATCTGCTTTCCTCCCAGAAAGGATTACTCATCTGTCCCCTCACAGCCATGCCGTCAACACCAGGGAGATGTGCTGCCTCCCTGCTGGGCCAGAGGATCTCCGCCCACAGGTCGTGAAGCACAGGAGCTCCACAGGCAGATTCCCTGGAAAGTGGACAGTACTGTGCGGCATGTCCCGCACACCCCGGCGTATCTAACACTTTGCATCTTGTGGGCATGTAATGAGAGAAGCAGAAAAGCATGGGGGGGAAGGGGGACTGGACCTTGACTCCCTCACCTCAAATCACCTGAGGAGAAGGGCTGTTAACTTACATAGAGACTACTAGTTGCTGTCCTGGTATCCTGGGGCATGCTCCCCGATTTTGAAAATTAACCCTCAGAGCCATGCTTTGAGGTAGATACCTTAGCACAACATTTCAGATGATGGAACAAAGGTACAGAGAGTCTAGCTAACTTGTCTATATCACTCAGGATTAAGAACAGACCATAAATCTAATCTGAATCAGGGCATGAAAAAGCCTATATTTCCACTTCATCTAGAGAAAGAGAATAGTGGTGGTGGAGGTGGGGGTCTCTCTGTTTCTAAAATTCTATGGACCTTATTAAGTCAATTGCTCTGGTAGTAAATTATTTTATTTCTTTGTAATTATAAAGACCATACATATCATACCACCTAGAGTGTCATCATTTCCTGTCCTAAAACATTATTAAATCAAATTGAACTGCATTTTCAAAACTTCATTTATTTTAATCTCTAAAATAATGGCTGTAGCTTCACCATTTTCAAGAGATTTTTAAGAGGTACAAAATCAATTCTGTGTTTAGACAGTTTTTAAATACAATATTGTAGTATAATATGCCTATATATCAATTCTTATATATATATATATACCATAACTGTACTCAGTGATTATATTGAAATGAACATCCAGCATCCAGACCAAGAAACAGACTACTGCAGATTCCAGAAGTTCCCTTGTTGTTTCCTTCTAGTCATCAGATTCCTCCAGTCCCAAGGATAACTACTATCCTGACATCTAACAGCAAAGGAAAACATTGCCTACTTTTGTACAATACTAAAGCATAATAATAAATATGCCCTGTGTATGGCTTCTTCTCTATTTTTTTTTTTGTGAGATTCACTCACATTTTGATAGGTTATCAAATCTTAGATTGTTCTTTCTTATTGATGTATAATATCCTGTTGTGGGGAGACATTGTAATTTGTATAAGTGACTGCTAATAGGAAATTTTTTGTTTATTTGTTTGTTTTTGGCTTTATAAACACTCTGCTACATGTTGTTTTTTTTTTTTGTTTGTTTGTTTGTTTTTGGTTTTATTTTTAATGGACATATAGGTGTATTTCGTTTGAGTGGATCCCTGGAAGTATATACATTGCTTGACTTTAATCTATAGTTTGCCAAATAATTTTCTAAAGTAATTCTATCAATTTGGACTATACAAAAATAGTCAAGAACATTTTTTGAGACAGGGTTTTCCTATGTTGCCCAGGCTGGCCCTGAATTCCTAAGCTCAAGCGATCCTCCTGTATTAGCCTCCTGAATAGCAGGGACTACAGGTGCATGCTACCATGACTGTCTTAAAAATCAAGAACAATTTTCACCAACTATAACATGAGAAGAATGATAATACCTCTCAAAGAGGGAGAAAATTCTACAAATAAATGTTCTTGACAAAGGACTTATGTCCAAAAATATATAAAGAACTTTAATTTGATTAAACAAACAAACAAAGGCACTATAGCAAAACAGGCAAAATATTAGAATAGATACTTCAGGAAGAAAATAGAAGTACCACAAAAATATGAAAAGAGAGTCAATAGCATTAGTTGTCAGGGAAATGTAAAATAAAACCCTAATGAGGAACTATTACACATCCATTCAAATGGTGAAAATATAAGCACCTTTAAAGTAGTAAATCTAAACCATCCTTATTTAAGAAACCATACCTTAACTGCTTCTAGAAATAAGTATTGCATATGTGTAGGATAACTGTAAAAATTTGCAAAGCTAGAATTGTGATGGACAAGATCAAGAGAGATATAGACTTTGAGCATATCAGCTCTTCGCAGGGAACCTCCAACTAAGCAAGAGCAAAGTGAATCAATCACAAAGTTTAGGCACTATTAACAATTCAGGTTCCCCACAAGAAAGCCAACATGGATTTTTGTGTTTTTCATTTTTTTAATCTGGATTTTTATTTATTTATTTATTTTTTTTTTGAGATGAAGATTTATAAAAGAAAGTTAATTGAGGAATGTTTTAGAGGACACCTGTAGGAAACCAAAGAAAAGATTACTAGGTAGGAGGGGATTAAATAACAATGCAGACCTTCCAAATGCTCACTCTACAGAGAGCTCTGGACTTAGTTGACCTTCCAGAAGTGTCCCAAATTAGAATGAAAGGGCTAGACACTCAGATCTCCACTATGGTTAGTCATTAGATGACGTCTCTTTCTAGGAAGATGGAGTGAAGACTTTGAGTGAGGCAGTTGTGCTTGGCCCCTGGGCACTCCCAGGAGAGGGACTGGGCTGAGAGTGATCAGCTTTCAATACTCAGCATCCAGGGAGTGAGTGGTCATTTCACAGAGTAGCCACAAAGTGTTCTTCAAAGCAGCTCCACCATTTTGCATTCTCATAAGCCATATAAGAAAATTCCACTTATTCTCTACCCTCAGCAACACTCGGCATTGTCAGTCTTTCGAATTAGAATGTGCCCATCTCATCTAAGTTGTTAAATTTACTGACCTAGATTTCTTCTGTGCTCCTTTTGTACTTTCATATTATACCATTGATATCATCTCAATATTTGTCATCTTTGACTTTTCCTTCTTTTGATCAGTATTGTTAGATATCGATCCATTTTATTGATTTTTAAGTATAAAAACATGTACAGAATTTTTTTAGAATAAAATATAGGTTAAAAAGTAAAAAAAAAAAAAAAAATATATATATATATATATATATATATATAAAATCCATGTAAAAACATCATTTACCCTATAAAAAAAGAATAATATGTAAGTGAAAGGAAAATATCTCCCACATGAGACCAGTAGAAATATCCCAAGAATTAACAAAAAACTCGTTTTCCAATGGACCACTAACCACAATTATTTTAAAGAAATATAAAAATTAAGCTGAATGGCATATTAGAAAGACATTTCAATTTACCCATGGACCCAACATGGCTTTAAATGAAAGAGGAAAAATTTGTGACCTGATTTGATTGAAAAAGGCTTTCCCTATTAAACTGATACACTATTGTTTTATACAGGCAAGCTCATGGTCTCATTAATATTCCTCTACTGCTAGGTTTTCTATGCCACTTCTTTCCATTTTCTATTATTTTACTGTACCTACTTAGTTTCGGTTTTGTTATTTTTTTCACCATTTTCTCATGGAAACAGACATTGCCTTTATGCCTTTTTCTTTTTAAATTTAAGCATTTTAAGCTGGAAATTTCTCTTAAGTTCTCTTTTAATTAAATCTCACACAAATTTTTATACTGTGTTTTAATTATATGCAGTTCAAAATATCTTCTTGTGATTTTTCTTGTTTCTTTTTGATCAGTGATTTATTTGGAAGTCTATTGTTAGATTTCTAAACATTCAGGTATATTCAAGATATTTTCTCTTGGTTATTGATTTCTAATTTAGTTCTAACTGTAGTCAAAGAAAATATTTTGTATGGTTTCAGTGCTTTTATAGGTACTATAATTTGGTTTATGGCCCAAACATATCATCGTTAATGTTCCATGTAAACTGGAGGGAAAAAAAATGTTCTGCTGGTGTTGGGGAAAATATTTCACAGCATCAATTAGGTTAAGTTGATTTGTAGTGTCTTTGAGTTCCTTTCTATGTTTGTTTGTTTATTTATTTATTTATTTATTTATTTATTTATTTTATTATCCATTAGATTAGGAATGTTGAAATGATAAAGTCAGGTGGACTTGTGAGAGAATATGAGCTTATATATTCACTACAGCTAATGATTTTTGATTTCTTGCATTACTCCTACTCATTTTTGCTTCTTGTGTATTAAAGATCTGTTATTGGATAAATATATAGTTATATTGGGGCATTTTATTGATACATTTGCCCTATCTTCATGAAATATACAATTTATCTCAGTGAATATTATTTTTCCTAAAGTCCAACTTGTCAGATATTAATACAGTCACCTCAAAATTTTTTATTTTTTTGTGTATCTTGCTTTCCAATTTTATTTTTGTATCTTTTTTATTTTGGAAAGATATAATATAAAATGTTCCTATACACCCTTATTGTTCATTCCACTTCCCCTGATGCCAGTATCTTCATAATCATCATATATTTGTCCAAATATTAAATACTTACACGGACACATTACTATTTATTAAACTCAACACTATTCAGATTTTATCAGGTTTTCCAGAATCCCATCCAGGACATTTTCTTCAATAATTGATCATATCTCCTTCATTTCTTCTAGTGTCCGAAAATGTCTCACAATTCTTTTTCATGAACTCAACTGTTTTAAAAAGTAATGGTCATGTATTTTGTACATGTCCCTCAATATGAGCCTGTCACTTTTTATGATTATCTGGGAATTATGGATTTAAAGAAAAAAATACCACAGAAATGACGTGTGCTTCTCACCATATATCATGGTAAATGATAACAACATGACTTACAACAGTGATGTTAAACTTGATCATTTGGTTAATCAAGTTGGTGTCTACAAGGTACAAAAGACCATAGAGTTCTTGTATCTTCCCTCTCCAGTTTATTCTTGGAAACAAACTTTTAAGAATAACTTTCTATACTCCTAATCCTGTAAGGAAGAATATCAATATAATTGCATGGAATTTTTGTGTAAGAATGATTGTTGTATTTCTCTCACTTTTTTTATTGATTTCATCATTTATAAACATCAGTAGAAACTTATGATACTTATTTTATGTTTTTATTAATAATTCAATATTAAATTATTTGCTTTGTTATTCAAATAATTCCAGCTTTGCCCATTGGGAACTCTTTTGTGTTGGCTCCTATGCCATGTTGACATGGCCCAGCCTTTATTTTTTTAATACTTCCTTACTTTGTAGCACTGAAAGATGCTTCAGGTTCATTTTGGGTTTTCCTTACTTCAGTTATGAAACACAAAACTCACCCAAAGGGTCTGGTGGTATTTTTATATAGATCCAAGATTCTAACTTATATCATTTTTCCTTTGTCTGAAGAATTTCTTTTCATATTCCTTGCTGGAAATGAAATATCTTAGTTTTTCTTTGAAGAAAAATCTTTTATTTTCCCCCTCACACTTGAAGCATAATTTATCAAGGTATTGATTCCTACATTGGTGTTCTTTTTTTTCCCCCAAACTAAAATTATTCCACTCTCTTCTTCCTTACATGGTTTCTGTTGATAAGTGTGTTATAAGTTTTAGTTTTGTTCCTCTATAGATAAAAGAACCTCCCCAACAACCCTGGCTTCTTTCAAAACACTCTCCTCATCTTTAGTTTTCTGAAGTTTGACTATGATATCCTTAGGGGTCTGTATGGGTGTATTTTTTGCATATTTGTAAATTTTTGTGTGTGTTTGTTCTCTAAAGTTCCTGTGATTTGGTGTGCTTAAAATTTTGAAAAGTTCTCATATATACATGTATACGTACGTAGATGCATATATACATACATGTGAGTGTGTGTGTGTGTGTGTGTGTGTGTATTCCTTTTCTCCTGATTCTCTTTTGCTTCTGGTATTCCAGAGAATATCCAATCATTCTTGGTTCTTGAGTGTTGGTCTGTCCTTTCTTTCTTACTTTTTATTTTGTCCCTTTGAATTTCAGTTTGGAAAGCTTCTATTTGCCTATCTTGATACCGTCTGATCCTTCAGCAATGTCAAGTTTACTGAAGAGTCATCAAAGGCATTCTTCATTTCTGTTTTAGGATTTTTGATTTCTAAAAATTCCTTTTAATTTCTAAGGTTTTCAACTCTTTGCTTACAATAATCATATGCTCTGGCATATCATCTCCTTTTCTCTTAGAGCCCTCAACATATTGATCAAACGTATTTTAAATTCCCAATGTGAAAATTTCAGAAGTCATATCATAGATGACAATGATCTGAGGATGAATTATCTATTCAGACTTTGTTTTTCCTTTCCTTTTGGCATGCTCTGAAAGCTGGGTATATTTTATTGAGTAATAGAGACTGAGATTAATAGGCTTTTAGTGTGCGGATTTAAGCTAATCTAACTAGAAGTTGGGCTGTTTAATGTTTGCTCTTCTGTAAATGCCAGAAGATTCGAATTTCTTTAGTGCCCTTGTTTTTGTCTCCATTTCTAACTTTGGGTTTCCTTAAGTACTACTCTTCAAAGAAATTCTGTGTCTTGCAGTTCTTTCAGCTGTAATCCACTGTTATTATACTGGAGCCTATCGGTGTGGGGGTGAGGTGTGAGGGAGAGGAGAGTTCTGTAATCCTCTGATTAAATCTTAGTCTTTTCAGTGAACCTGTATTTCAGGACTGTGGGACTTCACAAATGCTTCTTCATGGTATAGCTTTTATTATATTTGGGCTTTTTCTTTTTTACTCTACCCCATACTTCTTTCCTTGGCTGCAGCATCACTAATCTATTCTCTTAATACTCTAATGCCTGTGCGATATGGTTTATTATTTTTTTTCCTTTTAGGTAAGACAAGGAGGCTGGAAGGCAATGGAGGGAGAGGAATTCTATTACTTGATGTGGGATAACACCCTGACAACAGCTTTTCTCCTCAAGAATTAGCCTGTATTATTAAGTCTCTGGGTGTATTTCTCAATGATTATTATTATGAATTGAATTGTGCCCCACCCCTGCCCCGGAAGGAGATATACTGAGGTCCTAACTTCTGGTCTTTGTAAATAAAACCTTATTTGGAATAAGGGTCTGAGTAGATTTAATCAAGTGCAGGTCATTAGGATGGTGTCCTTATAAAAAGAGGTAAAATTGAACACAGGTGCCGCTCAGAGAGAGGGCATATGATGACAGAGACATGGATTGGAGTGATGCAGCCACAGCACAGATCAATGGCACTATAGGAAGACAGAAAAAGACAAGAGGGAATTCTCCCCTACTAACTTCTGAGTGAGTATGGCTCTGGTAACACATTGATTTTAGTCTTTGGGACTCTAGAAGTGGGAGAGATCTGTTGTTAAAGGCACACTATCTGTGGTACTTTTTAAATAACGGCCCTAGAAAATGAAAACAATTGCTATTCCCCTACCCCGGACACACCTATATCTTGGATCTGGATGAATTTTTTCAAAATAAAGTTCACAAAAATGTTTTGATCTCCCTATGACTGCAAGACCAAAATCTTCTACTCTCACGTTAGTCCATAGTCAGTCTCCAGCAATTTGTTAAATATTTTTATTTAAAAGTTCATTAAAAGTTCATTTTGGGCTGGGGTTGTGGCTCAGTGGTAGAGCACTCACCTAGCATGTGCGTGGCCCGGGTTCCATCCTCAGCACCACGTAAAGGGAAGGGCATTGTGTACAGCTAAAACAAATAAATAAATATGTTTTAAAAAAAAAAAAAAAGTTCATTTAAATGTCCCTGCAAGCTTGCGGCTCCAGGGACTTCTCCAGGAAAGCAGATCTTAGTTGTCCTTCTCTGGATTGTACCAGTCTCTCCTTGTACCAGGGTCTCAGTTTATCTTTTGATGTCAATTCTCAGATAGGTTCTAGAAATGTCACTGATCTTCAGTTTGAGGAAGTTTTTTCTTGTTATGATGATGAAGCGATGAGTTTCAAGCTCTTTATAGGACAAAATTGAAACAGAAGATGGAGAAAATAATTTAGAAAGCTAAGAACTGGTACTAGGTCTTCTCATTGTGGCTAGGTCACTAGAGCTAAGTCACTGTAATGGGTATAGCTAGGAACTATGTGTAACTCCATGTGTGCATATACATTTTAATTATTTATTTATTTATTATCATTTTTAACTTTGTGTGCCTACTTTTAACATGTTTCTTATAAACAATGTGTATTTGAGTCTCACTTTTTTATCTGGTCAAGTAATCTCTATCCTTTTAATTGAAATGTTAAGATCATTTATTGTAAATCAATTATTTGTATGATGAATATGAAATCTATTAGCTATCTGTGGTCTGTTTTCCTTTTTTCTTCTTTTTAAAACTATTCTAACTACTTTGGATTAATTAAATTTCTTTTCATCTTTTATTCCTCATAATAAGCACTATTGGTTTATTGGATATACCTCTTTTTTGGCTTGTTTATTTATTGTAGTGCTGAGTTTTAACTAGAGATCTTTAACTTCATACAGTCTATTCTTAAGTAACATTGTATCATTATAAATACAATTTTAAAAAACACACAAGTTTCTGCTTTCATTTCATTCCTGACATTTATTTTTGTTAATTTTGCCAGACATTATAGTTTTATGAATTCTTCAATATATTATTTTCCTCTTAATTGCTTTTCTATAGAATAATTTTAAAAAGATAAAAACATTTGATATTTATCATTTTATTTGTAATTCCTGAGCTTTGTATTCCTTTCTGTATATCCAGATATCTTTCTGGTAACAATTCTTTTGCTCAAACAACTTCAATCAGCATTTCTTTTAACACATGTCTGCTGACAATAAAATTTCTGTTTTTGTTTGCTTAAAAATCAAAGTATTTTAACCTTCATTTTTGAAAGATATTTTCAATAGATAGAGGGTTGGCCTCCTCCACCCTCTTTTTCTCACTGTTATAAATTGGATCTGGGATAGTTCTCAAAAGCCATGCTTGAAGACTTATTTGCCAGCCTATGGTGCTACTGGAAAGTGGTGGGAACTACAGGAAATAGGGCATAGTAGAAGGAAGTTAGGCCATTGGGGATATACCTTTGAAGGGGATATTAGATCCTGGCCTCTTTCTGTCTCTCTTTTTACTTGCTAGCCACAAATAAGCTTCCTCTGCCAACACTTCCCACTACAGTTCATTGCCTTGCCCATTGCCCAAAGGCAAGGGGGCAAGTAATCATGGACTAAAACTTCTGGAAACAGGAGTCAAAATAAACCTTTTCTTCTTCATAAGTTATTTATCTTTGGTATTTTGTCACACAGTAATAGGAAACTTGCTTATACACTCACATTTAGAT
This sequence comes from Tamias sibiricus, assembly GCA_025594165.1. NCBI lineage: Eukaryota > Metazoa > Chordata > Mammalia > Rodentia > Sciuridae > Tamias > Tamias sibiricus. Next base: position 80,038,018 of record CM046668.1, read on the forward strand.
ATCACTTACTGTTCTCTAGTTTCTATTATTTCTGAATATCAGTCTGTGATAATTCATATCTTGGTCCATTTGAATGTAAATACTCTTTTTCTCTGGATTAATTTGAATTTTCCTTTTTATCATCGGTTTTAGGCAATTTAGTTTTAATGTTTTCTAATTTGATGTTAAATTTGAAGTCTGGTGTGGACTTTGTGATTATGTTACTGCAGTGCTTATTGACTTCTTCCAGGGTGATCTTCATAAATTAATTCCAAGTTTAATTCAAAACTTTTACATTAAAGAAAGTAAAAGAAATTTCTGCCCTTTCAAAATCAATGTTACTTTGTGGTTAATATTATTTGTAGTTGAATTTAATTCTAACTGATTTAAGATAAGATTCAGAGATTGAGAATCACACATGAGGGTTTCTATTCCAAAACATGCTCACCATTTTAAAAATATTTAATATTCTTTAATATTTTAAGTCAAACATCTCTGCACCAAATTAGATCAATCAAGGTGCAATAGCAAAAGTAGGTGTTTAAATTATCTCTTTCTTTTTCTCCTAGATACTTAACTAGACTGCATTTTGCAATTTCTTTTGACTGTGTGATTGAGTTCTGGCCCATGGAAAATAGGCAAAAGTAATGTGTATCACTTCCAAACTGGTCCATAAACTTTCAACAGATAGTCAATCCTATGCTCTGTCTTTTTCCCAAGGAGAAAACTTCAAGGATATAGCCTGGTACAGGTATACAATGAAAGGATCCTACGTTCCTGGATGACCACATAGAAGATCTCTAGCCTTGAATTTTATATAGTAGAGAAACAAACTTCTATTTTGTTAATCCGTTGAGATTTGCGGTTGTTGGTACAGTAGTTGGCTTGCCATAGCTAATTCAGCTGTATTCAAACAGTAGTGTCAACAAGGTGAAATACTGTGCAGCCATATACTTGTCAAGTACTGTAGTAGGAAGTCTGAGCTTTGAAACCAATTACTTACATAACCTGAAGAAATAATTTCTGTCATATTTAGTTCATTGTTTGCAAAATGGGAGAAACATCATCTATACTAGAGGGTTATAGAAAAAATCTTCTTTTTGAGTTTGCAAAATTTCTTGCATAAACCGTAAGCAATAATACAAAGATTAGCTATTAACAATATAGAGAAAATAAAGGGTGGGGCAAAGTATAGCTAGTTGCCAACTGAATATAAAAGAGATGGTGGGCAGAAAACACACTCCAAATGAAGTAACTTGCTCTCAGGTTTATGTTGCTTATATTCTTTTGGGGGAAAAAATGTTCTAGCAAAACATCTTTTTGTTTCCCCCCCCTGGTTTTCTCTAGGAGGACTTTAGGGAATAATTAAAAATGATATTTCATGATGTAACTTTTATTCCAGTAAATGCTGCAGGTTGCAAACACCAAGGCCTTTTTTGGCATCTGCATGCTCAGGTAAAGTAAACTGCACCCTAAAATGGACACTCATTGTTTCTCTGGCAACTATGGTAAATGAATGTTGTGAGTTAAATGTTGGCAATAGCCAGGGAAATTAATGAGAACAATCACCCAGAGTTCTTTCTCTTATCTTTGGTGCTACCAAGCTAAAAATAAAGTTTCATTTTCTTCTTAATATGAACAGTGGTCAATAGAGACATTTCAAGTAAAATTTTGCTTGGAACAAAAGGTCCTGAGGAATAAAATCAGACAGGATAATCCTTAATTTCCAACTCTCAAAACCAGCCTGGTGATTTCTGAAGATAAAGAAGCTTATTGTAGTACTAACTTCACACATAGTCCTAACAAGCCCCAGGTCATATTGGCCCTAAACTCTTCCTTAATATCCTGTCCTGAAATAACATCTTGCTAAGCTGTGTTGTATTCCATCACAATGAAAACTCTATATGTCTAAAACTGAACTCATTGTTTTTTTTCCTATATTTTAAGTGTGTACACACAGAAAAAAATCTAACACTAACTGGCTTGAGAAAAAAAATGGATAAAAATAAATTCATTCAACTGGCAAGTCCAAATAAAATATTAGGAACAGCTTGATTTATAGTCTAATATAGGGAGACCTTGCTTTTTCTTCATTTCCCAGTCCTATATTGCTTCATTTTCAGGCAGACTGTTATCTTTGTGGGTAAAAAAAAAAAAAATGCAGCAGTTTGATATCTATATATCATTTCCCAGTAACATCAATTTCCAAGTAACTCTTTTAAATTTTCAAATAGACCCAGGTGCAGTGGTGCACCCATGTAATCCCAGCAGATCCAGAGGCTGAGGCAGGAGGATCACAAGTTCAAAGCCAGCCTCAGCAGCTTAGTGAGGCTCTTAGTGAGACTTGCTCAAAATAAAAAATAAAAGGACTGGGGATGTGACTCAGTGTATAAACACCCCTGGATTCAATCCCTGGTACAAAAAAAAATTTAAATAGTAACATATACAACTGAATAAAATTAGAAATTAGTATCAGAGACATCAAATTCCCATTATATGCATAAACCAAAAAAAAAAAAAAAAAAAAAAAAAAACACTTCAAAATAAATTTTAGACCAAATAGAAATTTAATAATTATTAAAAATCAATGATAACACTTCTTTTTGGATATAAAAATTGAAACTCTATTAAACAGAACAATCTATATAAGCTAAATACATACTTTTTGCATCTAGAAGCTTGAAGGTATAAAAATATCAAAATAAACTAAAATCTTTTCTAGGATAAAAGAAAACCATAAATCCATATCTGGCAGTAGATGGAGGATCTTGCCATAGATGTGGGGAGGAATCTGTTGTATTTTTCATGATTTATTTTTATATATTGTTGTAAAAGAAAATGCTGAGTACATTCTTATGGTTTTTGCCTTAGTCATCTAAGTAAATTTAATTATAATTGATTATAAAATAAAATTCAGTAAGGATCCTTTGTATTTTTCCTGGATGTTTTCAATCATTCTTAAAGATCTGACTTCCATCCGGTATAGTTTTCCTTTCTCCTAAATAATATATTGTTATCATTTCTTATAGTACCAAGATAATAATATGTCATAGGTTACATTTCATATACTTTATTCAGTCAAAAGATGGCATGACAAAATTAAGAGAAAATCAAGAACAGATACCAGGACTGTAGATTTAAACATAACCACATCAATAATTATATTACATGTAATGGTGTTAAGCATGTCAATTAAAAAGTAGAGATTGTCAGGAGTAATATTTAAGGAATAATATCCAACTTTTTTTTACAAGATTATAAAGCTACAAATTTATCCTGAATGTAAGAAAAATAAAAATCTCAAGGAAAAATTTTAATAAAATGTGACAAGTCACATAAAAGAAGAAAGAGCCTTGAAATGCAGAATTTGGTACAGGGAGAAATGTGAGGGACACATCCATGGTTTGTCTATCATGTCTGCTGAGGTAGATAAAGTGAAACAGATTAAGGAGGAGGGTGTAGGAGCCATTTCCTCTACATATATTTCTAATAAATAACTGCTATAGTGGCAAGCATTTTGAAAACCATATGATAATTAGCATGTGAAAGAAAAGACAACATACTTCAAAAAAACACAAGATAAATGGCTGAGCCTAATTTTCTTGATTACATTAATGATCTGCAAAACTGATGCTAGTAGCTACCTAACTCCAGACTTCCCTGTAAGAAAAATAAACCTCAATTTTGTAATCACTGCTATCCAGAATTCTTTTGATTGCCAACATGCTTATTTCTAACTATTCTAATTTCTACAAAGAGAACTACAAATTAAAAATAGTACCTTTCAATTCCCCTACCATCATAATGATAAAATTAGCAAATATTATAATGTTAAAAAGGAAGCATAGAGGGCAAAGAACTTCATATTGTATGTGTATGGGTTTGCAAATTGGCACACCACTTTGGAGAAAAATATTAAGAATATTTAATTATATTTAAGGTCATGTAGATCCTACAATATAACATTTGATTTTGAATTCTCTAAAGAAACATTATTTTATTACACAAGGAGACATGCAGAGGTTGTTTATTACAGCATTTCTCTCAAGAGCAAATAATTATAAAACTATATATCTACCACTTAAATAAATGTTTAAAAAATTATGATATTGTCTAATGGTATGAGAGTATTAAATGGTTAAAAAGAAATGAAGTAGATCTATATGTGCTAATATGGATAAATCTTGAAGACATAATTTCGAGTAAAACAAAAGGAAAATGCAAAAGGATACACACAGAAATATATCACTCATGGAAATTCTTAAAGCAAATAATGATACAGTGTTTGTGTGCATGGAAACTGCTAGCTATTTTCCAAAAATAATTCTCTCTTCTTTATACTAAAAAGAATTTTATCTGGTGTGACCTCCAACTAGACATTACATTTTCCTACATTTACTATGCAAGATCTCAAAGAGCTTTTATTTATGCTGAACTCTCTATTGATATTTTCCATATTCAAAGTTAAAATTGAAACCTTTAAGAATTTTATTTTGTTTTTGTAAACTACAGTAAACCATTGAATTAATGTATTATTTTAAAGATACAAGTATAGTGAAAGAGCAGTAGGTACTGCTTTACATTTTCCAAATCTTTTTCGTGTCCAACTTTATTCAAGACAAACAGAATCTTATATCTGTTTCTGCATTCAGTCTGCAGCAATGTTGTTTTGTTGAAATGTGAGTAGAAAATTTGGGCTCAGATGCCTTTGCAGATAGAAAATGAAAGAGTTTGGAGACCCCTAGAATCATCCTCAGTGACCCCAGTAGCCCTGGCATTGCACTCAGAAAACTGTTGCCTTAGGAAATGCTGAAACTACTAAATTTTGTGAATCAAAGCTGATTACTTAACCTGGACATTCTAGCTCCCTATGAACCACTGTTTGAGTAAGAAATAACCCTCAATCTTCTCTGAGTCACTCTTTTGGTGACTGTAGGTTAGAGAAGTTTATTTAATATACTAAGTAATATATAAATATATAGCAAGGTATAAAATGTGCTCTGCAAATATACACGCCTAACACAAACTGTGACTTAGAAAGGGTACCAGAATGGACTAATTGTTCCTCACCAAAGCTCAGGTAATGTAATCCTCATCCCAATATGATGACATGAAGAGATAGAGCCTTTTGAAGGTAATTAGGTTGTTAGGATGGACCCTTATGAATGGGATTAGTGTCTTTACGTAGCCCTCTTTTCACCATATGAGGGTACAAGGAAAAGAAATGTTGTCAGTCTGCAAACTATAAGAGGGGCCCTTACCAGAACTGGATTATGCTGGCTCTTTGATGTCAGACTTCCGCCTCCAGAAATGTGAAAAATGAATTTCTGTTGTTTATTAACTACCCAGATTATGGTAGTTTGTTATAGCAACCCAAACTGACTTACATAGATACAAGAGACTTCAAATATCTGCAGCAATGTTGTTTCACTTATTCTAAAAATATACTTGAGGAAAACATGTCTGAATTTTGTCCTTTGTTAAATATTCATTGTAGATGCTTGGTGATTGCTATTTTCTATATGTCTGAGTTTTTTTTTTTTAACAAAATGAATGTTTCCTTTAGAGCACAGCATAAGACATCTGAATCTATATTTACTGCATCTGTCATTATGTTCTCAAAGAGTAGAAGATCTCAATTTCTTTTTACAAACATTGAGTCTTATTAAATATGTAATTCTAAAATGGATTGAATAAAATCGTTATGGTTTGGATATGAGGTGTTTCCAGAAAAGCTCATGTGTTAGGCAATGAAGGAATGTTCAGAGGTGATATGATTATGAGAGCTGTGACCTAAGCACTGGATTAATCCACTCGTTGGATTAATGATTTGACCGACTAGGTGGTAACTGTAGGCAGGTAAGGCATGACTGGGACTATATTCTTGGGGATTTTATTTTGTATATTCCTTTCTTGAACTCTCTTTTTCTCTCTGCTTCCTGGCTGCTGTAAGCTGAGTGACATTCCTGTACCACATACTTTTGCAGTTATGTTCTGTCTTACCTCTGGGCCAGAGCAATGGAGCCAGTCAACAATGAGTGAACCGCTGAAACCATGAGCTCCAAATAAACTTTTCCTTCTCTAAGTTGTTCTTGTCAGGTAAATTGGTCACAGTGATGAAAAGCTGACTAACACATTAAAAAAAAAAGAACTAAGCATGCATAAATGAATACATAGGGTATCTTTTATACACTATTATGTTTACCCTAATTCTTTTTAAGTAAGAACTGTATTTTCCTAGAGTCAGAATATTAGCTTATACTTTCATGATATAGCTGATTTATTTTGCATATCAGTTTTTAAACTAAAGATCTCAAAATAATTAATAGTAATTATTTACACATAATGTGCATTTATGATTGGAAATTTCATTATAATTTATTATTTTCCATAATACTAACATGTCCCTGTTTATTAGGCAGTGCAAGGATGACTGATACGCTGTAATGTTCTGGGAAAATTGAGGTGTAGAGAAGTTAAGTGATATGACAATGGTCACATAGCAAGTTATTTTTATCCACTTAAGTTATTTTGTCCACTTAAATGTCAAATGAATTTTGCATTTAAAACTTAAATCTCAAGATTCTTTATTTGGGATTTCCCAACACATTTTCCCTTATCTTCCATTGGCCAGAACAGGGTTGTCTGCCACCCCAAAACAAGTCACTGTCAAAGGAGGAAGAACCAGCACAAGCCTTATTCTTAAAGTAATCAAGATCCATCCTCTGTGATTGTTGAAGGATGAAGGGACCCACCTTTCCTGAGCACATTTCTATACCTCTAACCAAATTGAAAACAAATTCTCTTAGAAAAATGCATTGAAATGGCTGCAGGTTGGACAGTTTAACAGTCTTCTCCACAACAACTATCTTATACTTTTACTTTATTTAAACACTTCCTTTGTGCTAGATGGAATAAGGTTTACAAAAAAAAAAAAAAAAAAAAAAAAAAAAATCCATGGTGATGCATATGATGACCTCCAAATATAATAATAATGAGAGAATAGCCACAATACCCTTAGTTCCTTGAATTTGTTCAACTTTTTTTTAACTCACTTGAATACACACCAGTTTATAGAACATGTATACATGTTCTGTCTTCATTATTATATTTGGATTATTATATATGTAAATATATATGTGTATGTTTGTATCATACACACTCCACATGCCTGGTAAATTGTTAAATCTTGTTATTTCATAACCATTTCTTAATCATCTATTATATTTCCCTTTTTGTCCCCACAGACATTCCTTTCTCTAGAGAGAAAGCTTTGTTTCTTCACACAGTGTCAAAGTAAAGTCAATATGTGTCTAGTAATGATTCTGTGCCAGACACTCATCTGTTTTACTTCTATTGTATGTATATTTCCCTAGTTAAATTAATCAGAGTAAACATCTATAAAAGCCACAGCCATGGCCAAGCTGGAAATCACTAAGTCACTATATTCAGTGCATCCTCAAACTTGGATCCAGCAATTATAGTGAGAGGAAGACAAAACTAAACACTGTACCAAAGAATTATACATGTGCTGGTAGCCTATCGAACAGATAGTACAGAATAGAGAAATGTGTTATTGAGCATCAATATATAAATTCTGGAACCCAACACAATGCTTTCCCTAGTGATTTGTGTCCAGAGAGCTCACTGGGCCAGGCAGTTTCCTCACAGTGGACACAAGACACCCATGTCTGTGGAAAGTCCCTTGAAGTCACTGGAACATACACCAGAGTGTGTGTCTATGGATATAAATATAGAATGCTTTACTCACGTCAGCGCCCACGTCTGACCTTATTAGTCAGTGCTACCTTGGCTGGGTCTGGAGGTTAAAGAAAGAAGAACATCTTGACCAGCTGATGCATTGATACGTGCAGGAGGAGCACCTATGTCTGAGATGTGGAAAACACTCAGATGAGACCACACTGGTTTCTCTGCCACTCTCAAGAAGTTCCAGACAATTCTGCTATTGGTGTATTTGTTTGTTTGTTTGTTTGGTCTTCCTCTAACATTAATTGTTTCTTACACAAATTGCATGATCTCAATATTTAAAATGTAAAATAAAAAAGAGAAAATAATTCATAATCTCCATCAGGTAGCATAACCATTTTAGCACTTTGAAATAATTCTCCTACAGTCTTTTCCTTATGCTTAAAAAAAAAAAACTGTTTTTTAATTTCTAGTCTCTGCTGTGGAACAAATAAGCCATATGGCCAAATGCCTACACACCACCCAAGGGGATCATATAATAATGTGCTCAGTCCGGGACAATTTTGAGGATAAAAGAAAAACTAAAGTTAATTGTAGAGGGTTTTTAAATTTCCATATGTTGACCAATATATTGGTTATATAATATTGCTATACCTAAAAGTAAAAATATTCAAACCTATTTTCAAAGCTAGTATTTATTCTGAAAAATTAAAGTAAATACATGCATGTACATTAAAGTATGGGGAAAATATATATATTAATTACTTGAATTCAACAACCAAAATAAATGTCTATTGTTTTGAGTGTATTCACTAAACTTTACTAACTCTCTAAGTTGTATCTGTTTCTAATACCACGACTCTGGTATGTTTTGAGTAATATGTTTTATCAATAATTTTGCCATTTTTTTTTTCAGAAAATAACCTGAAATATTTCTTTAAAGGTGCATTCTACAATTAATGAATTTGAACTTACTACAGTTTTCATTTAATCATCTTTGTAGACATTCAGCAGGTGAAATATTTGATAAACTCTGCAAAATTGCTAAAAGTAGGATAATCTCAGATATGTTTCATATAAATTGTGTAGATATTTAAGCCCAAATATCCATATAATTTTTAAGCTCCATTTAGAGGACCTCTTTAATAAGTATCATTTTTTTAATGTTTTCTTTAGTTGTAGGTGGACATAATACCTTTATTTTATTTATGTGGTGCTGAGGATCGAACCCAGGGCCTCACACATGAGACGAGTGCTCTACCGCTGAACCATAGCCCCAGCCCCTAATAAATATCTTTACAAGTCAAAATTCATCAAATAAATTATCTCATTTTCATTCATTTGAAAGCTCACCAAGCTTACCTATTACAAAATAGAAGGATTTCTCAATTTTATTTCATTGTAAAACAGAATATAAATTTATCCAATGCAAATAAGAGGTTCATTAAAAGTCTTTCCCTGACTTTACGTATTCCAAAGCACAATTACATAATTTCAAACTCAATGTTTTACACATTGTGAACTTTCATCATTTATTTGTTCCTGTCTTCTCTTTATAGGGAAATGTTTCAACATCTTCTTGTTTATAGGTCTTATTTTCAATAATTACACTTCTTTAAAATTTTCAAAGCTGAAATTTTTGTTACTCTATTCATTGAATTCTTACATTAAATATTTCCAACTGATTTTAAATGAACTATAAACAACATGTAGAGGACTTATTTGCAAAAAGTTCGAAGTTCAGTGCCATTGCAGGACACAGGTTTCTTTAATTTTTTTTCTTAAAAATTGAAACACTTTAATAGTGAATGATAAGCAGAATGAAATAAAGATGCTGACATTTCCATGCTACTTGTTTTATGTATTCAAAGCCAGCTTTTTCACATAATTTTCTGTGGAAGTTGATATCTCAATTTATTTAAACATTATTTTATTATTCACTAGGTGGGCAATGTGTAACTATTTGCCATTGTAAGAAGAACGTGGTGAACAAATCTGTTCACTGTTGGTGAACCTTCCACATTGTTAGGACGTAGTCTTGGAGTTCTAATAGTGTGCTAGGCTTCAATGTGCTATGTGTTTGAAAGCAGACCATAATCTCAGCTGTCTTTAGTTTTCCCCATGTGTAGTAAGATGTTTCCAGAAAAATCTCTAGATCTCTTTAGCATGTTGCTGTATAGTCTGGCCCCAGGATAAGGGGACCTTGGTTTCCTATCTGTCTCACAATTACTGGGATGTGCAGGAATAAGATTCCCCTCCTTCTTTTCCCATATGACCACTAACTTAAAATGTTATGACCAAGTCATTTAGGTCTTAGTTAAAGTAGGAAATGGGGAATTGAGAACATTTTTCTATGTTAACAAGCCTTACTTTAAATCTAATTATTGACCTGTGGATATAAAATTCCTATTTTGGTTGCCAGAAGCTGAATATTAACATTTTTTTTCTCTTCATTCCTATTATTACAATCATAATTACCCTGTGAACTTCCATGCTCTGTATTCCCATAAACAGTAACTAGATGCTTCATGCTGACTTGGGTCAAAGTCAGGGATATGGAGATGCAAAAAAGAGAAGTATATTCATACATTTCCAAAAATATTCCTCTGCCTTGGATTACATTACCAAAGAAGAAATTACAGGTTCAAAGATATGTACATATGAACATTGTCATCTGATAATATTAACAAGCTGAACAAAATAATTTCCTATCTCTACATAATATCTGTGAGAGCATTGGTTTCGTGACATCTTTGCAAGGATTACCATTTTGAAAGTTTTACTAACTAAAAAATAATATTTGTAATGTTTTTATCCTAGAATCTCTAATTTATCAAGCAAGTAAGCTTGAACTAATGAGAGATGCAATTTAATAACTTGACCTAGGGATGTAATACAACCAGGCCTTGAGCAAAAGCAGGACTAAATTTTGTTAGTAAGATCAACTGCTTTCCAGTTTCCCTTTATTTTAATGCAGGATTTGGTTACCTGGAGTACTAGTCTGGCTATTTAGTAATGTGACAATCTTTCAAATTTGTTTACCACTTTTAGTTTCCAAAATTGTCGATGTTTTACAGAGATGATTTTAATTTTCCACATATACAATAAAGTGCTAATAATTCCAATTTATAGCCAAACTGAGACTCAGAGAGGTTAAATAATAGAAAAGTCAATCTGAATTAGAATTCTGATTCTGCTACTGACTATTTAATGATTTCAGAGAATTTTTTTAACAACCCCCAAGCTGTTTCCTTGCTACCCAATCAAAATTAGGAAAAGCACTGTAATAAGGAATAAATTATCTTTTTAAAAATATCTATTATATTTTTCTTTGTTCTCCCAGATGTAAACTGTGTACTATTTAGTAAAGCACTAGTAATAAAACTGCAAATAATTAAAGAAATAATATATACAGGTTATGATTTTATAAAATGTTTAAGAAAATATGAACATAAATGTGGTATTTGAAATAAATACATATTAAGAACAATTTCTTACCATTCAATCATATTTAGGTTACTATATTTTTCACATATTCACAAGTTTTAATGATAATTTGAAAGTTGAAAAATCAATACCTATTTTAGATTCAGTGTTTTACAAAATCATTGACATGATTTGTGGTAAAGCCTTGCAAATCTTGTAGGTACATTGTTGTATCAAGCCACTTTGTCGTCGTCGTCTTCTCCTTTTCTTTTTTTTTTTTTTTTAAGGAATAAAATCTTGATACTCAGTATCATTCAGAGCTTGGAAAGTAACAATTAATGAATAGTATTCTCATTGAATAAGAGTAGCTGGCTCTTTCTCGCATATTTCATTGTGTTTTCTTTAATAAATCTTTTTAAGTTTAGAATAATGACTTACTGTTTTAAATGTTGTTATGTCAAGGATTAGCTGAGATAAGGAAAGAGAAATTGAACCAAAGGGATCTTACATTTGAATTTACCTTGCAAAATAATAAAAACATAACAAGCAAGAACTATGAGAACCTTATATATTAACCCCTCTTGCACCCACAGAAAACCTTGTGTGGAAAGGTGAAAAACAGGCCCAGTGTCCCACAGAGAGAGCTGCATTTCTCTCAGAATCCATCAGCTCTAACATCAGCTCCAGGGTTCCCAACACTATGTGTATTTTATCCTTCCTCTAATCAGACAAAAAGAGCCATAAGTTGTACCAATGATAAATACGGAGCCCTGCCAAAATCCCAGCCAGCCCTGCACACTTTCTGGGCATCTTCCGAGTGCTGGGGCCCAAGCCAAGTGCTCTGGGGGATAGAGTTGAGTAAGTCATGGTCACTGCGCTCTCACTTAGTGGTGAAAGCAGGCACACACACAGGTAACTCGATTCCAGGTCAGACTGTGATAAGTGTTATCTTAGATCAGTGGAGGAGACAGGTCACACGACTGGAATAGCATGAAGTCAGGCCCGAGGCTGAGGGCATGCTGTTATTTAGGAACCCTATCAGGTTCATCTCACCACTTGGCAATGGTCCCAAAACCTTGTAGCTTCTTGTCCTGGGTGTGCTGGGTCATAGGATGCTTCCATCCACCTCTCCTAGAATCTACATTTAAAAGCTGCTGGAGCCTGAGAGTGTATAAAGGCAAGCGAGGAGAGAGATTTGTTCTACTTTTTAAAACAAATTATTCCAAAATGCTTGGCATTATGGAAAAATGGCCTGTTTAAAGGCTACCTTTCTTCTCTCTTAGCATGTCACAGGAGGTAGCAAACCTCAGAACCCTGGGTGTTCTACACATTCAGGAATTGAACAAAACCAAAAATGTTTAAGTTCTTTATTTTTCCAGGGTGGTTCTTATCTTGTTATGCCCTAGCTGACTACCTCTCAGCAGGAACTGTGAGGTCACTCAGACTTACTTTCTGATCTCCTAGATCACCTATCAGAGACTTTATTAAATTTAATATTCAATTAAGTTCAATTGTATTGAATTTAACTTTCTACTACTCCTTCAGCTGTTCCCCATTTTCCAGCTTGCTGGAAACATTTCCAAAAAAGGCTTTAAGCTTAGAGCTAAAAGCGAAAGGGACGAAATGAGAACTTTATCTACCAACTATTACATCACACTGAATAAACTGCAAAAGTGAGAAAAGGAATTAACTTGGGTGACAAAAGGAAAGAAGAATTGACTGGAAATTCAGAGATCTATGGTCTCCCCCTGGCCCTGGACGACCCCCAGCAAACTGCCCCCTGTTCTGATTTCCAGTCTCCATGGCCATCAAAGAAGGGGGCTCAGTATGTTTGTTGGCAAGATTTTATTTTGGTGACCTATCATTTTCTTTATGATTGATTGTTGTTTACACTATCTCAACAATCATAGCAATGGTATCGTTATTTCTAATTTACAAAGAGCTTAGAGATATGTTATTCTTCAGTAAATATGTATGAAACCATACTTTCAATGTTATAATTCTATGGTCAGTACCTGATTATATTGAAGAGAGCGTAAGTTAAAGCTGAAGGGCCCTCCACACTAGGCCCTTTCTGAGGCAGGGTTGACCCCTAGAGCTTATTCTGGCCTAAATCAGATTCCTGTGGTCAAACACAGACCCAAACCAACTGCTGAGGCTTTGGAAAGGACTAGTCACTGGTGTGAATGGATCCAAGAAAGCCACAAATCTGTGCTTCTACATTCACTGGCCAGAATCTCCAGCCAGAGCCCAAGGAAAACTTCAGGCAGAAGAGTGTTCCTCTTCTTTGTTCTTTACACAAACCTCACTGACTACCTCTCATGTACACTATGTCTTCAATCACCTCCTAACAGTGATGATTACTGCTCAGGAAGTCTGACCTGAACTGGAGAAGCAGCCCTGCCAGTGCATTTCTAACTGACTAATGCACATCTCCATCACGTCCCTGAAGTTCAATGTGACCCACACCACTTTACAGCCTTCCATCACAGCATCTCTTTGACTTCACTGTGTTTTTCAACAGTGCCAACATTTCTTTTGACAATCAGGCTCAAATATTCTAAGTAAACCCTGTTGTCTTTTCTTGACTTCCATTGCTAGTCAATGGCTAAGTCCAAGAGATTTTCTTCTTACGATATAGATAGACCCCTGTAATATATACTTGAACAAATACATTAACATACTTGATCAAATACATAGATCCCATCATAACATACTTGAACAAATACATTAACTTTTCAGAGTATACTCCCTAAGATATTTCTCCAAACACACTTTCTTTCCTAATCAAATCACACCTCCATTCAGAAACACCGAGAGGATCTCTGTATCTATCATGTAGTCCCTTTTTTGAAACACTGTTGTTCAAGGTATTCGTTAATCTGGAACTATCAATCGTGACCGCCTATGTCCTACCACTAAGTGAACAGAGCATTATCCAAACATTTCCCCACCCATGCATTTACCTGTGTAACACTAACTGGTTTAGTATGTCCTAACCTATTCTCCACACCATTTTATTAAACTTTAATTCCATTCTCCAAGATGCAGTTTAAATGACCTCTTTCCATTACACATAGCTTAGGCCAGATGTCTGTTCATCTTCTCATCAGCATACACTGTTGCTGTTTTCCTTCTAAAGAAAGAGACTATCATACTATGTCTCCTAATTTGGTCAGTTGTTTACTCCTGTGTTAAACTCTCAGCAAAAAGAAGGGAAGTCTGTTTTTACATGTGCCATGGTGGATGAGAAAAGAACTGAGCTGGCCCAGAAGCAGAGCTACGTGAGTGGTGTTCAGTCAAGCTGAAAGAAACTGGGCAAAAGATCAGTGGTCAAATAGCTCTGTTAAGCCAACTCCTGAGTTCTGGTTGATTGTGGAAGCACACTTCTGGTATTATATTTGTCATCCTGGACTGTACATCACTGGGGAACTCAACACAGCAAATCCCTCAATAACAGTGGCATTGAGTGGTGTTTCATGGGGAAGCTAAAAGAAAAGAGGTAAGAAAGAGAAGAAAGAAATCAAGAGCCATCATGATCTTTTATCTGTGATTCATTATGTGATTTTGGCTGGAAGATGCCAGTAATATCATAGCTACCCTTCACTGACTTTCATAGAAATACTGTTTATATGATAATTGGAAAATTCCAGAACTAGGTGGAGCTTTAGAAAAATGCAATTCAGAACAAGGAAGTAGCTTCCTTCATACTACAAATCTCAGTCAGCCAATGAATCAGGATAGAGACTATTTTTTTCCAGATATTTATTGTATCCTATAACTACTATTATTCTTCTAGCCATCTCTTTACTGACTTAAGCTACACAAGAATTCAGAAGACCAAGATATCTATATATCAATGGTATTGATCTTAGAACAATAGGTGACAGACTGGATCTTGAAATCCTGCCCCAGGACCTCCCTTTCTCATTGTGACTCCTATCAGACTTAGCAGTTTACATGTCTGTCTCCAGGGAGAAACTATAAGTTTGTAGAGGACAAAGCCCTTTGACTTGCTTGTTCATCTCAGTACATAGAAGGGGTTTTGCCTCAGTAAATACTCAGGCAATGGTCAATGGAATTGATGTAAGCTTCTACTATTCCATAGCTCTTCCCCATGTCCTAGTTTTCATAATAGTCACCAGAGGGTTTCTGATTCAACCTTGCCAGGTAATATTCCTCTTACAAAAGAATTAATTTTTTCCATACATTCCTAACAGTCATTCAGCCCACAGCCCAAAAATCTGGTTCCTCAATCCAAATATCCAGGCTTTTGAACACAAAGTGAGGACACCATACCTAGCCATCCCTCAGCGCAGAGAAAGCATGTGCCCTGGGCCAAGGCCTGGACTTCCACCCCAGCAGCTGCACCCTGAGTATGAGAACCAAGGACACCTGAGGCTTATCCTCTCCTTCCACCTGACAGGAAGATGGTTTAAGCTTTCTCCTGCACAATGCACAGGAGGTGGAAGAGGGAGGGAGACAAAACGAAGTGGTCAGGTTGATTTCATCAGTCCTAGCAGCAGCTCCTCAATATTTCTTTACGAAAAGATGTTTGGCAGCTTTAGCACAACATGCTCAGGCAGATTCCATTTAACAGGACATCTGAGCGGTCTTGGGGCTCCTCCTTCTTCCTTTCCCCCCTCTTTCTCTGATCCCCAGGAAAGATTTCTTTTATAAAATTGGATACTAATAGAGAAGGTTTATAGATTTAATTTCAATAAGTGTGTACTTTTCTTCAATATTAAGTGATTTTTTATTAATCATTTTCTTTATTAATCATAATATATCTTTCTAGATGTAGATGGACACAATACCATTTTTTAAATTTATTTTTAATGTGTTACTGAGGATCAAACCCAGTGCCTCACATGTGATAGGCAAACGCTCTACCACTGAGACACAACCCCAGCCCCAGTATTAAGTTCTTAACAGTAGATTTTATGAAATAAGTATACAATGCAGTACCCTTTTCTTTTAAAATAATGCTTGTCATCTGGTTTTGTTTTCTATTGGATATAAAAATAATATGTTCATGGTAGAAATTTTATGACATATATGTGTATATATATGCATGTACACACAAATATATGAGATATATACACATATATAAACTTAACTATATTTAAATGTTTTTCCCACATGTGTTACTTACGACTTTTAGTTAAATATGCATTAAATATTTTTATTAGTACATTTTCTCTCACAGCATATTTATTTGATCATATATGAATATATTATAATTATTAAACTTTTATTTAGTTCTATACTTTTTGATATTTAGTGTCTATTTCTTGATTATTACCTACAACACAATGACAGTTATCTTTTACAAGCTCTTCTGCCATAGGTATTCATATAGAACAAAGTGTATATATAACTGAAGAGAATGTGTTCTCTTTCTACTTGGGTGAGATATGACACTGAATTTTGCTTTTCAAACTTAGCCAATAGATTGGAGATTGGACTCTGGGAGGTTTAAGAGACTTACAGAGAATGAGGGAGAAAAAGTATAGTACCAAAACTATACTTGCCAGTTCTCTCTGCTCATTACAACCCACAGTTTACCATTGCCAAAATTCCTGCTTATTAAACAATCTGCCCTGAGACTCCCTCAGACTTTAATTGAGCCATAGTTTTCTTTAATTCTCTCATCCCTTTAATTACAATCCTAAAGCATCCAGAGACCCATGTGGATCAGTACATGAGCCAGGCCAAGTTCAACCAGTATAGTTCAACAGGTGAAAGTAATTAAACGGATTTTATCTATATAAGGACTTTGAAAAGAGCCAAGTAACGAATATATAGCAAGTTCCAAATTTTTTTCAGTTTTCCTTAATAATGTTATGACAACCATAATACCATTGTCTTAGGCCCTTTATTATAGAAACCAAATCAGTGTCCTCAGAAACAAAAATCTTTCCTCAGTAGAGGAATAAAATGAGAAAGGGAATAGAGGATTCTATTTTATGGACTGGGGTAAGAAAAGTCAAGAATGTTGATCTTGTCACATAACAATTCCTCAAATATTTACCGAAACTGGACAAGCTACGAGCTGTGCTCATTCCTATAAGAACATAATTGTAAAAAGAAAATATCAGTACTGGAAAAGTTACAAGTTAGTTGAGGAGGTAAGCAAATGGTGAACTGTTTAAGAAGTAGTCTTCCACCACAAGAAGACAATTATTGCATATTGGTCACTGGCTCCTTGTCTCAGTGGGTTCATGGGGATAGGGAGATGACCCAAATTTTTAATGTCATCAACATCCACACTCACCTAACAACATGAGCAAGGAAAGACCTGTGGAGGGTGGAAACCCATTTGACACCTAAGCTCAACCTCCAGGAATGCACACATAGTTAAATGATAGACATATGAAATCATGACTAAGTAGTTATTAAATGAATTAAATATGCAACAAGTACTAACATATTTCAAAATACAAAAAAAAAAAAACACTTCTAGTGGAGTTGGTTAACATGAGCTTCAGGAAGAGAACCAGAAGGCAATTGGACTATGAAGAATTTTCCCTTCTTGTAGTACAAATATAGTTGCTAGGGGTGCTGAATTGAGTTTCAAGGATGATCTTGAGGTAACACCACTTAAATAAAGGGGCTGATACTCCACTAGGTCTTCACAAATGTTTGGTGAGGGTCTATTGTGAGCTACATCATATGCCAAACTGTAGGTATATAAAAATTCATTAGATGTATAACTCCACTCCAGTTATTGTGAGATGAAGAAAATAATATTTATAATGCTGTATAGTTTACAAACCTTATTTGTATCTATTATATGAAGCTTAAATAAAACATTGTTAATCTGGTGTTATTACCTCTATCTCATCTATAAAAACAACACAGAACAAAGCAAAATCCAAACAAGAAGATCAAGGGGAGTTTGTTATATTCCCTAAATTGCAAGGATATGTAACTTATTCTTATTTTAGAAATTTAATATTCCAACAATTAGGTAACATAGATCCCAGCATCTGGGAATAAATTGTCTGCTTTCTATGACATTTACTAAGAGCCAAGGAGTTGATTTAGCTCATTAGTCAGTTATGCATAATTTCCATGTATTTTCATCAAATTTTGTATTGAAACATTTATTATAGTTTTTGCCAACATTTTGTAACTTTGTATAAGTTTTAGTCTCCTATGTCTTATTATTTGTTATAATGTAAAATCTAAGTCATGTTATTTTAAAAATACTTTTTAACTTCATGCTTACTAATAGAAATTAAATAATTATCAATATTTAACCCATATTACTATGGTTTGGATGTGGTTTATACCCTCCAGAACTCATGCTGAAATTTGGTTCCCAGTATAACAGTGTTGAGAGGTGGTGGGACCTTTTAAGAGGTGTTTGGGTAATGAAGGCAGAGCCCTCATGAAGGGATGAATGCTCCTTCATAGGATAGGGTTAATTCTTGACAGAGGGATTACTTCCTCTAGCTTTCAAAGGACTTTATTAGTTACTGCCAGAGTGGATTATTATAAAGCAACAAGACTGCCATTTGTGTTTATCTCTTCCTCATATATTTGCTTGTTCTTCTGTTTTTCTGCCATGTTTTGGTGCAGTATGAGGCCCTTACCAGATGCAGCAACCTGGTCTTGGATGGGTAGCCTCCAAAACTGTAAGCTGAATAAACTTCTATCCTTTACAAATTATCCAGTCTTGTGTAGTCTGTTATAATAACAGAAAGGGAAATAAAATTATCATTTATGTCAATAAGTAAATATCTGTGAGGTCCAATGATCTGGCAATTGCTAAGAAATTTAAAGACAGGCTGCCATGTTAATTTTAGAAAATATTTTTGGAGAAATTATTGTATTCAATCATTGTACTGGATACTTTGTGTATTTCTTGCTGCATTCAATGCTCAAAACAAACCTCTAAGTTTGAAATACTAGATTCTATTTTGCAAATGAGAAATGCTCTCAGAAACATTTAAAAGCTCCCCTAAGATCATGTTCCTGAAAACTTAAAGAACCAGGACATAGCCAAATGAAGGCTTTTTACCCCAGCATTAAAAAGTAGAAAATGTAGTTGTCCACAACATTGTTTTACTTTTTTTGTTTTGCTGATGTTGGTCACTATGACCAATCTAAACATCTAAAATGAAATATTGTTCATTTATTTTTAGGGGTACTTGGGATTGAACTCAGGGGTATACTACCACTGAGCTATATTCCTAGCCCTTTGTATTCTTTGAGACAGGCTCTTGCTTACTTGTTTAGGGTCTCACTAAGTTACTGAGGCTGGCCTTGAACTTGCAGCCCTCCTATCTCAACCTCCCTAGCTGCTGGGATTACATTTTTGCTCCAAAATTCCCTTTGTTGTTATCCTCTTTATGTATTTGCTGATAGAAACAAGATTTTGAAATATTTTAATGAAATAATCAGTAAGACCATTACTACTGTAATAAAATCCCTGCATTTTTCAAGATGGTGAAATAAAGAAGTTTGCTTTCCTGTCTGCTCCATGGTGTGAAAACAAGAAAACAAATAGGGGACTTTACTGGGATTTAATGCTGGACATTTCAAAGCAGATCTGGGACTGAGGAGGTTGTATATAATAAAATAAGAAATTCCCAGTGCTACTGCTGCTGCCATGGCCAGAAGCACCAGCCAGAACAGTCCCTCCAGGAGCAAAGTGGAGGGATAAGGGAATTAAAGAAACCTGCATTTTCAGGTGGCCTGAGTCATGCCTGGGTATGGAGAGACTGGAGAGCAAAGACCAACTAAACTGAAAAGAGTGCTGCATAATATCCTTATGCAGGAAAGAAGCCACATCTACCCCAAATGCTTTCAGAGGACAGAAGAAGAAACCATTTGCAGCTGCAGTACGGGAGCCAGCAGCTGAGGGAGATGATCCCTGGCAAACCCAAGTTTGGCCCAATATACACACCTGGCAAACCCACACTATACAACACAGCGTGTGCCTAAGTGACCAAGAGAAAACAAATGTCAAGAGGGGTTCACACAGGAAATACTGGTTGTGGAAACTCAGTCAGCTCCCCCCTCCCCATCTAATCCAGTTGGACTAGATGTTAGAGACATACCTGGTTGGGAACTGGAAGGAGCAGGAGAGGGAGAGATGGAGTTTGGAGACTGAACCCAAGAGATGAGGAAACTTGGGATCTGCAGGTGATGGAGGAGACTAAGAATTGGCTCCTCCACTGCATGATGGAAACCAGGGGAGACCCCCGGGTTGCAGTCATCCGGGGTAGACTGGCAACTGCGGGGCCCTGGAGATGTGCTGATTTAAAATCTTCAGACCATTTACCATTCAACAAATAATCTAGAGAAGTCATAAGCCTAGACCTTGCCTCCAGGAGTTCTGCCTACAGGATTTTCACCTCTACTCCAGCAACTCCACTCTGAGGTGGAGAAGGCGTCACTCTTCAGGTCACACCACCTGACACTGCTAAGAAGGGAAGCTAAGAATCATTTGAACACCAGTGAAAACAATTCTTTAACTTTTCATCAATACATTTTTAGTATAAATTTAATTTTTTTTCTTTTCTCTGTTTACTTGTGACCTGAACGGTTCATGAACATTCATACATATTCATATATTTTTTTCTTTCACTTCCACCATTTTTAAGGCCAGTTATTTTTCATGAATCAGTATTTTGATTAATTTAACAACTAGGATGTTTGGTTGGTATATTTTTATTTTATTTTAAATTCTTTAATTTTTTTAATTTTAAAAATTTCTACTTTATATATATTTTTTCTCTCACTTGTCTGTTTCCCATGATTCTTTTTCTTTAATTTTTTTTCTGCTAACAGCCAATTTCTGCTGTTCCTTCTTTCATTCTTATTTAATTTTTACTTCTATTTTCTCTCCTCCTCTCTCATAATCATCACATTCTATACCTCTTTGATTCTCTCCCTGTCCACCATTTGAAATTATAAATCCTTTTACAAACTTACTGTAATTACTGTGGGCTACAATTGATCACATCATTTGTGTTTATTATGATAATAAATATTGTAGATATCATAGCAAGAATTATTTGGTTTAATGCTCTGTACTGTTTTCATTGGTTATTGTTATTATTTGTCTCTCCCTAATAAGTGAGGTACTGGAAACCTTCAAGGACACTAAAGTCCACAGGGTAGAAACTCTACTGCCTCAGATCCATGTTAGATGGGTAGACATACAAACAGCATGAAAAAGCAGTGGAAAAAATTGCCCCAAACGAACCAAGATACTCCAATAACAGAATCCATTGACACTACTGAGGAAGAAATGTCAGATAAGGAGTAAAGAATGTACTTAATTAAACTTATCTATGAAGTAAAAGAGGGTATAAGGGGGGAAGTCAGAGAAAGTGAAAGATCAAAAAAAGAAGTGAAATCAAGAAGTGAAAGATCAAATGAATATTTAGAGATTCTTTTAAAAAAAGGGGAGAGAGAGAAATCCTTAAAATGAAGAAATCAATAAACCAAAATAAAATTCAATTGAAAGAATCACCAATAGACTAGACTACTTGGAAAACAGAATTTCGGAGAATGAAGACAAAATACATAATCCTGAAAATAAAGTTGACCATGGAGGAAAGATGTTAAGAGACCATGAACAGAACTTCCAAGAAATATGGGATAATATGAAAAGACAAATATAAGATTTATTGGGATAGATGAAGAATTGGAGATACAAACCAAAAGAATGTATAATCTTCTCACTGAAATAATACCTGAAAATTTCTCAAACCTTAAGAATAAAATGTAAAATCAAATGCAGGAGGTTTACAGGACCCCAAATATATAAAATTACAATAGACCTACACCAAGACACATTATTATGAAAATGTCTAACATACAGATAAGAATAGAATTTTAAAGGCTAGCATAGAAAAACGACATGTTGCATTTAGGAAACCCATCCAGATTTCAGCTGATTTCTCAACCCAGATCCTCAAAGTTAGGATGTATTGGAATAATATATATCAATCTCTGAAGTAAAATTAATGCCAGCCAAGAAATCTACAGTCAACAAAATTAATCTTTAGAATCAACAATGAAATAAAAGCCTTCTTATGATAAACATGTGTTAAAATGATTCACAACTAGAAAGCCTACACTACAAAACATACTAAAATATTTCATGAAGAAGAAATGAAAAATAAAAGTGAAAACCAGCAAATAGAACTTACACTTAACGAATAGTCAATCAAAGGAAAAACAAATTCAAATTAAAACTGAGAAAAAAATCAAAATGAAAGGGAATAAAAATCATTTCTCAATAATAATTTCTCAACAATGAATGTAAATGGCCTAACATCATCCAACAGAAAACATATACTGGGAGATTGAACTGAAAAACAAGACTCAAAACTATGTTGTCTCTAAGAGACTCATCTCATAGGCAAAGACATCCACGGACTGAAGGTAAAAGGATGGGAAAAAGCTTATCATTCACATGGATCTTGTAAACAACCAGGGGTTTCTATGTTCATATCAGATAAAGTGGACTTCAAGCCAAAGGTAATCAGAAGGGACCAAGAAGGTTGTTTCATACTGTTAAGGGAATTTTACATCAACAAGACATAACAAACATAAATATTTATGCTTCAAACAATGGAGCATCTACATACATCAAACAAACCCTTCTCAATTTCAACAAGCAAATAGATCACAACACAATCATACTGGGTGACTTTAACATGCCTCTCTCATCACTGGGTATATCCTCCAAACATAAACTAAATAAAGAAGTTATAGATTATAGATCTAAAAATGCAATTAATAATTTAGACTTACCAGACATATATGCAATATTCCATCCATCGATGACTGAATACACTTTCTTCTCAGCAGCACATGGATCCTTCTCTAAGAGACCATATACTAGATTGCAAAGCAACTCTTAGCAAATAAAAAAAAAATAGAGAGAATACCTGCATCTTATCATATCATAGTGAAATAAAATTAGAAATCAATTATAAAATAAAGCATAGAACTCTAACTCCTAGAGACTAAATAACATGCTATTGAATGATGAATGGATAGAAGAAGAAATAAGGGATTGTTTTACTCAGCTTTTTCACTGCTGTGACTAAAAGAGCTCACCAGAACAATTTTAGGAAAGAAAAGTTTATTTGAGGGCTCACAGTCTTAGAGGTCTCAATCCATTAAAGGCCAGCACCATTCCCTGGGGCTTGAGATGAGGCTGAACATTATAACAGAAGAGTGTGGGAGAGGGAAGCAGCTCATATGATGACCAGAAAGCAGAGAGAGAGAGAGAGCTCCATTCACCCAATATAAATATATACCCCAAAGCCATGCCCCAATTCCCACCTCCTCCAGCCACACCCTAGTACATCAGTTACCACTCAGTTAATCCCTGTCAGGTGATTAATTCACTAATTGGGTTAAGACTCTCACAATACAATCATTTCTTCTTGGAACATTCTTGCATTGTCTCACACTTGAGCTTTTGGAGAACACCTCACATCCAAACCATAACAGGGAAAAAACTAAAAAAAATACTTAGAGGTAAATGAGAATAGTGACAGAACTTATCAAAGTATCTGGAACACTATGAAGGCAGTTGTAAGAGGAAAGTTCTTTGCATTGAGCTCTTCCTTAAATAAGTGGAAGTCACCAAATAACTTAACATTATATCTTAAAGCATTAGAAAAATCAACACCAAAAGCAGTTCAAGACAGGAAATAGTTAAAATCAGAACTGAAAAAAATGAAATTAAAACAAAATATCATAAAATCAATGAAACAAAAAGTTGGTTCTTTGAAAAAATGAATATAATTGATATACCCTTAAACAAGCTAACAAAGAGAAAGAAAATTCAAATTACTAAAATTCATGATGAAAAAGGAAATATGATGATGAACACTACAGAAATACACAAGATAATCAGAAACTATTTTTAAAATTTGTATTTCAATAAAATGGAAAAGATTGAAGACATTGACAAATTTCTACAGATGTGTGACCCATCAAAATTTAATCAGGAGGACAAAGAACAATGAATCAGATCAATTTCTGGCAATGAAATTGAAGATGCCATCAAAAGCTTACCAACAAAGAAAATCCCAGGACAGATGGATTTTTAGCTAAGTTCTACCAGACCTTTAAAGAAAAACTAAATCAATATTCCTCAAATTATTCTATCAAATAGAAAATGAGGGAACCCTTCCAAACTAATTCTATGAAGCTAAAAAGCTATATATGCTAAACCCAAGGCCAACATCATTCTAAATGGAGAAAAACTGAAAGCACTGCCTCTAAAAACTAGAACAAGACAGGGGTGCCCTCTTCCACCACTTTCTACTCAACATAGTCCTTGAAAGTCTAGCTAGAGCAATTAGAAGAAAGAAATCAAAAGGATAAGTACAGGAAAAGAAGAGCTCAAACTATCCCTATTTGCTGACAACATGATTCTATATTTAGAAAACCTAAAAACCTCCACCAGAAAACTTCTAGAACTCATAAATGAATTCAGCAAAATAGTAGGAGATATAATTAATACCCATAAATCACCTATATACCAATGATGAATCAACTGAAAGAGGAATAAGTAATACTATCCCATTCACACTAGCCTCAAAAAAAAAAAAAAAAAAAAAAAAAAAAAAAATTCCTGGGAATCAATCTGACAAAAGAGGTAAAAGACCTCTATGATAAAAACTACAAAACACTGAAGAAAGAAATTGAAGAGGATTTCCAAAAATGGAAAGACCTCCCATGTTCTTGGATAGGCAGAATTAATATTGTCAAAATGGCCATACTACCAAAGGCACTATATACATTGAATACAATCCTATTAAAATTCCAATGACATTCTTCATAGAAATAGAAAAAGCAGTTATGAAATTCTTTTGGAAAAATAAGAATCCCATAATAGTCAAAGCAATCTTTAGCAAGAAAAGTGAAGCAGGAAGCATCACAACACTAGACCTAAACTACACTACAGAGCTATGGTAACAAGAATGTCATCGTATTGACACCAAAACAGACATGAAGACCAATGATGGAACAGAATAGAAGACACAAGAGACATACCCACATAAATACAGTTATCTCGTACTAGACAAAGTCCCCATAAACATAGTTCGAAGAAAAGATAGCCTTTTCAACAAGTGCTGCTGGGAAAACTGGAAATCTGTATGTAATAAAATGAAATTAGATCCCTAGCTCTCACTTTGCACAAAACTCAACTCTAATAGGATCAAGGACCTAAGCATTACACCAGAGACCCCGCGCCTACTAGAAGAAAAGTAGGCCCAACTCTCCATCATGTCAGCTTAGGAATCAATTTCCTCAATAAGACTCCTAAAACACAAGAAGTAAAATCAATAATTAATAAATGGGATGATCTCAAACTAAAAAGCTTCTTCACAGCAAAGTAAACAGTCAAGAATGTGAAAAGAAAGCTTAAAAAATGGGAGAAAATCTTTGCCACCTGCAACTCAGATACAGCATTAATTTCCAGGATATTTAAAAAAAAAAAAAAAAAAAAAAAACCTCAAAAAATGTAACACACAAACATACACACAATAAAACAAACACAATCAATAAATGGGAAAAGGAACTGAATAGGCACTTCACAGAAGAAGAAATATGAATGTTCAACAAATATATGAAAAAATGTTCAACATCACCAGCAATTAGAGAAATGCAAATTAAAACTAAACTGCAATTCTATTCCACTCCAGTCAGAATGGCAATTCAAGAATACAAGTAACAATAAATTGGTGAAAATGTGAGGAAAAGATTCATTCATACATTGCTGGTTGGATTGCAAATTGGGTGCAACCACTCCGAAAAGAAGTACGGAGATTCCTCAAAATCTTAGAAGGGAACCATCATTTGACCCAGTTATTTCACTACTCAGTTTATACCCAAAGGACTTAAAATCAACATGCTATAGTGATGTGGCCACATCAATGTTTACAACAGCTTAATTTACAATAGCTAATCTATGGAATTACCCCAGGTGCCCTTCAACAGCTGAATTGATAAAGAAAATGTGTTATATATACACAATGGAAAATATTACTTAGCCATTAAGAAGAATGAAATTATGGCATATGATGGTTTGGATGTGAGATGTCTCCCAAAAGCTCACGTGTGAGACAATGCAAAAATGTACAGAGGAGAAAGATTGGGTTGTCAGAGTCTTAACCCACTCAGTGAATTAATTCCATGATAGGGATTAACTGAGTGGTAACTGAAGTACTAGGATGTGGCTGGAGGAGGTGGGAATGGGGCATGTCTTTGGGGTATATATTTGTATCTGGTGAGTGGCATCTCTCTCTGCTTCTTGAATATGATGTGAGCCGCTTCCCTCGATTGTTTCCCTCCACCATGATGTTCAGCTTCCCCTTGATCCCCAAGGAATGGAGCTGGCCTTCTATGGACTAAGACCTCTGAAACCCTGAGCCATCAAATAAACTTCCTCCTCTACAATTGTGCTGGTTAGATTCTTTAGTAACAGCAGCGAAGAAAGCTAACTAAAACATGGCATTTGCCAGTAAATG
Organism: Tamias sibiricus; assembly: GCA_025594165.1. Classification (NCBI taxonomy): domain Eukaryota; kingdom Metazoa; phylum Chordata; class Mammalia; order Rodentia; family Sciuridae; genus Tamias; species Tamias sibiricus. The sequence continues at coordinate 80,064,651 of CM046668.1, forward strand.
GATGGAACTGGAGATTATCATGCCAAGTGAATGAGCCAATCCCCAAATACCAAAGGTGAAATGTTTTCTATGATATGCAGATGTGAAACACAATAAGGGGATGGGAACAATAGAAATTCATTGGATTGGACAAAGGGAAATGAAGAGAAGGGAGGGAAGATGGGAATAGGAAAGGCAGTAGAATGAATTGGACTTAATTTTCCTATGTTCATATGTGAATACAAGACCAGTGTACCTCTACATCATGTAAAGATCCTAGTTAGGATCCTAGAATGGGATCCTAATTAGAATAAGTTATGTTCCATGTATGTGTAATATGTCAAAATACATCCTACTTTCATATATATCCATATAGAACAAATACCACCTACCCCCTTTTTAGTTAAAGGGAAATTAAAAAAAAAAAAAAAAAAATACTTTGCAACTAACTTCAGCTGTTCTTATGCAAATGTGTCATCTTATCATCTGGGCCACCCTCTCCTTCCCATATTCCGCCCCCACAATGTACCTACTTTCAATGAAAACAATTGCTCTAACAGAAGGGCCTGGAGAGATTCTATCTCAAATAATATTACCAGATGATAAAATGATACCTTTCTTCTGGTAAATATGAACGATTATTGCAAATGTTATTTTTAATAACAATGCAACATCACATAATACTTACCAGCAATAGGTAGATGACCTGGAATCTGCCACTCACTGAGCTTAATTTTTCCCAATTTCAAGTCCCTCATCTTTATGAAAGGCCTGTTAATAACTGTACTGTCCATTCTACTGACCATTTGAGAAGAACAGAGAAGTTAATGGATGAGAATTAAAATATTTTGCACAAAGTATGAAAAACTGAAGTTTTGTCAATCCATCTAACATCTCCTTTATAATCTGGATCCTGTAGAATAGAACTTCATTTTCCATTGACACAGCCTCCTAACTTTCAAAGCAACCTAGGGACTCTAAGTTAGTTTCTAAGTCATTGTCAGGGTAATCAGCAATACACAATCTATCTTTGGTGCACCTCACAAACCTGACCCATACCACTTACAGTAGCTAATCATGGATGAGATGGGAGTTGTTCCAGGCTAGGGGCATCCAGTGTTTTTCCATGTCTTAATTTAATGACATAGAGTTAACCTCACCTTCATGTAAGATGATGTTTTGGAGAAACACTCCTTGTATAATTGACAAGGGGCAAGACAATGAACTGTAAGAGTCAAAGTCTAAAATTTTATACATGGCTTTGCTGCTAACTATTTCTATGATCTTAGGCTTGTTGTGTTCCTGGACTTTGTTTTTCTCATCTATATAATTAGAAGGTTGGATTAGATAATTGATATGTTTTATTTAACAAGCATTATTTGGAACCTACCATATGCCAAGTCACACTGTTGGAGTTAATGTTATACAGATAGATGAGACTATGTTCCCTGCTTCAAGGATTGCAACATCTGGTACCGGAGACAGGCACAAGCCAATAACAATATTTCAATGTGATGATCTCTAATGACTATTCCAATTATGAATTAAAATAAATGTTTCCCTTCACCTTGTAACATATGTGTATGTATGTTGTGTGTGCACGTGCATGCGTGCGCGCACACACACACACACGCAGAGTCATTCATGAATAAATTGACTGCAGGAAAGTTTAAGCAGATATACTCTAAATGATAACTGTCAATTAAATAAGTGCTATCACAGAAGATAAGAATTATAATATTTTCCCATTGGATTTCAATTACACTTACTTTGCCCATATAGAAACAAACTAATTGTGAGAGGTTTATAAATGATTTATTAATATTGAATAAATGGCAGCAAAACATTTCCAGTTATTTTCATTATTATTAGTCCATTTCTGAAGCCAAGTGGATCCTTGTTCAGACCTCTGCACTTGAATGTTTCCCACTATTATAGCAACCAAGTAGTGACTGTCTTTGATGATTTTTATTTTCCAGCTGTGCAGTAAAGAAATTGGAGGATTCTCTAAGAACAATTACATAGAAGGGTATCAAGTCTCAGGATTCAGACTCAGAGTCTCTAAGTTGATTTGATTCCTTCCTCTGCTACAAATGTATATCTCAGATAATAAACTACTCCAGGAAAGTCACTTGATCTCTCTCTATGACAGTTTTTTTTTTATTTAATTAAAAAATGATTATTTTTCTTTACCTCACAGGAAAGTGGGGAAACTAGGAATGTTTGCAGTGCTTCAAAAATGTACACTTGCTCAATGGGGGTATATATTTGGGGGAGCAAAATGGGAAATAGTTGTAAGTGTTAGGAATCAGAAGTCTCCATGCACAATGTATTCACATCATTTCAGAGCTGCAGGGGACTTGGAGATAACTTAGTCCCATCTTCTTATTTTATAGATGAAGAAACAAAAATCCATTGGAGAAAACACTAAGCAAGATGTGCCCTATATTGGCTGTACGTGCACATACTTGAGCCAAATGCTAACAACTAGAAGTAATAGTCACACAGGCATTTCATAAATTTGGAAATGTTTAGGACAATAACTGTTTTCAAAGACTCTTACTGTGTTTTGACATTTCTGCATTGAATACTTACATAGTCTACTAATTCACTGGGCACATTCTTTCTGGATATCCTCAAGCATGCATTTCCTAATCAACATAGGTTATCTTTGCCTACTTTTACATTTTCTATTAATAAAATAATAATCTACATGTTGATTTTTTAATCTAGTTTCTTTGTCAATATCTATGTGACACTCATCAATGTTGTTGTATAAACCTTCCATGTTTTGTTTTGTTTTGTTGCATAGTATTTCGTTGTATGACTTTATTACCATTTATTTATCCACTTATCTCTAATGCCACCTCTGTTCTAAATCAAGCATCTGTTTACGTGGAAATCAGTTCCTAAATTCCTCATCCTGTTCATTCAAAGGATGAATTAGATAAGGGCAGCAGTGACTTCCAGGGTCAGGTGGTAACTGGGATTAAAAAAAAAAAAAAAAAAAGTAAGCCATGTAGATGTGCAGGTGAAAGTCATTCAGTCAAAAGGCAGAGACACTCCTGTGTAGACGAAGAGATGTAGATGCCAGCCAGCGGCGTGGAGTTTGAGAAGGAAAGGAATGTGCCAGAAGGTTAGGCTGCTGAGGCAGGCAGGAGATAAAGTAGAAGCCTTTACTGCCAAGGATGCCTGGGGGCAACAGGAAGTCATGAGAGGGTTTTGATGAGAATGAGGTGATCTGATATGCATGGAGCAAATTGAACTGAGAACTGCCCACTCTAACGTTCCTTGTCATCACTCCATTCAGAAAAGAAAAATGTTTCTTTTTACAGTAGGCCCATATCTTCCAAAGATTTACAGACTTCTGGAGAAATTCCAGTGTAATGCTCCAAGTTCAGAACCAACTGTTCTTTGGAGAGAGGAAGATTATAAACAACACTTCACTTTTGAGCGTATATGTGATTTCCTTTTGTCCGTGGGGAAAGAAAGACACAACCCTGGATTTTTGGGAAATCAGGCTGATTATAGAGGCAGAGAACATAATTACTTCAATAATGAGCTGTCTTAGAAACCAGAATTTCCACTAAGAGAAGCGGTCATGAGACATTACAAGAAAATCCTCCCCAGCTGGAACACTGAACACCAGTTCTGCAAAGAATTGTAAATTAGTTAAAATGAGTACAACTCTTTGCTAAGAGATCCTGCTTAGGAAAAATCATAAACCAATAACTTAGATCACTAAATGCAGCTTGTCCCCAGTTAAAAGTGGCTCCATTCTCTGGGATCTTTAATGAAAATTAGCTCAAGGATAGCACTTTCTCATACGGTTTGAGATTTCAGATTCAAAGCCCAGGATTCATTAGGAACCTTGAATCATTGATAATGTATATTTTCTCCTCTGTTCCTGCTTACTTTTGAGCATTTTTAAATTATTTATCTTTTACCTTCAATATCCTTTTTTCAAACTGGTCTTTGTGTCTATCTTACATGATTGTTCATTCCCTACTCAGTGAGAATTTTAAGTAGATCGCAAAAAAAAAAAAAAAAAAAAAAAAAAAAATAGCATTTTAGTCAGAGGGACCTTGATACTACCCTGCCACTTGCTAGTGGCCTAGGCAATGAGATCTCAGTGGATCTCCATTTGTTTCTCTCTTGGAGTCATAAGGTCCTTGTGGGAGTACTCTGTTCTTTTAACAATTTACTCTCAGCCTTAGTCATACATTAAAATCAGCTGGAGAAACTTTTAAATAAGATCTTTATCAGGGTCTTTTCCACAGAGATTCTGCTTTAATGGATTGAACCCAGGGGCACTTTTCTGGTGAGCCACATCCCAAACACTTTTTATTTTTTTATTTTGAGACCAGGCCTCACTAAGTTGCTGAGACTGGCTTTGAACTTGCCATCCTCCTGCCTCAGCCTCCCAAACCACTGGGATTATAGGCATCGGCTACTACACCTGGCAGCATTTGAATCTTTTTAAAAACTCAAGTGATTCTAGTGTAGAGCCATAGTGGGCAACCACTGCCTTAAACCAAACCATAGAAATGAACAAAATAAACTAGATAAGAGGCACACTGCAGTGCCTTTCCCACTGACCTAGCTAACAGATCACAAAAATAGCTTAGAGGGAATCTCAGAAAAAACATCAGGCTCTCTTGCATCTCTCTCTAGTGCTGGCATGAGAATTTCCCAGCAGCAGCAAGGGAATGGGGAAATCGCACTTCAGGGTGGAAAGCTTGCTTCCCATCCTTACCCCATTTTCCCTTCCTTTTTTCCTTCCTCCCTCCCTCCCTGTCTTCCGTAATACTGGGGGTTGAAGCCAGGGCCTCAAACACTGAGCTACACCTCCAGCATTTTTCATTTTATTTTTGAGACAAAACCTTGTTTAGTTGCTCAGTCTGGCCCTGAACTTGCAATCCTCCTGCTTCACTTCCTGAGCTTCTGGACCTATCTATAGGCATATGCCACTGTGAGTCCCCTGGCAAAATATTACCAACTACAGGAAAGAATACTGGAACAGAGGAAGGAAGGAATTTCATCCTTTTAACTCCTTATGTGTCAGAAGTACCCTGGAAAGAGCATCCTGAAGTCCCAGAACTGCTACTTTTGAAAGCTCATTCTCTTAGGAAATTTAGGAAATAATGAGCTTTTCCAGGAAGCTTTCCCCTTTGGCCCTGGAAAAGCATCTTATGTTAAGATTGAGAACTACCATTTTGGGCATGCTTGCTGAAAGTTGAGTGCACTGCTCAGCTTGCACACAGATAGTGAGTATCGGTCTGTATGGGGGATTTTGCCAGCTTTCCACGGGAGGGTGAAGTGGGGCTTCCCCTGAGGACAATGGCACATACCTATTTGCCTGCCACACACTGAGATTTCTCAGCCCCCACTCTGCTGTGTGCTAAATGATTCTCAAACTTTAGCATACACCAGAGTTACTTAGGAAGCTTACAGTTTAACTACATACAAAGCCATAAATATGAGCTTAATAAGTTTTAAGAAACATTAATCATATGAATAATACTAAATAAACCATAAACACGTAGGTAAAAATGCTCACCCCATTAAACAAAGGCTCCTGTGTTATCACCCTAGAATTTCTGATTCAGAAGGTCTATTGAGGGGCTCTATAGTTCCTAACAAGTTCCAGGTGATGTTGATGCTCTTGGTCTGGTGACTCCCCTCTGACATCAGTCTTCAAAGGCATTCACAGTGCAGCTTCTCAAGCTGGGTTATCAAGTATCAGATAGGTTTGCTCCTATCCTGTTTATGATGTTCTTCTTTTTAAGGTAAAGGAAATATTAGGTAACTAATGAAATATGAATGAAAATAAAAGAAGTCTCTCTGAAAGGCAAGTCAAATATTTTTGCAAATACTCTGTAGAGCATTGTTTTTGTATTCATTTTTCTTTGTAAAAAAAATATTGTCAGGTTAGTTGCTTGTTGAGTAAGAAGACCCATCAATTAACGGGAAAAGAAGGAGGAGATAGAAGTATAAAACTCTAACCTCTGAATCCAGGGTGTTTCCTAGGTATTTTATAATTTCTTTGGACTTCTTTAAAGATATCAAAACCAGAAAAGGCTTTGGCACTGTATCAAAATATCATCAACTCCCTGTGTTTACACATATTTTACATTTTTTAAAATGTCTCTGAAAAATCTTCTGAAAAGGTGTCTATCATTTTAACTTTAATTCATATATTTTAAACATTATTCATTATTATTCATATACATTTAATTCATAAAACAACTGACTGATCATGGAGGTCTTTCAATACTGAACTTAGAACTTACTAATTATTTTTTCACATAGGAATTATGGAGATTCCTCTTCACATTAACTACTAAAAAGTAGAAAAGTAAACTAATTTGGAGGTAGGAGAATATTCTGCAGCAAAAGAGAAAAGATAGACATATTCTAAGAACTTGGAAGAATAGACTTTTATATATGAATGTGCACACATACACTCACACATAGCAACATCTGTATATCTCTAGACAGGCACATCACAAATATTGTTACACTGGTTTTTGTTAGTAAATTGCTTTTGACTCCTGTATCCAATATTCAATTTCATAGAGTTTTTAACATTTATAAATTATATAATTTTGTATTTGTTTAATATAATAGCTTTTCCTTTAAAATGGATGGTGTTATTATTATAAATATTTCTTGGAGATTTCAGGAAGAATTTTCTTTCTTGTATTCAAAGTTGGATACATATGTAATAATTAATATTTAGTACCTAGTTGATTACATGGTGTCATTATTTTGACATCTTGTTCTATTTAATCTGATAATGTTATACTAAAGTCTTCCTAAACAACTGTTTCCTGTTCTACTTGGAAAACTGATAATTCTTGAAGCAACAACTGACACATTTTTTAAATCCCATATTCTAGAACTTACTTCTACTTTAGTAATAATGTCTGCTGTGTTGCAAATATTTATATTGCATATGTTTATAGTTTATGGAAAACCAAGCCTGATGGTTTGTTTTAACAACATTTTTTCCTGAAGTTCATATAGAAGAAAGAATATTTCAGCCAGATGCAGTGGCACATGCCTATAATCCCAGCCCCTCAGGAGGCAGGGCCAGGAGGGTCCATAGTTCAAAGCCAGCCTCAGCAACTTAGCAAAGCCCTAAGCAACTCAGTGAGACCTTGTCTTTAAATAAAATACAAAAAAAGGCTGGGGGTATGATTCAGTGGTTGAATGCCCCTAAGTTCAATATGCAATACAAAAAAAAAATTAGAAATATTTTTAAACTGGATAATAGTTTCAAAGTTATTAAATAACAGTGGGAAAAATAAGTAGTTATGAAAACACATTAACAAGTCACAATGTGACAGGTTGGCAAAATAGAGACATCCAGTACTGGTCTGCTTCTCCATGGGATAGTACCTAAACAAAGGTATGGGCAGGTGAGTGGCCATGATCGAGCACTGGGAATTGACTACAGAGAAAATGAAGCCTGGTATAATCCAGAGATGAGGGAGAATAATAAATCAAGAGAAGTGGAACGTGTGGGCACCTGGCACCTTGATGGGGAAAAGAGTAAAGGTGAAAGAGAAAGCCACACTATGGGACAGAAGGCGGCACCCTACAGATAGATAGCTTAAACAAATAAGTGACCTGAAGTCTCCACAACAAACTAGCTTTAGAAAAGAAATTCACTACATCTCTTAGCAAACCTAGGGCACTACTGCTGGAAGCCATTTCACAAAGGGCCCTTTCGTCTGAGACTACATTGCCCTGGGGGTCAGAAAACCCAGCATAAGCACACCTAAGGGTGCCTGTGAACACCATGCTGCATTGACTGGGCAGGCAGTAGCCATGCAAGACAGTCTTGGCTTGGGGCTGCCTCTGACACAAATCTGTTGAGAGCCTTTATGTTGTACAGAGCACAGGCTGTGGCAGAGAGAGAGTGGAGGACATTGTCCTTTGGAATCAGAGGTTCCACAAACCTTCCCTCTGTGGCTTGAAGCAACACCACTCATGTGTGGTTTCATGTGAGGAGGCAGAACTGAAGTTGCCAGGATAGAGTAGCAAAGTACTTGTCTCCTACAACAACCCCCCCTTCAAAGAACTCAGTGGGTCAAGGGCCTGCCCTGCTTAGAGGCAAGCAGGGATCTTCTTGGGTTTAAGCATTTGCCACCTTCCCAGTTCACAGACTAAAAACTTCCTGAGAGGATACACACGATGTAGCCAGCATTCCACCTTATCCCATGAAGCAAGAAATGTCTGCTGCAGTGTGCATTCTGTGCTAATTTATTTGGTGAGAGCTGAGAGGGACTTCAACAAGCTATAGCCATAACCCACAAGTCCACTCACAATTTTTCCTGGTCGGGTTCTATGTTAGAAGACCCAGACAGAAGATTAAGATAGGCATAGCCTGAGATCATCTTCCCTCACTTGCATTTTCAAGTACCTTGGCTATGGAGAATTTTTTACTCTTGTTTTCTGTTTGTTCTACCTCTTAACTTTTATTTATTTTTAAATTTTATTTTACTTTATTTTTAACTTTTTTTTCTGATTTTTTTGTTCTTTCTCATTTTCTCCTTTTCTTTTAATTTATTTCTTGCTTATCTACTTTTATTTATTTTTATTTTATTTTATTTTATTTATTCATTCTGGTGCTTGGAATTGTACCCAAGACCTTATGCATATTGAGCATGTATTCTGCATCTGACCTATATTCCTAGATCAACCCAGAGAAATTAAGCCCAGTCAGGCCACAGCCCAGCTCTGCTCAAACCTTTCTTGGTGCTTCTACTTAAAGAAAAGGGGGATAACCTCAAGATGTTAACCCATACCTAGGTGGTCACAGCTGAGATCCTGCTCATTGGCAGATACTACCACAATTGTTGAGAGAGACAAAGTTGGGGGGGGACAGTGATTGTTAGCACTGCACCTGCAGAGTCCTCTACATCCATTGTGACTGCACCTGGTGAGATTTCATAGGGCTTATAAGCATGAACGTGAGTTCCATAGAAGAGGAGCTATGATTTTAGCTCTCTAGTACCCCCCATGAAGCATCTAGATCTCTACCAGTCTTCAATTAGAGGGCAAGGGCTTCAGGCGCTTCAATATGAGTCAAACAACCAACATCAAGATTGCTTTCAAGTAACAGCTTCTATCAACAGTGCCTGTGGAAATCCCCAACTTCTTATAGGGGCTATCACTCCCATAGTAGGAGTAACCACAGGGAATGCATCACCCATAGTCTGATTCCCACATCTGCCTGAAGTACCAGTATCACTAATCTTACAAGATTCTCAGAGATAATAGGTCTTTCCCAATCTGATGCAGAATGCTCTGCACCCAAACCCATGAATCACAACCAAAGAAGCTAAAAGAAGATCATAGTGCAGATACAGATGGAGATAAACTTTAACATTAAACAATAAACCGACACTTCAAGACACACTGCCGAAAAAAACTTCATACCATGAAGGCCACAACATAAAAGCTAAATAGCCATCTCTGCACAAATCTCAACATTGAAACACGAGAAATATGAATAAAACATGGGAATATGTCACCTCCTAAATTGCATAATATCATGGTAACCGATTCCAAAGGTATTGAAGTGAACAAAATGCTGGAGAAAGAACCAAAAGAGTGACTTAAAAAAAAAGTGTTAATGAAATATAAGAGAATCCAAATAAAAAGTTGAATTAATTAAGAAAGACAACACAGTATATGAATGGATAATTCAATAGTTAGAAATTTTTAAAAGGAACTAAACTGAAAGCTTGGAAATGAAATGCTCAATAAATCAGATGTTAAAAAATCAGTTAAAAGCCCTCACAACAGACTAAATCAAAGCAAAGAAAGAATTTCCACGCTTAAAGATGAGTTTGATGAAATATTACATTTAGACAACAGTAATGAATAAAAAACAAGAAAGAATGAAGAAAGCATGTAAGGTCTCTGGGATGCCATTAGAACATCAAACATCAGCATAATTGGCATACCAGAGGGAGAAGAACTACCTGCTGAGGGCATAGTAAACCTATCAAGTGATACAAGAGCAGAAAATTCCCTAAATCTTGAGAAGTACATGAGTATACAGATACAATAGGAATTTTGAACTCCAAATAGACTTGACCAGAAAAGTGCCTCTCCACAACATATTATAGTTACTTGACAAAAAATACAAAATAAAAGAAGAATAGTAAAATCTGCAGTGCGGAAGTGCCAAGTCGCATTTAAAGGCAAATGCATTAAGCTATCAGCTGAACTCTAAAACCCAGAAGGGCACAGAATAATGTATTTGAATTCCTGACAGCAAACAACTACCAACCAAGATTACTATACCCAGAATATCCTTCAGAATCTAAGAAACTATAAAGACCTTCTAAGATCCACATAAACTAAGGGAATTCATGATCATTAGAACAGCATTAAAGAAAATGCCTAAGAGAATGCTATATGCAGAAGGTAAGAAATCATGAGAGCATATGAAGAATAAATCCCACTGGAAGAAAAGATATGCAAATGAGAAATAGGAAAGAATCAAACATTATCAATACAGTAAATCAGCAAATTTCAAATATGACTAAGAGAGGGGGCTTGGGCTATGGCTCAGAGGTAGAGTGCTGGTCTGGCTTGTGTGAGGCCCTGGATTCGATCCTCAGCACCATATAAATAAAATAAAGGTATTGTGTCCACCTACAACTAAAAAAATTTTTTTTGAAAAATGACTAAGAGAGGAATGAACAAGCATAGAATATTCAAAATAATGGGGGAAAAAATCAATAAAATGACAGCAAATGGGTACATAACTTTGAATAATAACTCTGAATGTGAAAGGTCTTAATTCTCCAATTTGGATTAAAAATATTACCCAACAACATCATGCATACAAGAATCTCACTTCACCTTCAAACACATACACAGACTGAAAGTGAAAGAATGGAAAATAGACATTTTAAGCAAAAAGAATCTACAAACAAGTAGGAATATCTATACTTATACCCAACAAAATAGAATCAGTAAGAAGAGATATAGAAGGTCATTATATGTTGATCAAAGGAATAATATAGGAGGAAATCATATATATATACATACACATATGTATATATATATATGTGTGTGTATATATATGTATATATATATATGTCAATTTTATGAGACGAACACTACTAGAATGATAGGGAGAGATATGCCCCAATACAATAATAGTGGGTTATTTCAATACCTGCATTTTACCAATACACAGATCATTTAGACAAAAAATCAGCAAAGAATACCATAGTTACACTGAACCATAGATCAAATAGACTTAACAGACATCCACAGAATATTGCACCAAGAGTTGCAGAATACACATTCTTTTCACCAGCACGTGAAACATTCTCTAAAATATCAGGCCACAAAGCAAGTCTTAACAAACTCAAAAATATTGAAATAATTTCTTGTATTTTATCTGATCACAATGGAATGAAACTAGTAATCAAGAGAAGATAAGCTGGAAAAAAATTATACAGGCACATGGAGATTTAGCAACATAATGTTGAAGAATTGTGGGTCATTGAAAGTCAGAGAGAAAATTTGAAAATTCCTAGAATAAAATGAAAATGAAAATACAACATACCAAAACCTGGGTATAAGGTAAATGCAGTACTAAGAGGGAAATGTATAGGGATGATTGTCTACATTAAAAAATAGAGATATCAAACAAATGATGCATTTCATGGTCTTAGAAAAACAAGAGCAAATCAAACCCAAACTGAATAGAAAAAAAAAAAAAAGAAAGAATAAAGATCACAGCAGAAATAAATGAAATAGAGGCTAAACAAATGATAAAAAATAACACTAATGAAACTAAGTTTTGATTCTTTGAAAAGAAAAACTGAATTGACAGAACTTCAACTAAACTAACCAAAAGAAAGAGATGGGATTGATTCAAACTAAAAAGCTTCTTCTCAGCAAAAGAAACAATCAGTGAGGTGAACAGAGAACCTACAGAATGGGAGCAAATCTTTACCACAAGCACATTATACAGAACATTAACTTCAGGATATATAAAGCTCTCAAAAACCTTTACACCAAAAAAGTGAACAACCCAATCAATAAATGGGCTAAGGAACTGAACAGACACTTCTCAGAAGATGATGTACAATCAATCAACAAATATATGAAAAAAATGTTCAACATCTTTAGCAATTAGAGAAATGTAAATCAAAACTACTTTAAGATTTATTCTCAGGCCAGTCAGAATGGCAGCTATCAAAAACACAAACAACAATAAATGCTGGTGAGGTTGTGGGGAAAAGGGCACATTCATACATTGCTGGTGGGGCTGCAAATTGGTGCAACCATCTGGAAAGCAGTATGGAGATTCTAGGAAAACTTGGACTAGAACCACCATTTGACCCAGCTATCACACTCCTTGGTCTATATCCAAAGGACTTAAAAAACAGCTTACTACAGGGACACAGCCATATCAATGTTTATAGCAGCACAATTCACAATAGCTAGATTGTAGAAACAACCCCGATGCCCATCAATAGATTAATAGATAGGAAAACTCTGGTATATATACACAAAGGAACACTACTCAGCAGTAAAAGAGAATAAAATCATGGCATTTGCAGGTAAATGTATGGAGTTGGAGAAAATAATGCTAAGTGAAGTCAGCCAATCCCAAAAAACCAAAGGTGGACTGATTCCTTTGCTATGATGATACTGAATTATAGTGGCAAGGGAGGGGGGATGAAAGGAATGAAGGAATGTTACATAGAACAAAGGGGAGGGAGGGAGGAGGGAGCAAGGGGATAGGAATAATGGCAGAATGAGTTGGATGTCAATACGCTAAGTACATGTATAAAAACTCAAATGGTGTGAAAATACTTTGTGTAAAACCAGTGACTTGGAAAACTGTGCTCTTTATATGTAATATGAAAGGAATTGCACTCTGCAAGCATGTATAACATATTAAATTAAATTTAAAAAGAGATGATGGAAATAAATAAAATTAAAACTGAAAAAGAAGATATGACAACAGATACCACTAAATTTGAAGGGTAATTAGGGAATATTTTGAAAAACTACATACCAATAAACTTGAAAATCTAGAAGAAATGGACAAATTACTGAAAATATATGACCACCAAAACTGAACAAAGGATATAAAACAATTCAAATAGATCAATATCAAATAATGAAATTGAAGCAATAATAAAATGTCTCTCAGCAAAGAAAAGTTCAGGACCAGATAGATCAAATGCTTAATTTTACTGAAGCAATGCTATTCATACTAGTCCTTAAAATATAAATGGAAGGAATCCTTCTAAACTCATGATACCAAGCCATTCAACTCTACAACCAAAACCTGACAAGGATAAAACAAAAAAGAAAACTATCATTCAATATCCCTGATGAATATAAATATAAAAATCCTCAACAAAATATCTACAAATCAAATTTAACAGCATATTGATAGTATCAAACATAATGATCAAGTTTATTTTATTTCAAGGGTGCAAGCATGGTTCAGTATATACAAATCAATAAATATAATAGATGACATAAATAGAATCAAAAATAAAAATCTTACAATCATCTTAATAGATGCAGAAAAAAATCTTTTATAAAATTCCACATCCCTTCATAATTAAAAGTCCTGAACAAATTTGCTATAGAATGAACACACTTTAACATGATTAAAGGCCAAATACAAAATACCTACAGCTAACATTATACTTTAGGGCAAAAACTGAAATAATTTCATCTAAAATCAGAAGCAAAATGAGAGAAGAGTATACACTCTAGCCATTCTTAATCAATATAGTTAGTACTTCATTGTTTTAATCAGAGTAATTAGGTAAGATAAAGAAAGAAAAGAAATACATATAGGAAAGGAAAGAGTGAAATATTTCCTTTATGAATATGATATGATTCTGTACTTAGAAAACCCCAAGGCTCCACCAAAATACTCTTGGAACTGATAAATAAATTTAGCAAAGTAGCTTTTCTAAAAATCAATAATTAACTTGATGAGGATACATTTAAAATAGCCTCACAAATGAAAAAAAAATAAAACACTCAGAAGTAAGTCTAACCAAGGAGATGGAAGATAATGAAAATTATAAAACACTGAAAAGAAAACCTGAAGAAACCATATAGAAGGCCAAAATATCTCCCATGTTCAAGGATTGAGAATTAATATTGTTAAAATGGCCATACTACCAAAATGAATGCTATGGTTGAGATATGAGGTGTTCCTCCAAAGCTCACCTGTGCAATAATGCAAGAATGTTCATAGGGTAATTGATTAAATTATGAGAGTTGAAACTCAATATGTGAATTAATCCAATAATTAATTGGGCAGTACCAGTAGATAGGTAGGTTTTAACAGGAGAGGTCACTGGGGATGTGCTTTTAGAGTATATATTTTGTTCTTAGTGGGTGGAGCTCTCTCTCTTTCATCTTCTTTGTGTCATGTCCTGAGCTGCTTTCCTCCTCCATACCTTTCTGCCATCATGTTCTGCCTCACCTTGGGCCAAAAGCAGTAGATTTGGCCATTTATGGACTGGAGACCCCAGAAACCATGAGCTCCAAATAAATTTTTCTTCCTTTAACAGGGTTCTTGTCAGAACTTTTGGTCACAGCAATGCAAAAGCTGACTAAAACAGAAATTGGTATTGATAAGTGAGTCATTGCTGTGACTAACCTGACCATGTGGTTCATAAGACTTTGGAATTCATTTGTGAAGAGATGAATTTTGAAAAGTTTAGACATGCAAGCTGGAAAATCTTTAGAATGTTTTCATTTATAGTTTTTTAAATTGGTGGGAAATTATCTAAATAATTTAATTTAAAAGTATGGATTTTTGAAGAGAAGCCTATCTGCATCAAAGATTTCATGTGCCCTTTCCACAGCATTGAGTTGATACTAAAAAGTGGCTTTCTAGTTCTGTTTACATTTAGTTGAAGGCATTTAACTAGGTTCCAGTGAATGGAATAGGGACAGAGTTAATGTAATCTACTCATAGGACTGGCCTGGGTCTCTTGGTTCAAAGTTTAGTTTTCCATTACCTTGAGCAAGTTACCTAACAATTTGTGCCTCAGTACCTTGTATGTAAAATAAATTGTAAAATGGTGCCTACCTCAGAAAGGTAAATGAGTTTAAAATGAGTTTATGCATATTCATTCTTAGACATATCTGGAGATCAGTAATTCAGAAAAATATAAGGATCACCAACTCTGTTAAGGATGCCAATACAGAGCAGAAGTTTTGTGCTTTGATTCATGGGTTCAGCCCTGGACAAACAAAGGAGATTCATACTGCCCAGGACACACCCTATTCCTTAAAAGTCAAGAGATCAGTGTTGAGATCATGGGAGGTGTTCACAGTAGACGGGAACCTGTGCTATTAGTGCATGTGACCCTCTCATGTCATCTGGTCATCCTGGAGCTCAGGAGACCAATCACCATAACCTCTGCAGAAAACCAAAAGAACAGCCATCTCTTTGCCTGGTTTCAGAGAGTTTGGAGGTGAACTCTTGTAAGGTCCCTGAAGCTGAGCTGTTTCTTATATGAGTAAAGTACTGGGGCTAGAAATTGAAATGGGAAGACAGTGAAGATAAAACCTTAAGAAAACACCCCTCTGAACTGGTCATGTTTATTGTTGCTTTGAAATAATCAATACATTTTAAAAAACATTAGCAAGTACTTAATAGAACTGTACAAAAAGTATCATTCTAGAAACACTAGCCAATTTAACCTTCTAAATAAACCAGTAAGAGGGGATATCTTATCTGCTACTTATCTATTTATACTGGGATTGAATGCCGGGACACTCTACCAGTGAGCTACATCTCCAGCCCTTATTATTTTATTTTATTTTTATATTTTATATTTTATTACAAGGTCTCACTAAATTGCATAGGCTGTGATCCTCCTGCCTTAACCTCCTGAATAGCTGGGATGTCAGGGATGGGCCACCAAACTCAGATTACATACAATTTATTGATGAGTTTTAGTAGCTTGCCTAAGGTCATACAGGTAGTAAATCATAAAACCTGAATTTAAATCCAGACAACATGACTCTGCATTCTGTTCCCTGAGCTGTTAAGCTTTGCTGTCTCTCTTACCACACCAAGGGAGAGATGTCCATTAATATTATTTTTAGTACTGCTTTATATTAGTATAGTATATGTAGTCCTGTAAAGCAACCACAGTGATTGACCATCTTTTCTCATCACAAAAGAAACAGACAAGACTGATATTAACTCTCATTTTATATTAAAAGAAATTGAAGACAGAGAATCACAATAACATTTAGAGGAGCACATAGTGGAAACTTAGGTCCTGGTTATTTTACCATTGGTGCACAATTATTTTATTCACTTCATACTACTTTTCTCAATTCTCTACGTTCTCTTAAGGGCAATATGAAATAAATTTTTTTCTTAGTTCCCTCTAATGTCACCAGAGTGATTAAATCAAACAGATGAACTTAAAAGTTAAGCAATTTTTTTAAATTACAAGGAATGCTTGATTTCAATCTCAGGTAACCCATTTACTTATTAAGAGTCATGAGGGCTTTTGAAGCTTGACACAATTGTACAGGATAACTGGGTAGAACATGGCAGTCCCTTTTCCCCTTTATCTTCAGCCAGCATGCTGGATTGCTCCTTTGCCAGCTAGTGAGGCAGGCATGTTGGAACACTGCACAAGCAAGAACCAAAAGATTTGTTGAAAGAGACCCTGGGGCTGCAAGAAGAGGACCTGAGTTCAAATCCTTTATGACATAAAATCTCAATTCACTGGGAGAGCCTCAAATCCTCTATTCATTTAGACCTCACTTTTCTCATCTTCTGAATATGGATATTTAAACAGGTAAAGGCTGCAGTCCCTCCCAACTTCTCAACTCTTTTAGTGGTCTGAGCTCTTCCCCGACCTATCCATATGACCCCCTAAGTTGAGTCCCAGTTTTCTCACCAATTATCCACGACTAAAGATATTTTTATGAGTATCTATGTGAATTAGTAAATACATAAAAGAAAATACTAAATACAGATGACTTTAAATATGAAATGTGCTTTATAACTTGTAAATACTACCATTAACTAATTAGAAAAAATTTTTAATTAAGATGTCAGCAAGTGAAAGAATTGCTAGTGATCCTCATAAAGATCTTAATGGGTTAAATGCTTGGACATCTGGTGAAATATTAGCCTCAGCTGTTTAAGTGACATCTTCTTGGGTCAAATTTCTCTCCTCTCTCCATTCCATCTGCTCACAGCTTGTCATGATAAACACTTCTGAGTTACAAAGCAAAAAGTACACAGCAACAAGACAGGCACAGCATCTTGGACCTTCACTAGACAATAATATCAGAGCAAAAACAACACCCAGGCATCTGCTTTTCTTCCCCCAACCCCAACACACAATCCATCCTCCCCTGCCCACCTTCTCTACCCTGTGTGTTGCAGCCACATGCCAGAAAGAAGAAAAGCTGAAGGTAAGAAATCAAAGCCAGGCACAAGTGATTGAAAAGAAGAGACAGAATTAAATGGGTAAGAATGACGCCAGGTGGAAATCTAGGTGGCACTTGCCCTTGGTTCTATGAAAGTAGAATACGCTCTGTGATTAATAGTCCCTAGAATAGAACCATCTCAAAGTAGTGTCCAGGGGATCAGGGTTCTTGGCCTATCTATACAGGGCACTGATTGGTTCTGAGACTTCAGCAAAATCTACTGAAGGTTTAGCCTAGTTTCTTCATTTTCTGTTATCACCACTATCATCAGGCTAAAAGTTTAAAAACTGTTCTGTCAAAGTTTGGCACAAATGGACAATAAAAATTTTTTCATTCTTAATCTAGTATTCTGGAAAGAGCATATACTGAGAAATCCATGGATGTGTGGCTGAAACTTTGACCTTTTAACTTTCTAGGAGTGAATTGTAGTTTCCGAGCACAGATGGATCATCATCAGAGTTGAAATTCGTACTCCTAGTTCTGTTTATTTTTTCCTTATAGAAAATAAGGAGATTATACAGATGCTGTGTAAATTTCCCCCCTTGACATTCTGAAAGTCCATATGCTATTCTGCTCCCTTAAATGTTTAAGCCATTGAACTCCCAAATACTCTGTCATTCTATACACATTGTGTGTCTATACACATTTTCCAAAAGCACTTTCTTCAGTCTTGAAGTCATTAGCATCAAAATGCCCTCAGAAAACATTAGCCAGATTATGACACATCTGTACAATGCTAATAGCAGTTATTTCTTAACGGTGCAATTTCAAATGATAATTTTAAAAAATTACCCTTGACTGTAATTTCTTGTTCATCTCCCATAAATATTCATCATTATGTAATAAAAATAATGAAAGAGGAAATTTTGTCCAAGACAAGGGGAAAGGAAGGAATGTTGCTAGTGAGAACCAGAAGACAAGACAGAAATTGACTCAGCACTTAATCATGTTAGTTGCAAGAAAATAAAAACAAAAAGAAGTAATTTTGCCTACCCGTTCATTTTTTATCAATAGTCATCTGTCTCCTCTCCTTGGAATAAAAAGAAATTGGTTCATTGTATAACCATTCATAAGGACCTGCATCTTTGTATTCTGACTTTGCGTTAGCATCATATCTCACTCATTTATTCATCTGACCACCACACACTACCATGAGACCCCCATCTGTCCAGTGCAGTGTGATATGGGATTAGGACACAGTAATAAATAAAATGGATTCTGCTTTCAAGGATATAAAGTAATGGAAATTGTCACACACTTTTGGTGGGAGAATAAATTGACAAATCCACTATGAATAAACAGTTTGATTAGTTGTTACACTTAAAGGTGTGATTGTATATTTTAGGACCCAGCATTTCCACACCTAGATGAAGCTCTTGAACATATGCAGATGCTGAATGTGTGCAACTAGAACTCACATACAAGCATGTTCAGAAAAACACTGTTTGCAGTAGAAATTAATGAACTGTAAACAACTTAAATACTCATGTGGATAAACTATGCCTACATGGATTGATATTAATAAATTTCAAAAACATAAAGGTGATTTTTAAAATATGGTTACAAAAAACCACATCTAATATTGATTCAATTAATTATATAAAGGTCAAAATTCTCAAAGCTAAAAAATATATTCATTAGGGACACATGTCTTTAATAAACAACAAGACAAGCAAGGAAATGAAAAATAATCAGCATTATGGATACTAGCTATCTTTGGGGGACAGAATGAGAATATCTGAAAGATGAGGGGCACTTGGAGGACTTCAAAGGTGTTGGGAATGTGTTGTGTATACAAGTAATACTTTATTATTATTAAGTCATATAGATCTAGTATATATAATATTTGTGTACATGATAGCAATTCAAGTAAAAAAATGAAAACCTATGCACAAAAATGGAATGAAATACATACCAAAAAAATCACTCTTCAAAACACAAATCAAATATTTCTGACTACATATAGTCTCTAGTAACATCACTGATATGATCCTTCCCCCTTTTGACTACTCTTCCTAAGTTTTAAATTTTACTTTTATTTTGATAGCCTTCCATTTCTACTGCACGTAAGCATTATTCAGGTACGATTCTGTTTCCTGGGGACTGAAGGTATCTTGTATGTACTATTGGCATCTCTTCATCTCTCCTTTACCTACAGCCACTTTCTTGGAAATTGGTTATGATATAGTCTGTAAATACTCAGATTTACCCTCAAGAATTTTGACTTCAAATCTTAATTTTATGATTTAAAATTAATGAGTCTTGAGCATAAACTTTCACTTCTATAAAATTCTACCTCTACTTAAATTTTTTTTTTAAATAAAAATTTCAGGATTGTCCTGAGAATTCATTGAAATTATATATTTTTTTACTTACATTAGGAAATATTACATGCATTTATATTTGGGTCTTCATACATATCAGGTACTCAACAAATATCTATTGATGATTTTGACAGAGTTTTACTTTATTATGTGTCATGTCCATAATTATGTGTCAGGTTGAAATATACAGGGGAGGGAGAGTAACTAGAAAAGGTTGAAATGACCTTCCCCAGGAGAGGTCGGTACTGAGACATTCTGAAAGAGGTCACTCAAGAGCACTAATTTAACTGAAAAATCTGAATTTTCAGCATTGGACCTTCTGAGCTACAAGAGGCTGTTGATCATTTTGTTTACAACCCCTTGTGACAAGGAAGCTGCGAAAAGCTCTTGGACCATGTGGCAATGAAAGCGTACTCCAAGACTTATGAAGAACATCGATGAAGACAATGAATGACGCATGACAGATTTGATAGCAATTGCAGTAAACAGAGCCTGCTTTTACTTTGAAATGAAAGCACTATTTGTCAACACAGTCTTGAAAATATAAAATAGGGATTTTTTGAGTTCCTCTTCTAGACAGTGCTAGAAATTTTTGAAAATTCAATTCCAGTTTCATAAAAATATTTAAAAATACGTTCTAAAGATATTAATAGTGTTTCTCTGAATAAAAGAGAGTTTAAAAAGAATACATACATAAAAAAAGTTTTAAAAGAATACATACTTGTTTTATTTTGGAGTATGTATATTAAATGCCTATTTATTAGCATCTTATTTTCAATGTAATTTAAGACTTATGGTCTTATTTAAACATCCATGAAGTGAATATTGTAAATCCCACTCTGCACAAGACAGATTAGATGTTCAGACAATAATTAACAAAGCAAGTCTCAACCTACAATTACTGACACAAGATTCATGCTGCCACATTTGACACACATTTACCTTCAACATTTACCATGGAAGAGTTATCTTTTTAATACTCAGGCATTTTCTTCAAAGTTGAAAACTATAATTTTATAGTTTATATATTTATATGTTTAGTTATTTTATGTATTAAATACATTTCATATGTTTTTATGGTTTAACTATAAGTTTAAACTATAGTAGGCATGCAGTACAGAACTACTGAATACATGAGCTCATATTTTTACTCATCTTCTAGGACCTACTTGTGCTAAACACTAAGGCAGAATCACAGATTATCATTACTCTCTCAGTGAACATGGCACAATTTTCATCTTTTGTTTGCTTCTACCCAGGAAATTAAAATTTCAAATGTAAGAGATGATTTTTGTTTTCCACCTAGAAGGTGGGCCCTTTGATTTATTCCATTCTGTAAAAGAGAGACTACCAGCTTATCAGATGTGAATCACACTGCTTATATATATCAAAGCCTCACTTGGTACCTCATAAATGTACACAATTATGACTTATTAATAAAAATATTATGAATGACAATTTTCAAAATTTCCTTTAAATAGTCACCTTTTTAAATATAACATAGTATAGACATAGACTGGTACCTTCTGCACATCTCCTACACTGCAACTACCACCATTACAAAGGAGTCCAAAAATCTGTTATTGTTTCAGCAAATCTTCTTTTTTGATCATAGTCAGAACACTGTATTTTCTCTCTTTTTCTGCAGATTCTGTTGAAATAACATTATTCAAATTTTTTAAAATAATAACAAAAACAATAGGGAATTATGAGAGCTTTTAACACATTTTTGGGATATTGAATTTTACAGACAGAATAGTAGATTTAAAAAAAAAAAAAAAAACAAAAAAAAAAAAAACTCTGTCCATGGTACCTATTGGAGATTGTTTTCCTGAAATAAGATAGAAGTTTTAAGGTCAAATGATTCAGATTAGGTCTCTCTTAACAACTACTTAGAGTACAAATTTTCATTAAAAAATTGAGAGCTATTTCTCAAAGAAAATGAATCCCTGAAATGTCAAAAGCTCCCAATATGGACATTAATAAACCCAGATTAGAGTCTTCTTTTCTCTTGCATTTTGAAATATCTTTCATAGTTTAGAGGCTCATTTTTAACCAAGAACTCAATGTAAAGACTGGTAATTCTTAAGCTTTCCTAAGTGCACTGTCATCTTTCCTTTCAGAAAAAAAGTTTACCAGGAAAGGAGCTCATATTTGCAAAAGCAGGAGAAATCCCCACTGCAATGAATGAATAATGAAGTAACAAATGAATCTCTCATTTCTATCTGTGAATAGAAATAGAGTAGCATAAGATGTATGGGAAATATCATTAAATAAATAAAAAACACAGATTACAAAAGAATGACCCCAAAAGTATAAAAGTGACATAGGAAAGAGTAATGGCTTTTTATACTTTATTTATATTACCAGATAATGTTGAGAATATATTTCATTTATGAAATAAGAACACAGGAAAAACAGATCAGCAATTTAAAAAGAATTCAAAATAGCTCCTGGGGATTAAAAATGCATTTATAAAAATAAAAGTCCAATAAAAGCATTTGAAAACATTATAGAAAAAGATCTAAGAATCTAAAAAGTAAAGAGAAGAGAGATAATATGAGAGAAGATGCAAGAGACATGGTGACATAATCAGGTAGTATGGAACTTCAGGAAAAGAAAAAGACGGAACAATAAGTGGACAACAGTCTTTATATTGAGAGGGTTTATGAAGTCTCTATAGAGAGGAAGTTAGTGAATTAAATTAGTAACTACCTATGCCTTCATAATTTGAGAATATCAAGGTTAAAGAGAATATCTCCATATTTCAGAAGTAGACAGAGGGAAAAGAAAGAAAAAAATGCCTAGAGGAATTCTCATGGGACTGACAGCAGACTTCCCAGCATGAGCTTTGTAAATTGAAGGCAGTGGAAAATATTGTGAGAGAAAATTATTTACAATATAGAATTCTCTATTCTGCTAAATATTTAGTATAGTTACTATAAAATAATTCATACAAGTAACCCCAATATTCTCTTTCAGATACCTTAAATTAGTAAGTCAGTTCTTGCTCATTAACAAAAAAAGAAAAAAAATAAATCTGTGAAAGAAGTTTTTTAATGTAGGAACACAATAAAGTTCCAGAATGATACTCTTGCAAGTACACTTGCTGGATAAGCAGTCTCAATTGTTGTGGGATGTAATGGGGCCTGGGGAAAAAGATTTCAAGGGAGGTAGGGAGACAAGAACAATGAAATTCCATGCAACTTACTGTGTGGTTAGGAAACATATGGGGATTGAGAGAAATATGTGGATATATGGTAAATCCATGTGACTTGGTCTTCAAGAAAAAATAGAATTTAATAAAAAAGAAATTAAACAGAAAAGTGATGACATAAGTATAAACTAAAATGAAACACAACTTTTACTAATTGATTAAATATAATACAAGTGAAGCTAATTATAAACAGATTCTTGGAAAATCACCCACCGAGTAACACAAAGGCTCATAGCATTCAATCTTTAGAAAAGAAAATGAATTTTAGAACATTTTGTATTATTTAGTCCATACTGACATAGATAAGATTTATAGAATCATAATAATACTGTTTATTGGCATTAAACTTTTAGAGTCAACTTATGTACAAAGTACTAAAACATTACATTTAGTTTCAGAAGATAATGCAAATGTCAACCTTCAAAAAATGCACGCATTGTGGTGTGGCTGACAGGAGTTACGTGTTATAGAAGTAGGTGGTATAAAATAAGGATAGGGATATTATTTTCCTCACTTTACATAGTGAGAAGCTGAACAGTGCTGTCTGAAATTGGTGAAAGAAGAAACACAGGTATAGGTATTGTATTTATATGATCTTGAGTAGTATAACTTACACTGAAAATTATAAATATAACCAATGGAAGGACTAAAATATTAACATTAGTTAAATATTGGGTAAATAAGAAATAGTGTGATAATGCTAACTCCTAATCTTGTACAAATGGGGAGTTAATAGATATCATTAACAAATAGTAATTTTTAAAATAGAGGTATCAGCACATTATTTAGGATTTTGGAAGTAACAAGAAAGCAGATGAAATAAATTTGTAAGTGTTTAAATATTGTGAAAAATATACAAGAGTAGGCCAGAGAACTGCCTATTATTATTATTAGGAAGTTTTTTTATTATATTTTTATAATATGCATATAATTTTTTTAAAAAATTACAAATGTACATTAGTTGCAGAATATTTAATTTCTAAAAATACTAAAATATACATATATTTGTACAAGGCAGTCATTTTCAGTGTGTTTGATAAAGTTTCAAATTGGTTTTTAAAAAAAGTTTCTATCCATCAATCAATGAGAATACAATAGCCCTTATGAAGTTGAATGCAGGCTTAAAAATAACTATCTAGGCAAATTGAATTGGCATAAGTAGATGTCTAACACCTTTTGTTGGTGGTATGGGAAAAAGGGAAGCTCTAGAATATGTTCAATGTGATATGATGTTTTAAAAACATAACTTTTCCTTTCTATAGATACAAACATACGCAACTTCAGATAATAGGTCTGGAACTCCCAGCACTATCAATGGGAAATGGTGAAGGAGAACTTGGCAGTATTGTAACATTTATTGTTTCTTAGACTTTGTTTTTAAACTCAGTCTTTTTTTCCTACTTGGGGGAAAGTGATACCACTATGATGATCCCCCCACCATGCCTGACTCTCCCAGTCTCAATAATTGTTGACAAAAAGTCAATCTTATTTCATTTATCTCCCTACCCATTTCCACCCTTTATAGAAAATATTGAAGAAAATCTCAGATGTTACCTGTAAGAATTTTGCCATGTGTTATAGTTTGGATATGAGATGTCCTGCCAAAGCTTCTGTGCTAATGCAGGAATATTCAGAGGTGAAATGATTAGATTATGAGAGCCATAACCTAATTAGCCCATCCTAGTTTGAATGGACTGACTGGGTGGAACTGCAAGCAGTGGGGTGTGATTAGAGGAGGTTATATCTTGTCTCCCTGGATCCTCCTTCTCTTTCTGCTTCTTGGCCACCATAAACCAAGTTGCTTCCTCTACCATTCCTTTCCATCATGATGTGCCTCACCTAGGGACAGAGCAATGGAGTCAGCGAACCATAGACTGAAATCTCTGAAACTGAACCCAAAATGAAGTTTTTCTTTTCTAAGTTTTGTTACAGTGACTAAAAACAGACTCTAACACAAAAGCATATGCTCATATTTCCATTATGTCATTTGATATTTTCTCATATTTAGGAGTTCTTTGTAAATTGTGGACATTAGGTTTTTTTTTCATTCATTATCATTTACTTGAGTAACAAGGATCTTTTTCCAGTCATTGGCTTAATTTTAAATTCAGTGTACTGTCATTAGGAAAAAAAAAAAAAAAAAAAAAGACATTTTAAGGTATAATATACTCAAAATCATTGAAATTTTTCTTTCATTATTTGTGTTTTTGGAACTTGTTCATGAATCCAAATTTCAATGTCACTAACATATAATCCTATGTTTCTTCTAAAACTTTTAAAGTTTCCAGTTTTATATTTCTGTAACAAGATATATTTATATATAATGTAATTATATATTTCTGTAATTAACAATATTATTCTAAAAGTACAGAAAAGTAAAAGTCTCCATAATTTTAAGCCCTCAGAATCCAAATATTAACGTTTTTTCTACATATTTACAGTTTCACTTTTATACTTATATTTTTTTGCTCTATGTGAGATGAGAGATTATCCACATCTTATATACATTTTTATTGAACAAAACTTAAGACTATATTTTTAAAACTACATAGTGTTTCCCTGAAAAGAGGTTGAGGCTGAATAATCCAGAGTTGAAATGTTTGAGAGGCAATTTGTGTGAGAATTCTCTTTTACAGTATGTACTTAGGATGCATTCAACCCAAATCAAGGACATTACTAACATTTTTGATTTTTCACAGCTTTTATGTGTGCCTCAGCTATAGAAATTTACATATTTTCCTATTATTTATTGTTCATATGTCTATCTCCTCCACTAAACCAAGAGCTACATTAGAAGAGAGACAAATCTTACTAACTTTTGCATAACTAATTAGATCTGGCAAGTAGTAGGTGCTCAAGAAATATAGAAAGGAAGGTCATGAGGCACACTTTGAATGAGTACTGAGAAGACCTAAATTTCAGTTCATCAAGTAGCTAGTTGTTTGACTTTGGGAAAATTTCTTCTAAAACTTTGTCCCTTCATCTGCAAGTTGCGGAGAGGGTACTAGGTGATCTACCAGTTTCTTTTCTCCTCTGCTATTCCAGACTCCGATCCTTTGAAAAGTGTTTAAAGTAGCCATAAATATTCTCTAAAATATTAATATTTCATGATCCTATTAAGGAGCTCAGTCTTTCAACAACCTATGATATCTAACACTAACAGGTGTTTACTTAAATACAAATGGAAATTGTGGTCCCTTAAGACTGCCAATTTTTCAGTAGAGATGTCCTTGCAGGTTTGGATGGATGAGCTGTTTTCTGGTAAGTAGCCATCAGAATACCAGGGAGTGAGCTTAACATAAGATACCCATTGGAGCTCTCTTGCCACTGTGATTTCTGGCAGGATAAGGGACCATGTCAGTTCTTGGCTAATTTTTCTATCAGCCCCATGGACGCCAACCTGGTAAAGGGAGCTTGAGATTACATCTCCCTCTAGTGACTAAAGCCTTCTCATTGTGGCACATAAGCAAGAATATTTGGCTAGAAAATTAAATCAAAACAATAATCTATTATTCCACTAATGACTCAAGGAAAACTGTCACCATTGTTCTGTGGGAGACACAAGTGCATCACCTATTCCACTTTATGTTGAAAGAACTAAAGCTTAGAAGGTGTTTCTAGAGTGTCTAAAGCTACATACTCAGAAGTCTGCCCCATTAATACAATGCATCAAATTAACATATAATAACATAATCCCTCATCTATTCATTTTAGATTTGTCCACAAAATTGGTTCTGTTGAAACAGTCATGGAATGCTTTTTACACTAAAGAAAGAAAACTATCAGGAATGCAATCTTTCAACCCAACAACCTATGTTAGAAAAATTAGTAACAATAGTTAGCCAAACTAAACTCAAAGTCAATGCTTGGGAAGGAAATAAATAGGCCAGAGAATATTTGGCTAGAAAAATAAGGGCTTCTTCTTACTTCTATGAGTCTCCTCAAGAAAACTGGTAAAAATGCCACCATCCATTTTATTGGTACTTGTATTATCCTCTATTTGAAATAATTCAATATAGTTCAAAGGAAAATATGAGGCAAATATCTACTTGTCCAGAACCTGCAACAAAGAAAATAAGGAAGAAATATATATCTTGGATTGACACAGAACTTGCATGAGGTCTCATAAGTAAGGGGCCAACCCAGTGATATCATCTCTGGATAGATCACCTTTCACATCAAATACCTGCCCCCATTCTCTCTATTAACAACTTCAGGACATGGTATTAGGGTATCCTGGACATTACAGAAAGTGTTTGCAGTCATAAATACACTAATTTAATCAGCCTTCTTTGCATTAAAAACTGTTATACCGAAATGCAAGCAGGTGATTGGACTTTGGGGAAGAAGGGATTTTCACCAACTCACTGGGAAGTCTCTATGGTTTCTCACTTCCATTTCTCAGTTCATTTCATGAAGCTCTTAATATAGATGGCCCTATCATTTCAGACCAACATCATCAGATTTTCTCACCCTAGACCTTGAAACTTCTTTACAAGTCTGCAACTTCTCTACAGTTATAGAATATTGGACTGATTCCGATGTGAGAAACTAATCTGTTGATCTTAAGTTTGCAACACAGAAAACTAAGGCCCAGAGTGAAAAAGAGATTGTCTAAGATTACATAGAAAAGATGTAACTAGAAGCCAAATTTCAAGATTCTAAGTAAAGTCATTTGTTCCATTATTGTGTGAGAGTGTGTGTGTGCGTTTAAAACCTACCAGAGAATATGTTTCCAAATAAATGTAAACTCACTTTACCCATTCATAACTTATCTTCTTAAAAGTTTTCAGCTATTTTAATAATGCTACTACAGCTCAAAACATACTTAGGATTCCTCTTTATGCATTATATCAAGTCAGTGGAACAGTTTTAATGGTTTTCTTAGCTACCAGACTGTTACCTCATTAAGGCCAGTCTATGTTTTATTCTGCCTGTGTTTCCAACACTTGGCATCACACTTGGCACATAGTAGATTATCAGAAACATTTTTTTGTTGTTTGAAATTAACTGATGTTTATCTCTGGATGAAAGATTTAATTATTAAAGATAGCCAATGTCACAAGAAAAAATCAAGTTCATAAAATTAGTGGTTGAGCTGGGTAATATGCATCATATAATTCTTTGTCCTCTTCCTCTCAGGCCCAGAGTAAAGTGAACAAAAGGACTATTCCTTATTTACCTTAGAATCCCACAGCACCACTCTCAATTCTTTCAAAGAATGAGAACTCTCATATATATTCAGTTAATGTCTGATGAATAATAGAATAGTTGTAAGTAATGTGAATAAAGGTGAAGAGAATTAACTTAGTACATTGCCAGAGTTGTAACCCTCAACTAGCCACTTGGTACTATTATCTGAAATAAAAAAGGAATTATGTGCATAATAGACTTTACCAGAAACTGACATCAAGATAACTTTAGTTGCCAACATCTTAAACCCAAAGTAGTTCTAAAGAGTTAGTTTTCTCTTTTGCAAAGATCTCATTCTGCTCCTTCCAGGATGCAATATGAATTTATGTCACTGTCCCCGACCAGTAGTGCTTACACATTAGATAAGGAGTATTTATGACCACAGTGAGTTCTCTGATACTTTCTAGTGTTGTTTGTACTGTTTAGATATTGGTTACATATATTTATGTTTATCAAGCTGTCAGGCTATTAACAAATGCCATCTGAGAATAATGCCCTATAGGGAATGTTCTGAAAAAACAATGACACACTTAAGTAATTAAAGGCTGTTTGTTAAATATATTTTGGAAAAACCAATACTACCTAGCAGGTGTCTCCTTTCAAACATATAGTTTAATAACAGAGGCACAGACCTGTATTTCCATCTGATCTTAGATTCTTTGGGAAATAAGATTAATGATCCCTGCATTTTGCCACACATTATCCTGAGTAAGATTAGAAGTGAGTTAATCCTAGAAGTAAATAAACTTCAGGACTTTGAAGTTCCATGAAGCTTAATAAGTGTATAAAAATAGCTTAAAGCTTGCAGGTAACTAAGAAGGATAGTCAATAGTGCTCTGGAGTTTTCTTACCACCCAAAATGATTTTTTCTATATAAGGGAATATAATTGAAAGATCATGTTCCATTCCTTAAGGAGAAACTTTCCTATTTGAGATTCTTATTTTATCCTACTTTAACATAGGGTTTTATTTTTCTGTTTTATCACTGCACTGCTTTTTAAAAAAGATTATAACCTGGTTGTATTCAGTCCTGTCCATGTACAAATGGGATGTTTGGTGATGGATGGGAGAAACTTTGTCTTCCACTGTGGTTCTATCCCTCTAGGTGTCCTGACATCATTTTTTTATCTAGAAGGCTTGTTAATATTTTGAGACAATAAGATCAGTGTCCCTACATGGGGCAAGTCTGATGTGGGTATACCAACATGTCAAAACAGGACAAACAGCACTTTTGTTGGGCAGCCAGTGGGGTAACTTGCTGGGTGCTGTTTTGTTGGCATTTAGTCAATAAGGAGTACAGTAACAAAACCTCTCACCTCCAATGATATACATCCTCATTCCAGTACAAAGCAAGTGAGTAAATGTGATGCTTGTTCTCTCACGTGACTCTGACACCCCAGCCAGCGACAGCCCTAACCTGAG
Organism: Tamias sibiricus; assembly: GCA_025594165.1. Lineage (NCBI taxonomy): Eukaryota > Metazoa > Chordata > Mammalia > Rodentia > Sciuridae > Tamias > Tamias sibiricus. Next base: position 80,094,279 of record CM046668.1, read on the forward strand.
AATGGGCACAAGTGGGAGTTGGGGTCTTCAGCAATTAATGCTCTTCCTATCTATACCTCTCCAGATCTATTACACTTCCCAAGACCTTTGGAGCTCCCTGTTCACTACGTCAATAATTCCCTTTTTTTGCATAATCCAAGGGAATCTTTTAAGTCTCCAGTATGGGTAAGATTCCCCCCTCCCATTTCATCCTATATTCTATCAGTTTTGTGACTTTAAACATGTTAATCCTATAAAGTCTTTCAAAACTCAAAAGCCAAACACTGACACAATTTGGGGATTTTTGTTTGTTTGTTTGTTTTAATTTATTAATTTCTGCTATGCCATCCCTTCTTTGAGGCAGTGCAAAGAGTACTTATCTGGCTAAATGGAGCAGAAGTCAAAGAGGAAACATCAGAAGTAAAAATTACGTCATTAATACTACAAATGATAGTATTTGAAATGCTGGCCAGAGTAACAAGACAGACAAAAGAAATTAAAGAGATACAGATAGGTAAGGTAGAACTCAAATTATCATTATTTGCTGACAATATGATTTTATACCTAGAAGACCCAAAAAATTCCACCAGAAAACTTCTAGAACTCAAAATTGAATTCAGCAAGGTAGCAGGATACAAAATCAACACCCATAAATATAAGGCATTTCTATATATCAGTGACAAATCCTCTGAAAGGGAAATGAGGAAAACTACTCCATTTACAATAGCATCAAAAAAATAAAATAAAATACTTGGGAATCAACTTAACCAAAGATGTGAAAGACCTCTATAATGAAAACTACAGAACACTAAAGAAAAAAATTATGGAAGACCTTAGAAGATGGAAAATCTACCCTGTTCTTGGATGGGCAGAACTAATATTGTCAAAATGACCATACTACCAAAAGCACTATACAGATTTAATGCAATGCCAATCAAAATCCCAATGACATTCCTCATAGAAATAGAAAAAGCAGTCATGAAATTCATCTGGAAAAATAAGAGACCCAGAATAGCTAAAGCAATCCTTAGCAAGAGGAATGAAGCAAGTGGCATCACTAAAATTATACCACAGAGTAATAGTAACAAAAACAGCATGGTGTTGGCACCAAAATAGGCTGGTAGACCAATGGTACAGAATAGAGGACACAGAGACTAACACATATAATTTCAGTTATCTTATATTAGACAAAGCTGCCAAAAACGTTCATTGGAGAAAAGATAGCCTCTTCAACAAATGGTGCTGGGAAAACTGGAAATCCATATGCAACAAAATGAAATTAAACCTTTATCTCTCACCATGCACAAAATTCAACTCAAAGTGGATCAAGGATCTAGGAATTAGACCAGAGACACTATACCCAATAGAAGAAAAAGTAAGCTCTAATCTCCAACATGTTGGATTAGGCCCTAAGTTTCTTAATAAGAATCCTGTAGCACAAGAATTAATATCAGGAATCAATAAATGGGATAGATTTAAATTACAAAGCTTCTTCTCAGCAAAAGAAACAATCAGTGAGGTTATTAGAGAGCCTGCTAATTGGGAACAAATTTTTACCACATGCACGTCAGATAGAGTACTAATCTCTAGAATATATCAAGAACTCAAAAATCTTAACACCAAAAAAGCAAATAACCCAATCAATAAATGGGCCAAGGAACTGAACAGACACTTCTCAGAAGAAGATATACAATCAGTCAACAAATACATGAAAAAATGCTCAATGTCTCTGGCAATTAGAGAGATGCAAATCAAAACCACTCTAAGATTTCATCTCACACCAGTCAGAATGGCAGCTATTAAGAACACAAACAACAACAAATGTTGGCGAGGATGTGGAGAAAAAGGCATACTCATACATTCTTGGTGGGACTGTAAAATGGTGCAGCCAATATGGAAAGCAGTATGGAGATACCTTGGAAAACTTGGAATGGTTCCACCTTATGACCCAGCTATCCCACACCTTGGTCTTTACCCAGAGGTCTTAAAAACAGCATACTACAGGGACACAGCCACATCAACGTTTATAGCAGCACAATTCACAATAGCTAAACTGTGGAACCAACCCAGATGCCCTTCAGTAGATGAATGGATAAAGAAAATGTGGTTTATACACACAATGGAGTATTACTCAGCAATAAGAGAGAATAAAATCATGGCATTTGCAGGTAAATGGATGGAGTTGGAGAATATAAACTAAGTAAAGTTGGCCAATCCCCAAAAGCCAAATGCCAAATGTTTTCTCTGATATAAGGAGGCTGATTCACAGTGGGGTTGGGATGGGGAGCATAGGAGGATTAGAGGAATACTAGAATGGCTAGTGGGGAGGGATGGGAAGGGTGGGGGCAAAAGGGTCAAGAAGAAAAAAAAAGAGAGAGATGGTAGAATGAGATGGATATCATTACCCTAAGTGCATGTATGAAGTCATGAATGGTGTGAATATACTTTGTATACAGAGATATGTAAAAATGTACTCTACAAGTATAACATGAAATGTAATATATTCTGCTGTGATTTTAACAACTTAGAATAAAAAATAAATTTGAAAAAAAAAGAAGAAGCGAAGAAGACAAAGGAGAAGGAAGCAGAGGAGGAGGAGGAGGAGAGAGGGGAGTGTGGAAATCTACAAATCCTGTAAGATATTTTAAAATATTATAAAGTCCTTAAAATCAAAATCATATGTTATAGGCACATGAGTAGACAAAAAGACAAAACAAATAGAATAGCATATTCAGAAGCAGACCCAAGTCATGCAGAAATTTAGTATAATACAAAAATAATATCTCAAATCAATAGTGCAAAAATAATATTTTTAAGTAAATGATGCACAAACTGAACATTTTGGGGGGAAAAAAGAAGTAAAAATAAATCTGTTCTGCATGCTACACAGAATAAACTCCAAATGCATAGGGAATCTACATGTGAAAACTAAAATCATATGTCTTCATCTGGTAGGGTTGCCATAACAAAATACCACAGACAAGGTGTCTTAAACAACAGAAATTTATTTCTCAAAGGTCTGTTAGGTTTCATTCTGAAGCCTCTAATTATGTTTTTTTGAGACAGCTGTCATCTTAGTGTTTATATGATCTCTTCTCTATACATTTGTTGTAGAAAGACAGTTCTTTGGTCTAAGCTTGTAAGGACAATAATCCTATTGGACCGGGCCCCTTATGAACTCATTCAATCTTAATTACTTCCTTAGAAGTTCTACCTCCAAATACAGCCATATTGGGGGCTAGGGCGTCATTGTGGTGGTGGGGACAAACAATTTTCATTCTATTGAAGTTTTCTTGCAAGTAGATGACTAAAATTTGGGGGCAAGAATATCAGAGAAGATTGTTGTATACTCAGTGCATAATTTTGGTAGGCACATAGGATCTGTTTGCCCTATTGTTAATTGTATTAACTTTGATCCTTTTGTTAAGTTTGTGTCTACCAGATTTTTCCACTCTAAAGTTGCAATTCTTACCTTTTTTAACTAGCAAATATATCACGTGGAGTTATTTGACTTCATCCAATACTCTCTTTCTCACCCAGTTTCCACCTACTAATGCACCATTTGATGATCCATAAAATGATATGGTGCTTATCAAATGTTAATTTTTGAATTTTATCATTATTCTACATTTACTAGTTCACATTTTAGTATAAGGAAGAACTTTTCCTTTCTTTTATTTATTTACTCATTTATTTTATTGGCATAGATCATGGATTTTTATTTTATTCAATGTGTTATAAATCATTGTGATTATTATTTTAATGCTCAACTACTACAGATATAGCCATTGGGAGATGTTTTTAGGCTGTCATTATGTCTTTTTAACATTCTCATTATTTGAGCATGTTCTTACTTTCTAGTATAGGAAAACATTCTATATTCATCTTGTATTTTCTAGTCACAGCCAAGGAATCAGCCATTTCTTCAAGGAGTCATGATTTCTTTTAGAGAAGACTGGTACTTAGAAAATAATACCTGATCATTAGGTATGCTCATTGCCTTTGTAATGCAAATGATCCTAGGCTGTCTCAATATACAGCACAAGGAAATAAATACCCTTTTATACCCCCACACAGTCGCCCTTGTATCCCTTGTATATATGAATGTATGTATGTATGTAACTACATATCTATCTGTCTGGAAATCCATAAATTTATAATACATATCTGTTAATAACAAAACAAAAAAAAATACTACAAATGTATTATCCCACAATAATTTCTATGTGCACTAGACAGAGGAAGAAAAAGATGCAAGCTCCAATGAGTATGTTAGTAGATTGTTATTTTAAGAGGATGATTACACGTTGAGATCATTTGATTAATCCTTCCATTTCTGGTAAGAATAGCCAAGATCAAAGGAAAGAAATGTCCCACAAAGTAACAGTACAGTAAGTTGTTAGAAAAGGATTCCAGGCCAATAGTTGATATCATCTTGGTTGAGTTTAGAGGAAAAAACTGTATGAGTTTTAATGTTTGTGAAGCCCATATTTGAATTCCTATCTGAAAAGGATTTTTTTGAAAACTCATAGAATTTAAAACAAATAAAATTTGTCATTTATTAGTTTCTATGATTGCAGAGAACTACCAAATATGATAAGCACTATCTATAGGGAATCTAAACTATCTAATATTGGGACTATTACATTGGTAAACTTGTTATAATGAACCTGCATGTGAAATATTTAAATATTTGTCATGGAATAGATGCTCAATAATTTATATTTGTGGTTTTTGGTATTATGATATACTGTAAATGTATTTTATATGTGTAGCTGAAGAGTATCATTGAATTTTTAGATTAAGGAGACTAGTTAGGTACTGAAATAAATAAGTAAATAAGGAATAAGCTGTTTTAAAGGCCAGTGTATCCCTTAAGTGGTAATGAACTTGAACTTCTATTATTTACTTTTTTCCCCCAAATTTTGATAATAGCATTGAAAATTTTATAAACATGATTTGTTACCATTTTCAGTTAAGGCAGTTCAACTAACCAGACTAGTTAAAAACGAACAGAATAAGAAAGACAGATTAAATGTCTAATATACTTTTTTTTCACATGAGAAAATTGAATTTTATAGAAGAGAGTAACTTTCTTAAGGAGCACAGATTATCCCTTGTAGAGCTGGGTTTATAGTTCCAACACCATGTTTCCAGAGTGGGGCCTATTACCCTCCCCATCCCACTTATAACATAAGGCTTGGGAGTCATAAACCTCAAACCTTAAAATAATGCAGATTCTTCTTCTGACTGCATACTACACCTCACAGCAACCATCAGAGGTTCTATAAAGTGCCTTACATTTTACACCCTTCACTTATTTTAATTTGTCCAGACCTTTCATTAAGACTTTTTATTTTAATTTTTAAAATTTATTCTAATTAGCTATACATGATAGCAGAATGCATTTGGATTCATTGTACACGAATGGAGCTGGTTTGTTCTTCCAGTGTGTAAAACTATTGTTAAAATAAGGTGAAAGATGATTTCTGGTTGTTTACTTAAACAGTTGAAAAAATAAACAAATACAGGAATGATTCAGGGCCAACAAAAAGAGCTTATCCAAACAATACCCATCCCACAGACACAAAAATACTCATTAAACTTAAAGGACAAAATGAAGAACATTGAAAACTACCTTTATCCTTGATACAACTTAAATATTTTCTCAGAACTGTCATGCTCAACTTAACAATAGGTAATGAAAGCTGAATTAAAGAGTATTTTTAATGAAGATTTTTCTTTTATTAAACCTCACCCACTTATAATCCATGTAAAGAGATTTAAAGAGAAAGCACAAAACTCAGTATCAGTAACCTGGTAAAAACAGAAAAAGAACAAGTGAAAATGCCAACTGAGAAACTCACAAACAGGTTCAAACACCATAAACAGTTCACTCAGGTCATAAGAGCTGTATTATATGATTAGGAAAAGGGAATTTAAAAAATGAAATAAACAGGAAAGTATGTACCTCAGTATGGAGTACAGGCAAATATTATAACTGTGTGTGTGTGTGTGTGTGTGTGTGTGTATGGTGCTGGGGATCAAACCCAGGGCTTCACAACATTTCTAAGCTCCTTTTATTGGCCATGAATCATTCTTGCATTTTTTCAACTGTTTATAAGTAAACAATCAGAAGTCATCTTTCACTTTATTTTAGGCATAGTTTTAGAAACTGGAAGAGGCAAGTTCTCCTTAACTGAACTGTAATCCCAGTCCATAAATATATGAGACTACTGAAGAGTATTTGCAAGACAGGAGAAAATCTGTATGGCCCAGAATATCCTGTTTACATTTATTTTGTAAAATCAATTTTGGCTGTATAAAGTTGGTCCTATCTCTTAACCTGCTTAAGTCTCCCCAGGCTCAAAAGTAAAATTGCAACAGTATCTACTACAAATATATTCTGATAGAAATGACGAACAAAGAGCAAACAGAATTCTTAAAGAGTGTTGAGGTGAGATAAAGAATGATGTTAAGAATAAATTCAAGCCCAGTGTGGTAGTGCATGCCCATAATCCCAGTGACTGGGGAAGTTAAGGCAGGAGGATCACAAGTTCAAGTCCAGCCTCAGCCAGGCAGCAAGGCACTAAGTAACTTAGCAAGATCCTGTCTCAAAATAAATAAATATGGCTGAGAGTTTAGCTCAGTGCTAAATCATTTCTGGGCTCAACTCCCCGTACCAAATATATGTATATGATAATTTCAACTATTTTGGCCTGCGGAACTGGAAAGATAGGAGGGTGGAGTTGCTATCAGTTGAACTGGAGAAGCCTGTGGAGACAGCAAATAAGTCTATGCCTTCCTCACCTCACTGAGTACATTTAATAGCAAAATTCTAGGAATTCAAAGGAGTCAACTATCTAGTAAATCCATTATTTGTCTGAGGTCTAGAATACATGGGTATGGTTTGTAGGATACCATGGCAACATATTTCTTCATTTGTCTGTTCCAGATATTTCAATATGAAAAGAAATTTTTCTACTTCTTCACCCCCAAAAATATTGTTTACAGAAAGATGGACTAGAATTATCTGAAGGATGGGCTCTATTTTATGGCATACTTGCATTTCCTAATTATTTTATTATTGAATACATACCATGTTTGTGGGGAGAAACGTTTTGATATGTATTAGAAGTCTTATCTCAGGTACAATTTTTAATGTTTTTAGATAAAGTCAAGATAAAATTCTGGCTGGAATGAAGGATACATTGATGGAAGTACCAAGGAAAAAACCATTTTTAACAACATTTTTCTATTAATAATTGTAAGCATGCAGCTCTTTCTCTTTGGCTGACAAATTCCTTCTCTTAGAAACTGTAGGGGTGCTGAATTGTTCATCTTTCCTAGTGGGAATTCAATGAATACCTAAAATGTACAAATGAAAAAACAGAAATTGCAGTATATTGTTTAGAATTATAAAGGTTTCTACCAGGGCAGTAAGAAAATTAAGATCTAAAAATCTGTGAGTCAATGTTGAGAGGAAGTATAATTTTCAAAGAAGAGAGTCATTAGATACTATGTCAGTCGAAGTATGAGCAGAAAACAGATGGTACACTGTTGAAGAGAATTTAATGAAAAACAATTTATAAAGCTGTAGACAATGTTTAGGTACAACAAAGAACAATGACAATGTACCCAGATTGTACTAAGGGGCAGGATAAAAAAGTAATTGCCAGTACCTGGTAAGACCTACAGCTGCAGAGAGTCAGAGGAGCCGTGGCAGAAAGGAGCATTAGCCATAGGTTGGAGTCATTGCCCACTGATGGCCCAACAGAAAGTTATCCAGGGAGACAAATTTCCTCTCTCTGACTTCTTAATGATGTGTCCCAGTGGCAAAACTCATTTGAAAACAGACGACAGAATAGTTCTGCAAGAGCTCCATTGTCTCATACAAACTGTCCTCACCTCTAGTGGACTCCAGCACACTGTGCTGGGTACAAAGCCTGCACTTGTACACCTCATTTATACTAGATGAGATCTAAAATCCCACTATCAGCCACCATGCTTTTCTCCTTTTCCCAACATGAACATGAAACTTATTTCGCACTGAATAGTTCAAATAGAGAAGGGAACGGGAAAAGGGTAAAACCAAAGTGCTAACCATTCATTATAAAGGAAAAAAAAAATCCAGAAAAAGAAGAGCTAATTAAAAGAATAAAAATATTAGAATAAAATTACCAAACAATGGGGGGAAATCAACACAGCAAAGTTGAATTTTAGATAAATATCTCAGCAAGAGTGTTAGAGAGAAATAGCAATATCAGTGATAAAAGACAGAAAATCACTACAGAGAGTAAAAGAAAAATTAGATGATTTTATAAAGAGCATTATGCCAATAAATTTGACATCTTAAGTAGAATGGACAAATTCCTTGATAGACACAACTTACTAACATGAATATAAAAATAAATAGATAATCTAAATATTCATATCTATTAAGTATTTTGGATTCTAGATTGAAATCCTTCCCACAAAAGAAAGTCTTGCCACAGATTCTGCATAATATAGAGACTAACTAGATTTTAGAAGAAATATCAATTCTGCAGAATGTTTTCTGAATATTCTGCAAATTATTTTATGAAACCACATAACCCTAACAACAGGATAGACATTAGAAGAAAAAACATATTGTTATATCTCATGACCAGAGATAAAAATATCAGCAGATTGAATTCAAGAATATGTAGGGGCTGGGGTTGAGGCACTCACCTTGCACACATGAGGCACTGGGTTCAATATTCAGCACCACATAAAAATAAATAAAGATATTGTGTCCATCTACTACTAAAAAAATTTTGAAACATGAACATGTAAAACAATATGATATATATATATATATAGGGAGGAGCCTTAATCTCTTTAACACTTGCCTTTAACTTTTTGGTAGAAATCTTAAGTATGATAAGGCAAGTAAAATAAAAGTAGTAAATATTTTAAAATAGGAAATAAAATAACTGTTATTCATAAATTATATAATTGTTAATATTAAGAATGCAATAAAATTCACAAAACATGCTTTTAAAATACATGCAATCACCAAGTACAAAGGACAAAAAGTTGATCACTTAAAATCAATTATCCTTTTACATGTAAACAATGAACAGTTGGAAAACAAAATTTAAAAAAAAACATCAATTGATGTATCACCAAATCCATCACATACCTAAGAATACATTTAACAAAAGATGATGACAATATTTTTGTTGAAAACTACAAAACATTTCTGGAAAGAATACTGGAGAGAATATATGAGTATGTAATAGTCATGGATCAGAAGACTCAAAAGTGTTAAAATTTCCTCTCTCCCCAAATTCATCTCTAGATTCAATGCAATACCAATTAAGATCATGGCAGGATTTTCAAAGAAATTGACAAAATGATTCTAAAATTTATGTCAAATGCATCTAGAATAACCAAAATATTATTACATTTATGTCCTTCTAGTATTTATATAATCCCAGAATCTGTGATGCTTTTTATAATAACAGAATGACCCAAGGTCAGAAACACCAATAAGAGAAATTAAATAAAGAAATATACATAACCCAGTGCAGTGGTGCACACCTGTAATCCCAGCAGCTCGGGAGGCTGAGGCAGGAGGATTGCAAGTTCAAAGCCAGCCTAAGCAAAAGTGAGATGCTAAGCAACTCAGTGAGACTATGTCTCTTAATAAAATACAAAATAGGGCTGGGGATGTGGCTCAGTGGTTGAGTGCCCTTGAGTTCAATCCCTTGTATTGCCCCCCCCCAAAAAAAGAAATATACATAGGTAAAGACTTCATACTCCTTTTCAGGCGTTACTTAGGTGCTTGATGTATATTATATCTTTTAGTATTCACAATAATACTATGAGGCATGAATAATTATTCTACCTACTTTGTAGAGGAGGAAACTGAGTTAAGTAACTTGTCTGAAGTTTAAAAATATATATACATTATGAGTTAAAAGCCACAATACCAAATGAGAACTTTTGCATTCCAGATATTATCCATAAATGAAAAGGAACAGAGTAAAATGGTATTTAACGTACATATCCAATATGAACAAGGGGAACCATGCTTACCTTTCCAAGTTATTATCAATATTTGTGGGAAAAAAAGAGTGGATATTTTATTATAATGTGACTCATTGCCTTTCCTGGTAGATTAGAAATATTTCTTTCCGGGATTATTCAAATGGTGGAATAGCTGTCATTTTGATGTAAAGATTGAATGACAAATTGAAAGTATGAGTAACATTGAAAGATGTGAGGGCCAGGATGAATCCCCCAAGTAACTATTTCCAGCAGTTATGAAGTGAAGAGGATAGACATGAACATTCTGAGACTCACATTTGCCCCCATCACTGTGGAGCTCTGAATGAAATGAACTTTAAATAGCCAACCTATATTATTATACATGTATTAGCTGATATTTTTTTTTTAAAAAGTAACTTTTTCCTGGATTATTCAGTAAAAGAGAAGTATAGAAGTAAATTTCCTGCTTGCACTGGGAGAAAAAATTTAAAATACATTGTCCAATATTTATTCTAACAGTATTTTAGAAACAGAAAGATAAAATCACAAATATAGTTTGCCTGGCCTCCAGGGCCCAGAGTAGCATCTCCCTGCTGCTGCATGCAGGGCCAGACATGGGGAAGGGCCTCCTCCACTCCCGGGAGGAGTGCGACCTGCCCAGCTGCAACCAGAGCAAGAGGTAGGCAGAGACCCAGCCACCAGTTTGCCTGGCCTCCAGGGCCCAGAGTAGCATCTCCCTGCTGCTGCACACAGGGCCCAACCTGAGGATAAGCCCCCTCCACTCTTCCACTGTGCCATTCTGCAACTGGCCAAAGGTGCAGCCTTGACTCCACTAACAGGATTGCTGACTGGACATCATCAGGGTCAATTGGCTTAAACTGGAAGGGAAAAAAGAAGGGCTTCCAAGGGTCCATTTTATTTGAGACTTGTTCTTGGGTTCAACATTTTTCTTTTTGTTTGTTTGCTTGTTTTGTTGTTTCTTGGGGTTTTTTTGTTTGTTTGTTTTTGCTTTGTTTTTATTTTGATTGACGGTGTGTTTGTTTGCTTCTGCTCCTCTTTTCTTTCTTTCTTTTCTTCCTTCTCACTTTTGTATTTTTTCTTCTTCCTTCATCTTCCCTATTTACACCCTGCCATTGCATACTCAACAGAAGCAAAAACAAGTTATACGCAGAAATTGGGATTTTTAGAACAGGTACAATTGAAATATATAGCAAAGTGGTGTTATATATAGTTTATTCTCTATTTTCTAGACTCACTCTCTCTCTCCTCTCTCTTACACTAATTTCTACTCCCTGGTCATTTTTATTCTTCTTTTTTTATTTCTTTTTTTCTTCTTTTTTGTTCCTTTTTTCTTCTTTTTTTCTTTTCCGTCTTTCTTTATTTCTTCTCTCAACTGATGCAAAAGTTAGGTTTATATATAAATTGGTCTTTCCGCCTAATCATTCACTCCATTATCTTTCCTCTCTCGTCTGCTGATACTAAACCACTTCCATAGAACTCTCTTTTCATACTTTCTAAGAAAGAACAAGTCAATACACTCACGTCCTTCTTCCTAAACATATCACCTCTGTGTCCATTACTTGAAACTATAAAACCCCATCAGAAGCGTACAGAGTAAATTGGAAACAATATCTGGGTTAACTAAATCTGTACATTGTGATCAAACTGGGATTCTCTGAATAGGAAGTGTTTGATTTTAAAGTGTAAAGGAAATATAAGGGGATCCGATAGCATTGTACTACAGGAGCAACGTAAGTTTTTAAGGCAAAATCAAAATAGTCAAGGTCCCACAGTCAGGAAGAACAGACCCACAAGCAATATGAAGAAACAAGGGAAGAAAGTGACACAAACAAATCAATATACCTCCTCAGTAGATTCCATGGCATGCAAAGTTGGTGAAATGCCAGAGATGGAATTTAGAAATTACATATTCCAAATGTTTGCGGAACTTAAGAATGAACTCAAAAATGAGATGAGGGAGCAAATACAGGTGGCGAAAGATCATTTTGACAAAGAACTCCACAAACAAATACAGGAAGTAAAAGATTACTTCAATAGGGAGATAGAGGCTCTAAAGAGAAACCAAACAGAAATTCCGGAAATGAAAGAAGTAATAAACCAAAATAAAAGCTCAATCGAAAGTATCACCAACAGAGTAGATCACTTGGAAGAACCTCAGACAATGAAGACAAAATATATATCCTAGAGAAAAAATCTAGATTACACAGCAAAAATGGTAAGAAACCAAGAAGAGAATATTCCAGAATTATGGGACAACATAAAAAGACCAAACTTAAGAGTGATTGGGGTAGAGGAGGGGGCAGAGTTTCAAGCCAAAGGAATGAGTAATTTATTTAATGAAATAATTGCAGAAAATTTTCCAAACCTGAGGAATGAATGGGAAAACCAAGTTCAAGAGACTTACCAAACACCAAACATACAAAATCACAACAGATCCACACCAAGACACATTATAATGAAAATGCCTAATATACTGAGCAAGGAGAGAATATTAAAAGCCACAAGAGAAAGAAGGCGGATTACATATAGGAGGAAACCAATCAGACTATCTTCAGATTTTTCTACCCAGACCTTAAAAGCAAGAAGATCCTGGAATAGCATATTTAAAGCTCTGAAAGAAAAGGGATGTCAACCAAGAATCTTATATTCAGCAAAATTGAGCTTTAGATTTCAAGATGAAATAGCAACCTTCCATGACAAGCAAAAGATAAAAGATTTCGCATCTCGAAAGCCAGCACTTCTGAACATCCTGGGCAAAATTTTTCATGAAGAAGAAGAGAAAAATAACAACAAAAATCAACAAAGGGAGATATTAAACTAAGGGAAATACCAACCGGAAGAGAAACCAAATCAAGCTAAAGATCATAATACAAATAAAAATGGATGGGAATAAAAATCACATCTCAATAATAACCCTGAATGTTAACGGCCTAAACTCGCCATTTAAAAGACACAGATTATCTGAATGGATTAAAAAAAAACAACCCAACAATTTGATGTCTCCAAGAAACACACCTCATAGAAAAAGACATCAATAGACTGAAGGTGAAAGGTTGGGAAAAGTCTTATCACTCACATGGTCTGCGGAAGCAAGCAGGGTTTTCTATTCTAATTTCAAATAAGGTAGACTTCAAGCCAAAGCTAATAAAAAGGGACAAAGATGGATATTTCTTACTACTTAAGGGAATCATTCATCACTAGGATATAACAATCATAAATCTATAATCCCCAAATAATGGAGCACCTACATTCATCAAACAAACTCTTCTCAAGTTCAAGAGTAAAACTGACCACAACACAGTTATTCTAGGGGATTTCAACACACCTCTCTCACCAATAGATAGATCATCCAAACAAAAGCTAAACAAAGAAACCTTAGGCCTCCTTAAAACAATTAATAACTTAGACCTAACGGACATATATAGAATATTTCATCCCTCAGTAAACGAATACACTTTTTTCTTAGCAGCACATGGCTCCTTCTCCAAAATAGACCATATATTATGCCACAAGGCAACTCTCAGAAAATATAAAAAAATAGAGATACTACCCTGCATTCTATCAGACCATAAAGGGATGAAATTAGAAATCAACGACAAAACAAGGAATAAGAAAAACTACTCCAACAACTGGAAGCTAAACAACATGCTACTGAATGAACAAGGGGTTGAAGAAGACATCAAAGAGGAGATTAAAAAATTCCTAGAGGTAAATGAGAACACAGATACATCGTATAGAAATCTCTGGGACACTATGAAGGCAGTAGTAAGAGGAAAATTCATTGCACTGAGTTCATTCCTTAAAAGGAAAAAAAACCAACAAATAAATGACTCAACATCACACCTCAAAGCACTAGAAAAAGAAGAACAGATCAACACCAAGAGTAGCAGAAGACAGGAAATAATTAAAATCCGAGCAGAAATTAATGAAATTGAGACTAAGGTAACAATTCAAAGAATTGACAAAACTAAAAGTTGGTTCTTTAAAAAAATAAACAAAATTGACAGACCCTTAGCGATGCTAACGAAAAGAAGAAGAGAAAAAACTCAAATTACTAACATTTGTGATGAAAAAGGGAATATCACAACAAACACCTCAGATATACAGAAGATAATTAGAAATTACTTTGAAAACTTGTACTCTAATAAAATAGAAAATACTAAATGCATTGACAGATTTCTAGAGTCATATGATTTGCCTAAACTGGATCTGGAGGCTATACACAATTTAAACAGATCGATTACAAGCGAAGAAACAGAAGATGTTATCAAAAAGCTACCAACAAGGAAAAGTCCAGGACGTGATGGGTTTACAGCCGAGTTCTACAAACTTTCAAAGAAGAACTAATACCAATGCTCTTCAAACTATTTCAAGAAATAGAAAAAGAGGGAGCTCTTCCAGACTCTTTCTATGATGCCAATATTACATTAATTGAAAAGCCAGGCAAAGACGCATCCAAAAAAGAAAACTTCAGGCCAATATCTTTAATGAACATAGATGCAAAAATCCTCAACAAAATTTTGGCAAATCAGGTACAAAAACATATCAAAAAGGTAGTGCACCACGATCAAGTGGGGTTTATTCCAGGGATGCAAGTCTGGTTCAACATTCAGAAATCAATAAACATAATACATCACATCAATAGACTTAAAGATAAAAATCATATGATTATCTCAATAGACGCAGAAAAAGCATTTGACAATATACAGCACCCCTTTATGTTCTAAACACTGGAAAAACTAGGAATATCAGGAACATATCTCAACATTATAAAAGCTATTTATGCAAGGCCCAGAGCTAACATTATCTTAAATGGAGAAAAATTGAAAGCATTCCCTCTAAAAGCTGCAACAAGACAGGGATGTTCCCTTTCACCACTGCTATTTAACATAGTACTGGAAACTCTGGCCAGAGCAATTAGACAGACAAAAGAAATTAAAGGGATCCAGATAGGAAAAGAAGAGCTCAAATTAGCACTATTTGTTGATGACATGATAATATACCTAGAAGACCCAAAAAACTCTACCAGAAAACTTTTGCAACTAGTAAATGAATTCGGCAAAGTAGCAGGATACAAAATCAATACCCATAAGTCAAAGGCATTTTTGTACATCAGTGACAAAGCCTCTGAAAGGGAAATGATGAAAACAACCCCATTTACAATAGCATAAAAAAAAAATAAAATACCTGGGAATCAACTTAACGAAAGAGGTGAAAGACCTCTATAAGGAAAATTATAGAACACTAAAGAAAGAAATCATAGAAGAACTCAGAAGATGGAAAGACCTACCTTGCTCTTGGATAGGTAGAGTCAATAATGTCAAAATGTCCATACTACCAAAGGCATT
Organism: Tamias sibiricus; assembly: GCA_025594165.1. Classification (NCBI taxonomy): domain Eukaryota; kingdom Metazoa; phylum Chordata; class Mammalia; order Rodentia; family Sciuridae; genus Tamias; species Tamias sibiricus. The sequence continues at coordinate 80,109,644 of CM046668.1, forward strand.
ATACAGATTTAATGCAATTCCAATCAAAATTCCAATGTCATTTTTGAAAGAAATAGAAAAAGCAGTCATGAAATTCATCTGGAAAAATAAGAGACCCAGAATAGCCAAAGCAATCCTGAGCAAGAAAAGTGAAGCAGGCGGCATCACCATACCAGACTTTAAATTATACTATAGAGCAATAGTAACAAAAACAACATGGTATTGGCACCAAAACAGACTGGTGGACCAATGGTACAAAATTGAGAACACAGAAACTAATACATATAATTTCAGCTATCTTATATTAGACAAAGGCACCAAAAATGTACAGTGGAGAAAGGATAGCCTCTTCAACAAATGGTGCTGAGAAAACTGGAAATCCATATGCAACAAAATTAAATTAAACCCTTATCTCTCACCATGCACAAAACTCAATTCAAAGTGGATCAAGGACCTAGGAATTAGACCAGAGACAATACGCCTAATAAAAGAAAAATTAAGCTCCAATTTCCAACATGTCGGATTAGGCCCCAAGTTCCTTAATAAGAATCATGTAGCACAAGAACTATTACCAAGGATTAATGAATGGGATAGATTTAAACTAAAAAGCTTCTTCTCAGCAAAAGAAACAATCAGTGAGGTGAATAGAGAGCCAACTAATTGGGAACAAATATTTAATACATGCACATCAGATAGAGCACTAATTTCTAGAATATATAAAGAACTCAAAAAACTTAACATCAAAAAAGCAAATTACCCAATCAATAAATGGGATAAGGAATTAAAAAGACACTTCTCAGAAGAAGATATACATTTAATCAACAAATACATGAAAAAATGCTCAACATCGCTGGCAATTAGAGAAATGCAAATCAAAACTACTCTAAGACTTCATTTCACTCCAGTCAGAATGGCAGCTATCAAGAACATAAACAACAATAAATGTTGGAGAGGATGTGGGGAAAAAGGCACGCTCATACATTGCTGGTGGGACTGCAAAATGGTGCAACCGCTATGGAAAGCAGTATGGAGATTTCTTGGGAAAATGGGAATGGAACCACCCTATGACCCAGCCATCCCACTCCTGGGTCTGTTCCCAAAGAACTTAAAAACAACATATTACAGTGACACAGCCACTTCAATGTTTATAGCAGCACAATTCACAATAGCTAGGTTGTGGAACCAACCTAGATGTCCCTCAGTAGATGAGTGGATAAAGAAAATGTGGTATATATACAAAATGGAATTTTACTCAGCAATAAGAGAGAATAAAATAATGGCATTAGCAGGTAAATGGATGAAGTTGGAGAATATAATGCTAAGTGAAATTAGTCAATCTCAAAAATCCAAATACCGAATGTTTTCTCTGATATAAGGAAGCTAGTTCACAGTGTTGTTGGATGGGGGTACACAGGATTAGAGTAACACTAGAATGGTCAAAGGAAAGGGAGGCGAAGGGAGGGAGCAAGGGGGGAGGGAGAGAGGGAAGGAAAAAAAAATTGGTGGTTGAATGAGATGGATATCATTATCCTAAATGCATGATTGAAGATCTGAATGCTACTTATATACTTTGTATACAAGCAGTTGTATGTAAAAAGATGCTATACTTGTGCATTATGAATAAGTAAAGAAAAAATTAAAGTAAAAAAAAGAAAAAGAAAGGCAATAAAATGTTTAAGAAAATCACAATTATACAGGTGGAGGAATCCACAGTCTTGTGAATGAACACATATATAAGCTTATAGCTGAGATTACAGTGAAGTCAGAACTAAGAGAAGGTAGTCTACATTGCCAAAAGATAAATGGATTGCTAACGTCTGAGGACAGGAATAATCCAAGATGGATGAAAATCAGGACAAGGAAAAGAAATACATTGTGGACAGTGATAAACATAATCAGAGACATGGTGGCCTAAAAGAGCATACCACGTTCAGGGAATTGCAAATAATTCAATGTGACTAAGGAAACATGTGGCATACTGGGAGGCAGTGAGGCTTGGGAGGCAGAATGTGCAGTATTTAGAATTTTATAACCATGGGAGGTTTTTCCACATTGAGAGAATTCGTTTTTAGTGCTTCAGTAAACCATCTTTCATCAGAGTCAGGATAATAATTCAAAGGCTATTGCAATAGTTGAGAAATGAACCGAATCTAAGGATGGAAAAATGATATTGAACAAAGGACTTGAGGATAGTGAGCAGGGTGAATGAATAGACATTAACAAGGAGTTGGACATGAGGGACTGATGAAGAAGAGAGGGTTACCTTGGGATTTGTGGCACAGGCAGCTGGCTGAACATGGGCATTAGAAAAGAATGATTTTGATTTGATCATTGTTCAACTTGTAGACATCTGGAGTAAAATCAAGAGATGCTCACAGCATAAATGGACCTCCTACTTTCTTAATGGAGGCTTTATTCACACTTCTTTTGTCAATTAAGCTTTGAAAAAATAAGAATGCCCCTGAGTTTTCCTGGCTTTGACTGTCACCAAATAGCAAAACGACTATTGTCAACTTTGCAATCCCAGTTTTACTCAAAGCCTGAGATTTCAGTTTTCCTTTCCATTAAGAGTCAGACATGTAATTCCTTTCTAAATATTGTGAATGATTCACTGTGTCTAATGATCTGACATTAAGTAAAAAGAAGAAGAAAACTTGCCATGGAACAGATGAAGGTAAGGTCGAGCAAATACGTTGAATCATGAACACCTGCTATTCCACACATAATGAGCTATTTCAGAAGTTTCAAGTTGAATGAGCACAAAAGTCCCTGAAGAAACAGAAGCATCTCCACCCAGAACCATCTCTTCTCTTACTACTGTGATCTTTTTCTGTGCTGCTGAAAATGAGCTAAATACAGTTACAAGTTGCATCGTTGGCATTATTTGCATATAGACCCTGACACCACTCACAGGGTGATCTCTGCTCATTTGTCCTCCTTCCATCCCCACATTTGTTCATGCCCCCATCTCCTGCTTCACCCACAATCTCAACCAAGCTCTGGAAATTCAGTTTCACACCGCATGTTAGACTGCAGGGTCCTAGATTTTAGGAAGACTCCTCTACCATTCACGCTTTACCTCTGAAGCATCCCAGTACCTATGGCTAGGGTACTGGGAAGACCCAGGACTGAGGATCAAGAAACACTATCTCTTCATCTCCTCTTGCCTCAAAGTTTCATTTCATGAAGTGAAAACAGTCATTTCTCAACTACTACATCACAGTGAAAACTCAATAAAATGACATTGTGAAATGTTCTTTGTAGAAGTGCTTTACAAATGTGAGGGATTATAATTGTTCTTCAGCTTTTTTTCAGCCTTTTATATAGTTTTGGAATTACATTAAAATTAATTTTACTTTATTCCTTTTTAATATAAGGATTAAAATATTGCCTTAATAGAGTGGTTTTGAGAAAAAATGAACAAAGAAGCACTTTTCACAAGAACTTAGAACTCAGAAGCACTAAATATTGAATGAAAGGTCGTACCCTTGATAGACGGATTGCTATTACTAATATTATTCTTATCAATTCATTCCAAAATAATCAATGTTTGTTTACAGCCTACAGACAGAATGCAAGTGCACTGATTACTAAAGACTACAGATAGTGCAGAGGGCATGGTAAAATCACACATCATGTGCAGAATAGAGCAGAAGTGTTGCTCATTTAAAAAGTGCCACACAAACCACTACCCTTGTTTGGTACTAGTACAGCATTATTCACCACAAAGGAGCTGTAACATTGCAGGTGTGAAACAGAAAGGCTAATCCTTCTTAAACTAAAACTCTCTGCCTTGATGAAGGGAGGACTAGGACAATACCTTGTGTGCATTTTGAATCATTACTAACAGTAAACTTGAGCTGTCTCTTCTGGCCCTTCCCCTAGCGATGGGGTTGCTACAGGCAAGAATAACATTACCCTTTAAAATGTGGGAAATTCTTATCCTGCCCTTGATTTCCAATCCTATAGAACTTTAAGTTTGGATAAAATCCTAAAGTCATTTGGCTCAACCCACTAACTGCCCAGATAATCAAAGTAGACCCAGAGAAGAGAAGTGACTACTCTTATAGAAATTAAGCTAGGTTTTCTGACTCCCAGCTGAGGCTTACTTCCTCCTTTTTCTGTTCTAAGTTAATTTGGGCTCTGCTGGCCAAGACCACCTTGTTGCTAGCTTTCTGAGGCCAAGCACCTGGGTGGTTTCTTATCTGAGTCTTGGACAGTAGCCAGGTATATGAATAGGCAGGGATGGCTGACTCAGACTTTGGAACACTTTGTGCCTAAGGGGCCATAGTATAGTCTAAAAGAAGGGTGTGGGCTCTGGGCACTTCCCCATAGCTACTAAATTTTGTCAGCATGACTAGGTGAATAAGAAGGAAGAAGCATGGTCTTACCCCGAAGGGCTTCTGCTAATGAGTTCAGGGACATGAAGCAGCTTTGATTGCTCACTCAACTTAGGCTGTATTTGGCTCAGGTAGACAGAGCATTGAACTAGAGGGTACTCGGTATGGAAAAAGTAGAAAAGAGTTTTGCTTGGTAGGAGAAGATGCTTTATTATTCATGAATTTGCTCATTTATGCAAAGGATATTTGTTATGCAAACATTCACATATACAAAGGCAAGTAATACGACCCCTGTTCTTAAAATATTTAGAGTAAAATGTGAGAGATGGCAAGTGCAGAGCCACATTTTATACAGCAAGGTATGTGCTGTAACTGTAGTAAACAGAGGGCACTGTGAAGCTCCTGGGGTGCTGTCTGGTATATGTTTGTGTTGTTTGTGTGTTCAGAAAAAATGTGTGTGGTGTTTCACAGGGTTTTCCAGGACATGATGCCAGAGCAAATCTTTAAAGTTGCAGAGGGAATATGACATTGGAGGTATGAAAAAACATTGTTGTTCTGGGAAATGTGTAATTCAACATGGCCAAGTGCAGAATCACAAATAAGTGTTCATAGGAACAGAAAAATAGGGTAGGGTGGAGAAAACAAACAAACAAATGGAAAAAAAAAATCACAGCAGACCCAAATAGTACCATCCTATTAAGATAAAGTTGTTTAAATGTGAATACTGGGTTAATTCAATGTAAGTACAGTAAAGAATTTCTGAGATGATCTAATTCATTTTTTTTTCCTTTTAAAGATGAGGCAACTGAGGCACCACAGAGAGATCTCAGCATGTTCCAGTTCACGAAGGGAGCCAGAGGCAAATTTAGAACCAAAGGCCCTGCTCTGCTTGGCCCCAGACACCGCCCCTTTACAGCTTCCTACTGCCATTGAACTTGAGAGTCAACAACTTTCATGTTCATTATTCACAAAACCCTAGGTTTGCCCCAATTAGATTGGTTAAAGTTGTTTGTGTAGAAACACAGTTTCTGTGACACCTGTAAACAGACCCCAGATTTCTTATATTCTAATCCTAATTCTTTGAAGCCTTTGTAAAAATGGTCTTGTGGGATTCCCCCCTCCAGTCCCCCCCCCCAAAAAAAAACAAAAAAAACCCCCATTTGACCCATAGATTAAACTGAGAACATAAAAATCCATGACCCCTGAAGAAATATTTCTTTTAGGTAGTCCAACATGCTAAAAGCAAAAACCACTCAAAGTCAAAACTATAAACAGAACCTTGCTTCAAAGGAATGTTAAATGGACTCAAGTAGTCCGTTTTCTTTTCTTAAGGTAGACCATTTCACGTGGTCTATCACATAGTAATTCAGAACATGTTAAAATAGGGGCACCCTTTACTAGTACAAATAATCTGTGACTCAAACAAGGAGAAATAGTCCCTCTACCTCATATGTGAAGCTAAGGCTCCATAATGTTCACAGTTTTTATTGTTGTTAATTTTGGATCATGTCTCTAGAATTTTTTTTTTTTTTTTTTTTTTTTTTTTTTTTTTTTGTACTGAGGATTGAACTCAGGGGCACTCAACCACTGAGCCATGTCCCCAGCCCTATTTTGTATTTTATTTAGAGACAGAGTCTCAGTTAGAGCCTTGCCTTTGTTGAGGCTGGCTTTGAACTCACCATCTTCCTATCTCAGCCTCCCAAATCACTGGGATTACAGGTGTGCACCACTGTACCTGGCTAGAAATTTTTTAAATAGCATGATTTCTATGATTTCTTCGTTTTCAGTAAAAATAAACATTCTTACACATGAACTCCTTTGGTTTGAAACTTCTGTGAAACAAAGTGCTGTTATTAGCCCCTATTTGGAGGTAAGAAACTGAAACTTAAGATCTCCAAAGGTAAAAATAAATGATATAAATGATGACACAAACCTACATTCTGATTCTAAGCTCAATGGGTTAAACATTACTTTGGCCCGTTTTGAAACTTTTTTCGTTTTTCTTGTTGTATTTGCTTTGTTCTTATGAAGAAGCACATTTTGGCAACCATAGGCCAAAATAATACTTGCATATTTAAGTGTCTATTTGCTTCTAGGTAAACATTGGCCCTATAGATTTCAGAATACCTATCACCACTGAAAAATTTGTTTTCAAAATGTGTTCATAAGGACTCTCCTCCCAAACACAAGTTTCCAGTTAAATTTTCAATTTTAGTCTTCTCCTTAATTAAACATGAGTTATGACAAAAAATAAAAATATAAAATTTGTATATATTTCTCTAGACAATACAATGAAAAGAAGAGTGATGGATGGAAATTTTTTTTTCTTAAAACTCTGAGTACTTTTGTATCTTACATTTTTTAAAATGATTATTATTTTTACTATCCCTTTGTATTTGGTCAACAAAAAGCCTTGTTACACTCGATTTGATTTGCACAAGTCCACATTTAGCATATCTTAGTACAGAAAATGATTTTCATTTCTGACTCTAAGTAAGCAGATTTATTTTCATTTGCCTGAGTAGATATATCTCTAGGCAAGTATGTGTAATAGAGAAAAACTCACAGCCAGAGCTGTTTTACAGTAACTCATTTTTATATAGTCTGAAAAAAATACCTCATCAATGCTGTATGTTATAGTTCCAACTAATACACCCATGTCCATTGTGACTGAGAGCTAGGTGAGGCCATTTTGTAGAGGTCAACATTTAACTCCATTATTAAATTGGTTTCAAAATGAACTCAAAGCTCATTTTAAACCTGTATCAGATAGCAATATAAAAAGAACAACATTAATAAATGAAATAAAGCTTTCACATAAAAACAAAATATACTTACAAATTTTAACTATCTGCTTACAAAAAGAAAATTACATTTCAATTTTTTTTTAATTAGACTTTTTTTTGCTATTAGGATGTTTTTCTTTAAAAGTAACAGAAAGACCATTTAATGTAATTCATATAATAAAGAGATTTTTAAAATATCTCCTTATATGAGAGAATTTAAATTTTAAATTATTAGGTAAGTAGTTCAGGAGAAATTTATTTGCTGTATGTGGCAAAGCCAAGATAAACTCATACCACTGAAAAACCACCACTAAAGTAGAAGCCAGAAATGAAATTAATGGAATGTAGACAATAATGTACTTTATTATAGACATTTTAATGGTAGAATATAACTATGATGTTAAATAGGTCATATCATTACTAATGCATGCCATAAAATATTAATGAAATGCCATTATCTCATTAGATTTCTAAAATTAAACATTGGCTTTCTAACAAATTAAATCTAACTAAGTGTAATTTCAATTATTCTAATGTTGATAAAAGGGTTATGAATAATACATATCTAACTTTATTTTTAATAAAAGAGAATAATATTTATTCCACAAGATAAATCCTTAACCCACACGCTTGGTACATGCTATTTTGAATTCTTAGAAAGACAGATATTTATAATCTTTCTTTTTTGGTACTAAATATAGTTTGAAAAATGTGAGTTTTTAATGTCAATTAAGGATGTACACAACCTAGCAAGGTGGCACAATCCCATAATCACAGCATGCATGAGGCCCTGGGTTCCAGCACCACAAGAAAAAGAAAAAAGAAAAAAAAATTCATAGTAATAATAAATTAAGTGGTGAACTGAGTATATGCATCACCATTCTTCCCACATTTTGCAACTTTATAAATCACTATAAGTGGGTATATCTATGTAAAATTATAAATGTTACATATAAAGTAACTTCTATTACATATATTAATTTTTAGTTAATAAAAATGAGATATATTGCTGAAAAACCAGGAAGATTAATCTCTGTTGAACAGAATGTATTACACACACACACACACACACACACACACACACACACACACACACAATTTGATGTCTAAGAAAATCCAAGCAAGAAGTTAACTATGACTGCTTAGACCTGAGGCACAGAGTAAAATCTCAGATGAATAGTCACATTTGAAAGGAAGAAAAAACTCTCACAGCACAGTTCTCACTCTTTCAGTGTTTAAGTTAGGCTGGAAAAGACAAACTATATTCCCAGAAAGACTAGTGTTTCTTAAACATGGAGATAAATAGACAAGCTAGACTCATCAAACATTAAAGGAAAATCAATAATGGGGGTGGGGGGCAACTTAAATAAACATAAGAACTAAAACCCAAGAAAATAGAGTTCCTTGTGTAGATACTTCAAAAAGCATAATTAGTATTATTAGAGTAATAAGAGTTTATCCTATTGATGCCTCAATAACTATTGTGAAAATTCACCAACTAGAGATCTTGAAAATGAAATATGTTTGCCAAATTCAAATCACAGTAAATTAATTTAGTAATAGAATAGTTACAACTGAAGATGAATGAGAAAATTTCTTTCAAAATATAAGGCAGGTCAATGAATAAAAAGAAGTGTGGACTTCCAGGTTCTGATCCATCATGTAAGAAGATGAGAAGTATTCAGCATACCAACAAATAAAAGGACAAACAAGCTTTCAAAATCAACTCTTCTTAAAAGACATCAGAGAAATGAGGTTACAGGAAAAAACACTGTTCTCCAGAATAGAGAGAAAGATAAATGGATACAGAAAATCACAACTTTACCCAGGCGGAAATTTCTGTGGAAAACAGTACCTGGTGAGAAACCCTAAGCTGCAAACTGATGAATTGCTGGGGGCTCAGAGTGGACAAGCATGAGAAACAAAAACTCCAAGGAGACCAAGTTAGAGTTATACCTCCAGGGCTCTACCATTTCCTCTTAGTGAAAAACAACAACAACAACAACAACAACAAATCTCATGCTTTCAGCAGGGGGGAGAACAAAAGGAATCATTGGGAAAGATCCTAATGTGTTGGGGTTATAATCTACCTAGGAAATGGAAATATGCAAATCCAGCCCCACATAGAATTACACATGGGGAAGGAGAAACACACAAGAACAATCCATGCCAACCATCCTATTCCCCTTAATGAGGTTAAAAACAAAGCCAGACAGAACCAATAATTGCAGGTAAAGCTCACAGCTTTTGGGCACAGGTTCCCTACAAGACAGAGCTCATAGGACTACAGAATAGTCAACACTTTACCACTACATTACTAAATGCTCATTTATCCAGTTCATCATTTTATCCAGTTCATCATGTTTACCTTTTAACAGAAAATTACAAGGTATGATAAAAGGCAAAATTACACTTTCAAGAAAATGAATAAATATCAGAACCAGAGTCAAATATGGCAGGCATATTAGAAACATAAGACAAGAAAAAAATTTAAAACTATGATTAATATGCTAAGGGCTTTGATGGAATCAAAGAGTAGACAACATGTAAAAACAGATGAATAATGTAATCAGAGAGATTAAAAGTCTAAGAAAGGATCAAGAAGAAATGCAAAGAGATCAGAAACACTGTGAAAGGAATGAAGAATGCCTTTGATGGGCCCCTTAATAGAATGGACATAATTTAGAAAAAAAAAAGTATCAGCTTGAGGATATGACAATAGCAACTTGTAAAATTTTTAAGAAGCAAAGGAAAAGACTGAAAAAAAAAAAAAAAATCCAAGAACTGTGGGACAACTATAAAAGGTGTAACACATGAATAATAGCAAAACTACAAGCTGAAGAAAGAAAGAAAAGAAACGATATTTGAAGCAACAATGATAAGAAATTTCCCCTTAGAAAATCAAAGATAAAGAAAAAAAAAATCTTAAAAGAAGCCAGAGAAAGAATGTTTTGTCCAAAGAGGAGCAAGTATAAAATTTATATTAAACTTGTTTTCAGAAACCATGCTAACAGAAAATGGAGTTAAATATGTTGTGTTAAAATTAAAAGCCTACCAACCCAGATTTCTGTACCCTATGAAATTATTACTCAAATGTCAAGAGGAAATAGATTTTCTCAAACACTTCATGAAATTTATTGTCAACAGGACAGTTTTGCAAGAATTGTTAAGAGATACTCTTTCAACATCAGAGAAAAGTAAAATAATAAAGGTGATAAACTTGGATCTACATAAAGAGAGAATCAGAAAATAAGCGAAATAAAATAAAAGTGTTTTATGTTCTTATTTGATTTAATCAGAAATTTCTTCGAAATAATATCAACAATATATTTGATTCAAAATATGTTCCTGTATATATCAATGACACAAAGGCAGTAGGGAAAAATTAGGAATCTTTTGTTATAATTAGACATTTACACTGCTAGTAAAGCTATGTTGTTATTTTAAAGTGGATTTGGTTTAGCCAAAAATGAATATTATAATTTCCAGACAAATCACTTTTAAAATGCTGAAGAAAAGAGAGTAGTATAAGGATATGCTAGGAAAGGAGAAAATGATAGTATCATTTAAACTTGCACAATTAAAACAATAGCAGGCATAAAAAGTACAGAAGACAGAAAACAGAAACAAACAAGGTCAACATAAAAGATGGTAACAAATAAAATGGATATTCATCCAACTCCACAAATAAACACCTTAAAAAACACTGGTCTATATACCCTAATTAAAAGAGAGATTGTTGTAATGGATCAAAAACAAGACTCAACTTTATTTTTCCCACAAGAAACACACTTTAAATTTTGAAATGTATAGATTAAAAGTAAATGAAGTTTTTCTATGAACCTAAATCTGCTTTTAAAAAACAAAGTTTATAAACTTAAAAAAAAAAAAAAAAGCAAATGGATGCTATGATAATACTAATGCAATTAGGACTAGCTAAGTTAATTTTGAACAAAGAAAATTTCGGATTCAGGATAGGTATTAGTGATAAAAAGAGCATTACATAATTATAAAGGGGTCAATACTCTAAAGAGACATATTTGTTCCTATGTGTGCATCCAACAAGAGAGCATAGAAATACACGCAGAAAAAACTCATAAAACTTCAAGGAGAAAAAAGATGAATTTCTCATTACAGTTGGAGGCATAATATTTCTTTTTGCAGAAAGGACAGATCCAGAAAATTGGTAAGGTAATAGTTGAACTCAACAGTATCATCAAACAACAGGATATTGTTGACATCTATAGACAACTTTATGCAACACCAGCAGAATACATGTTATTTTCACCAAGATAGCTCATATTCTGGGTCATAAATACACCTTAACAAATTTAAAATAATAGAAGTTATACAATTATTGATCTTAGGTCACACTATAATAAAATTAGAAATTAAGAACAGGAAGATAGCTAGAAATCCTGAAATACTTGGAGATTAAAGAACACAGTTCTAAGTAACATATAGGTCAAAAATAAATTTAAAAATAGCTTTAAGATACTTTGAATTAAATGGAAGTTAAAAATGATATCCAGATTGTGAGTTACAGTTATAGCAGTGCTACACAGAAAATCTATAGAATTCAATGAATTTACTAGTAGAAAGTAAAGAGAAATAAAATCAATATTCTAAGTTTCTGCCCTAGGAAACTAGAAAAAAAAAGAGTAAATAGTAAATGAAAGTCAAGTAGAACAAAATTAATAGTAAAAATTAGAAAAGATATAATAAATTGAAAATGAGAAAATCAACAAAGCCAAAAGCTAGTGTTGTGAAAAGATCAAGAAAATTAATAAATCTCTAGTCAAGATAAGTCTAGAGAGAAAGAGAGAGAGCCAGAAAGAGAAAACAAAAAGTACTTATATTAGCAATTAATAAGGGACATTACTACAGACCCCAGGAACATTAAAAAGAAAACAAAGGGGCACTATGAACAATTCTATGACTACAACTTTGATAACTTAAATGAAATAGACCACTTTTTAAAAGAAACAATCTATCAAAACACACACAATATGAAATACATGATCTGAATAGGAATCTATTAAAGAAATTGAATCAATAATTAGTCACTTTTGAAAACAGCAATTATGAGGCCCAGAGGGGTTTGCTGGTGAATTCTATCAAATGTTTAAGGAATAAGTTATGTTGAATATCTATAATCTCTTCCAGAGTTAGGATCAGAGGGAATACTTCCAATTTCATTCTCTGAGGTCATCATCATCCTAAAATAAAAACTAGAAACAGATATTACAAAAAAAGAAAAATACTCCTGACCAATTAATTAATCTTACTAAGATAGATACAAAAATTTTCAAAAAGATATATTAGCAAATCAAATCAAAGTATAAAAAGGACTCTATACCATGACCAAGTTGGATTTACCATAGTTATGTAAGGCTGATTCAATATTTGAAAATCAACAAATAATCCATCACATTCACAGGTTAAAAGGGTGAAAATCATATATATTATCATATCAACAGATGCATTAAAGGCACTTGACAAAACCAACACCAATGCATGATTTAAAAAAATAAAAACCTTCAGTAAACTAGGAATAGAATAGAACCTCATCAATTTGATAAAGAACATCTACCAAAACTAAAGCTTACTTCATATTTAATCATGAGAAACTTTGTGCCTAATATCAGGAACAATCCAAGAATACCTCCTCACTCCTGCTGTTCAGAAATACTATCTAATGCACTAAAACAAGAACAGGAAATTTTAAAAATGTGTAGATTATAATAAAAAATGAAATCAAACTTTATAGGTAACAAGATAATCTATATAGAAGATTTGAAAGTACTGAGCAGAAAATCCTAAAAATTAATAAGTAATCATAGAAAGGTTAAGGATAGAAGGTTATATATAATATTCAATCACTTTTTATATACAAGCAGTAAATGAGGAGAATTTGAAATTAAAAATGCATTGGCATTTATATTAGTAACAGAATATGACAAACTTAGGTATCAATCTAATAAAATATATAAAAGATTTACATAGGAAAATTTGTATCAATCTAGTAAAACACACAAAAAAGATTTATATAGGAAAATTCAAAATTCTGGTGAAAGAAATCAAAGCAAAACTAAATAGATATTCCATGTTAGTGGATAAGAAAATTCATTACTGTCAAGTTGTAAATTCTTTCCAACTTCCTTTACAGACTTACCATAATTCCACTCAAAATCTAGCAATTTATTTTGCAGATATAAAAACCAGATTCTAAAGTTTATACATAGTATGAGGAACCCAGAAGAGTCTACTCAATATTGAAAAAGGACAATTTAATTGAATTACTCCACTTCAGATTAACTATCATCTACCATAATTATTATACTGTGGTATTGGATGAAGGAGTCGACAAACAGATCAGTGGAGAAGAGATATCCCAAGAGTATAGTTACATAAATACACTCATAGATTATTGACAAAGGAGCAAATAGAAAATAGAAATTTTAGTTTTTTCAACAAATGCTCCTGGAATAACTGTACACTCACATGTAAAAGAAAAAGTATCCAAATATATAACTTACACTCTTCAAAAATATTAACTCAAAGTGGATGAGAACCTTAAATTCAAAACACAAAATGTAACATTTATAAGAGACAATACAGGAGAAAATGAAGATGACCTTGGATATGTAAATAACTTTTTAAATACAACACCAAAGGCATGATCCATGAAAGAAATAACTGACAAATGGACTTCATTAAAATTAAAAACCTCCAATCTGAGAAAGATGATATCAAGAGAATGAGAACATAAGTCATAGACAATAGAAATATTTGCAAAACACATGTCTAATGAAGGACTTTTATCTAAACTACACTAAGAGTTCTTAAAACTAAACAATAGGATAATGAAGTACGGGATTAGAAGGTGGGCAAGAGAACTGAATGGATGTCTCATCAAAGAACATAAGCAGGTGGCTGGGAAACATAAGAAAAGATTTTCAACCACATAGGTCACTAGGGAATTGCAAATTAAAATAGCAAATAGATACCACTATGCACCTATTATAATGGCTGAAATAAAAAACACTGACACCACCAAATACTGGCAAGACAAGGAACAGCAGAAAACTGTCATTCATTGTAGATGGGAAGACAAAATAACACAGGCACTTGGTAAGACAGTTTGGCCATTTCTTACAAAACTTAACATGCTCCTGTCACAGGATCTAGAAATCACACTCTTTGGTATTTACCCCCAAAATGAAAAACCTGTGTCCACACAAAAACATTTACATGGATGTTTATAGAAACTTTACTCATAATTGTCAAAATTATACCCAGTATATCCTTTAGTAGGTGAGCAGCAATATATAAATTTTTAAAAGGTAGCACACCTAGACAGTAGAGTATTAGTACTAAAAAGACACAAACTATCAAGCCATATGGAGGACTTGAAGTACACTAATATTTCATACTGACTATTTACATTAAAAGCAGTGGGTGTACAAAGATTGCTCTGACCCTTATGCTGTTTCTTAAAAGCAGGAGGTGAAATTTCCATGTGAATAATGTCCTCTCCAAGAGAAAAGGCAACATATTTATCACCACAAATGGGAAAGTTGAGGTCAAAGGAATTCTGTACAAACAATTTTGGCTCAGCTGCTCTAGTACCTTTTCCTAGTACCTTTCTGTCCAATTGACTACGCTAACCCAAGATTCTTTGTCTTATCCTACTTTTACGGTTTACTATTATTTTGTCTTATCCTACTTTACAGTTTACTATTCTTTGTCTAATTCACTCAGATTCTGTAAGTGCTTCCTCAAGTCTTCATTTCCATATATGGACTCCCATCCCTGTAAATCTTGTATTAAATAAATCATTGTGCTTTTATCCTGTCAAACTATGGGATGTCAATTTTATTCTTGAACCTAGCTGGGACCCTAAGAGAATGGAGTTAGAGCTTTGCCTACTCTATGTGTGAGAGGACATGAAGACCCGAAATGCATATTACTAAATGAAAGGAGCTAATTTGAAGACTATACATTGCATCATTCCAACTATATGACATTCCAGAAAAGGAGACAGTAAAACTATCATCAGTTTTTGCCAAGGGTAGGGAGGGAAAAGGAGATGAGTAAATGGGCACAGAGGATTTATAGGACAATGAAACTATTCTACATGACACATGATGAACACATGTTATTACACATTTGTGCAAATCCAAAGAATGTAGAACACCAAGAGTGAGTTCTTATGTAAACTATGGACTACAGGTAAAAATGTGTCAGTGTAGGTTCTTCAGTTATAAAAAACGCACCTGTCTGGTGAGAGACATGATGGATAGTGGAAAGGTTGTGTGTTGGGTGGGTGTGGGGTGCTTGGGAACTCTGTATTTTTTCAGATGAATTTTGCTGTAAACTTAAAACTCTTCTAAAATAAAGCATATGGATTTAAGAAGTGAAGGGAAGTCATTACAAGTTAACTACATCCTTTAAATATAGACAGAATTGTGGATTTTTGGCCAAAAAGATGTGCATTTGAGATCTCTAAAAGTTATTCAACCACCCTTCCTCCCAACTCTCTGTTTCTATTAGTTTTACATTGGTTATATTTATAAAATACACATTCTGTTCTGTTACCATAATGAACACAATCATTTGATTCTTATTCTGTTTTCAGGTGGAGTCACTGCTCATTAAGTCTTTAGTTTTGTTTTATTTTAATCAAAGTCTTCATTCTTGAGTTCTTCATTTGGATTCGTCACTTAGTTGGCTAGGTTTTTCTGTGAAGAAATGTCTCACAAAGGGCTCACATGTGCCACGCTCCCTGCCTTCTTCCATGTGTGACAGTCTCTGCTTGTTCTGTCTTTATGCATGAATGGCATCTTGGCTAGTAGGATATTTTTAAATTACAGCCTATTTTCTTAGGAACCTCAAAGACATTGGTCCATTATTCGGAATTGAATGTCATTGGAAGAATGTTTGATTTGGGCCTGGGTTTTTATTCCTTGTAGATGTCTCTTTTGTAACTAGATGCTGGAACAATTTTTTAAATTATTTTTCTTCATATTTTTTTCTGCCTTCTTTATTTTGGGGGAGATAATACATTACAGATCTGATTCAAGCTGCTTATTCTTTTCTCTCTAATTTGAATCCCATTCCTCACCCACACAGAACTTCTACTTTTTTGATGTTGTTGTTGTTTTGTTTTCAGTACCAGGGGGGATTAAGCCCAGGGGGACTTAACCACTGAGCTACATATCCAGGATTTTTTATTTTTTTATTTTAAGGCAGGGTCTCACTAAGCTGCTGAGGCTGGTCTCAAACTTTCAATCTACCTGCCTCAGCCTCCCAAGTCTCTGGGATTACAAGCATGTGTCACCATGCCTGGAGACACAACTTCTGTTTTGACTATTATCTATTCTCTTCAGGCTGCTCTAATTTACTGTAAAAATTACATGTTATCGTTTAGAGATGTAGCCACATTGAAAATGCAGATTATGCTTATAAGTATTAAGTGTACATTCTTCTGATGGAGCTGGGAAGTTTGCAGGTCTTCACTGACATGGTGTTGCACTGAGCAGTTCAGTCCACAGCTCTAAGGACACAGAGACAAGAGCGTATTTGGGGGAGGAATTGGTGAATGAAGCAATGTGTTTCTTTTCAGCTTTATTAGGTATCCCTAACATGATTGTAAAATACTGTTTTTCAACAGAAGATTTCCCCTTTTACAACTTCCTCTTAAAATAGTATGGGATACACAGTGAAGTGCCAAATAAATTTCACTATTAGTGAGACTGAAGTAATATCTACCTCGAAAAATAAGTTGAATACTTTCCACTACATATGCTAGCTAATGTGTTCATAATATATTCCTTGAGTTGGGAACAGTGGTGCATACCAGTAATCCCAGCCACTCAGGAAGCTGCGGCAAGAGGATGGAAAGATAGAGGCCAGCCAGGGCAACTTAGGGAGACCCTAAGGAGCTAAGCAAAACCCTGTTTCAAAATTTAAAAAAAGCAAAAAGGGTTGGGATGGCCAGGAACCATGGCACAGGTCTGTAATCCCAACAGCTTGGGAGGCTGAGGCAGGAGGATGTTGAGTTCAAAGCTGGCCGTGGCAAATGCAAGGCTCTAAGCAACTCAGTGAGACCCTGTCTCTAAATAAAATACAAAATAGGGCTGGGATGTGGCTCAGTCAGTGGTCAAGTGTCCCTGAATGCAATCCCTATTCCAAAAAAAGAAAAAAAAAAAGGGGGGGGGTTGGAATGTATCTCAGTGTTATGCTCCTGAATTCAGTTCCCAGTGCCAAAAAACATATATACATATATTGTGTGTGTGTGTGTGTGTGTGTGTGTGTGTGTGTAGTCCTTGAAAGTTTGGTTAATATAAACCTTCCATATACTAGGGGTAGTATTGAATTCATATTTATTTTTATTGAGTTAAATGTGATATTTCTAGATAATAGACATCTCCCATTTTAATTCTTATTATTTATCAATTTACTGTTATTATTAAATATTTAATATGTATTAATGAATAGCAACGTATTTATTCATGGTCTTTGTGTCATTGTCTTGAGCAGTCTGAAGAGAGCTCTGTCTACTATTAATTAATTTTGTATTTTTCAGGAATTGGTTTTTGATTCGTTGTTTTGTTTCATGTTTTACTTAGTTTTGGCTCTTACCCTTTATTTCTTTCCTCCAAATTTCTGCATTTTGAAATTATTTTCCTTTGTAGTTTCTCAATGTGATATGCTCACTAACTCATGACTTATCTCAGAATGTATTTCTTCACTTGCAAACATATACTATTGTTGAGTGTGGAGGTGTACAATTTCTTACACAAATGATTTTTAATTTAGTTCCACTTTGGTTCATAATTCTACTTTATTAATAATTTCTATAATGCACAATTGCCAAGAATATGGCCTACATGATCTTGATTTTTTTAAAAAACTTGGTGCAGCTTCCTTTGTAACCAACTGCTTATTTAGTTGCAGAGAACATTTAGATCACATTAGTTAATTTTCTCTTCAAATCTTTTATATTTAGGGCTAAATTTTATCTAATATATCAGTTTTTGATAGATGTATATTAAAAATCTCCCACAGTTATGAATTTATCTAACCCATCTCATGAAGTATATATTATGAGGCTATGTGGTTTAGTAACTCACTTATAATTGTAAACAATCTTTGTTAGATTGTCACATTCATGTTTGTTATTATTATTATTCCTTTCTTAACTTCATTGAACTAAAAAAAAATCATTAGCATTTTATTGTATAGTCAATATCTACAAAGTTACACAAGGTAATTTAATTTTCAGACTCATTGGTATAACCATTCTCATCTTTCATGCAGTCCCAAGGATATAGGAAAGGATTCCATATTCCTCAGGAATCCAGAATCCAGGCCAGGCATAGTGGTGCACACCTGTAATCCCAGTGGCTTGGGAGTACTGAGGCAGGAAGATTGCAAGTTCAAGGCCAGTCTTACCAATTTAGCAAGGCCCTAAGCAACTTAGATCCTGACTTAAAACAAAAAATTAAATTAAAAAAAGCACTGGGGATGTAGCTCAATGGTAAAGAAACTCTGGATCTTATTCCTAGTACCAAAATAAATAAATAATTTACTGGGGCAACTCATGGAATATTACATTAGATCAGTGAGGTGGTGATTATAGTACTTGTGGAGTATACACACATTTATATGTGTGTAAATGTAAAACAATTTTAAAGGTTTGTACTAAATAAATAAAACTTCTTGAACTAAAAGCTTTTGAAGTGTAGTGAAGTAATGCTATAAATTCTCACAATTTTATAAGAATTTGTTGTGATAATTATGAGAGGAACGGAGCAATTCCATGTTTTCATACTTAGTAAAACATCCATTGGCACTAACTATAATAAAAGTAACATTTAATATTCTTGAAAAGTCCCTCTTTTATCCAAGTTAAACCTTCCCATTGCCATTCTGCATATGGTATTAATTTACTAAAATTCTTATTTCTAAGTACTTGGGTAAACTTCAGTGACATCTTTATTGGAATTCTCATGATTCTGGATTCCTGAGGAATATAGAAACCTTTCCTATATCCTTGGGACTGCATGAAAGATGAGAATGGTTATACCAATGAGTCTGAAAATTAATTTATTTTTTCTGGCACCAACATGCTCAGTAACAATGTACATAATAATTCAGTAAGTATATGTACAGTATTTATTTGGAACAGGACACTATTTAGGTCTCAGGACAGAAAAAGACCAAAGGGCAATGTTTTATGCTCAGAAATTTACATTAGTAAACTAAAATCAATTAATGATGATGCAATGGGAAACCATTATGGGAGCATAGAAGAGTAACTATAGTTACTTCTTTCATGGGTTTCTAGGAGAGGGCTTGGTGTGAGAAGACTGTACAAATGAAATGCCACAGATCCAAACTTCAAAGGATGAGGCAATCTCAACAAGAGATTAAGCGAGGGGGGTGTGGTGTCATGAGAATTGTGCCTTCCTTCCTTGGGAACAGCAGGTGCTTAAGTAGTTGGGGCATGAAAGGCAGAACAAGAACAATGGTTCATGGACTTAAATTAATTAATGAATAGTAATGATTAGCATCATGATTATAGCCACAGTTACCACTTTAATGATGCTTTAATGTCTGCCAGGCAGCATTCTAAGTTCTGTACATATGATAATTAATTTAAGCCTCAAAACATCTCAGTGTGATAGCAACTATTATTACCTCCATATTATAGATAAAAGAAATAAGGTGCAGAGAATTTAAAAGATTGCCAAGATCTCAGAGAGAGAAAGTACTAGAAATAGAATTAAAACTTAGGAATTAGATTCCAAAGCTGAAGCTCTTAAAGGCTTACAGAATATTTCAAATAACTCCATATTGAAGACAATTTTATAAGATCAGCTGCTTTCATAGAAAGGCATACATATTTAATTTGTTTTTCTGTTTCCTTAGCATAAACAATTCTCCTGGATAAGTAAGTACCATCTAGATACTAAGGCATAGACAACACAAATGGGATTAGACAAAAACCCTAAAACTTAGTGAGCCTATTATCATTTTTTAAAATTGACTATTGGTTTTCATTATGAAAAGTTGAACCTTACATGCAGTGAAAGTAAGACAGTGTACAATAAGCTCTCAGAGAAGAATCATAATTGACATTGTCAGCTGCTGCTGTCCCTGTGGAAATGCAAACTTGTACACATTTCAGGTCCTTACACATGGCCCTAAAACTCCTATGGGGAAATGGGTTTCTTTAAAACTATTTAAGCTACTTTAAGTTACATTATCATGGTATTTCTAAGTTCCAGCCTGAAGCAAACATCTTCACAGCCCTAATTTGGTCCCTGGTTGAGTTCAAACATTAAAACTTCATCTTTCGAATGAAACCAACCTGAATTTCATCTGCCTTTTTAGGGACTTAAAGGAAGCTACCCCCTACAACTTTCCCACTCTTAGGTGTGCTGTACCCAAAACATGCCAAAGAGTCTTTCTAAACAGGGATCTAATTAAACCCAGAGGTTTTTTTAAGAGACTTGGCCCATAAGCACATCTCATTGACTGTCTATCCCTATCCACTATGCTAATTACTCAAATAACTGCCTCCTGTCTGAGAAAGTCCAAATCCCAGAAATAAATCCCCAGCCTTTCCATGATTCTGGACAAATAAGTATACTGGATATTACCTCAATTACTCTATATTTGCTTTCTTTCAGATTTTATGGACCATGTTTGTTCTTCTAGAAAATCTTTCCCCATTCCTGTCACCTAAAGTTTGAGAAAAGTTTACCTGAATTACAACATCCAGGTCAAATAATCTTATTTCTTCTGGAGGGTACTCCTTCTTCTTTAAAATTAAGTTTTTTATTTAGTGCATTATAGTTAAACACAATAGTGGAGTTCATTTTGACATATTCATACATGCCTGGAATATTATTTACTCCATTTCAATCCCCATTCCAATTCCCTTTCTGTCTCCTACTCCCTCCCTCCCTCTGTTTCTCTATGGTACTGGTCTTTCTTCTACTTACATATTACTTTTTTATTTGGCACTTTAAAGATATGCATAAAGATGGAATTCACTGTGGTTTATTCATATATGTCCATAGCATAATTTTGCCAATTTCATTCCACAGTTTCCTCCTTTTCCTGTTCTTCCTCCCTTCTCCTCAACACACTTCCTCTACTCCAGTATCTACAATATTTTCATGGAATTTCTCATCCCCTCCATCATGTTTTTCACTCTAGCTTTTGCATATGAAAGAAAACATTCATCTTTTGACTATCTGAGTCTGGTTTATTTCATTTAGCATGATGTTCTCCAGTTCCATACATTTCCCAGCAAATGCCTTAATTTCATTCCTCGTTATGGCTGAGTAAAATTTCATTGTGTATGTATACTACATTTTCTTTCTTCAGTCATCTGTTGATTGGCACCTGGATTGGTTTCATAACTTGACTATTGTGAATTGCACTGCTATAAACAGTGGTAAGCCTGTAGCTCTATAATATACTGATTTTCATTCACTTGGATAAATACCAAGCAGTGGGATAGCTAGGTTACACAGTGGTTCTGTTCTTATTATTTGGGGAAATCTCCATACTGCTTTCCAAAATGGTTTTACTAATTTACAGTAGCACCAATTATGTATAAGTATACATTTCCCCCCATATCCTTGCCAGCACTTATTATTATTTGTGTTCTTGATGATTGCCATTCTATCTGGAGTGAGATGAAATTTCAGTGTAGTTTTGATTTGCATTTCAGTTATTGCTGGGATGTTGAACATGTTTTGCATTTGTTTGTTGACCATTTCTTTTGAGAAATGTCTGTTTAGTTATATTGCCCATTTATTGATTGGCTTATTTGTTATTTTTTGTGTTAAGTTTTTTGAGTTCTCTATATGGTCCAGATAGTGAACACCTGTTGGAGGAGTAGCTGGAGAACTTTCTCCCCTGCTATGGGTTCTTTCTTCATACTCTTAGTTTCTTAAATTGTTTTTTTCTTTAAAGAAGCTTTTCAATTTAATGCTCTCCCATTAGTTGATTCTTGGTTTTACTTCTTGAGCTTTAGGAGTCTTGTTAAGAAAATTGGTACCTGTGCCAATATGTTGGAGTGTTGATGCTATGTATTCTTCTAGCATTTGTAAAGTTTCTGGTCTAATTCCTAGGCCTTTGATCTACTTTGAGTTGACTTTTGTACAGGACAAGCTGAAGGGATCTAGTTTCATTTGGATATCCAGTTTTCCTACCACCATTTCTTAAAAAGGCTATCTTTTCTCCAACATATTTTTTAGCACCTTTGTTGAATATCAGATAACTGTGTCTATGTGGGTTTATCTCTATGACTTTTATTCTATTCCATTGGCTTCATATCTGTTTTGATATCAACACCATGCCATTTTTGTTACTGTAGTTTTGGTATAGTATCAGATATTCTGATGCCTCTAGCACAGCACTGTAATCGCTTTGGCTATTCTCAGTCTTTTATTCTTCCATGTGAATTTTAGGACTGTGTTTTTTCTAGTTCTGTGAAGAATACCATTGGTATTTTGGTGGGGATTCTATTGAATCTGTTGAGCACTTTGGGTAATATGGCCATTTCAACAATATTAATTCTACCTACCCAAGAAAATGGGAGGTCTTTCCATCTTCTTATGTCTTCTTCAATTTTTTTCTTCTAATTTTCACTGTAGAGGTCCTTCACATCTTAGGTTAAATTTATTCTCAAGTATTTTATTTATTTATTTATTTATTTATTTATTTATTTATTTATTTATTTATTTTTAGCCAACTGTAAATTGAAGATTCATTTTTGGAGTACAGAAAATATATGGATTATTGTATGTTGATCTTCTATTCTATCTCAAATCCTTCTACTTGGATGAATTCATTCATCAGCTCCAGAAGTCTTCTGGTGCAGAATTTTTGTTTTGGGGAGATTTTGTTTGTTTTGTTTTCTTTACTTTTGTTCTGTTGTTGTTGTTATTTATTTATTTATTTGGATTTTTTTTTTTGTCTTCTACATATAGATTCATGTCATTAACAGACAGAGATAATTTGACTTTTCTCATCCTATTTCTATCACTTTAATTTTCTTCCCTTGCCTTATTGCTCTGGTTAGAGTTTTAAGAACTGTTTTGAATAGGAGTGGTGAGAGTGGAGATCTTTGTCTTGTTTCTCTATTTTAGAGGAAATGTTTTCAGTTTTTCTATTCAGTGTCATGTAAACTTTGGGTTTGTCATATATAGACATGCTCCTGAGGTAAGTAAGTTCCTCAATCCCTAGTTTCTCCAGCATTTGTGATACAAATAGGTGCTGTATTTTTTTAAAAAATTTCTTATTATTCTAATTTGTTATACATGATTGCAGAGTACATTTCATTTCATATTACATATAAAGAGCACAATTTTTCAAGGTGCTGGTTTTATATAAAGTATTTTTACAATTGTGTCTTTATACATGTATTTAGGGTTGAAGGAGCCCCAATTAGGGAGATGGCTATTGCGGTCAGCTGGAAGCCATAAGTTCCACCTGATAATAAGTATGTATGTGACGCACCTGTAAATGCACGTGAGGCACCCGCAAAGCTAAAGGTATATAACCGGGTGAAAGTGGTCGGAGTCAGGAGAAGAATGAATTCATTCAGTCAGTCATGCAGTCGCTCGGTCGGAAGAAGAGTTCGGGTCGGAGAAGAAGAAAAGAATCAGAGCGGCCAGAACGTAGGCAGAGCGGTTACAGAAGAGAAACCAGATAGAAGAAGTAATTGCTGGTCAGAGTCAAGCCGAGGCTCCCGAGGAAGAAGGAAGAAAGAAGAAAGAAGAAAGAAGCTCTAAAAGCTAAGCTCTATCTCTCTCTAAAGAAGAAATCTCTCTCTTTCAAGCTCTCTCTCTCTTTCTCTCTAAGCTCTAAGAAAAAGCTATCGCTAATCTTTCTCTCTAAGCTCTTTCTAAGAAGAAGAAAAATCTTTCTTTCTCTCTCTAAGCTCTCTCTAAGAAAGTAGAAGTAAAAGTAGAAGTATCTTTACTCTGCCTCCGAGAGTTTTCCTCCCGCGGCGTTGTGGCTGGCCACGACAGGCAGCTTACATAGGGTAATCATGGATAACTCAGTCTGCCATTATTCCTATCCACTTGGCCACCTCCACTCCCTCCCCCTCTATGTTCTATTTAAAACTCTTTCATTCCTCTCATCCCCTCTCTCTTGCCTTTATAAGTTAGTATCTTCATATCAAAGAGATCATTCGACCTTTGGTTTTTTGGGATTTGCTAACTTCATTTAGCATTATTTTGTCCAACTCCATCCATTTACCTGCAAATGCCATGATTTTATTCTCTTTTAGTGCTGAGTAGTGTTCCATTGTGTATATATACCTAAGTTTCCCTATCCATTCATCTGCTAATGGGCATTGGGGTTGGTTCCATAATCTAGCTATTGTGAATTGTGCTGCTATAAACATTGATGTGGCTGTGTCCCTGTACTAAGCTGTTTTTAAGTCCTTTGGGAATAGGCCAAAGAGTGGGATAGCTGGGTCAAATGGTGGTTCCATTCCAAGTTTTCTTAGGAATCTCCATACTACTTTCCAGATTGGCTTCACCAATTTGCAGTTCCACCAGCAATGTAAGAGTGTGCCTTTTTCCCCACATCCTCGACAGCATTTATTGTTGTTTGTTTGTTTGTTTGTTTTTGTTTTTGATAGCTGCCATTCTGATTGGAGCAAGATGAAATCTTAGAGTTGTTTAGATTTGCATTTATCTAATCAATCGCTAGAGATGTTGAACATTTTTTCATATATTTGTTAATTGTTTGTATATCATCTTCTGAGAAGTGTCTGTTTAATTCCTTGGCCCATTTATTGATTGGGTTATTTGTTTTTTCGGTGTTAAGGCTTTTAAAAACTTTATAAATCCTTGAGGTTAGTGTTCTATCTGATGTGCTTGTGGTAAAGATTTGCTCCCATTCTGTAGATCCTCTATTCACCTCACTGATTGTTTCTTTTGCTGAGAAGAAGCTTTTTAGTTTGAATCCATCCCATTTATTGATTCTTGGTTTTAGTTCTTGCACTATAGGGGTCTTATTGAGGAAGTTGGAGCCTAAACCAACATGATGGAGATTTGTGCCTACTTTTTCTTCTATTAGGTGCAAGGTCTATGGTTTAATTCCTAGGTCCTTGATCCACTTTGAGTTAAGTTTTGTGCATGGTGAGAGAAAGAGATTTAGTTTCATTTTATTACATGAGGATTTCAAGTTTTTCCAACACCATTTGTTAAAGAGGCTGTCTTTATTCCAGTGAACATTTTTGGCACCTTTGTCTAATGTAAGATAACTGTAGGTGTGTGGGTTCGTCTCTGTGTCTTCTATTCTGTATCATTGGTCAAGTGGTCTATTTTGATGCCAATACCATGCTGTTTTTGTTACTATTGCTTTGTAGTACAATTTAAAGTCTGGAATAGTAATGCCGCCTGCTTCATTCTTCTTGCTAAGAATCGCTTTAGCTATTCTGGGTCTCTTATTTTTCCAGATGAATTTCATGATTTCTTTTTCTATTTCTATGAGAAATGATATTGGGATTTTGATTGGTATTGTATTGAATCTGTATGGTGCTTTTGGGAGAATGGTCATTTTGACAATATTAGTTCTACCTATCCATGAACACTGTAGATCTTTCCATCTTCTAAGATCTTCATTAATTTCTTTCTTTAGCATGCTCTAGTTTTCATTGTAGAGGTCTTTCACTTCTTTTGTTGTTGATTCCCAAATATTTTATTTTTTATGAGGCTAAAGTAAATGGGGTGGATTTCCTAGTTTCTCTTTCTGAGGATTTGTCACTGATGTACAGAAATGCCTTTGATTTATGGGTATTGATTTTATATCCAGCTACTTTGCTGAATGCATTTATTAGATCTAGAAGATTTCTGGTGGAATTTTTTGGATCTTCTATGTATAGAATCATATCGTCTGCAAATAGTCATAAATTGAGTTCTTCTTTTCCTATCTTATCCCTTTAATTTATTTTGTCTTTCTAATTGCTCTGGCTAGGGCTTTAAGAACTATGTTAAATAGGAGTGGTGAAAGAGGGCATCCCTGTCTTGTTCCAGTTTCTAGAGGGAATGCTTTCAATTTTTCTCCATTTAGGATGATGTTGGCCTGGGACTTGGCCTTTATGATGTTGAGGTATGTTCCTGTTATCTCCATTTTTTCTAGCATTTTGAACATGAAGGAAAATTGTATTTTGTCAAATGATTTCTCTGTGTCTATTGGAGATGATCATATGATTTTTATCTTTGAGCCTGTTGATGTGATGAATTACATTTATTGATTTCCTTATATTGAACCAACATTGCATCCCTAGAATGAAGGCCGCTTGATTGTGGTGCACTATATTTTTTATGTGATTTTGTATTCAATTTGCCAGAATTTTATTGAGAATTTGTGCATCTATATACATCATAGATATTGGTCTGAAGTTTTCTTTTTTTGATTTGTCTCTGTCTGGTTTTGGAATCAGGGTGATATTGGCCTCATAGAATGAATCTGGGAGTGTTCCCCTCTCTTTTATGAAACATTTTGAGAAGTATTGGTATTGGTTCTTCTTTAAAGTCTTGTAGAACTCAGCTGTGTATCCATCCGGTCCTGGGCTTTTCTTGGTTGGTAAGTTTTTTATGGCATCCTCTATTATTTCTTTGCTTGAAATTTACCTATTTAAATTGTGTATATCATATTGATTTAGTTTGGGCATATCATAGGTCTCTAAAAATTTGTCATTGCCTTTGTTATTTTCTATTTTATTGGAGGATAAATTTTCAAAATAATTCCTAATTATCTCCTGTATTTCTATAGTGTCCGTCGAGATATTTCCTTTTTCATTGTAGATATTGGTAATTTGTGTTTTCTCTGTTCTTTTCTTCATTAGCATAGCTAATGGTTTATCAATTTTATTTATTTTTTCAAAGAACCAACTTTTTGTTCTGTCAATTTTTTTCAATTTTTTTTTTTTTTTTTTTTTTTTTTTGGTTTCAATTTCAGTAATTTCAGCTCTGATTTTAATTATTTCCTGTCTTCTACTTCTTTTGGGGTTGATTTGTTCTTCTTTTTCTAGGGCTTTGAGGTGTAATGTTAGTTCATTTATTTTTTGTCTTTTTCTTTTTTGAAGGAATGAGCTCCATGCAATGAACTTTCCTCTTAGTACTGCCTTCATAGTGTCCCAGAGATTTTGGTATGTTGTATCGTAGTTCTCATTTACCTCTAAGAATTTCTTAATCTCCTTATTGATATCTTCTGCAACCCATTGATCATTCAATAGCATATTATTTAGTCTCCAGGTGTTAGAGTAGCTTTTCTTTCTTTTTTTATCATTGATTTCTAATTTCATTCCATTATGATCTGATAGAATGCAGGGTAGTATCCTTACTTTCTTATATTTGCTTGGAGTTGCTTTATGGCATAATATATGGTCTATTTTTAAGAAGGCTCCATGTGCTGCTGAGAAGAAAGTGTATTGGCTTATTGATGGATGATATATTCTATATATGTCAGTTAAGTCTAAGTTATTAATTGTATTATTGAGTTCTATAGTTTCTTTGTTTAACTTTTGTTTGGAAGATCTATCCAATGGTGAAAGAGGTGTGTTAAAATCACCTAGAATTGTTGTGTTGTGGTCTATTTGATTCTTGAACTTGAGAAGAGTTTGATTGATATATGTAGATGCTCCATTATTTGGGGCACATATATTTATAATGGTTATATCTTGTCGATCTATGATTCCCTTAAGCAGTATGAAATGTCCATCTTTATCTCTTTTGACTAACTTTGGCTTGAAGTCTACTTTATTTGATATGAGGATGGAGACCCCTGCTTGCTTACGTAGACCATGTGAGTGATATATTTTATCCCATCCTTTCACCTTCAGTCTATGGGCGTCTTTTCCTATGAGATGTTTCTCTTGAAGGCAACATATTGTTGGGTCTGTTTTTTAATCCAATCTATTAGCCTATGTCTTTTAATTAGTGAGTTTAGGCCATTAACATTCAGGGTTATTATTGAGACATTTGTATTTGTGTTGAGATAATTTGTATTATCACTGACATTTATTTTTTTATTATTTTTGGTATTTAGTTTGACTTGGTTTTTCCTTTGGTTGGTTTTTCCCTTTATTGTAGTTCTTCCTTTTGCAGATTTTCATTATTAATTTTCATTTCCTCCTCGTGGAATATTTTACCAAAAATGTTCTGTAGAGCAGGCTTTCTTGTTGTAAATTCTTTTAGCTTTTGTTTATCATGGAAGGTTTTTATTTCATCCTCAAATCTAAAGCTTAGTTTTGCTGGATATAAAATTCTTGGTTGGTGTCACTTATCCTTTAGAGCCTGGTATATGTTGTTCCAGGCTCTCCTGGCTTTGAGGGTCTGGATTGAAAAATCTGCTGAGATGCAAATTGGTTTTCCCTTATAGGTAATCTGACTTTTCTCTTTTGCAGCCTTTAAAATTCTATCTTTATTCTGTATGCTAGTCCTTTTCATTACAATGTGCCTTGGTGTGGACCTATTGTAATTTTGTACATTTGGTGTCCTATAGGCCTCTTGTATTTTATTTTCAAATTCATACTTCCTGTTTGGGAAATTTTCTGATATTATTTCATTGAAGAGATTGTGCATTCCTTTGGTTTGTATCTCTGCATCTTCCTTTATTCCAATAAATCTTATATTTGGTCTTTTGATGGTATCCCATAGTTCTTTGATATTCTATTCATTGTTTTTTACCATCTTCACTGTGAGGTCAATTTATTTTCAAGATTGTATATTTTGTCCTCATTGTCTGAGGCCCTATCTTCCAAGTGGTCCGATCTGTTGGTGATGCTTTCTACTGAATTTTTTAAGTGGCTTACTGTTTCTTTCATTTCAAGGATTTCTGTTTGGCTTTTTCTCAAACCCTCTATCTCTTTCTTGAAACAATCTTTTGCTACCTGTATTTGATCTCTTATCTCTTTGTTGGAGAGATCAATTTTTGCCTGTATCTGTTCACTTAGGTCGTTTTTAAAATCCCTTATCATTTTAGTTATGTATATCCAGAACTCCTTCTCTGACATTTCACCTACTGTGCTTTCTATGGTTTCTATTGTTGTGGTACCTTGTTTTGTTTGGGGTATTTTCCTCCCTTGTTTCTTCATGATGTCTATGTATTTTCTTCTCTTGCAAGGTAAGCCTGAGGTATTACAGCTTCTGCCCTTTTGTCTTATAAGGTCCCTCCAGGTTACCCAAAACCTCACTTTTTAGGGAAATATCAATATTAGAGCTTTCAATGTACCCAATGTGTGTCCATATATCCATTAGTTTCTATTTTTATATTTACAGTTTTGTTACTATAAGTAGAAATGATGAGATCAGTTATCTTATACCATATAGTCTCTATGTTTGTGTGGTGGTTTACATTTTCTAATGGTAGAAGGGGGGGACTTAGAGGTTGGCTTAAATGTTTATGAAGTAAGATGTGAGAAAATAGAGAGTGCTGCCAGGCCCAGGATCCATCCAGTCCCACCGACCTCTGCCCCAGAGCAGGAGACAGCAAGGACAGACACTCCAATACTGCTTAGAGTGCAGGCGGGCCCGGGGCAGTCCCGGGGTCCTACATCAGACTGCTGCCAGGCCCAGGCTCCATCCAGTCCCACCGACCTCTGCCCCAGAGCAGGAGACAGCAAGGACAGACCTGCCAACTCTGCATGAGCCCAGGCTGGCCCAGGGTAGTCCCGCGGACCTTCACCCGAGTGGGGCCAGCCCCAGGTCAGTCCTGCCGACGCCTGCTGGTATGGGACCAGCCTCCAACCAGCCCTGCTGACCTCCACCCCAGAGCAGGAGACAGCAAGGACAGAGCCGCCAACTCTGCTTAGAGTACAGGCAGGCCCCAGGCAGTTCTGGGGTCCTATGTCAGAGTGCCCCTACATCAGAGTGCCTCCAGGCCCAGGCTCCATCCAGTCCCACCGACTTCTGCCCCAGAGCAGGAGACAGCAAGGACAGACCTGCCTCCTCTGCCTGAGCCCAGGCCTGCCCAAGGTAGTCCCGTGGACCTTCACCCAAGCACCGCCAGCCCCAGGTCAGTCCCGCTGATGCCTGCTGGTGTGCAACCAGCCTCCAGCCAGCCCTGCTGACCTCCACCCCAGAGTAGGAGACAGCAAGGACAGACCTGCCAATTCTGCTTAGAGTGCAGGTGGGCCCTGGGCAGTCCCAGGGTCTTACAACAGAGAGCCACCAGGCCCAGGCTCCATCCAGTCCTGCCGACCTCTGCCCCAGAGCAGGAGACAGCAAGGACAGAGCCACCAACTCTGCTTAGAGTGCAGGCAGGCCCAGGGCAGTCCCGGGGTCCTACATCAGAGTGCTGCCAGGCCCAGGCTCCATCCAGTCCCGCCGTCCTCCGCCCCAGAGCAGGAGACAACAAGGACAGACCTGTCAAATTGGCCTGAGCCCAGGTGGGCCCAGGGCAGTCCCACTGACCTTCACCCCATTACGGTAATCCTCACACCACCACAGGAGCTCAGACTCAACCAGTTCAGCCCGCGCCAACCAGTGTGAACCCAGATTCAGGTAGCATACTTTGAGGGTCAGTGGCAGATTCTGATAGTCTAGCGCTAAGGGGAGGCACAGACAACCTGCAAGGGTATTAAAAATATAGGGAAGAATCTGTAATAACTCAGATCTACACTGCAAAAAGTAAAGCAAATAGACATCATGAAAAAAACAGGGGAGGAAAATACCCCAAACAAACCAGGATTCTACAATAACAGAACCCATGCTCAGCGAAGTTGACAAAATGTCAGAGAAGGAGTTCAGAAGGTTCATAATTAAAATGATCTGTGAATCAAAGAATGACCTAAATGAGCAAATACAGGCAAAAATTGACCACTACAACAAAGATATAGGAGAGCAAATACAGGTAGCAAAAGATTACTTCAAAAAAGCGATCGAAACTCTGAAAAAAAAATCAGAAATCCTTGAAATGAGAGAAACAATTAACCAAATAAAAAAAACAATTGAAGACATCACCAACAGACTAGATCAACTGGAAGAAAGAACCTCAGACAATGAAGACAATGTATATAATCTTGAAAATAAAGTTGACCACACAATGAAGATAGTAAGAAACCATGAACAGAACATCCAAGAAGTATGGGACAGCATCAAAAGACCAAATCTAAGAATAATTGGGATGGAGGAAGGCACAGAGTTTCAAACCAAAGGAATGCTCAACCTCTTTAATGAGATAATATCAGAAAATTTCCCAAGCATGAAGAATGATTTGGAAAACCAAATACAAGAGGCTTATAGGACACTAAATGTACAAAATTACAACAGATCTACACCAAGACACATTATAATGAAAATGCCTAGCATAAAGAAGAAGGATAGAATTTTAAAGGCCGCAAAAGAGAGGAATCAGATCACATATAGGGGGAGACCAATTCATATCACAGCAGATTTTTCAATTCAGACACTCAAAGCTAGGAGATCATGGAACAATATATTCCAAGCTCTGAAGGAAAAGGGATGCCAACCAAGAATCTTATACCCAGCAAAATTAAGCTTTAGATTTGAGGATGAAATAAAAACCTTCCATGATAAACAAAAGTTAAGAGAATTTACAAGTAGAAAGCCAGCACTACAGAACATCCTCAGCAAAATATTTCATGAAGAGGAAAAGAAAAACAATGATGAAAATCAACAAAGGGAGGTATTACACTAAAGGAAAAAAAAAAAAAACAATCAGAAGAGAAACCATGTCAAGGTAAATACCACAAATAAAAATGGCTGGGAATACAAAACACATCTCAATAATAACTCTGAATGTTAATGGCCTAAACTCACCAATCAAAAGACATAGATTAGCAGATTGGATCAAAAAAAAAAACAGCCCCAACAATATGCTGCCTCCAGGAGACTCATCTCATAGGAAAAGACATCCATAGGCTGAGGGTAAAGGGTTGGGAAAAATCCTACCACTCATATGGACAGAGGAAACAAGCAGCGGTTTCCATCCTCATATCAAATAAAGTAGACTTCAAGCTAAAGTTAATAAAAAGGGATAAAGAAGGACACTATATACAGCTCAGGGGAACCATACACCAACAAGACTTAACAATTATAAATATATATGCCCCAAACAATGGAGCATCCATGTTCATCAAACAAACTCTCCTGAAGTTTAAGAGTCAAATTGACCACAACACAATAATTCTGGGTGACTTTAACACACACCTTTCACCACTGGATAGATCTTCCAAACAAAAGCTGAACACAGAAACTATAGAACTCAAAAATACAATAAACAACTTAGACTTAACTGACTTATATAGAATATTTCATCCTTCAACAAGTGAATACACGTTCTTCTTAGCAGCACATGGAACCTTCTCTAAAATAGACCATACACTAGGCCACAAAACAACTCTGAGCAAATACAAAAAAGTTGAGATTCTACCCTGCATTCTATCCGACCATATGGAATGAAATTAGAAATCAATGATAAAATAAGAAATAAAAGCTCCTCCAACACCTGGAGAATAAATAATATACTAGTGAATGAACAATGGGTTGCAGATGACATCAAAGTGGAGCTTAAAAAATTCTTAGAGGTGAATGAGAACACAGACACAAAATATTGAAATCTCTGGGACACTATGAAGGCAGTTCTAAGAGGAAAGTTCATTGAATTGAGTTCATTCCTCAAAAGAAGAAAAAGTCAACAAATAAATGACTTAAAATTACATCTCAAAGCTCTAGAAAAAGAAGAACAATCCAACACCAAAAGTGGTAGAAGACAGGAAATAATTAAAATCAGAGCTGAAATTAATGAAATTTAAACCAAAGAAACAATTGAAAAAATTGACAAAACAAAAAGTTGGTTCTTTGAAAAAATAAATAAAATTGACAGACCCTTGTCCAGGCTAACAAAGAGAAGGAGAGAGATAACTCAAATTACTAATATATGCAATGAAAAAGGAAATATCACAACAAAAACTATGGAAATACAGGAAATAATTCGAAATTATTTTGAAAACCTGTACTCCAACAAAATACAAAACACAAAAGGCATCGACAAATTTCTAGAGTTGTATGATGTGCCCAAACTTAAGCAGGAGGATATACATAATTTGAACAGACCAATTTCAAGCGATGAAATAGAAGATGCCATCAGAAGCCTACCAACCAAGAAAAGCCCAGGACCAGATGGATACACAGCTGAGTTCTACAAGACCTTCAAAGAAAAATTGATACCAATACTCTTCAATTTATTTCAGGAAATAGAAAAAGAGGGAGTACTTCCAAACTCATTCTATGAGGCCAACATCACCCTGTTCCCCAAACCAGGCAAAGACACATCCAAAAAAGAAAACTTCAGATCCATATCTTTAATTAACATAGATGCAAAAATTCTCAATAAAATTCTAGCAAAACGGATACAGAAACATAACAAAAATATAATACACCACTATCAAGTGGGGTTCATTCCAGGGATGCAAGGATGGTTCAACATACAGAAAACAATAAATGTAATTCACCACGTCAATAGACTCAAAGATAAGAACCATATGATTATCTCAATAGATGCAGAAAAAGCATTTGACAAAATGCAGCACCCCTTCATTCTCAAAACACTAGAAAAACTAGGGATAACTGGAACATATCTCAACATCATAAAAGCTATATATGCTAATCCCCAGGCCAACATTATTCTAAATGGAGAAAAATTGAAAGCATTACCTTTAAAAACTGGAACAAGACAGGGATGCCCTCTTTCACCACTTCTATTCAACATAGTAATTGAAATGCTGGCCAGAGCAATAAGACAGATGAAAGAAATTAAAGAGATAACAGATAGGTAAAGTAGAACTCAAATTATCATTATTTGCTGATGATATGATTTTATACCTAGAAAACTGAAAAAATTCCACCAGAAAACGCTAGAACTCATAAATGAATTCAGCAAAGTAGCAGGATACAAAATCAACACCCATAAATCTAAGGCATTTCTATATATCAGTGACAAATCCTCTGAAAGGGAAATGAGGAAAACTACCCCGTTTACAATAGCATCAAAAAAAAAAAAAAAAAAAAAAAAAAAAACTTGGGAATCAACTTAACCAAAGATGTGAAAGACCTCTAAAATGAAAACTACAGAACACTAAAGAAAGAAATTATGGAAGACCTTAGAAGATGGAAAGATCTACCCTGCTCTTGGATAGGCAGAACTAATATTGTCAAAATGACCATACTACCAAAAGCACTATACAGATTTAATGCAATGCCAATCAAAATCCCAATGACATTCCTCATAGACATAGAAAAAGCAGTCATGAAATTCATCTGGAAAAATAAGAGACCCAGAATAGCTAAAGCAATCCTTAGCAAGAGGAGTGAAGCAAGTGGCATCACTAAAATTATACCACAGAGCAATAGTAACAAAAACAGCATGGTGTTGGCACCAAAATAGGCTGGTAAACCAATGGTACAGAATAGAGGACACAG
This sequence comes from Tamias sibiricus, assembly GCA_025594165.1. Taxonomy (NCBI): domain Eukaryota; kingdom Metazoa; phylum Chordata; class Mammalia; order Rodentia; family Sciuridae; genus Tamias; species Tamias sibiricus. The sequence goes on from CM046668.1 coordinate 80,144,243, forward strand.
AGACTAACACATATAATTTCAGTTATCTTATATTTGACAAAGGCGCCAAAAATGTACATTGGAGAAAAGATAGCCTCTTCAACAAATGGTGCTGGGAAAACTGGAAATCCATATGCAATAAAATAAAATTAAACCTATATCTCTCACCATGCACAAAATTCAACTCAAAGTGGATCAAGGATCTAGGAATTAGACCAGAGACACTACACCTAATAGAAGAAAAAGTAAGCTCTAATCTCCAACATGTTGGATTAGGGCCCAAGTTCCTTAATAAGAATCCTGTAGCACAAGAATTAATACCACGAATCAATAAATGGGATAGACTCAAATTACAAAGCTTCTTCTCAGCAAAAGAAACAATCAGTGAGGTGAACAGAGAGCCTACTAATTGGGAACAAATTTTTACCACATGCACGTCAGATAGAGCACTAATCTCTAGAATATATCAAGAACTCAAAAATCATAACACCAAAAAAACAAATAACCCAATCAATAAATGGGCCAAGGAACTGAACAGACACTTCTCAGAAGAAGATATACAATCAATCAATAAATACATGAAAAAATGCTCAACCTCTCTGGCAATTAGAGAAATGCAAATCAAAACCACTCTAAGATTTCATCTCACACCAGTCAGAATGGCAGCTATTAAGAACACAAACAACAATAAATGTTGGAGAGGATGTGGAGAAAAAGGCACACTCATACATTGTTGGTGGGACTGCAAAATGGTGCAGCCAATATGGAAAGCAGTATGCAGATACCTTGGAAAACTTGGAATGGAACCACCTTATGACCCAGCTATCCCACTCCTTGGTCTTTACCCAAAAGACATGAAAACAGCATACTATAGGGACACAGCCACATCAATGTTTATAGCAGCACAATTCACAATAGCTAAACTGTGGAACCAACCTAGATGCCCTTCAGTAGATGAATGGATAAAGAAAATGTGGTATATACACACATTGGAATATTACTCAGCAATAAGACAGAATAAAATCATGGCATTTGCAGGAAAATGGATGGAGTTAGAGAATATAATGCTAAGTGAAGTTAGCCAATCCCAAAAAGCCAAATGCCAAATGTTTTCTCTGATATAAGGAGGCCAATTCACAGTTGGGTTGGGATGGGGAGCATAGGAGGATTAGAGGAATACTAGAATGGCCAATGGGGAGGGAGGTGAAGGGAGGGGTGAAGAAAAAAAAAAAAGATGGTAGAATGAGATGGATATCATTACCCTAAGTGCTTGTATGAAGTCATGAATGGTGTGAATATACTTTGCATACAACCAGAGATTTGTAAAAAAGTGCTCTATATGTGTAATATGAAATGTAATGCATTCTGCTGTCATTTATATCATCTTAGAATAAAAAATAATTTTAAAAAAGATGTGAGAAAGTAGAGGTATTAGATTATTTGACTAGTGAGAGTATAATCATTAGAATTTGGCTGTTAGTAGAAGAAGCAAGAGATAGGCAACCCCATGTAAGATTCCCTGTTAGTTCACAGCAGCATAACTGGTTGCATCTTTTGGTGCATCCTGGTCCCCAGGGACCTTCATAATGTCTTACCCAGAACTTTTGTTGTTCCTTGGTAGTAGCATAGCTAACTCAGTTTTGTGGCAGTGGCAGCCTCAAGCCTATAATTATATTGGTGTTGGGTTGAGTAGCTACAGAATCTCAGTGCAGTGTGTCTCTCTGGACAGACACGGGTTGCCTTTCCGATTTGCGGGCATGGAGTGGGCCTCTCTCTCCAGATCTCCTCCTGGCTACAGTGTGGTGGAGCAGGCAGTCTGGCTTTCTTCTCCCCACTCTCCTCCTCCTGGGTCTCCTCCCAGTCTGGTTGTTTTGGTGGGGGTTGAGCAGGTGGGCAGTAGGGCTCTTGCACAGGGTGGAGCCTGCAGTTCCTGGTCCTGGTGATGGTGTGGGCCTGTGGTCAGATGGGCTGGTTGGTGGGCCACTCCTTCTGGTGGGTGTCTACTGCTTGTTCAGGTCGCAGCTGGGCAGGTCGCAGTTCCCCAGGGAATGGACAGGGCCCTTCCTCTGGTCAGGCCCTCTCTGCAGCAGGGACCTGCTATTCCCAGCCCAGGTGGTGGTGGCGATGTGAGCAGGCAGACAGGCGAACTGGTGGCTGGGCCAGTGCTGAATTTTGTTAAAATCTTCTGCATCTATTGAGATGACCATGTGATTCTTGTCCTTAATTCTATTGTATGATGAATTACATTTATTGACTTGTATATATTAAGGCAAACTTGGATCCTTGGGATGAAACCCACTTGATCATGGTGTAAAGTGTTCTTAATGTGTTTTTAAATGTGATTTTCTAATGTTTTTGTTAAAGATTTTTGTGTCTATGTTCATCAGGTATATTGATCTGTAATTTTCTCATTGATGTTTCTTTGTCTGGTTTTGTATCAGGGTGGTACTGGCTTCATAGAAAGATTCTGGGAGTGTTTCCTCACTTTCTATTTCATGGAATAATTTGAGGAAGACTTGTGTTAGTTCGTCTTTAAAGGTCCAGTAAGTGAGAATTCATCTGGTCCTGAAGGATTTCTTTGTTGGAAAGCTTTCAATGGCTCCTTCAATCTTGTAGCTTGATATTAATCTGTTAAATTTTTCTATATACTTTTGGTTCAAATTGGGTACGTCATATGCGTCTATAAAATCATCAATGTTTTATAGATTTTACAGTTTATTGGAGTATAAATTTTTAAAATAGTTCCTAATGTTCCTTGGGATTACATAAATGTCTATGGTGATAACTCCTTTTTCATCTCTAATTTCTTGGGTTTAGGAATTCTTTCTCATTTGGTTAGATTGGCTTAGGGTTTATCAATCCTATTTATCTTTTAAATGCATTTAGGATAAAGATATCCATCTTATTCAACCACCTTTACTTTTTTTCCCCCTCTATCCTCCCTTGCTCCCTTCCTTCCCCTCCCTCCCTTTTGACCATTCTAGTGTTCCTCTAATCCTCCTATTTATCCCGACCTAACACCACTGTGAATCAGCCTCCTTTTATCAGAGAAAACATTCGGAATTTGGATTTTTAAGATTGACTAACTTTACTTAGCATTATATTCTCCAACTTCATCCATTTACCTGCAAATGCCATTATTTTATTCTCTTTTATTACTGAGTAAAATTCCATTGTGTACATATACCACATTTACTTTATCCATTCATCTACTGAGGGACATCTAGGTTGTTTTCAAAACCTAGCTATTGTGAATTCTGCTACTATTAACATGGAGATGGCTGTGTCATTGTAATATGCTGTTTTTAATTCCTTTGGGAATAGACCCAGGAGTGGGATGGCTGGGTCATAGGGTGGTTCCATTCCCAGTTTTCCAAGAAAGCTCCATACTGCCTTCCATAACAGTTGCACCATTTTGTAGTCCCACCAGCAATGTATGAGTGTGCCTTTTTCCCCAGCATCCTTTCCAACATTTATTGTTGTTTGTGTACTTAATAGCTGTCATTCTTACTGGAGTGAAATGAAATCTTAGAGTAGTTTTGATTTGCATCTCTCTAATTGCCAGTGACGTTGAGCATTTTTTCATGTATTTGTTGATTAATTGTGTATGTTCTTCTGAGAAGTGTCTTTTCAATTCCTTAGCCCATTTATTGATTGGGTTATTTGTTTTCTTGGAGTTAAGATTTTTGAGTTCTTTATATATTCTAGAAATTAGTGCTCTATCTGATGTGCATGTGTTAAATATTTGTTCCCAATTAGTTGGCTCTCTATTCACCTCACTGATTGTTTCTTTTGCTGAGAAGAAGCTTTTGAGTTTGAATCTATCCCATTCATTGATTCTTGATATTAATTCTTGAGCTACAGGATTCTTATTAAGGAACTTGGGGCCTAATCTGACATGTTGGAAATTGGAGCTTACTTTTTCTTCTATTAGGCATATTGTCTCTGGTCTAATTCCTAGGTCCTTGATCCACTTTGAATTGAATTTTGTGCATGGTGAGAGATAAGGGTTTAATTTCATTTTGTTACATATGGATTTATAGCTGAAATTATATGTATTAGTCTCTGTGTCCTCAATTCTGTACCATTGGTCTACCAGTCTGTTTTGGTGCCAGTACCATGCTGTGTTTGTTAATATTGCTCTATAGTATAATTTAAAATCTGGTATGGCGATGCCACCTGCTTCACTTTTCTTGCTAAGAATTGCTTCGGCTATTCTGAATCTCTTATTTTTCCACATGAATTTCATGACTGCTTTTTTTATTTCTTTGAAGAATGTCATTGGGATTTGGATTGGAATTGCATTAAATCTGTATAATGCTTTGGGTAGTATGGACATTTTGACAATATTAGTTCTACCTATCCAAGAACAAGTTAGGTCTTTCCATCTTCTGAGGTCTTCTATAATTTCTTTCTTTAGTGTTCTATAGTTTTCTTTTTAGAGGTCTTTCACCTCTTTTGTTAAGTTGATTTCCAGGTATTTTTTTCTCATGCTATTGTAAATGGGGTAGTTTTCATCATTTCCCTTTCAGTGGATTTGTCACTAATGTACAAAAATGCCTTTAACTTATGGGTATTGATTTTGTATCCTGATACTTTGCCAAATTCATTTACTAGTTGTAAAAGTTTTCTGGTAGAGTTTTTTGAGTCTTCAAGGTATATTATCATGTCATCAGCAAATAGTGCTAATTTGAGCTCTTCTTTTCCTATCTGGATCCCTTTAATTTCTTTCATCTGTCTAATTGCTCTAGCCAGAGTTTCAAGTACTATGTTAAATAGCAGTGGTGAAAGGGGACATTCCTATCTTGTTCCAGTTTTTAGAGAGAATGCTTTCAATTTTTCTCCATTTAAGATAATGTTAGCTTGGGGCTTTGCATAAATAGCTTTTGTAATGTTGAGATATGTTCCTGTTATTCCTATTTTTTCTAGTGTTTTGAACATAAATGGTTGTCGTATTTTGTTGAATGCTTTTTTCAACATCTATTGAGAGGGTTATATGGTTTTTATCTTTAAGTGTATTGATGTGATGTATTATGTTTATTGATTTCCAAATTTTGAACCAACCTTGCATCCCTAGGATAAACCCCACTTGATTGTGGTGCACTATCTTTTTGATATGTTTTTGTATTCGATTTGCCAGAATTTTGTTGAGGATTTTTACATTTATGTTCATTAAAGATATTGGCCTGATGTTTTCTTTTTTGGCTTTGTCTTTGCCTGGCTTTGGAATTAATGTAATATTGGCCTCATAGAAAGAGGCTGGAAGAGCTCCCTCTTTTTCTATTTCTTGAAATAAGTTGAAGAGCATTGGTATTAGTTCTTCTTAGAAGGTCTTGTAGAACTTGGCTGTAAACCCATCAGGACCTGGACTTTTTCTTGATGGTAGATTTTGATGGTGTCTTCTATTTCCTCGCTTGAAATTGACCTGTTTAAATTGTGTGTAGCCTCCAGTTCCAGTTTGGGCAATTCATACGACTCTAGAAATCTGTGGATGCTTTCAGTATTTTCTATTTTATTAGAGTACAAGTTTTCAAGGTAATTTCTAATTATCTTCTGTATCTTTATTGTGATATTTCCTTTTTCATCACAGATGTTAGTAATTTGAGTTTTTTCTCTTCTTCTTTTCATTAGCATCACTAAGGGTCTGTCAATTTTATTTATTTTTTCAAAGAACCAACTTTTAGTTTTGTCAATTCTTTAAATTGTTTCTTTAGTCTCAATTTCATTAATTTCAGCTCTGATTTTAATTATTTCCTGTCTTCTACTGCTCTTAGTGTTGATCTGTTCTTCTTTTTCTAGTGCTTTGAGGTGTGATGTTAAGTTATTTATCTGTTGGTGTTTTTTTCTTTTCTTTTAAGAAATGAACTCATTGCAATGAATTTTCCTTTAACTAGTACCTTCATAGTGTCCCAGAGATTTCTAAATGATATATCTGTGTTCTCATTTACCTCTAGGAATTTTTTAATCTCCTCCTTGATGTCTTCTTCAACTCCTTGTTCATTCAGTAGCATGTTGTTTAGCTTCCAGTTGGTGTAGTTTTGTTTGTTTGTTTGTTTGTTTCTTGTTTTATCATTGATTTCCAATTTCATCCCATTATGGTCTGATAGAATGCAGGGTAGTATCTCTACTTTTTATATTTTCTGAGAGTTGCCTTGTGGCATAATATATGGTCTATTTTGGAGAAGGAACCATGTGCTGCTGAGAAGAAAGTGTATTCACTCACTGAGGGATGAGTTATTCTATGTATGTCTGTTAGGTCTAAGTTATTAATTGTTTTAATGAGGCCCAAATTTTCTTTATTTAGCTTTTGTTTGAATGATCTATCCATTGGTGAGAGGGGTGTGTTGAAGTCCTCTAGAATAATTGTGTTGTGGTCTATTTTACTCTTGAACTTGAGAAGGGTTTGTTTGATGAATGTAGGTGCTCCATTATTTGGGGCATATAGATTTATAATTGTTATATCTTGTTGATGAATTGTTCCCTTAACTAGTAACAAATATCCATCTTTGTCCCTTTTGATTAGCTTTGGCTTGAAGTCTACCTTATTTGATATGAGAATGGAAACCCCTGCTTGCGTTCACTTCCCATGTGAGTGATAAGACTTTCCCGAGCCTTTTACCTTCAGTCTATTGATTTCTTTTTCTATGAGGTGGGTTTCTTGGAGACAGGAAATTGTTGGGTCATTTTTTTTTTTTTAATCCAGTCTGACAATCTGTGTCTTTTAAGTGGTGAGTTTAGGCCATTAACATTCAGGGTTATTACTGAGATGTGATTCATATTCCCATCCATTTTTATTTGTTTATGGTATTTTACTTGATTTGTTTTCTCCTCCAGTTGGTATTTCCTTTAGTTTGATATCTCCCTTTGTTGATTTTCATTGTTATTTTTCTTTTCTCCTTCATGGAGTATTTTTCCCAGGATGTTCAGAAGTGCTGGCTTTCGAGTTGTGAAATCTTTAACTTTTGTTTGTCATGGAAGGTTTTTATTTCATCTTCAAATCTAAAGCTCATTTTTTCTGGGTATAAGATTCTTGGTTGACATCCCTTTTCTTTCAGAACTTGAAATATGCTATTCCAGAATCTTCTAGCTTTTAAGGTCTGGGTTGAAAAATTTGAACATAGTCTGATTGGTTTCCCCTATATGTAATCTGCTTCCTTTCTCTTGTGGCTTTTAATATTTTCTCCTTGCTCAGTATATTAGGCATTTTCATTATAATATGCCTTGGTGTGGATCTGTTGTGATTTTGTATGTTTCGTGTTTGGTAAGCCTCTTGAACTTGGTTTTCCCATTCATTCCCCAAGTTTGGAAAATTTTCTGCTATTATTTCATTGAATACATTATTCATTTCTTTGGCTTGGAACTCTGCACCTTCATCTACCCCAATCACTCTTAAATTTGGTCTTTTTATGTTGTCCCATATTTCTTGAATGTTCTGTTCTTGATTTCTTACCATTTTTGCTGTTTAATCTACATTTTTCTCCAGGATATATATTTTGTCTTCATTATCTGAGGTCCTTTCTTCCAAGTGTTCTAATCTGTTTGTGATGCTTTCAATTGAACATTTAGTTTGGTTTATTGCTTCTTTCATTACCAGAATGTCTGTTTGGTTTCTCTTTAGAACCTCTATCTCCCTACTGAAGTAATCTTTTGCTTTCTGTATTTGTTTTTGGAGTTCTTTGTCAAAATGATCTTTACCACCTGTATTTGCTCCCTGATCTCATTTTTTAGTTCATTCTTAAATTCCATAAACATTTGGAATATGTAATTCTGAATTCCATCTCTGGCATTTGACCAACTGTGCTTGCCATGGAGTCTACTGAGGAGGTATGTTGATTTGTTTGAGTCACTTTCTTCACTTGTTTCTTCATATTGCTTGTGTGACTTTTCTTCTAGTACTGTGGAACCTCAACTATTTCGTTTTTACCTTAAAGCCTTATGATGTTCCTGTAGTAAGATGCTATCAGATCCCCTTATAAATACTTTACACTTTAAAACCAGACACCTTCTATTCAGATAATCACAGTTTGATCACAATGTGCAGATTTAGTTAGCTCAGATATTGTCTCCAATTTACTCTGTATGTTTGTGATGTTTATATGTTTGTGATAGGAAGGGGTTTATAGTTTCAAGTATTGGACACAGAGGTGGTAAGTTTAGGAAGAAGGAAGTGAGGGTATTGAGTTGTTCTTTCTTAGGAAGTATGAAAACAGAATTCTATGGAATGGTTTAATATCAGCAGACAAGAGAGGAAAGAGAATGGAGTGAACCATTTAGTGGAAAGGAAAATTTATATATAAACCAAACTTATGCAACCGTTGAGAGAAGAAAAAAAGAAAGATGGAAAAGAAAAAAAAAAGATGACAAAGAAGTAGGAATTAGTGTAAAAGAGAGGAAAGAGAAAGTGTGTTAAAAAAAAATAGAGAATAAACTGTATATAACACCGCTTTGCTGTATAGTTCAGTTGCCCCAGTTCTAGAAATCCCAATTTCTGTGTATAACTTGTTTTCAGCTCTGTTGAGAATGCAGTGGCAGGGTGTAAATAGGAAAGATAAGGGAAGAAGGAAAGAGACCAAAGTGAGAAGGAAGAAAAGAGGAACAAAAAAACAAACAAACTCACACACAATCAAACAAAACAAAACAAAAAAATCAAAACACAGCCGAACCCAGGAACAAATCTCATTCAAACAGTACCCTGGGAAGACCTTCTTTTTTTCCCTTCCAGTTTAAGCCAGGTGTGCTGGATCACATCGAGGTAGTCACAGAGAACCTGTGGGTGGAATCAATTCTGTACCTTTAGTCACTGGTAAAATGGCACAACAGAAGAGTGGCTCAGGCAGGGTATGTCAGCAGGTGATTGGCACCGGGAAAGGGTCCATCCAGAAGGCATCCACTCCCCATGCCCTCCCACAGTTGTAGCATCTCAGGGCCACTACTGGGCCTCAGACACGCCCTCCCCTGCTGGCTGCTAGCGTCTTACCCAGGTGTGTGCTTTTCTTAGAGCACTGGCAGGATCCATGGACGCCTGCAGCTTCTTCTCCTTTCTTCCTTGTTTCTTCGTCCCAGTCTGCCATGGCTCTCCTCAATATTAGCTGTGGTCGCTCTCCTCAGGTTCAACAGCACTTTCCCCGACCTGTGTGTCACTCCAGAGCGTGCGAGTCCGCCCGGCAGACTGCGTGAAAAAAGTGAAATAACTCTGTGTGGACTCCATTCATGTCTAGCTTTCTTATTATCCTTCTGCGTTGTTCAGGTTTAGAGCTGTTGTCCGGATCTTTCCCTTACCACGCCACTACTGGCGCCGACTGCGCCGTTAGTGCTGGTTAGTCTGTAGAACTCTCGCACTGGGCCCCTATGTGTTGGCAGTCTGGAGTTAGTTGTATTTTACTATCACACTGCCTGGAGAAGCACGAATGTCAGATCTCTCTCAGTTGCTGGAATAGTGCTAGCAACTCGTTCAAACTTCCCACTAAGCCTCTTTTAGTGACTGACTCTCGGGAGCACCTCCCTCCTGTCCGCCATCTTCCCCGACCTGCCTCCCTATTTATCTTTTTAAACCAACTCTTTGTTGTATTGTTTTGTTTTTGCTTTTTTTCTCATTTTTATTAATTTTGGCTCTGATCTTAATTATTTTCTGCCTTCTACTGATTTTGAAATTTGTTTGATCTTCCTATCCTAGGGTCTTTAGGGCATCATTATATTATTTTGGGGGGATCTTTTTTGGTTTTGTTTTGAATGTAATCACTCAATGCTATTAGCTTTCCTCTTAGAACTTCATAGTGTCCCTGAGATTTTGATATGTCGTATCTCTGTTCTCATTTGCTTGTATTTTTTCATTGCTTGTATTTTTTTATTTCTCCCCTGATCTTTTACTATAACCCATTCTCTTTACAAAAGTGTATTATTCAACCTCTATACATCAAATGGTCTCTGTTTCTTATCTTCTTATTGATTTCTAATTTTATTCCATCATGATCTGACAGAATGCAAGGCATTATCTCTCTCTCTTTTTTTTTTTTTTTTTTTTGGATTTATAAGATCCTAAACTGTGGTCTATTTTAGAGAAGGTTCTACATACAACTGAAAAGAAAGTGAATTCAGTTGTTGATGGATGAAATGTTTAATAGATGTCACTTAGGTTCATTTGATTAATATTATTTTTTGGTTTTGAAGAGTTTTTAATTAGTTTGTCTGGATGATCTATCTATTGGTATGAGAGGTGTATTAAAATACCTGGCATTATTATACTATAAAGTCTACTTGAGGGTTTCTGTTGAGTTTGTTTTTTGTGTGTAGGTATATCAATGTTTTGGGTATAAATATTTGCAATCAGTATTTCTGGTTGGATGACTTCTTTAACCATTATCGAGTGACTTTTGTCTCTTCTGTTTAATTTTTGCTTGAAGTCTACTTTGTAAGATATGAGAGTAGCTACTTCTGCTAACTTTCAGGGTTTTTTTCATGATATTTCTTTTTTCATAATTTCACCTCCAACCTGTGAATATCTTTCCTGTAAGGTACCTTATAAGAAACATATAGTTGTTTCTTATTCTTTAATCCAACCTGCCCATCTATGTCTTTTGATTGGAGAATGTAGACCTTTTATATTCAGTATTATGATAGAAAGATGATTTTTATTTACTGTCTTTTAAATTTATTTCTAATGTTTAACTCAGACTTGATTCTCCTTTGAGTATTCTTTTAGTGAAATTCATCCATACACTGTCTTTAACATTTATTTTTCATTTCTTTTGCATGTAACATTTCATTAAGTTTTTCTAAATTTTTTGCTTTATTTATATATATTTAATATTGGGGATTAAACTTAAGGTTGCTATACATATATACATATATATCATATATAGGTATTATATATAAACTGAGATCCTCTCTATATATATTTTATACACACACACACACACACACACACATATATATATACACACACACATATACATTACATATCTCATTTCTAAGGTTTGGAAAAATACTTGATATTATTTAAAAGGTTGTGCATTCATTCCTTTAGTTTGTATTTTAGTGCCTTCTCATATGCCACTGATTCTTATGTTTAATCTCAATGCTATCCCAAATTTCTCATATATATATATATATATATATATATATATGACTGAGATCCTCTCCATCTCTTTCTCTCTCTCCCTCTCTCTCTCTCTCTCTCTCTCTCTCTCTATATATATATATATATATATATACTACGTGTATATATACACACACACATATATATACACATAGTTAAAATGTACAATGAACTAAAAAACTATATAAGGAATGAACTAAGACAGAAAATACAGGAAGTATAAAAACATTTCAATGGAGATTCTAAAAATGAACAAACCTGAAATCCTGGGGAAAAAACTCAATAAATCAAATTTAAAAAAAATATATATATATATATATACACACACATACATATATATATACACATATATATAATATATTATTATTACTATATATTACATAATACATAGTAATAATATGGTAAAACTTACTGAGACAGGCTCTTAGTAAGTTGCTTAGGGCCTCACAAAGTTTTTTTTTTTTTTTTTAATATTTATTTATTTATTTGCTTTTAGTTGTACACAATGCATTTATACGTGGTGCTGAGGTTCGAACCCGGGCCGTGCATGTGCTAGGCGAGCACTCTACCGCTGAGCCACCACCCCAGCCCCCTCACAAAGGTTTTGAGACTGGCCTTTAACTTGTGATCCTGCTGTTACCACAGCATCTGAGACACCGAGGTTACAAGTGTTGGTCACCATTCCCAGCTTTATTAAGTATGCTTTGTACTGATACTTTAGTAGATATGAATTCTTTTAGTTTCTTATTATCATGGAATGTTTTTATTTTACTTTTAATTCTGAAGGATAACTTTGCTGGATATAACAAACTTGGTTGGCACCTGTTATCTTTCAGGCTTGCTATACATTATTCCTTCTGGCTTTTAGTGTCTCAGCTGAGAGATCACAGAAGGTCTAATGGACTTAACTCTAAATGTGACCTACCATTTTTTTCTGTGGCTTTTAAAAATCTATCCTTGTTCTATGTATTAGACATTTTAATAATAACATGTCTTATAGAACACCTTTTTTGATTTATTGCATTCCGGGTTCTAAATGCTTTTGTATTTTTGTTTTCATCTCATTTCTAAGGTTTGGAAAAATACTTTATATTATTTAAAAGGTTGTGCATTCCTTTATTTTGTATTTTAGTGCCTTCTTGTATGCCACTGACTCTTAGATTTAATCTCAATGCTATCCTAAATTTCTTGAATATTCTGGTCGTGGTCTCTAAATATATTTTCTTTATTTTCCATGTTATATACTTTCTCTTCAAGACCTAAAAATCTGTCTTCTATGTGGTCTAATTTATTAGTGATGCTTTCCACTGAATTTTTTATTTGATTTATTGGGTTTTTTTTTCCCCAGGATTTCAGGTTTGTTCATTTTTAGAATCTTTATTGAAATGTTCTTATACTTCCTGTATTTTATGTCCTGTATTTTCTGTATTAGTTCATTCCTTATATAGTTTTTTAGTTCATTGTACATTTTAACTATGAACTGTCTGAATTCTTTATCTGACATTTCTTCCACTGTGGTGTCAATGGCATCAGTTGTTGAAGTGTATGGGCTGCTTAGGATGGCTTGTTCACTTGCTTTTTCTTACTGTTTGTAAGTCTACCCATCTGCTGGTTTTATTACCTTTTCTATTTTTGTAAAAGGGCTTATTTAGTGAGCTTGTCTCTCATGTGTATACTCAAGCACCAATATTCTCACTCAGTGTGTATCCTCTGCTATGTCCAGTATCATCACCACTTTGAGAAAAGGTATTAAACTCTGTTAACTGCAATAACTTTAGAGTAAAGCCATGTACTAGTAGACATTAGAAATTCTTATTGAACATGTTCTTCATAATTCCACTAATCCAAGTATAAAATTGGAGTAATTTAGTTAATTTAAAAGTTGGTTATTAATGATAGTAAGTTTACTCTTAAGCTATCTAGGGGCTGAAAAGAGAAAAAAAGGCTAACAAATAAAAAGGAAAGTAAAAAGAAAAGAGAAAGTAATAAAACTAATATAATAAAGAAGAAAAATGGGGGTGGGAATTCAAGAAAAGAACATGCAATTCAAGAGGAAAAGAGAGATTAAGAGGAGCAAGTGTAAACAAAAGCTAGTAAACAAAAGATTAAAAAAAAAAAAAAGATTCCAGTTAATGCTTCAAAACATTAGAACAAATATGATCAATTAGCCTGAGGACTGCAATATAGAAGAATAAAAGAACTTCTATTGGTAAAAGTAATATCTGTATGATCAAAACTGGCATTAGGGCTATTTATATTACATTCTGAGCTATTTGAGGTGGGCAGATATCTTATTGAGTCTCCTGATTTGGGATTTATCAGGATTTGGGATCTTTAGAAGATGCCCACCGCTCCTCATCTTTACCTATGTCTCCCTGGGTGTGGAGGTACTGATCACACCAGTTCACCTCTGATAGAATTCTAGGAGGTGCCCTCTGATTTTTAGTGTGTCCAGGTAACTAGTAGCATTTTGGTGAGTTAGAGGAGACAGTCCCTAGTTGTCTGACATAGTGGCCAGCTTACTCTCCATTAGGAAATTGCAGTCTTGTGTGCCTTTGTGAAGTAAAGCTTTATGTATCCAATGTTGTCAAATCCATTCTGGATTCCCCTATGTATATTTCAGAGTGTATAGGGTGTGGCAGTCTAAGGTAGAGGTACTATGGTCTGGTTGAAGTAACACTGGGTGGCCCATGGGAGGTACAGTCCTGCTGTCCCCTCTGGAGTGCATTGGTCACAGGTTGGTGGGCTTATATCTGAATACACTGGGCAATAGCCAGTTTCTGTGGGAAGCTTCTCATAAGCCCCTTTGTGAGGTGTACTACCTTGCATATGTATGAGGTTCTCCACTGGCTGATTAGGCTTATCCCCAGGAAATGCCCTCTCTGGATCCATGAATCTGAATGAGAATTGAGTTAACTTATGACTCTGGAACTCACAGCTGTGGACCTTCTGAGGCGCTGGGGCATAGGAGCTACTTCTATGGTTGCTTCAGTTCTCTCACCAGCTGATGCTTCTTAGTCAGCCCAGAGGCCCAAGTCGCAGGTTAGGTGCTGCTTTTGTTCGTTATCTCTCTTGGTTGAGGGGGCATAGGGCACAGGGTTTAGGGCTGTCAATGGCTGTTGTGGAATGCTGAGCGCCACCCCCCTCTGCTGAGGCTTGTTTATAGGGCCATATTTAAGGGCTTGGTGGTTGCTTACAACTGTGGGACCTATGAATGTAGATTCTCTGTGGATGACCTATGGGAAGCACAGAAACCTTCACCCTGTCTGCTGCTGGTTACTGGAGTTTTACAAGTCACTGTGCTGGGGGTAAGGTGTCAGTTGACCTGTTTTCACCTGAGCTCCTGGGATGCTGTGGGGAGCACCGGGTTGGGGTTAGTACCCCCCAGGTGTGGCTCTGAAATGGGATGTCCTCAAATCCATTTAGAACAAACCTGTAGAGTGATTGCTGCTAGCTGAAGGTTACCCAAACCCTATCCCCTTCACCATGGATAAGGGAAGTGGGTTGGAGCTAACCTAAGTACAACATAAGTCCCTGGCATTATTGGAACCCTGGAGGGCCACAAAAACCCACTCAACAAAAGAATTTGAACATAGATTTAGGATTAAAACTTCATTTCGAAGCCGGGCGCGGTGGCGCACGCCTGTAATCCCAGCACTTTGGGAGGCTGAGGCAGGAGGATCGCGAGTTCAAAGCCAGCCTCAGCAATGGCGAGGCACTTAGCAACTCAGTGAGACCCTGTCTCTAAATAAAATACAAAATAGGTCTGGGGATGTGACCCAGTGGTCGAGTGCCCCTGAGTTCAATCCCCAGTACCACAAAAAAAAAAAAAAAACTTCATTTCACAGAGGAAAAAGCTGAGGTCCAAAGAAGCAAATTATTTTCTCAAGTCATGTAAACAGTTACTAGTAGAACCCAGTCTCTAACTCAGAGTTTTATCAATCAAAAAGTTTTTTCCAAAAGAATTTAAATATTTAGCTGTTTAAAAGACTGAGGTGAAGATAATGAAGAGGAAAAAGAAAGGAAGCAGGGTTGTGTTTAGAGCTTCATCTTGTGTACTTAAATGTGGTGGAAATAATCACAGGGTTTTTGAGAGGCACTATAATTGTAGTGTCTATGAATTGTAGTTCAAATGTGCAGGTGGAAAAATTTTTTAATTATCTTTACTTTCATAATTCAACCTAGTATATATGTTGCATCCCCATTGCACCAAGTAATGGAATCTTAATCTTGCTCACTTTAGGGTTCCAATTCTTTTCCTAGGTTTTCATGCTATTTTCAAAGGATTCATTTTATTTCAAAGTACCAGGAAGCTTCTGCTCCTCTGCTGCCATCTAACCATCCACTGAAATCTCCATTACAAATCTGATTCATGTTCCTCAGTCTCACAGGTGATTGCTCAGTCCTTCCTCACTCCCACAGCCAATGGGTTCTTTTTTTGTCTCCACTGTCCCTTTTGCTGCTTCTGGACCACACTGGGCCATACAAAACCTTGAGGCTAAGGCCCCATTTGCATCAAACATGCAGGTTATTTTCACCCTGGGTTTTGCTTCTTGCCCGGCTTTCTTAGCAAATAAGGCACAAGTCTTTGGCTCTCTGATTCCACTAATTTATATGAAATTTGATTGTCTTCCCGCAAGATTCAGGTTTCAGTGCTAAAAGCATCAAGGAAACTTTTTCCAAGTCTCAGAATATCTATATATTCATTGTTTTGGGGTCTAGTTCTCTCCTCAACCTTGGAAATATTTTGTTATTTTGTCAACTTTTGATTATAGAAAACCGGAAACATATGCAAAAGTAGAGAGTATAATGAACCCCAATATACTCATCTCCCAGCTTCAACAACAACAAAAAATTTAATTTTGTTTAATTGACACTATCATCCATTTCTACCAATGTTGTTTTGGAGCAAATGCTATACATTTTATAATTCCATTTGTAAACATTTAAGTAATCTCTAAATGATAAGGATTCTCTTAAGAAACATAACACAATGTAATTATCACAGAAAACTAGCAATTTTTAATATCATCAAATATCTACTTGATATTCACGTTTCCCACTTTCTTGAGTGTCTAATGAATATTTTGCTATTCAAATAATTTGAATTGGGATCCAATGAAAAATAATTCAATGCTATTGATTAATATGTTTTATGTTTATTTTGATCAATTGGTAACATTTTCATCAACTGTCTTCACTTTCCAAAACCTTTCCTTAAATAAACCAGGTCATTGTCCTATAGGTTTAAAGGATGATGGACTCCCATATAAACACATAAGATAGCTTCTGAAACCTATTTTTCAAATTACTTTCCATTGCCACCTAAATGACACATAAATCTTAAATTAAACTGCCTTAACACAATAGAAATTTATTTCTATATTTAAAATCAATGCTACTGGTTTACTCAACAGTGATTCTTCTCCATACAATGATTTGGGAACCCAGGACCTTTATCTTTTATGCTCTACCATGTTGAATGTAGGCCTTTTGTGTTAGTTGTATGGGACCTCTCCTTCCAGTTGGCCAGCAGGAAGTGGAAAGGAGCATGGATTATCCCATGTGGGAGGTGTTTATTTTTTAATGCAGCAGACATGGATGTGGAGCATACCACTTCCACTCATATTCCACAGCTACATTTCACTGCAAAGCAGGAGAGACAGTATGTTTAACTGTGTGCCAGGAGGAAGAGGAGATGGAACTAATGTAAAAACATCTAGTCTCTGTCTCTTAAGTGTTGTATTTTTAAAGTTCAAAAGCTAAAAGAATAGCCTTTTTAATCTATGCTGCTTTGTTAATCTGTTTTCCTGTTTGTTAAGTTTGTATTTACCTAGTTTGACCAGATACTATAATAGTGTGAAAGGAAGTACCAGGGTTGGGGAAGAAAAATACCAATTATAACTTTAATTTTTTTCCTGACAGGCAATGTAGAATTTTACAAAACAGGTTTATTGCATGGCAAGATTGAGTTTGATTTTGATCTACCACTATCTAGTTGAATAAACAGTTAATATAATTTCTCTAAGACTTGCTTCCTCTATTTATGAAATAACACTGATAATGCCTTACTTCATAAAGTTACATATGGCCTTAATGAAACAATTAAGCAAAGTTTTTTAACACAATGCCTAATATAAGGTGGAATCTCAATTAAATGGTAGGCAGGAAGAATAAGAAAATAATGAGCTTGTCTCTAATTACTAAGTCAATCATCAGTCTTTTAAGGCTGACACTATAGACCACTCCTATACACATTGATCCCATTTTTTTGAACGTAGTCATCAAAACATACTTGAAAAGTTTTAAATACCCATATACTCATCCTAAATGTTGGACGATTAATAAATTCAAAAGCAGCTGAGTTAAATAATTTATAGAAAAATATAAAAGTTATGCCATTTTGGATATTATAAATTGCACTATGAGTAAAATTCACACTTTTAAATGAATTATTTCCTTTTCAAAAGGAATCAGGTTAGAATAATTTTTATTATTGTCCTGATTCCTGTTTTCTGTTTTATTTTAAACTTGTCAGCTTTTTTCCTTAAGCAATGTGTACAGCTGATCTCCAAATGCCTGGAAATGAGAATTTATCAACGTAACTCTTACTTTGCCATTTTCACTGCCAGGCTAAGGGATCCAGCTGGAAATAAGAGCAGCTGCTGTTAGTGTCCTAGTTTAGGTCACTTAAAACACAGCTTTAGTTTTATCCTCTTCTAAGTACAGATATTTCAAGATCCCATGGAATGGGACACGACCCATCTATTTTATATTTGGATGCTACTTTTACTGAAGATAGACAGCAGGGTGGGGGTAGGATGAAGGAAAGGATGGGGTAAGAGCCTATTGATGCCAGGTCAACGATATCTATATTTTTAGAATACCTTTCATTTCCAAGAATGTGTCCATGATATCTCACTGTTCTTGGTCATATAAACCTTTCAAAAGTTAAGTGATTGGGAAAATAAAAGTTAGTTGGTGTAACCCTTGAGTTGAGCAGGGAACCTGGTTGGGAATCCACCCTATTCAGCTCCATGAGCTACTCACCTCACAGAGAACCTTCTTTCTTAGTGTGGAAGGGAGCCACCATTCCACTGCCCTGCTAACAACCTATTTTTATGTTCAGGAAGTAGTTATTGCAGAATCATGAGAATTGGAGATGGAAAGAATTCACTATGCAATCCATTCCAACTTGAGGCCACTTAAGAAGAATTTTTAGTCGGCTTTCCAAAGGTGGTTTGGGCCACCAAATTCCTTTCACTATGTGCCAAGCTGAATTCGCCCAAAGCTAAAATTCTTTCATTTCCATAAACAAAATCATAGAGGTGCTTAGGGTCCACTCCTACCTAGATTTAATTGGAATGACTTCCCATGAATAAAACAAATACTTAAAAAAAAAAAAAAAAAAAAAAAAACGGGGCACTTATCTTTTTGTAAACAAGATCCCAAACCACTATACCTTGATGAGAATATATAAATATGTAAACATAACAAGCAAAACTTCAGTACATAAGTACATAAATGAATGAACAAGAAAAAATCAAAATTTATGTGGCACAGATCTTGTCATTATAATTCTGAGTATTTATACATTAAACAAATTAAAGTTGTAGAATCTGCAAGTCAGAAAATAATTGAAATTTCTAAATGGGCTTCATAACCAAAAAATTGTTTGTAGTATTCTTCATGAGCTTACAAACCAAGACTCTATGTACTATCTCATAATACTTTCAATTGTTTAGGAACTTTGAGAATATGTGACTGAAGTTCCCAAGTATTATTGTTGCAAAGTTGCTTCAGAAGGAATTGGCGTGATATCTGGTGAATTAGAAGGCTCTGATGAACTTCTGATAGAATCATGTTTGTGGTGAAATAAATGAGTTTGGGGAAATTATGAGCTTGAAAATTCCATTCACCTTAAGTCAGTTACAGGAAGGGAGCCTGTAAGGATGGACATCAACAGCACAATATTTTAGTATGATCTCTGACTATGAATTATTTGAGTGAGTTATGATAATTACTGGACTTCTATAAAATGAAAGCATTTAATTAAATCATTACCTCGTCCTCATGAGAGCTCAACTAATTTACCCACTATAGCTATTTTTGCTCAATAAATATTTATTGAAGGAATTTTACACATATGTTTGCTGAAAGATTTTTTTCATCATATTACTTTTAGAGCATGTCTTTCATAGAATAAAATTAATGAGGAAATGTTAACTAGGCATATTGATTTATTTTACAAATGACTATACTCTATATCATCTATAAAAATGACTTTATATAATCTGGAGTATAGTCATTATTGCTCCAGAGTATTGAATTATGTTCTAATGTTCTAGAATAACAAGTGTAGTTTATTAGTTTAAAAAAGAGTCAAAACTTGAAAAACAATATAAAAATTTAACAAAACCCCTGCAGTAATCAGGGTTCACCAACAAAACAGAACCAATATGATGTACATACATAGGTACATAAATAATAAATAAATATAATAAGGAATTGGATCATAAAAGTTATGGAGTCTGGCAAACCCCATGATCTACAGGATGTGTTGGCAAGCTAGAGACCTAGGAGAGGTGATACAGTTTCAGAATCCAGGAAGGACCAATGTTTTAGTGTAATTCTACAACAGGAAAAAGGCAATGTCCCAGCTCCAGGACCTTCAGCTGGTCAAATTCCACTAAACTGGGGAAGGCTCATCCTTTACATTCTATTCAGGCCTTAAACTGGTTGGATGAGGCCTATGCATAACAGGGAGGGCAATCTGTTTTACTCAGTCCTTTCATTTAAATGTTTATGTCTTCCAAAACTCCCCTCACAAAAACTTATAAAATGATGTTTGATTAATGGCACCCAATGACCCAGTCAAATTGACACATAAAATTAACTATCATATTGGCCCATTGAAAGGATCTATATTCACAGAAGAAGTTTTAGTCTGGGAACTTACCAATATGGAGAATATAAAACAAAACAAAAGGTAAGAAAGGATTATGCTTTGGTGGAAGTCTTTATATTTAAGCATTACTATAATTTACTATAATTTCCTGAAAGCCCTGTGAAGGAAAGGAGACCTGCTCAATTTAGACCAGCATCTTATTGCACAGAATGCCTTGAACAGGCTACTTTCTTACTTTTTTTTCAGCAAAATATTTTCAAAAACATATTTCAAGTGGGCTGGGTATATTGCTCAGTTGGTAGAGTGCTTACCTCATGTGCACAAGGCCCTGGGTTCAATCCCCAGCACCACCAAAAAAAAAAAAAAAATTTAAAATGTCCATAGAGACAAACACATTTATACATAGATGCATATGCATATATCTCTACATATATATGTTTGGTTTGTAATCTAAGAGATGGGGATAGATTGTAAAGTTTTACAGAAATGGGCTATATTTCTAGGATGCTTTCATTCCACATAAGAAATCCTTATTAGTATGCATCCTAGATATGAAACTGTATTAAGGAATAGAATTATAGCCAGGCACAGTGGCACATGCCTATAATCCTAGCAACTTGTGAGGCTGAACCAGGGGGACTGCAAATTTGAGGAAATCTGGTGAAACCCTGTCTCAAAATAAATAGGACTAGGGATGTAATTCAGCAGTAAAGTGCCCCTGAGTTTAATCGCCAGTGCCAAAAAATAAATAAGTTAATAGAATTATATAATATGTACTTTAAGTATCTGTTAGACAGGAACCTTACATAACTTAGCAAAAGCTTGTTTAACTTCCTTTCCTCAAGTTTGTGCTCTGTGCTCCAGCCACAGTCTTTAAGTACTCTTATCATAGCACCTGGAACTCAAGGTTGCACCATTCAGTGAGACACTTGACTTTCACCAGTGAACCTGTCTTTTAGGACAAAAGTGTCCCCTTTTCTTCACACATCCAGGTTAGTCCTGGTACCAGTACATATCAAAAGTTTTTAAGTTAATTAAGGAAAATTAAGATCTATATTTTGGTGACTTAACCACACTATGTGGGGATTTAGCCAACTCTATCATCATTTCTGATTCTGGGGAAAATAATGTAAAGAAAGAGAGGGACAATGATTGCTTGGCCACCTCACTGTTATTGTATTGATCAAATCAAATAGATGGTATAATTGCACATTGAAAATTATAATCTGTCTTTTTAAAATGATTAGTTATTAAATGCAATTTTTCATCTTTTTTTAGTGACCACTAATGAAAAATATTGAGTCATTGAGGAGAAAAACATAAATTAGGGTTACTGGAAGGCACCTCAGGCATTAAGAAGGACTTTTTTTCTTTAGTAACCAGTATGACACTAACAACTTCCCAGAGAGATTACCTAGTAGTGTGAGAAGTCAGTGTGACTGAATTAAAACTTTCACCAAGCAATATAGTAATTTCACACATTATGTCACTTCCCTTACCACTATCTGTATAATTCTCCTAAGAATCTTCCTTCATGTTTGGTTCCTTAAGTTTGATTTCACTCAGAACATAAGCATGAGAAAAGAAGACATACAGGATCTAGTCACTTTCATTCTGTTTCACATTAATTCTTTTTTCATATTGATTTCCCTTTCCTGTATCTATTCCAGTTTAGTGACTTTTCTCTCACTAGCAGAATTAATGCTTATCAGACTGCCTCTCTCAAATCTCCTTTAGACATGTTACTTTCTGCATAAATCCTCATTGACTGATTTATTAGTTTATATTTCTCTCACTGTCCTAGTCTCTTTGACTCAAAATCCTTTGCTTTCCAGTGTTACAGTTACCCTAGTAAGCTTGGAGTCTCCCTATAACCCAGCCTGAAATTGCTATGTATAATACACAGCACCACCATGTGGGACCTTCAATTTCAATGAAGTCTTTACAGTTCTATACCCAAGACCCACTGAGGGCAGGACATTGGAAATCATCAAGTCTGCTACCTTCAATTAAGGATTCATATGAAAGGAGAACAAGAGAGAAGAGTTATAGATCGACAGAGTGTTTGTGTGTGCTGTTCAAGGTCACTCAGCTTATGAGTAGCAGAGCTGGAATTAGAACTTGAGTTTCTTTACTCCTAATTTAGAGCTCTTTCCACTGAACAATTCTGTCTCCTTTTCTGGTGCTAGGTTTTAAATACTCAAAATTGTTCAATACCTTCAAATGGCCTGGTGTAAATTCCGAGGACTATTAGGGCTCATTCCTCCTGGGGTCAGCCTGACACAGAGCACTGAGCCAGCCATCTGCATACCAACCCAGGGACCAAGGAAGGGTGTGTGTTAATAACTGTGTGTACTTTGGTTACTACAAGTATCTGCAGTTTTAAGGACTCTTCATGGATCGCATTTCCTTGCAAGCTGTACTACAGTGACCCAGACACAACACTGACAGCTGTGGAGTAAATAAATAAAAACAAAGTATTTTGATCTTAATGGGGGGGGGGGGGTAAGAGGTTGGGGATGAGAAAGGAGAGAAGCAGACAGAATGAAACAGCCACAGCTGTGAAAAGAACAGATGCTGGCCAAGAGAGAGGGAGAGAGTGAGAAGGGGAGGAGAGAAAAGATTAGGCTTCTGCCAATGTCAGAAATGTTGAAGCTCTTGGAAAGGGATACACATACTTGGGACAGGTGGGAAGTGTTTACATTAAAACCAGAATATCAAATGCCTCCCCAAATACTGGCCAGATCATTAAAGACCCAAGTTGACCCAAAGGAAAAGGATAAAGTCTTCGCCCAGAAAGCCTATTACAGAGAGAGCTTCCAGAATTCTTCATATTCCATTCAGATTACTGGGTATCAGTTTTGTGTGGCTGGATATCAGCTGTGTGCATCAACATAGCAAGCTGTAAACCAGTAACTTTGAAAGTGCAGCATCCTAATCAGTAGCATGAGCATCACCAAGGAAATTGACACAATCGCAGATTTTCTGGCCCCATTCTACTCTGTTAGATAAAAAAAAAAACTCAGGAATTGGAGTCTGGATTCTGTGTTTTAACAAACTTTCCAGCAGACTCCAATGCACATTCAATTTGTATGCATGACACTGCTTAGCTTCCTTAGGATTCTATCAAGTGGGAAATTAATGCTCATCAGTCTGACTCTCTTAGATCTTCTTTAGACATGTTACTTGCTGCAAAAATCTTCATTGTGCCACTCCCAGCGAAAAGGCCTCCACCTGATTTCATATCTTGTTCCATCAGGGTTCAGTGGGTGCCATGCCCTGATATTAACAAGCCCAGTATCCAAATAGGCAACTGGGACAAGAAACTGTATGGTTTGTATCTATAATGGCTGAGGTACCAGAGCATCTAAAGCTACAGGATGAAATCCTGAAATTCATGCAGTGAAATTTGTGTTGGCCAACACACACCCTAACCAGAGACTGACCTAATGCAAGGGCAGTGTCCTTGGTTTCAAAGCCATTTGAAATAGCTTTCTGCAGTGCCTTTCACTTAAAGAATGCAAAGTAGTCCCCAAGCCATTAAATAATTGAATTTGAACACAAAAGTGTTTAGCAAAGATTTGGAAATTGTAACTTGAAGGAAGTTCATTTTAGCATGAAGAAAAACTTACTCTCTATACCTTGACATTATTTGTAGGTTTTGGTGATGTGGTGGCTAGGAATTGAGAGAACTAGATTCTAGTTCTACCTCTTCTACTGGTCTCTGGCCCATGGACGGTCACATTTACTCTCTCATACCAAGATTCCTATTCTAAAACTGAAGACCTTGGTTAGAGAGAATACTTGAGGTCCTTTCTCATCTCTAATAGACAAAGTCAGTGTAAATGAAACTGGCTGGTTAGTTGAATGAATTAGAACAACTAATTATGTAAGAATTCTAAGTTCAATTCTCTGTGTGGCCAGCAGTGTTTGGTTTAGTGTTCTCCATTTATAAACTAGTGTACTAGTTTCCAAATGACTCTGGAGGTTCACACTCCATGACATGACACCAATATGTTGGAGAGAACCACTATATGCTGCTTTGCACCCAGTGGTATCATGGCCCCATCTGGAAGAAAGTCACAAAATTATTATCAAAGAAGCTATTTTAGAGGTAGACAAAACAGTTTCTAAGTCTAGAAAAATATCTTTTGATTTCCTGTGACTTTTATCCACTAGAGTTGGCCCTTATGTTAAACATCTCAATATGTCTAAATCAAGACTTGCTTGCCAAAGGACAAAATTCTAAAACTATATTCATTACTTACTAAATGTCAGCCACCACGGCATTGCCTAGTTTAACCCTCAAAATAATCTACTGATAGTAAAGTTGTTTCAATGCTATCTATGTCTATATCTATATATTTTTGTGTATGTTAAGGAGGTAAGAATCACCAGGAGTCATCCTTGGTGTCTGCCTATGATACCTATCTTAAACCAATAAAATGAACAATTAAACACACATATGCAAAAGGTGAAAGAATACCTAATGCAATAAAAATTACACTGATTTACTTGTAGAATGGTAGCAGTTCTATGAATGTAACAAAGTCATTCCCCCTCTGTTAAGCCTGAGTGTCTGATCATTAAAATGAGGTTAATATCATCCCCTTCACATCCTAAGTTGCAGTTTGGAACAGTTATATCTACGAATGTGAGCAATTGGTAAACTGTAGAAAGTGAGGCAAAGTGAGAGAATTTGTTTTCATGGGTTTGTTGACCCTGCTGGGTTTGCAGGCAGACCTAGACCAGGACTGGGGCTGGCATCTGCAGTCCATGAATCATCATTCAAGCCACCCTCAGTCATAAAGTGAAAGGCAAGTCTGAGCTATTCCTCGATTTGTTGTGGTTTATGATGCTTAAAGCCACACCTACCTATATAAGAACCAAGAACTTATGAGAGATTCATGTGAAATGCCTGTTCTATTGGCTATAGCAACCTTAGGTTCAACCCTTTCATGATAAGCCCAGCTTGGTGTGTTAGCAGTTTGCCCTCATGTAACCCCCGTGAGTCCTAATTCGGCCTCAAAACTTTAATGAAGGTGGAAACCTTGCACATCAGGGCAAAGAGCCCTTGTTCCTCCCAACCTCCAATCAGCATATCTTGGGCTTCCAAAGTTTCATAAAGGATGCTAGTGTTCCATCAGTTTAATGACCAGGCAAAGGCACCCAGACCTCACCCTGGGCTTATTACCGTAACCCAGTTTAAGAGCACAGAGACCACAAAACTACTGCTGTGTGAGTTGCAGCAGGTACTGCGATAATCTAGGCTCCTGGATCATTGCAGGGCCAAGGAAATGTTAAAAAGCACAAGGCCTCCAGCAGCCTCTGGGGGAACTGCTGGAATGTTGTTTATCTTCAGACCGCAACAACTGCTCCAGTGTTTCACAACAGGAAGGTCTGACCTGGAGCTCAGACATGGAAGGCTTAGAGAAGCGAGGCCTGAAATAACCCCCACTTCTCTCCTACCTCTGTCTCCCCACCCTGATGAACCCCTCTCCCGCCCAACAGTTCAGTTAAAAAAAAAAAAAAAAAATCACAGCCAGGGCTATGACCTCAAAATAGATTCAGCTTTCTGAGTAGCTTGCAGTTAACTTAATACTCCAGCTGAGATGGAGACCTCCTGATCCAAAAGACTGCAGGTGATTGGGAAACCGAAACCATGCTTTCCTTCTTTTATTGTCTTGACCCCTTGGTCCATAAGAATTAACCTTTCTCTTATAGCATGTGTCTTTAGTCCTGATATTTTCTCTCTGATCTCTTCTATCAAAGGAGAAGCTGATTATGATTCAAATTCTAAAATAATAGGCAATGCCTAGTCACATTAATTTAGCCCTATGTGATTTGGGAGAGTTTGGTTTTAAAGTTCTAATAAATAGTTCTATGACCTTGGATGTTTCAATTAACCTCTTTGGAACTTTGTGCAAATGTCTACATAGATGACAAGAGGTGTATTCAGGGCCATAAAGTGAGTGGGTTGTACAAATTCAGGAGATCTCTGAGTCTCCCTGGCAGAGAGCATCGGAGCTTTAATGTGGTGGAAGCAGATTGTGATTGAGTAAAGAATCTTTGTATACCAGACCATGAGGATGTTCTTGAGCTCCTCAGGACTTATAATTGAGAAATGGCCTGTCATAGTTATGGCTGAGTCTCATCACTTCAACTGCTTTTACACAAGCCCTTCAACTTGGCCTTTTTTTTTTCCCCCTCCATGAAAGGGAGCAAAGACAGAAAGCTGGATTCAAGAAAAATCTTATCTTTTCAGGACATTCTACAATGGAGAAGCACTTTGTTTGAAGGCTGATAATAATTATTTATGAAAAAAGTAATTACTTCATTCCAATCTCTCTTAGAAACATTTAACCTCAACACTCTGGAAAGTCCCACTGTACCTATTTCTGAACAAACTGACCAATCAATTAATTTCTTTATTCAGCCAGCAGCTACCATACCCTCTGACAGACATAAGAGATGATCAATGTTCATATTTTGCACATTAGAAAAGGTACAGAGAGAACTTATATGTAAAATGTCAACTTTGATATCAGGCAAAATAAGATGAGGGTGCAAGTAACAGGTACTGGTGACAGAAAGCAGTGAACAACTTAATTCTGACCACAGCTGCTCAGAAGGCCTTCATGAAATCAGCACATGTTGACCTGCACCTTGGCAGCAGACAAGAATAGAGGCTAAGTTCGTTTCAAGCAGAAGTCAAAGCAACAGCAAAAAAGAAAAGTGTGAAGGGAGTCTGTGAGACACGTGGAAAACAGTGGACAATTAGTTGAGGCCATAATGGATTACTGGCCACACCCTTTGCAAAGCCTCAGGACGGACTTCTGGCACCCACCAAGTTGAAACAGTCTTTTTGAGAGCAGTGTAGCGAGTATGTTGAAAACACAGGCCCGAGTGGCCAACTAACTGTCACTTACTGGTTGCTTTACTTTGAGTAAGTTGTCTGACTTATTTAAACCTCAAGTTCTTTTTTCCACAAAATGGTATCATCAAATTCCCCCTGGTATGAATTAAATAATAAAAATAATATAAAATGTTTGGCACAATGCTCAGCACAAAATAAGAATTAAATATTACTATTTTCTATTTTATTTCTCTTACTGGGTGATTGCCAGAAGCAAAAGACTGATGTATCCCTGTTTTATTTTTCTTCATGGTCAGAATCTGAAGTCCTCTGAATAAAAACAGATAAATAGATAGTCACTCATACACACACACACACACACACACAACACACAAACACAATGTGGATAAATACATGCACATAAGCTGCCTGTCACGGCCAGCCACGGCGCCGCCACGGGAGGAAAATTCTCGGAGGCAGACATACTACTTTTACTTCACACATTTTTAGATTACAGCTTTTCTTCTTGTCTTCTTAGCACACACACACTGTCTTCTGTCTTCCTCGGGAGCCTCGGCCTTACACCACAGCCTGAATGCCAAAGTAACCGCTCTGCCTAGTCAGACACCCGGTTAGAAAGCAGACATACATACAGGTATATGTATAGCTCAGCCCTTCCTAATTAGGGCTTTATATGTATTCATTTATATGAAAGCCTAGAAGAGACAATATTCACAGTGACAAAATTTGGGGCCTGAAGTCAGTGGACTATCTATAAACTAGCATAAGGGAACTTTTGGAGGTGACAGAAATTTTCTGTATCTTGATTGGGTTGATGGTTATAAGAGTGAATATATTTGTTGAAACTCTAATTTCCTCCCCGTAAGTCAACTAAAAAAAAGAATAAAACCAGAGAGAGGGAGGGTATGATCATCAGGACTTAAATATAGTTCAGATTGTGTCTGACCCTGGATTCTAGTGTTTTTCCTATAATCTTTTGCTTTCATTTCTTACTTTTCTAAAAGCTGAAATCTGACTTATCACTTGCACACTTACAGATCTTTTACTGTCTCCCATGACTTCAAGAAAAGTCTAACTCTTTGGAAATACAAGGTGATTTAAGATCTCTTGCCAAACTTTCCATTCTGACCTTTACATCCATTCAAGTGCTCCCCAGCCAGAATGAAATAATAACTCCTACTATTTCACACTCCTAGGTCTTCATATGTGTCTCTGTCTGCCAGACACCTTCACATTCTTTGACCAATACCACATTACCTCTAAAATCTGGCTGTTTTCAACCCTGTGAAACCTACAACTGCCACCATCTCCTACCATACTTCTATTATAGTGTGTAACATACAAAATCCTTACTGTGGGTTTCCCGAATTTTCCCTCCCACTAACAGCCATTTCAAGACAGGACTGCCTTCTCATTACCTCACATGATCAACATAGCACCTGAGAGGAAGTATTAAAGGGGCATTTACTAAATGAGTAGGTATGAAAAGTTAAATGTTTGGGGGAAAAAAGAATGACTGCCTAACATTTAAACTCTGAGTTGCAAACTCAAAGGAAGATGGAACGCAACTTGAAGCAAGATTCTGATTTAGTGTTTTACATATGCCTTAGCAACATGACCAGTCTTCTTGTTTGTCAAAAAGGGTTTGAGACCAACTCAAGGACATGGAGACTATAATTCTGCATGTGGATCTCAACTAAAACCAAGATACATTTGCATGAGACAGTAATCACTTAACTGTCTTGCTGCTAAGAACACTAATATTTTGGCCCTTCCAGACAGGCTCAGCAATGTGATTAGGAGCCATTTGAAAAATGACACCCTACAGTAAAATGGAGCTTTGTGGCACTTCCTCAATCCCAGCTTCTGATCCTTTAAAATCTTCTTTAGGAATGTTTTCCCCCTTTCCTTGTGTATGTGTATTAGAAAAAATGACAATAAGGACTCTCTTCTATACCCCTACCTGCCAAATTAGCCATTATTTATTTAAGAGAATTTCAAGTTGCTGTATTTAAGATAAATTTGAAATCTTTCTATCAAGTCAGTCAATGAAAGTCTATGCTAGATTATGTGGCTAGTCATTCCTTATATAAGCAGAAAATTACTTAATGAGTTTTGTCTCATTTTTGGTCTTCTTCATTTCCTGCTGATCCTTGATAGATGGATGGGCTTTGTCTCAGTCAATATTTTCCTTCCGTCATTATTGGCTGATAGAATCTGAGGTTTGGAAAGGATCCTGATATTGAAACTTTTCTATATACTCCTTTGTCCAATGACTGGAATTTCTGTTTGACAACTCCCTTGAGACATTGCTCACTAGCTCCTAGGAGCATCGCATCCCATTTATGAACAACACTGACTATTTTACCTTGTGAAAGCCTTTTCCTGTGGCTTCCATAGTCTAAATATAGTCCTTTAGGGTTCAGAATGCAAGTATAACCTCTTTTCCATGTCAGCACTTCAGATATGCAAAATGAAACTAACTTCTTATAATAATCTACACTGAAGCACCCTGATCCAAGCCTCCATTATATCTCATCCGAATTACTGCAAAAACCTCATTAGTGCAGTCTCTGCTTCCCCCCGACAAGCTATTTAACTTAGAGCATTCATAAGCTATCTAAGTCAGAACATCTAAAGTGATCCCAATAAAAACTTACGTCAGGCCATGTCATCTCTCCTTTCAAGACAGTGAAAGGCTCTCACTGAGGTAAGAGTCAAGAGCCAAAGCTTTTTTTTTTTTTTTTTTTTTTTTTGGTACCGAAGATTGAACTCAGGGGCACTTGACCACTGGGCCACATCTCCAGCCCTTTTTTGTATTTTATTAGAGACAGGGTCTCACTGAGTTGTTAAGTGCCTTGCCATTGCTGAGGCTGGATTTGAAACCTCGATCCTCCTGCCTCAGCCTCCCAAGTGCTGGGATTACAGGCGTGCGCCACCACGCCCGGCTTACAAGAGTCAAAACTTACAGTGACCTGCATGACTCTCCATGGTCTGAATGCAGGTGACCTCTCTGACCTTGACATTCTCTACTGACCTCTAATTTACCACGCTATGAACTTACTGGTCTCCTTGGTTCCTCCAACACTTTAAGAATACTCCTGCTCCTAGGTCTTTTCACTAGTTGTTCTCAGGTATGTCCACGGCTCTCTTTCTCACCTTCTTCAAGTGTTTATTCAGTGAGACCCTCCCTGAATTTAAACTTGACCACCTTCATTCAGCATTCTTCTCCTTTCTAAAATTTTTTCTCCACAGAACTTACCAACTTACTATTTATCTACAATATTAAAAGAACTTACCATTTATGTACATTGAACTCATTTGTAGAGACTCTTTGCTGACCATCCTAAAATCAGCCATGGTGAAGATTTCTGGAGAAGCTCAGTTAAGATTTTCTGTGGAGGAGGGGGTACCACTACAAGATATGATACAGAACTATTCTTTGTCCAGTGCTGCTCCCCTGTCCTTCATGGGGTACCCTAGGACCCTATGAGAATCCATTCATGAAGTAGGGCCAGCTCAGCTGTAATCTCAGATCATCTCATTTTGGGAATGTTTATTACTTAACCACTCATCACCTAAGTCCTTCAAGTTAACCAACGAGTGGGGAGATTTACTTGCTTAAAAACAATTGTCAGTTACCACAGCTTATTCTTCTTCCCCAACTCCAAGTTTTTTTAATCTTGTTATGGTCCATATGAAAACAAAATCTATTATTTCTATGACAAACCTAACCTATGCCAGAACTTTCATTATTAATATCTAAAACATCCAGAATTTCATCAGTCCCAAAGCATTTTCTCTGAAGGTTTTCATCTCTGCCATGAGCTGTGTAAAATCTATTTTGAAACTAAAAATTTGAATGTTTCTTCCTTTCATGTGTCTGAGCTTGTGCAGTAACAAGCTACACTGAGGTCAGGAGTCTGGAGAGAATAGATTTAGCATTCAAGAAATGGGAATGAGATAAGCACGTCAGTTAATTAAAAAAAAAAAAAAAAAAAAAAATCGTGTTCAGCTTTCCAGAAACTAGAATGGTTTGGATTCCTTGCTAGGAAGAAAGGGTTAGCAACCCTTTATAATCCAATATCCCATATGCCCAGCCTCAAAATCATCCTGTGCTCCTGCTGTAGGATCTTAAGGGATATGCTCAGAACATTCTGCAGACAGAAGCACATGATTATTCATTTTTATATTATTATTTTCTCCACGGAACTTACCAATGTCTCATGTATCATTATTCCAGTGACTTATCTCTTGTCCAGGTGAGTTGATACAAACACACTGAGTCACAAGAAATGCTTTTGTTCCTAGGATCCCAAGTGCTGGTTAGTTGCAACTTGAAAAAAATCCAAGTCCCAACACTGAGACCAAGCCATGGATGCATGGCCAGCATGGCAAAAGGGATATGATGGCTCAGATGAGAAGCTGTGATGATGGAACTAGTGAGAAAAAGTATCTCAGTGGCTGGGGGAGTCAAGAGGCATCAAGGAGGAAGATTTAACCTGGGGAGTTGCTTTTATTGTATTTCCAGCACATCTCTCTTCTGCATCCCAATTCCACCATAATCCACTGTGAGCTCAGGTAATGCAAACTCATTTTCATATCAGCAAAAGGGATTAGGAAGGTAAATCTTCAGAGGAAAAAAAAATATTCACAATGTATTTTGAAGTTGAATGCTGTATAAGTGATTTTTTTTTAATCCACTCTTTTGTATTATTCATGCCTCAGCTTCCTGTCATGGCCATGAATAAATGAAATTTGACAAATGTTGTTTAGTCCATGGTGCCTCAGAGTCACCTGAGAAGCTGAAGATCAGCTGCAACAAGTTCCAGGGTTTCACAAAGGGTGACTGTGAAGACCTTCAAGATAATCGAAATCAAAAGACTTCCTCAATCTTTTAAAACTCCCTTTGATAAATCACACACCTACACTTAACTACATTTGAAATTCAAAGTAAATTAAATATTGTAGCAAAAGGAAAAACAGATCAATGGAAAGTGCTGCCCTGTATTTATAGACACATGTCTTCAAAGTTTTGTAGACCCTTTCTTGAGTACCCTAGTATATGTCAGCAAATGGCAAAATACATCTCACTACCAGTTCTTACATAACCCATGGGCTAAGGATGGTTTTTACATGTATAAATTCTTGGAAAAAAAATCAAAAGAAGAACACTTAATGATTCATAAAACTGATGAAATTCCAAATTTTAGTGTCTGTAAATAAAGTTTCATTGAAACACACCCATATTGTCTTTGGCTGCTACATAGCAATAGAAAAGCGTAGGTGCAGTAGAAATCACATGGCCTGTAAAACCTCGAATATTTATTATTTGAAGTCTTACAGGAAAAAAAAAAAAAGTTGCCAATCCCTAGTGAAAACCAATGCCCTCTTTCAAAGATGAGTAAATTTGAACTCAAAGGGATGAAGCCTCTCAAGTTCTCACAGCAGAATGTGTCAGAGGTAACTCTTGAACCCAAGCATCTTAATCCCATCTAGGGCCTATATCACACAGCCCCTGAGTCCTAGGGATTATAGGTAGAGTACCAGGCAGTGACTAAGCTATGAAAACTAGAGCCATTATTCAAAATGTTTCAGGAGCATAAATAAATAATGCACTTCCTAAAGTCAGGGGAATTAAAAGGCAACACAAAACACTGACAAAATTATGAAGGTGAGTGTGACATGCCCCACTATGTGACAGGGCAAGTACTATAACCTTTTAGTCTGAACTGAATCTTGGGGGTCTGTTGATCAGAGTACCCATGTGTTATCTGTACTTATTCTGATCTTGCTGCTGCAATACAAAAGGTCACAGAAGCAGGGATGTGGAATTTTTCAGGTGATGGAGATCATTGGAAAAAAAAAATCTAAAAAGAGAATCTGAGCTTAGGAGAGAGATGAAATTGAACTCGGTTTTCTGCTGGGGGCTACATTTTTATTTAATTTTTTTCTGATTGGCACGTGTCTCCTTTGTTTTGAACAATAGAGATAATTATACATTCAAGGGATCACACTCTAAACCCCCTGGACGATTAAGAAATCTATTGAAGGCAATCATGAGAAAATGTACAGGAGGATTACCAAGAGAGAGGATGAAAAGCACACTTCTTCCAGCCCCTCGCTTAGAACAGAGGCCTAATCACAGTCTCCGCCCTTTCCCATGGCCTAATTGTTGATGTTACAGGCCTCTCTCAGGGCAAGGCAGTGTTCTGTCCTAAACCCTGAGGATGTGGAGTCAGGGGTTTGGATGGGTCCCACTTGGGAAAAGTGGCTTTGACATGGTCCTGGAGGCAGAGTTCTGATGCAGAGTTTCCCTTTCACTGCAGGTAACGGGAGAGCAAAAGCATTCATTCTCTTCAGGCTGCAAGGCTCTCAGTGTACAGAGAAAGGCACGATGTGGATCATTCACTCATAAATGATGAGTGAATTTATGTTCATAAATATTTATTGAATAGTTTCTACATTGCAGACATTACTTCAGAAACTGGGAATGAAATGTGGCTCCTGATTTTAAGGCCCATGTCCAGTGAAGCCAGGAAGATAGACAAGGGAAGAGGAACTTCAGACCTGTGACTTAACTAGAGTGAAAAAAGTAAGCACAGATGTTGGGGGAATTGGGGGAGAGGGGGCTACTTAATTTTTCTGGGGCTAAGCAACAAAGAATAAGTAAAATTAACCAGGAAGAGTAGTTAGAAGAGGCACTTGTCAAGCAAAAGGGATGAGCGTGAAGGCCTGAAGATTAGGGAAAAGCAGGGGACAGGACTAGCAAGTAGGTGAGTCAAGGTGGACGATGGTGAAGAATGGGGCTGGAAAAGACTTTTAGTGCCTATCAGGAAGGGACTTTTGAGCCAAATCCCCAAAAGGAGGCATGGGACCTTAACCTAGGGCAATGCAGAGCCTCAAAATGCCCTTAATCACTACAGTGTGTGATCTGGTAACAGTAACAGGAACAAAAAAACATACTTTCCTCTCCAGGTACTACATGTTATGATGCCCTATGCCATTAAATACAGGCATAACAATAGTAGTAGCTCTAGTAGCTCAAATTATCATGTACCTGTCACTGTGTTACACACTTTACAAAGGTGTATCAATTCACCTAATCATTGACAGTACCCTATAAACCCAGGTACTATTTTCTCTAACTGAATGATGTAGAGAGGTTAAGTAGCATGTATAAGAATGCACAAGTCTTAGAAGAGAATCTAAATTCAAAACATTGAATTCAGAGAGCAAACTCAGCATGGGCCTGGGAGTTAAGAAATTAAATTCAGCTTCCAACAGTGAAGCTGACTTCCCCATGACTGTGTAGCTATGGTCTGTCACTGTCTCAAGGTTTCCTGTATTTAAGTGAGAAGGACAGACCACATGATCCCTTTCTTCAGTTCTAACATCTACATATTTCTAATTGATGTCAACATAAAAATAGGAGTTTAGTTTATTTGTCTGTCACTATTCAAAAGACAAGTTAAATAAATCAACCTCACAGAAGACATATGATTTATGGGTGTAATCCCAAATCTCTCCTCTTTTCTCCTCTCCATCTCAGTCCTCTTTCCCAATACTCAGGTGGAAACAAACCCCAGAGTATGGTTTCTATATACAAGTGGTGACAGTTGGAGGATCAGGAAACACGGACATCACCAGAACCTCTCCCCCAAGTCACTGTCATCACGCTTTGTCTTCTTTATGATCCATCAACAGTGACAATAATCCAGGCTCTGTTTTCTCTCTGTCAGTTACACTTTAAGCTGATCAGGGTGAGACCTTTCATAACAGAAAAATCAACAGCTCTGAAAAGGTAGGCATTAAAAGCCAACAAAAGGATTCAGTGTGAAAAATTGCTATTGTACTTGCAGGATTTGGAGTGACCAAGAGGAGCCTTTCCCCAAATTTCATACCATTTTCCATAATAAAGAATGGAATTCATGGTTGGGATAAATGACCAAAGAGAGGTAAAGAACCATCCCACTGAGCTGTCCTTGGGTTACCAGGCAGTGTCAACATTCAGGTTGGCTTTTGACACTGGAAACATAACTCAGTGGTCTTAGCTTTAGAATTCTTAGACTTCTTGGAACCACAGGTTTAAAGTCTTGGCAAGCTTGAGTCAAAGCTTTGGTCTCTGTCTCCTTAGGAAAAAAAAAAAAATATGAAGAGCCAGTGATTTATGGTCTGTTCTTCTTGAAGAGCTCTCCAACCCCTGGCCACTCAATGGACTTTGAAATATGCCCACAGGGATCCTTTATCCAAAGACAATCTATGGGTGCTTATTATTCACTTTACTAGTGTAGAAGCTCTTTAATCATTGTCTCTATATTTGCTTTAATCTAGAAACTGTCAATTTATTAGCTCATAACGTGCCTGAAGCTTCTCACCATATTACTGGGGAAAAACTTGTATAAATTTAGAAGATGATTTTTAAAAAGCCAAATTGGTGTGAGAAAGGGATATGCAGAGACAAAATAAGATAATTATAGTATAGAATTAAAGTTTCTGTCTAAAGATATGTGCTCTGAATTTACTTTAAGTGTCGGAAGAGATTTTTATCTCCAGCTCAAAACAATGGGTAAGTAATTTATTGTATACCTAAAGCATACCAAAGGATTTTGAGCACCAAAGTTTTAGGAAGTTGCCCTGAGAGATGCCCCTGAAAACAAAAGTGGTTAAAAAAATAATAAAAAAAAAAAATAAAGACCATGAGCTGCAAAATAAAAGGGAAAATGCACTGATAGAGAACAACCAAATGATAAAGAGAACAATGTTCTGGGTACAGGCTTTGCTCAGGAGCCCAAAGTAGCACAGACACAAGCAGTAGACAAGGCATGTGCTGAAGAAAAAATGGCATAAAAGAGTTCAGAGAAAAGACTGAAAGGATGACTTTACCTTGAACTTGAGCAGCAGGATCATTGGCTTCTAAGGCCATAAGAACTGCCCAGAGCTTGTCTAATCACAGGAATCACTATGAGCCCTACCCAGTACATTCTGGATCTATTGGTACTCATCTCAGGCCATTCCTCCAGAGTTGCTTTATTATCAAGTAAAAGTCTTCTTTTTCTTACAGAGGATACTTTTCAGTTTGCCTTGTTCAACCCATTCGCTTTACAGATAAGGAAGTAAGGACCCAGAGAGTTTTAAGTATATTGGTCCAAAGTTACTTAGGTTAAAGTATGATATACAGAATTAAAACCCTGGATTGTCTAATTACAGAGCGACTCTTCATTCCAAAAGCCCATTCTTTCTCTCAAATAATCATCCCTTTCCTCCTTTGGGGGGTGGGGTGCAGGGAGTCAGGGATGGTGCTGGGGATGGAACCCAGAGCCTGTGCAGGCAGAGCACATGCCACTGATCTGTACCCCATCCCTTTCCTCTCACAGTGATAGCTTCTGCTGAGGCAGAGAAATACTGGAGTTGATTCCCTCAAATTAGAATTTAAACCAATATTTGGGAACTAAGTGTCTGTGCAGAATTCCCAGAAACTGGGAGGAAGACAAAACCATCCTTTTGTTTTGACAAGGGTCTCAACAGGACCTTCCACTTGATGCTTTAAAATAACAAGTTCTGCCTGCTCTGCCAATTAACCACCCCTGTTATTATTTTCTTACCAGAAATAGAATTTGGGGATTCAAAGGGACTTAAGTATCATCTAGACAGACTTTCTTATGAATAAGAAAGCTGAGGTTGAAAGAAGGTATCTTACAAAGTCACAAAACATTAGAATTTGAAGGTATGATGGTATTCAATTTATTTTCTAAATTTAGAGAAATAGAAATACAAAAAGTACTTAATTATTATAGTGCCCTTGTTTCCCACCATCCATAATTAAAAGCTGTTCATATTTTGTCATATTTACACATTTTTATAAGAAATAAAAGTTGCAGATAAAGTGAAATAATTTTCCTAACCCCTAGTTGTAACCCAGTGACAATAATACTATACATCTGTTTATGAATTTTTGCAATCTGTTTCATATAATTTCATAGACACATATAAACATCAATGGACAATACATATTCCATACATGTGCCATCAGTTTAAAGACCTTACGATCAGAAGTATTCTGATTTTGTGTGATTATACGCTATTCTTCCTAGAAATATGTGGTAGAAAACTGAAGGAGCCCTAATTAGGAAGGGCTGTTGCAGCTAGCTGGAAGCCATAAGTTCCACCTGATATGTGACGCACCTGTAGGCACCCACAAAGCTGAAGGTATATAACCGGGTGAAAGCGGTCCGAGTTAGGAGAACGGAGAATTCAGTCAGTCAGGCAGTCACTCGGTCGGTCAGAAGAATCAGAGCGGCCAGAACGTAGGCAGAGCGGTTACAGAAGAGAAACCAGATAGAAGAAGTAATGACTGGTCAGAGTTAGGCCGAGGCTCCCAAGGAAGACAGAAGACAGAAGAAAGAAGAAGGAAGAAAGAAGAGAGAAGAAAGAAGCTCTAATCTTTCTCTAAGCTAAGCTCTATCTTTCTTTCTTTCTACTCTAACCTAAGAAGACAAGAAGAAAAGCTCGCTTTAATCTTTCTCTCTAAAAAATCTTTTCTTTCCCTCTCTAAGCTCTCTAAAAATCTTTCTTTCCCTCTCTAAGCTCTAAGAAAGTAGAAGTAAAAGTAGTAAAAGCTTCACTCTGCCTCCGAGAGTTTTCCTCCCGGTTTTCGGTACCAGGTAGCTTACCAGGCAGCTTACAGAAAACTACTGAAATCTAACAAAATCAGAAACAATTTTAATCTTACACACCCATTTAACAGAAGGGTCAGAAAAGTTCAGTGACTCCCGCTGAGAACATAGGGTCACCCTGATGTTATCTCAGGTCTGCTCCCCAGACCCATCTCCACATTACATTTTCTACTAGAAAATTCCATCTAATTGTCTCATTCTTCCTATATATGATGGGCTGTGGTTATTTGCCACCAAGTCTCTCCCCCAAGTCTCCATTCAGAAAGAGACAATTCTAGGACTAAGAAATTTCATACCAGAAACAATATACTCTTTGACTTCACACTTTGCTCTGAAAAGCAGGACCAGCCAGGCAGACACCAGACCTCACACACCATTATGAATCTGTCAGCAATTAGAATTTCCAACCCTATTCAGTTTTTACTTGCTTCAATCAACTTGTCACTGCACCAGAGGATTATCTACTTTCTCAACATAAACATCAACAGAAGTGAGAGCAATGGCTTGTGTCCTTGGTAAGGCACCGCCAGGGAGAATGTTAAATAGTACATTCTGCAGACAGGAGGGATCTGGGGCAGTAATGGGCCATAATTAGAGGAGGTAGAGCACTTTGTGTGAAACCTCAGAATTCTTTGCTTTAGGTTTGGGAGACACTTTTGAAGATGCAAAAAGACTGCCTCTGCTTCTTCCTTCTGTTTCCTAAACTAGAGAAAAAGATACAAAAAAGAAAAAAAATGCACCCAGTGCAATATTAGCCACCCAGAATCAAAGGGCGTCGTGATCACATTGCCCATCCACTGATTTGGAAACTAAGATCAAGAGAAGAAAGCCTGGGGCCAAGGTGGAGCCTGAGACAAAGCCAAGTGTCCTACTGACCAGCCATCTGCTCTTCCACCTCATCACACTGTCCCCTGCAGGATGAGTGGGAAGGACTTAAGTAATAAATCACATTCTCTTCCCCCAAGTTCTACCAGATGTCCACAGCATCCAGTGGTGCAAAAGACCAAGTAACACAGAACAAAAAGTGTGAGCATAGGGCAAGCCCGGGGTGCCAAGAGCACCTGGACAAGAGTCACATTGCAACTCAAATTCCTGGTGAAGATAGAGAGTGTGTATGTTCATGAGTAGAAGTTAACTTGATTCCTTTCTAATTGGCTAAGGAAGCTAGAGTTAGGGAGTGGGCGCAAAAGAAATTTGGTATCTTCTACTTTAATAATTGCTAACATTACGCAAATTAACTTACTCAGTCTTCATAGAAATTTTACCAAGAAGTCACTACTATCATTGTCTTGGCAGATGAGGAAACTGAGGTGCAGATATGAAAAAGCTGAGAGTCAAATCTAGAGGGGTTGCTCCAGCGCTTCCACTCCAACCATATAAGGAGAGTGACCAGCTCTCCTGGTTCCCCAGGAACTGACCCAGTTTTAACAGTGAGAGTGTTATGTCCCAGGAAGCCCTTCAATTCTACATAAAACAGAACAGTTGATTACATGACTATGTGGACTCTCATTTGACAACCACTAAGCTTGAAACTCAAGATGTGATCCAGCTGGTCCAGTTGCCATGCCTGACTTCCAGCCCCTGGGAAGCTGGAGCTGTGAGGAAGAACTTACGTATTACCATGTGCCAAGTACTACCATAACTAAGAAATCTTCAAGCTTTACGTCATTTCTAATTTTCACATGGACCTTGGATGAGATGTATAGATAAGAAAATGTAAGTTAGCAAGTGGTTTGAACCTTGGCAAGTAGAACGATCTTGACACTTCATTGTAGTGAAATCACTCAAATGGGGAAGTTTTGAAATTTGAAAAGCCTACCTGTTTGGTGTTTTCCCCTAATATGGGAATTCACAGTAAGAAATTGAGATTTAACTGAGAATTGTCCCTTTAAAAAAAATTATTTATTTACTCTAAGTTGTTATGCGTGATAGTAGAGTACATTTCATTCATAGTACACATATACACATTCATAGTACACATGTAGAGCACAATTTTTCATATCTCTGGTTGTACACAAAGTAGAGTCACATCATTCGTGTCTTATTACATGTACTTAGGGTAATGGTGTCCATCTCATTTCAACACCTTTCCTACCCCCTGCCCACTCCCTTTCCATCCCTCCCTTTTGCCCTATCTAAAGTTCCTCCATTCCTCCCATGCTCACCTCATCCCCATTATGGATCAGCATCCACATATCAGAGAAAACATTAGGCCTTTGTTTTGGGGGGATTGGCTCACTTCACTTAGCAAAGAATTGTCCCTTTTGAGTAGCACTTTGTGCTTCCTTCTTATTGCCATCCATGGGATACACATTGAGTGACACATTGCAGGCAACTTTCTCAATGCCCTCCTCAGTGTGTGCTATATAAACACCACTCCTCAACTTCCATCACTCCCCTGTCTTGTGTGAGTGGAAAATTCCTTCCCATCCTTGGAGACCAATTCAAATACCACCTACCATGAAAATCTTCCTTGGACATTCAAGTTTTTAATTTATTATTATTATTATTATTAGTATTATTATATTCTTTGGCAGTACTGGGGATTAAACCCAGGGCCTTGTGTATGCATGGCAAGCAAGAACTCTACCAATGAGCTACCTTATCACAGTCCTGGACATTGCAATTATAAATTGACTTTTCTCTCTTCTTTCTTCCCTCTATAATCATATAAATTTTAGAAACATATATATCCCAATATGCCTTCTTTTAGAGTCACAGCATTTAGAAATGGGAAGGAGGGCTGCATTATGCTCTTGCTATGCTAGAACCCCACACAGGCAGAGTATTTGTTCTATTTCTTTCCTCATACACCATTGTACCAGAGGTAGCACCTATACTCATGCACTTGAATCGTTGTATTTAGTTATTACCTGTGATATTTCTATATAGAGACTTGGATAATGAAAATATCCAGCATGTTTGTATATGTCAGGGGATAATTTCTTTGGCACCCCTCTAGATCAGGCTCTACTCTAAAATGAAAGCAAAAGATAAATAATTAGCTATGTGATTGTAGCAGGTGCTTACTTTTACAACACCTAAGTATCTTCAGAAAATTATTTTGTGTTAAGAATCATAATTTTTAAATGATTTAATAGAAACAAATACAAGTCCAGGAGTCAGTTTCCAATTTGTTGGCTATGACCCAACTCACTTTGAGATCTTTGTTCCTCTTTTTGCCTAAACTGTAAGATGATGTTAGTAGAACGATGTGATTTGTAGGATCCCCTCCAGCTCTGCGTGCCTATTATCCAGTAATTCTGGTAATCAGAGCAATTCTTTTCTCTGCAGGGACATTCTGTTCCCCACTGGTATAGC
The DNA here is from genome assembly GCA_025594165.1 of Tamias sibiricus. NCBI lineage: Eukaryota > Metazoa > Chordata > Mammalia > Rodentia > Sciuridae > Tamias > Tamias sibiricus. The sequence goes on from CM046668.1 coordinate 80,185,099, forward strand.
TATGGCATTTGGAAAATTCTGAATGAATAGTAATATCAATAACAAATTGGTAAAGAACCAATTAAGCCACTTGAGGAAGAAGAGGGTATTTTGTTGGAAGGAAGGAAGCCAGAGATTCTGGAGGGATGTGATGTGTGAAATGCAGGCTGGGGGTTTAATGAGTTTGAGGCGTGAAAAACCCAAGCTTCAGGACTGCATTCTCTGGCAGCCCTGAGCACGGCATGTTTCCATGCCCTCTGTGGCCCGGTTCTATTTTAGAATGTACTCTACGCCTGGATCCTCTCACACAGCTGTGGCTGTCTGTTAACTTTTAGGCATGAATCTCCATTCAAGCAAAGGGATCGTGGTCGAACGTTGACAAACCTAGGGAACAGGCAGCTAGAGGGAAAACAGTAAGAAATAGTCAGAGACGAGTGTGGGCAGAGGGGTAGCAGTTATTGTGATTAAGTTGAAGCACATTTAGCCCAGTGGACCAGCAGGATAGAAAATTGTCCTGTCAAAGTCAGTAGCAAGCAGTGTTAAGAAGTAACATTGGAGAGCCCCACACACTAAGAAATGTTTCATTCAGGATCCAAGAGCCCCTCAAGACTCATTGCTATAAACATTCCATTGTAGCTAGGACATACCCCTAGAGACCTTAACCCATGTAAAACTTAAGAGCCGAGATGAGTGGTTTTGCTGTGCTATCCCCTTCTCAATTCTGGAATCCCTTCCAGGGCCCAAAGTGCAGAGGTGTCGAGTCCTGCCCTGAATGCTTTAGTTAAGTGGATGCCCAGCCCAACTGAGGAAGCTGTGTCAGGGTTGGGTTAAGCCCTCCAGCTGCTAGGCACTACAGACATGGTTACCATGGAAACAAGTCTCTTGTCAATCATTAAGTGATGCACAAGGAAATCACTGGGATGCAAAGTGGACTAAAGTCCCTAGAAAGACTGTTCTTTTGTACTCTTAAAAAGAGTTATCTGAATTCTTGAAAAGCAAGGTACCCACTTCCTCACTAGTTACCTCTGTGACCTGAACCCATAAAGGCACTCATATGTACCCCCATATGAGAGAATTTTGCCATCACAGTCAGTTCTCTCTGATGCATCTTGTTATGGTTTAGATGTGAGGTGTCCCACAGCAGCTCCTGTGGAAAACAATGCAAGATCATTCACAGGTGAAATTTTTGGGTTAGGAGACCTTTAACCCAATCAGTGAACTAATCCCCTGATGGGATTAACTGAGTAGTAACTAAAGGTGGGTAAGTGTGGGTGGAGAAGGTGGGTCATTGGGGGCATGCCTTTGGGGTATATATTTGGTATCTGGCAAGTGGAGTCTCTCTGCTTCTTGATCATCATGTAAGTCACTTCCCTCTGCACATTCCCCCACCATGATGTTCTGCCTCACCTCAAGCCCGGAGGAAAGGAGCCAGCTGTCTACGGACTGAGACCTCTGAAACTGTGAGCCCTCGAACTTTTCTTTCTCTAAGGTTGTTATTGTCAGGTCTTTTAGTCAGCAAATAAAGCTGAAATGGTGTTACCTATTCAAAACACTCTTTTTTTTTTTTTTTTTTTTTAAGAAGTAACTGAGGCTCACAGGGTGAATAACTTTCCAGAGGCCCACGTGGTGAGTTTGCCTATGTTATGCTAGTTCTAGAATCAATGTCTTGCACTCTAAATGTATTAGTCATTCAACAATTCTGCAGTCAGAGTGGATTTTACTTTGAATTTAATGAAGTTTCCAAAATACTTCTGTTTAAAGGCTACTAAGACTCTGGGAAAGGCCTCAGCAATGTATTTAAGTGGTCATCTTTCCTTTTCTTTTCTCTTCTTTTTTTCTTTTAATTTTTAAAAGTAAACTATTTTAACTATTGGTTGAGAATACTGTTCTTCTTTAATCTGTCTTCCCCTCCATCACTTACACCCTCCTGTTAGGTGTTAAAATGGCCATTAATTTATGAGTGATCTGGTTTAGGGACTGTTGAGGTAGGCTTACATTTAGCTGGGGTTTAGTAGGATAAAATTATATGGTTCCCTGTTGCTTTTATGAAGAGTTGAATGTTTGCTTACTCTGTTGTAAGACTGTAAGTCTGGCCTCCAAGAACACTGCTACAACCAACTATGATTCAAAGGGCAGGGCCAAAGTTCAGTTCCTACAGAAGAATCAATGAGGCATGGGGCACAGGAAGCTTGAGGATTGTGAAGAAAAAGAAGATAGAAAATACACAAAGTCAGGTTGTCTGTGAAAATTCTTCCAATATTTACATATCATGTGTCAAAGAAACTTGATGAAATGCTTTCCCACGTTTGAAAACATCTTTAAATGTTATGGTAATATTACCAATCATAAATCATAAAACAGTGAAAACTACCTAAACTATCAATACTTTTACAAAAACATATTTCAGTCAACTGAGAAAAGTTTATCTATTTTCTTTACAGAAAATGATAATTTAAAAAATTTTGTCATATGAAGAGGTGATCAACCAATATGCAGTGAACAATAAGTATGAATAAAGTATAATGATATGTTAGTTAACAAAGGCTTTATGCTATTTTTCTGGATTCTCAATTTTTATAATTTTTTTTCAGGCTTGTAATATCTGTAACTGTTAGAGATTAATTTTGTCGTCCAAAAAAATTCATGTTTGTGCCTAATTTTGTATTTATAATGTTGTGTTCTTTTTTGTTAAAGAAACCCACCTCCTTCCCCTCAATCAGATAAACTTAAGAAATCCTGAAACTTAAATCCACCCTTTGCCTGAAATACTTCTTTAATGAGTTTACATTAATCACAGGATTACTGAGAATGACTGGAAACTTCCTGGGTGGGTTTGGTGTGTAAGGGAACCAACCTTATTCAATCATCTTAGCACTATTGCCATGGGAATTTAGCAACTTAGAAGAGAGTCCAAGGTCTTTTGCTTTATGCACAGAAAGAGTTCCCTGATGTCCAATGCATTTGGGTCAATTCCATTGCTAGTTACAGGACCAAAGCTGTATAATACTTCACTATTGCTCATCAGTGTTATGTTTGTATATTGCCCATCTCCCAAGCAACTAAACCACCTAAATTATTTCATTGTACCAAATTCAATTTATCTTTTGAATATGTGTCTGAAGCACAAATTATTCTTCCCCATTATATGAAAAGAAAGGATACAATCACCGCGATAAATTATTAAATTTGAACTACTTATTTCCATCTGTGATGTACATTCTTTACTCACAGAGCTGCTAAAAGATAAAATAAGATAATGCATATGAAATATCCTAGCTCAGATGCCAGCACATAAGTGCTTGGTAAATGTTAGTTTAATGTTGGAGGATTCTTTACCCATAGGTAAGCATTTTTCAACTTGGGTTCATGAAGCACCCTAATGCCTGCAGGCATTTCTAGAGTTCCTTGAAAGAAAATGTGGTCACAGCACACAAGCTTCAAATTTCTTTGCTCCAACACGCATTGTGGATTGTAAATATGAAGCCCAACCCATAGTTTTTGCAAACCTGAATGGTTAGGAAATCTTATTGAAAACAGATTTTTGAGGTGATTTGTCATCAGAAAACCAACTGACTCAACTTTCCAACTTTTAGATCATATGACCTTGCTCAAGTAATTCTACTTCTGTTTGTATTGCTTTATCTGCAAGACAAAGATATTAATAGCATAGGGCTCTATAAGAGAAACACAGTAAAACAAAACATGATAGGTGCTGCATGCTTGTAATCCCAGTGGCTGGGGAGGCTAAAGCAGGAGGATCACAAGTTCACAGCCAGCCTCAGCAAAATTAAGGTGCTAAGCAACTCAGAGAGACCCTTTCTCTAAATAAAATACAAAATAGGGTTGGGATGTGGTTCAGTGGCCAAGTGCCCCTGAGTTCAGTCCCTGGTACCCCAAAAAATAAAATATATGATACACTTTGTAGTCTGATCACATGTAAACAGTGATATCATTTTTTGTGTGTGTGCTAGCAAAATAAGATGAAAAACTCAAGGAAATCAGCCAATAATTTAAGCCTCATGTGCCTTCTTCAGATCCAACACTATCTTTTTCAGAATCAATGCCCAAAATAATAGTTGCTGGAGAAAAACAACAGAACAATCTCACCAGTCTCTTTATTTTCATAGAGGAAAGAAGAGGTAGAAACTAAAGTTGATAAAGAAATAGAAGCAAAAGCAATTACATAAAAAATAAATGTAATCAAAAGACAAGTGAAAATAATAAACATTTTGAAAGGGAAAGAGATATGAAGTACAATGCAGATAAAAGAAGTCTTATTCATTTAGGAAGAAGGTCAATAATAACTGATATCAATAAACCAATACATATAAATATGAACATCTTTTTATAGTAACTGAAGTGATCACCAGCAGAACCAGAAAGAATGGCTCTTAAATAACTGCAGTAAGCTGGAATTAGGAAAAGGAGTTGAGAAGATGTTGGTTTCCAATTGAAGCTCATCTGTATTATTTGATTTTCTTAAACACTTGACAAAATATAGAAGAAAAATGTAACTCATAAAGACTTGAAAGTTCCTTCATATCCTTGGGAGGCAGGAAGATAACCTTAGAGTTTCAATATTGCTATTATTAAGGATTTAATTCTCAGGCACTCTCTTCTTCATGCTATATCTATGTTGTGTAATAATACAGCCTCTAGACATGTGTGGTCATATAAATTTAAATTAATGAAATTAAAGTAATTTTAGTCTTAAGTCTCACTTGATGTATTTCATGGCTGGTGGCTAAGGTGATGGGTAAGAATGAACTAAGAATTAGAGAATTTTCACATTGCAGAAAGTTCTATTGGATAGCACCATTCTATACCTTTACTCTAAGCAATTTCATCCACTTTTCAAGTTTTAATTACTACTAATTTCTGGACGACTCCCTGACCTTTATCTCTAGGCAAAGTCCCTGTATCTGGAACAATATGCCTTTAATTATACCTATTCATTGGACGTGTCATTTTCACCTGACATCCTATAGCCCTTTCAATTCAACTTATTTAGGTATATACACATTGCATTTCCCATGGAAGCCATTGGTTTCTTCCCACTTTCCCTGCCTCTGCTACTGAACCCTGCTCTGGAAAGCCACTAGTGTCAACTGGCTGGTCTCCACTGTTTGTTTGCAGCTCACTCCCCATGAAGCCCATAGCTGGCCAGAAGAGACTCAGCTTATCACTCCTCCTGACACACTTCTTCTGGTCAGAGTATCTACCAGGCCATCATGTTCTGCTTACTTTAGGTGTGACCTGTGCTTTCGCTAACTGAACTCTGTTCTGAAACTAACAAGCTCCTGACTGGTGCTCTGGACCTCACTTACATAATCAATCATCCATATGATTTTTTCCCTAGTCAAATGTATTTCTCACTTTCTATAGCTATAACACATTCTGAGTGTTCCTATTTACTCTTTTATGTAACTACAATAAAGTCTTTGGGGAATAAAAAGGCCTTTGGTGAACTCAGAATACTATTTCTTTTCAATGTCAGAGAGAGGGCCTACATCTGTCAGCTGCTATAAAACCAGACCAAAAAAAGTCAGTGGCTTCACAGCAGCTGAAGCATGTGCTACTGAAATGGGTTAAAAACAAAATATTTATGGCATCAGAATCAAAGAGCACATCTCCTGGATGCCTAACATAAGTAAATGGCTATGCTAGGGGAGAAATTGGGATACCCTCAAGTAGTTCACAAAGGAGAAACAGGTATCAGGTTGTGGATCCCATGGAGTGGCAATCTCAACATCTGTTTCAATTTTCTTCTAGTAGGTCCTTTGCACTGCAGAGTTTGCAAACCTGAATAATATAATTTGCATATTTCTTTGTAGCTAGATTTTTAGACCTGATTAATTTCTAATTGAACCAAGCTCTTTTACCTAGGACTGTACAATCTTGGCCAAGTTTCTTCACCTCTTTGCACTTCACTTATTCTCATCTCAAAACTCAAGAGGTGACATTTTTATTATATTCCTGAGAAAGTTATTTGAGGTTTCACTGACAAACTTAATGCAAAGATCTTAGCACATTTCCTGGTATACACTCACTACTCATAAATTCTCAGAATCACTATTAAGAGGAAGAAATGGAAATCCCTTTCCAGGCCCTGCTTCAGATGCCTTAGAAGGAAGAGGGTAGAATGTATCACATCCATTTTGCTGGTGTAAATATGGCAGACATAAGGTGGTTCCAAAGCCAGCAGTTCCAACAGAAGCTCCTGATCAACTGCAGCTAAGGTCATGTGACTTTGGTGCCTGCTATTGGGATAGCAACTTCCTGATTAGCCGTCTTCTTACAGAAAGTCATATCTAATACCTGGGTGGGTGGGCCAGTTTTGCAGTGTTTCTCCAGAAGTTACTTCTGAAATCCCAGTTTTATCTTAGCTTTTGATGAAGTTGTGAGTAATTAATTCCATATTCTAAAACACTGTGTTTAAAATGGTGACATGGTTTATGCTGTATGAAACTCAACTTGGTATAAGCAAAATCCAAGAACTAGCATCATGTCTTTGCTACTGGCAAGCTGTATAAAAGTAACTGGGTTCTATCACTACTCCAGCTCTCAATATCTTCACTGATGAAATGGATAGTGGTTCTGAGGCAGAACAGGGAAATGGCATTCTATGTGTTCTAAGCACTAAGAGAAATTTCCTTCACCATTGTTTTTCAGGTCTACCATGAGTAGGGGCCATAACTGTGTACTTTCAGGTGACACAGCAAAACCATCTCTAAAACAGGCTCAACTCTTTCTTGTTTTTTCTTCAGTCCAGTGTCACTGGGAACTCCCCATGAAGTCATAAGCATGGGTTGCTAGAGAGAAGAAAATATAAGCAAAATAAGCATTGTGGTCCTCTGGGTCACTTGCTAGTGCAACTTACATGTGCTTTCAGGACCAGCTTGACCTTTATCTTGTATTAATTTCCTCCCACTGATGATAGAGTGCTGTTGCACCTGCCGAACCTTATACTCTGACAGCTCAAATAATATCCAGTACATGGTGAGCATCTTAGGCTGATTGCCCTATGGTTAATTGCTTACTCTATACTAGAGCCCCGGTAGCAAGCCCAAAGCTCTTTCTCAAAAAGGAAGTAGTTACCTGAAAGGGTAGCTTATATGTGCTTAAAATCCTAAGTGATTCACATAGAGGAACTGACCAAGGGTTCTACATAAAATCTCTATTTGTCATAGTTAGACTTCAAGCACCATTAGATCTACTGTAATATATAGCCCAAGTGGTAAAGCAGCATACATAGTAACCTAGACCTTCTCCAGATCCTTCCTCTATTCTGGGTTCCACTCAAAATTCCTCTGGATAAATTGGTCAATAGTTTCAAGCAGCAAATCCAAATGAGGTACATGTTATCTCCAAAAGAACTCCATTAAGCATGGTGTGGCTCTTTCTTAGTCATGTAGTACAACAATTTATCACTTGTCTTATGGGGATCATATTCACATGTTCCAGACCACTGATCTCCCTGAGAAATACCCAATGTGAATTTTGGAGATAAAATCCCAAGAATTTTAAAGAGATACATGTTTATGTATGTGTCTCACACAATTGTTATTAATAACTATTACTTCCTGCTCACCTGGATCAGTCAACATGATATGACCAATAAAATGAACCATTGTGATGTTGGAGAGGTAAACATGTTACCCACTAACTAGAATATAGCATAGGGTTGAAAGGTTGATGTAACCCTGATTATGTTTTTGATACTTTCAGCTGAAAGCTAATTGCTACTGATGAATTTAATAATAAGAAGTGAGAGACAGAGAAGGAAGGAAGGAAGGAAGGAAGGAAGGAAGGAAGGAAGGAAGGAAGGAAGGAAGCAGGAGAGAGGAAGGGAGGGGGAAGGGGAGGGAAGGAAAAGAAAAGAGAGGGCAAAAAAATCCAGCAGATCAATAATTGCATACCAGGTTCTTTGCTCAAGCAACAAAACCACATCTAGGATCAATGGGGGCAGATGGACTCAGTGTCTAATGTAATGCATAATAATCCACTCTCATTCTGCATTGTTTCTAGACTGAGACCAAAATTAACTCCTAAAAATGTAAGTAAAACAGTGTAATTTGTGATAAAGTATAATAGATTCCAAAATAATGGGGAGGTTTTGCCAATTTATGTAAGCAAAAAACTACAGAATATATATGGAATTGATCCTAAGGGTGTCAGATCAGAAATATAATATTGGGCCAGAGAGAATATATTGATTAGAGTGAGCCAGGCCAAGATTCTGGATTCAACATGTTTGAAATACTAAGAGTGACTAATCATTTGCTTTGTTAATTAGCTAAAGCATGGATCCAAAAGCATTAATGAAGACGAAATGCCAAAGGAAAGCATCCAAAGGCTTAGGGAGGTCAGGATGCTGAAGCAGGTTGTTATGTAAAACCTTCTCACCTAGCCTCTGTGTGCTCTAAGAGGGAACAGGGATACTTCCTTTCCCAAGGTGAGAGACATCTGTGCAGGAAACATCGACATTCTTAAACAGCTCCATGGTGGCTATTCTCTGTAGACAAAAATGACAGTGGGATTGACTGCTATTGAATTGAGATTCCTGAGTTCACTGAGGAGGCAGACTCTGCCTCAAGTTAGACTCCAGTTAATTTTTGGTGTTACAGGTTGAATAAAACTTGAGTAAGCTGCCCATGGGTTTTTGTTCCAGGGGCACCATGATCAACTAACCAATGCCAAAGGTAAACCAAACCACTATGTTGACTGCTTTGGCTCCTCTGTCCATAATGATAATTTTACCCACTTTGCCTTCTATGCTAAAAACAGGAAAAAAATCCCGTTTTAACAAGTTGGTTTTTACATAGTATCATAGTATAGAAGAGTAAGTATGACAGTGACTCAGGTGAAACTGGGATAGTTAATAAAATAATTTAGAAAAAAATTAACAAAGAATTTAAAAAATCAAAAAAGAAAACTAATTACTGAGAGTTAATATAGGTTCGCTGAGAGTAACCCATACTAATATGGTCTCATCTGCTCTTTGAATGACTTTGCTAAATTGGAAAAATATTATATAGAATATGAAGTTGGCCATAAGTAGGAAATGAAGAAATATTATGAAAAAGAAAAATCTGAATTCCATTACAATGATATAGTGGCAAATAAAGCTAATCTGCACTGGTCAGCCTATTTAAACTTCCATGTTAAGTGTTAAATACAATATTTTAAAAGAAATCTTAACAAAATAGGATAGACCACAAGCAAAAGACAAGTTTAATGCAGGCCCTAGAAAATGCTTCTCATAAGAAATGGAAATTTATGTTAAAAAGCAAAACAAAATAAAATAAAACTACTATCATGACCAGGTGGGGAGTTCCAGTTGTCTGCTTTCCTTTGAATTGTGACCACATGAAATAGAAAATTGATTTATTTCATATAACTGTAAAGGAAAATCTAGCACCAAATCAATAAATTTCCAAGGAGGAAGATTGAGTGCAATAATCAGAAAAGCCGACATGATGCAGCTGCTTATTAGTTGGAATTAACAGCTTTGGAATGCAAAGGGTTCTGTGCCCTGGGAATGTTTGTGCAGGAGCTATCTCTCCATCTGTTGTGCATCTTTTGGTGGTAGGCGCTCCTGCAGTAGGTAGTGGGTTGAACTAAATGACTTTCAAGGGCATGTTCAATAAAGGAAAGAAAAGCAGTTTTCAAGATGCTTGGGATTAAGCATGGTGGGAAGGACACAGAGACAAAAGGGTGGTTTGGAGAATTTAATCTCAACACATTCTACACCCATAATACAACACCACCAGCTCTCATATTGACCTCAAAAGCACAAGAGTTAATTACACTGGGCTTGCACATTCCATTTGACTTCCTGAACAGGGGTCTCCTAAGGTGTTTACTAAGAACTTTTGAAAACTTGAAGGTAAAATGGCATCTGACAGACAAGATCAAGGTCACAAAGCAGCCTCAGCAGTCTACTCATCATATTTCACATTGGCTACAGCTCCAAGATGAAATACTGTTCACACTACTTTGGCTTGGGTTTTGAGTCTCAGGAGAGGGTTTGGTGGATGTCACGATTCCTCTGTATGGCTGCAGAATTATCCTAAGGGGTTGCCAGAATTAGGTGGAATAAGTATTGATCAATTCTTGGTCATTCCCAAAACCCCAAATGAAGTTCTTCATTAGCTTCTGGGGAATGGTATCTGCAAGGAAATCAGGAGGCCTGGCCCCCTGACAGCCTTCAGAGCACGTTGTGGGAGGTGAAGACCAAAGGAGAGTTTACACATCAGTGACTAAATTTCCTGCCACTAAGCATAAGAAGTCACTCATGAGCAGCGTCCCTAAACCACAGCTACAGGATGTGGGCACAAGCCCTTGTATAATTGTTGGCCGAGAGCCAACGAGCATTCATCCCTGAGCAAATACTTGGGCTTTTTTTTTTTTTTTTTTTTTTTTTTTTTTTTCTGTTGTTAACCTTTGAAAACCACAGGCATTGGCCTCTCTCTTTCTTCCCCTTGGCACAAGTCATCTTCTTTTCTCCAACTTGGTCTCCTGTGTGTAAAGAATTTCTGAGGAGCTTTTAAGCCTAAATTTAATACTTTTGCCCTCCCTCTCCTGCCCCACAAAATGCCAGGCAGAGGTAAAGCGCCCTTACAAAATATCTGTTGGCTCCGCTGGCTTCCGCAGCTTTGTTTGCGCATTTTGATCTGATAGGAAATCAGAGAGGTCTACGAGTGACCTTAGCCTTTAAGAAAATAAAGATAAATTCTGGAAATTCCCCCTAACAACTATGATCTATTGTTTTCTCACTTTAGAATTAACACAGCAAATATGATACACTGATTCAAATGACAGGCCTTTCCCTGCAAATGGAGACATTATATCAGAAAGAGTAGTGGGCCAAAAATAGGAATTGGGAGATTTGCTCTAATACCAGCATTGCCAAGAATTTGCCATCTTCTTTTGATCAATTTCTTCCTAGTTTCTAGGCCTTTGCTTTATATTCTGTGAAGTGAAAGCATTGGATTAGGTGGTTTCCATGCTATCTTAGCCCCAGGGCTCGAAGAATTGGCTTCCCTAGAAATGCACAGCAAAAGGACAAGGCAAATGAGCCTGCAGGGGAATGATGCAAAAGCAGCCAACTCACAAATCAGCCACTCTTTTCCACTTAAAGGACAGCCAAAAGTCAGGCAGAAGAAGAGGCTTGATTGGCCACTGAAGGTGAGGCATGATGACTCTTGACATCCCCCTCTTATAACCTCCAGAGAATCCATCAGTCTTGCCTTTGTAACCTAATGCACCACACCATGACATGGAAACCCAAGCTTACCTTACTCTAATCCATACCAGTTTTGTTTTTTAAGAGAAAGGATGGCAGACAGACATTATTGATTCTAAGTCAACACAAGGAGAATATCCTAACCATCAAAACAGCCCAAGATGTATAAAAAGACTGTGAGGAATTTGTCAGTGGAAATACTCAAGTCATTTCTGAAAGGAGACTTATTGAAAATTTTCTAGTGAGAATTACTGAATGAGATAAAGATCAAATAATGAGGACCACTCACCTTAATGCTTTTGTAGTGATAGTATTTAATGCCTCTGTGTTTATCCTACTCACTGTTAAACTTATAGTGTTCCTTTGGGAAACATAAGTGGACATTTCCAATGTCAGTCTGAAGAATAAACTCAGGTATACATGAAGGTCCCCAGGATTCTGGCTGCCATTTGTTCATAAGGAAAAAGAAGCTAAGTGAGAACACCAAGTATCAAATGAGAAAATCATACAGTAGATCCATGGTGAACAAGAAACGATTCTTGGAGGGAACTGAATTGAGTTGCCTTGGATTTTTCCCATTTGATGCTACAAAAGTCACATCACTCTATAGAAAGGTATTCAGTGTTTTATATTTAATAAATTAATTTGACCTCCTTTTATTGTACCCTCAAAAGATCTTTATGAAGCAGGCAGAAATAATGTCATTATCTCCAATTTGGGGAAGACAGAATTAAAACATTAGAAAAGTTAATTTTTCATGGTTTTATGTGATTGATTCAGCTTTTTCCCAAAGGAGGGGGGAGTTTAATTAGCTGATAATTAGCATTAATTTGGTATATATATACAATGGAATATTACTCAGCAATAAAAGAGAATAAAATAATGGCATTCACAGGTAAATGGATGAAGTTGGAGAATATAATGCTAATTGAAGTTAGCCAATTTCAAAAATCCAAATGCCGAATATTTTCTCTGGTATAAGGAGGCTGATTCGCAGTGGGGTTGGGATGGGGAGCATAGGAGGATTAGAGGATCACTAGAAAGGTCAATGGGGGGGTCAATGGGGCATAAAGGGGGATAAAAGATGGTAGAATGACATGGATATCATTACCCTAAATGCATGTATGAAGACATGAATAGTATGAATATACTTTGTATACAAACAGTGATATGTAAAAATGTGCTCTATATGTGTATTATGAATTGTAATGCATTCTACTGTAAAATACAACAACTTTGAATAAAAATATTATTTGGAGAATTATAAGATCACTATCCTTAAATGATTATTTCTTCTCTCCAAATTTCACAATACAGCAATGCCTTTTACAATATCTGCTTTATCTATTTTTTCTGGAATATGCCCAGTGAAGCAGGGCTCAATATTTCACAAGCAACCCTTTCCATCAGTGGACATTTATAACTCTGAAGAAGTTCTTTCTCATCTTGAACTGCTATCCAAATTCCTGAATCCTCTCACACTCTGGTCATAATCCTGCCTTCTAGGTCCCATTTATCAGTTAATGGAATATCTTATCTGACAGTCCCCATGAAGGGTAAAGAGTTCTCATGTCAACTCTGAGTTCACTTCTTCACATGAAACAGCTTTTGGTTCCATTAAATGCTTATCCTATTGTTATAGACTAGGTCTCAAGAATAAGAAACAGCTCCCTCCTTTCATCCTTTCTATACAGTTCCTATTGATGATGCTGCACTGTGTCCTTTAGGAGGATATCTGGGATCAGACTAGCCTCAGTTACAAGAGGGACAAATGTGCAGAGAGAAGTCAATTGTCAGAGCAATCCTTAAATGGTAACTCAGAAGAATGTGTTGGACATTTCAAAGGTTTCTGCCAGCAAATGCCACTATCTTGAGCCATATGGGGATTTTCAGGGAGCAATATCATAATAATTTGCCAATAATGCCTGCTTCAGAACCACTGCCAAAATAATCTAACGACTTTTCATCCCACTACTGTTGACAGGACAGCTAAGGATTTCAACATTTCCTTTTGCAGTCTGAATAGAAGTTCCTTGCCTTAGGGACTATAACAATATTTGCCAATATTGGAGAGGGAGTGAGTGATGTAAAGTGGGACAAGAGGGAAGGCAAGAAATATTAATGTAAGAAAACAAAGACAAAATAAAATAAGGCATGTTCAAGGTTGAGGTTTTGAATGCTTACATCAAATTGATGTTTATAAATGTATCAGAGGATAAATATTTGAAATTGAGAAAGTAAGATATTTAAAAATTTAGAAATAAATGACACAAGCCAAAAACAAACAACAAACAAACAAAAAAACTTAGCTGGAATTTTCCATTTGAATGTCAACCAAGGTATCTCAACTTTGGGTCTTGGGAAAGGCAAAAAGTTTATTGCAATGATTTTATGGTAATCAATATTCAGAAAAATATGGTAATCAATATTCAGAAAAATTCTTTTCTAAATACATTTAAATAAAGTAAGATTTAAAATTTAAAATTAGATCTAACTTATGGAGACACAAAGAAGAAATGAGAAAGAAGAGTAATGGGAACAAAGTGAGTTAGGATAGTGTTTTTGAAAATGTGGTTCTCAAAATGATCTGAGATCCATGGACATTTCAAGTGGAGCACCCAGAGACTTAAACAGTAGGAGACCAGTGACATTCCCATTCCCATCTTCACTTCAACTACAGAGGTCCTACTTTTTTGGGGGGGGGTGTTCGGGAACTCCTGTAGGAGATTTTATTTGAAGAAAAGGGTCTGTTACTGAATAAAAACATTTCAACAAAAAATATGCAAAGGGAGATGAGTCACTGAAAATTCCTGATCAGATAGTGAAATAATCAAACTGTGCTTTCAGAATCTGGCAACCAAGCGCATGAAGGATAGAAACAACCTTGGAATAAGGATCCCAATTAAAGGATATTGTAATAATCAAGTGAGCATAATTAAAATCTTTATCTAGTCCTATCACTATGAGAATGGAAAGGAGAAGGAATATTTGAACAGTTTTGAAAGAAGAATGAGTTTTAAGTTCAATGTCTGGATATTGGGATACAAGGCCAAACCACATACAGATGTGGTGCAATATGGGATGCATTAACACAAATGAAAACTGATGGATTTCAGTGATTGATGAATGGGACAGAAAACATGCTGAATTGAGGGGACATTGGAACACTGATATGTACACAATTGGAAGGCAGAAATGTGACACTGAATCTTGGAGTAAGTACTGGGGATATGAATAAGGATTTGGAAATCATTTCATAAAAGTAATAGCTACAATAATAGAGCTAGGGAGAATTAAGGTATAATACATACAGATCAGAAGGGTGAAGACCAGGACCTAGCAAATGCCTACATATGATAAGCAGGAGAACAAAGAAACCAGAGAGTCTGCTCAGAGTTTATGATCAGGCACTTATTTGATAACATTACTTGATGGGTTCAGCAATATTTATTTTCCAGTTTTAATACAATTTTATAAAATAGATACACGTGAAATGTGTATCTATCAAGTAAATCAAGCTTTCAGTTTTCCTGAAATATTAAATATTCAAAGTAATATAGTACTATCTAAAAATACTGTTCCTGTCCAAAAATACAGTGGACTGAAGCAAAATCTTCAATAATGGCACATTTATGGATGATGTACCAAAAAGAATCTCAAAAACCAACACTCCCACGGGCAAGAGAATAGCCAAGTTTGTTGCGATTTCCAATAAATGACATCAGCCCTGTGTAGGTCTCAATCAAAATGGGTTGGGTTAACACCATCAGTCCTTTTTCTTTTCCAGATCCAGTAGAATTCTTATGGGCATTCTGGATAGCTGAAACAAGCTTCGATGTGAACCCAGACAACTGAAGAACAAAAGGGGAAGGCAAAGAGTTAGTGAATGCAGAGTAGGTCCTGTAACACCCCCTCCCCAGTAATGCCTCACAAAGGTCGATCACTCTCTCCTAGGGCCGCAGTTCTTACTTCTTAAACATAAATGGCTTCTTAGAATAGTTAGCATCCGCTTCTGTTTGTCTTTTCATAAATTAATCAGTTAATAATTTGTGTACATAATAAAATTATCTCGTCTTGTTTATTTTCCATTATTCATAACTTGTACAACATTAAGAAGTCAATTTAATAAATATTTGCTGATAGTCTATTATGAATCAGGCATTTGTTGGGCCCTGCTGAAGATTGAAAGAGAAGTAAGATACAGTATCTGCCCTCAAAAATTGACAATAGAGAATCTAAAAAATGAACTTGTACCAATAACACAGAGTTTACTAAAATAAGCACCAAAGAAAGGCACAAAGTGCTAAAGAACACAAAAGTGGAATACAGGATGCTTAGGAGCAACTTCAAAAGGAAACAGTCCTTAGAGAATTGATAGAATTTCAATAGGTGAAAGGAGGTTCAACAGGTTAGGGAGGGCCTGGTCGACAGCAGCTATTTATTTGCCAGCCCAGCAGCCTTTCCATCCTTTGGAGTTCTCCTTCTAAGAGGACTATCTCAACTCTTCATTGGACAACCACTCTCTTCCACTTGGTTCCTAAGTAGAGTTTAAGTGGAGCTGGCATTAACTTTGGCCTCAGGCCACACCAATCAGCGGGATCTTTTCCTTTGGTTCAAACATGGAGACAAAATCAGTGTGCTTGCCAAAATTATAGAATATGAGCCAGAAAGTCATTTTGTCACACATAGTGAACCTGACTGAACACAAATCCAAGGATGAAAGAACTAAGACTTGGACAGAGAGAGGAATCCTTGACAGAGTCATTTGAATTACTAGATAAGCAAACTCCTTGACTTTTAAGTTAAATGAGCCAAAAAGAAATTTTGCTTCTTTTGGTCAAGCCAAGTGGTTTTGAACTTCTTCATTTGCCATCAAAAGAAGAGGGCAATTTGGGGAGCATTACAGAGCTACAGATAAGGAAATCTCTTATCTTTGTACTCCCAGAAAGTCCTCATTATTTCACTCCAACAAAAGCCTAACAGGTGAAAATGTATCATCATTTCCATGTTAGACATACTGAGAGTAAATGAGCTACCCACAGTAACTCTACTTTCTGCATCATGGTAAAAAGAACATTAGGAATGCAAGCCTACTCAAAACTAGATCCAAGCCTATTTTTTAGGCACCTGGCTTCGTAAACTGAACTAAAACTCTTTGAATTCATTTCAAGTTAAAAGCAAATTATTAATCATCCCCTACAAGGAGATTACTGGGTTGGTTCCCCCCCCCCCCATTTCTCCATGAGAAGACCAGGGTTTACTTTAAGAAATCAGCCCAGGAGTGTGTCCTTGTGAGGAATCCGAGTAGGAGAAAGCTGTGGTCAGTCTTTCACCATAATTCAATTGTCTATATTCATTATATCCTGAATTTCTATTATATACCAAATGGCAAGAAAAAAATCTGAAAGTGAAAATGTATCTATCATTATTATTTGACCTAACCCATAAAGAAGGAAGGAAAGAAGGAAGGACACAAAGAAGGAAGAGCTAAAATAGCTGAGTAATGTAGCATTTTATGTTCACTTCCCCTTTCTGAGTCTTTCTGAAAAGAGGCATTCAAATCTTCAGCTATTAAGATAATATCAAAGGTACAAAAGAAAAAAAGTGATTTTGATGATAAAACTAAATAGAGTTTATTGATAAAACTAGAGTTTATTGGAGTACTTCAATGTCTGCCGGATTTCAAGATAATCCAAAGTATTTGTCCCTGTCAATTTTTCATTAAAGTAATATTAACCTAACTGGATAATATTAAACAATTTAAAACAGATTCATTTTACTGAAGGTAAGGAATGTAACAGAGCCAGGCATGATGATGCACGCCTGTAATCCCAGCAGCTATAATCCTGGAGGCTGAGGCAGGAAGATTTTGAGTTCAAAGCCAGTCCCAGCAATTGAGCTAGGCCCTAAGAAATTTAGTGAGACCCTTTCTCTAAATAAAATATAAAAAAGGGCTGGGGATGTACTGGTTTGCTCACCAGTACCAAAAATACAAAAAATAAGGAACATAACAGACAAGCAGGGTTTTGCATGTCCTCCATGAGTCTCTGTCCATAGTGCAGACAGACAAATGGTTCTTCTCGTTATTAGTCTCCAGAACCTGCATCCTCTTAAGAACTTGGCAGGGATCACCAGTAATGACATAAAGAGTCATCATGAACCACGGTATGATGCCATGAAAGGATGCATTATCAATACGGTATCTTTGGGGGGGAAAAAGCAGACTTCCATATAATCATCAGAAAGCATCAGGTAAACTACAATTCAGATGCATTCTATGAAATAATCCTCCAGCATTTGTGGAAAGGTCATGGAAGAAAAAAAAAGTAACTGTAATGGACTGGAGAAGAATAAAGAGACACACAACTAAAAGCAGTGGGAGGTCTTGGATTGGATCCTGGAACAAGAAGAGGACATTAGGGGGGTTAAATAAAGTTTTCAGTTAATTTAATAGCATTATACTGATATTTTATTTCCAGATATTGTAACTACATAATGATCATATAAGTTATTAACATTAACAGAGGCTTTGAGACATGGAAACTTTACTACTTTTGTAAGTTTTCTGTAAATCAAAGTTATTTCAAAGTAAGAAGTTTTGTAAAACCTTGCTTAAAAGAAAATCTTAACTACTAACAATTCTAAGATTGTTGAAGTTTTCTAATTGATCAAAGAAATAGACTAAAAGGAAAAGTTTACAAGACATTTTAACTTGTTTCTCTTATCTCTATGTTTAATATTAAACCTATATCAAAATTATACAAACATTAGTAAACTTTCATTAAAAATGTTTTCTATACATTGATTCAATTTAATTCATTGAAAAATGAATCTATCCAAAACATTTGTATAAAATTTTTGTTTTCCATTTTAGTTTTTTCTGAATATTTTCTACTGGATATATTCTTTTCTATGCAACTTTGACAATAAAAATTCTATTTTTTAGTTATTTTAAATTTATCCATTATATGTTATCTTCTAAGAGTATTACTTTTAATATTATTACTTCTTGTGGTTTTAGTTGTTCATTTAATTTTATTAAATTAAATTTAACACTATTAAATTTATAATAATATCCAGCTCTACGAAAGCTAACTTTCCTGTGGCCAAATTTTGTTTGTTAATTTCAGAAATAGTAGTATGTGATTTTTCCAGTTTGTTTATCATCTACATTTACTAAATGCCACTTTGATTTTAGTTGTTTTAATTTTTGTGTGTATACAAATTATTTCTACTAGTATTAGTACTATAACTTTCCACGTCATTAACAGGTGAAAGGGCACTTAAAATCATTCAAGAGATATTCACAAAAAACCTACACTATACCCTGGGTATGTAAGAACTATGAGTAGACAGGCAAGAAGAATTTGCTCTCATTGAACTTCCAGTGATAGGAGACAAAAGGTAAAAACAAGCAAATACAAGTGATTTTGATGGTGATAGACTCTAGGAGGAAAAGCAGAAGTGGTAAGGGGAGTGAGGATTCCTTCACTTATCGTATTCAAGGCAAGTCTTTCTGAGGAGGTAAAAATTAAGCTGAGTCCCAAATGATAAAAAGCAGATAGTCAGGTGAAGAAGGTGTTCCAGGAAGAAAAAAAAAAATAGCACTTGCAAAGACTGCAGTAGAGGTGAGTTTGTTCAAGGAACACAGAAAAGAACTCTAAGATGGGATCAAAAGAGACTGGAGCACTAGTATAGGGAGTCTTTGGGGCTTATCAAGGGCTTTGGATAGAACTGATTTTTAAGGAAGATATCAGTGCTGTATGATTTGTATTTTTAAAAATAATCCTTGCTGCTTTGAGGGTCAAGAATAAAAGTAGCAAGATAGTGAGTGTAGAGAGCACAACCAGGCAAAAGATGATGGTGGCTAGGAGCAGGATAGATTCAGTTCAACTAGGGATTTTGTTGTTGTTGTTGTTGTTGTTGTTTGGGGGGTGAGGGAAGGGTAGGACAATAGACCTTGCTGGTGCACTTGAATACAGGGTTGAAGAGAAGAAATGAATCAAATATGATGCCCAGAGTCTTGACCTGAGCAACTGGGTGGATAGTGATATCATTATAAATCGGGGAAACCTAGGAGCGCTAGAGATTGGAGATGGTGAGATACTGGGATCCAGGATTCCAGTTAGATATGTTTGAGTTGTCTATAAAGCTGCTTGTGGGCTTCCAGCAGGCAACTGCATACATGAGCCTGAACGTGAGGAAAACACACAGATGAAAAGCCCATATCTGTACTTCAAAAGCCATAATACTAATGATCATAGAACCAGAAGTCAAGAATGACATTTATGAAGTTAACAACCTAAAACAAGAGAAGATGTAGAACACAGGGCAGAAATAAATAAAATCTGAATACTCCTTTTGAACACGGTGATAGATAGACATTTGGGCACTGCAGAGGGGATCTAATTGGTAAACTGAGGGTCCAAGCGTTTCAGAGGTTTGTTCAACACCAAGTAACCAGTGAGTACCTCAGCAAGAGCATGAACCCAGCTCTCCTAACTTGGCTCTTAAATTTCTTCCTCCTACATAATGCTGCCATTATAAGGGGTATCAAATTCTAACATGTAGAAATTTAGTATTAAAATTCTAATATTTAGAAAAAGATTCCTGCTTCTCACTTGGAAAAAGTGCAGAGAAAGTATTGAATTAAATATTTTCAAATCACGTACTCAAAACACTTTCTTTCTTCCTTCCTTTCCTTCTTTCTTCCTTTTTTTAAAGATGGGAGTCTGGTTGTGCCTAAGTTGGCTTAGAACACAGGATCCTCAGCCTCCTGAGTAGCTGGGATTACAGGCATGCCTCACTGTGCCCAGTTACTGCATTTCTGTATAGTTGAATGACCACGTATAATTTATCATCCAAACCCATATTCTTTTGAAAAGAAAAAAAGTTATTATTGTTAATAATGTTGGTGCAGCAAGTATCTGAGGGCTTAGGGACAGGATGTGGAAGAAAGGGAAAAAAACCATGCAGTTTCCATATCTTCAATCACATCTATAAGAGCGAACTATTTTTATATGTTTTATATATTTGAGTTCTGAGTAGTTATATTTGTAAGGTACTTTTTAGAATGAAAATCACTGGACTAAAATTGCCTGAGAACCTCCAGCTTGGGTAGTCCATGATTCAACCCACAAATGTCTATAGGACCCGGTATCCTATCCATCTTTTAAAATCAATCTTAAAAAGAGAAATAAAGAAAGAAAAGAAATACATAAACCCAGCAAAAATTTCTTCTATTGCATTTCATTTATATCTCCATTCAAATATATCATCTAGTTTTCTAAACATAATCACAAGTATGGCTGTCTATACAACTAAATCAAGACTACTTTCAATGGCTCTTAGAGGCAGGTCATTTTTTCACCCTGGCAGAAATTGTCCTCTGTATTTTAGGGTGTTAAGCATAATCCCTAGTGTCTACCCATCAGACACCAGTAGCACTTTCACTCCAACTGTGATAACTCAAAATATCTCCAGACATCGCCCAGTGTCCCCCAAGGGCAAAAATCATGTCCTTTTAAGAATAACTGAACTAAAGAACATATAGAATGAAGGAACAGAAGTATTAAGATCAGACAGATCTAATGTTACTTGCATTATGGCACTGGCTAGTTATGTGACCCCGAGCAAGTTATCCAACCATCTTGAATTTTATAATTCTCTTTCCATAAAATAAAGATAACAATAGTATCAAATTCATAAGTTACCAAGATAAAATGAAATAAAGATTTATATATGAGCAGTGTGCACATGTGTGTGTGCAGGTGTGCCCACATCCTTACTTGTTCCAGGAAGGACTAGGGAAGTGAAAAAGATGAGGGTGGAGTTGATGAGTCAGATTACAAAAGTCATAAAGAAAGGGCATCCCAATAATCAATAAATATTAACTGTTTTTATCAGTAGTGACATCGTCATCAAACCATGATGGCTTTTAAGCCAACGTTCAACATTTTCATTGTCAATACCCTTAATCTCAACATTTTCATTGTCAATACCCTTTGGATCATTTAGGGCATCTTTTCCTAAATCAATGTTTGTCAAACTGGATTACTGAATGTTTCCTCAGTCCACATCATAAGCTTCATTTCATGAGAATCCTCTGTGGCTTCAGAATCTAAGCACTGGAATGAAAAAGTTGACAGTATTTGAAACTCAATGAACTTGGCATATCATTAGAGACAGATGCACTTCATTTCCAGTCATTTCTGGGAGCCCTCTCCAAGCAGGGAGACATGATTATACAGAGACAAGAAGAGCTTTGAAGGAGAGGCAGACAAAAGGCCAAGTCCCCAAGCTGGCTTTTGAGCATTTCAAGCACCTGAATTCAATCTGTGTGACAGGAACGAACGCTGTGTCATCTGATATGAATGCCACCAGCCACATACTTTCCTCTAAAAGCTTTTATACACCCACCTCTGGCTCCCTCTTTTATTCCAGTCTCAAAAACAGAGGGTCAAGTTTTAACAACTCCAGTTACACAGGGGCTCTGTGTTGGTTAGGGTAAAGTAAAGCAGCGCCCATGTGGGAAGTGAGTGAAATATTCTTGACTTTACAGCAATTATTTACCAGCCGAGTGCCTGGGCCCCTGGTGGCTTCAGGTGCTGTCTGCCAGCAGTGCACTGCCTAGAGTCTCAGTTTTCCTTATTACAACCATTACTTGCTTCCTGTTTACACTGGGCAAAGAGACCAGGTTTCATGCCTGCAGGCCCACATTCCTCAGCTGAGCAGGTTTTCCAAGCCTTCAGGCTATGGGTTTCAACCTCTCTATGTAGAGAAGGAAGCACACTGGCATAAAGAGCAAGCCCATCCAACACTGAATACTTGAAAGCACTTGGGAAGTTGCATTGCTGGTCAAAATATATATATCATCCGAGCACATTTACAGTTGTCTTTCTAGAGACGTCACAACTGTGGGTAAGTTCAGGTGAACAGAGAGAAATAAGAGGATGAGGCAGAAGTTTCTTCTTTAGATAAGAGGTTTCCACATATCCTCAATTCCATTTTTGTTTTATTCCACTCCCCCAACCCTCCTCTCTGAACATAAAACACACACACACACACACACACACACACACACACACACACAGAGAACACATGCACTTCAAACTCCAGCTAAACTGAATTAGTTGCTAACCAAGAACATTTCATATAGCTTTGTGATTTGCAGTTTTTACACGCTTCCTTTGCTTAAAAGTTCTGTTCTCACCTTCTTTGATACTTGAAGCACTCATACCTTGAGTTTCACATCAAAGATCATCACACCTGTTAACTATTGGACTTATCTCTTCCCTCTTTTAGGCTCCCATAATACCTTGAGAATCCCTCTATTAACAGTCTTAGCACATTAAATAATAATTTGTTAATTACCTTTCTGCCTCCTCCTTTTATACTACAAGTGTCTGGAGGCAAAATCTACTTTATAGTCTTAGGATCTCAGGTAACTAGCACATTGCTTATTAGATGGTACACAATGCCAGATAGGTATTCAATGAATATTTGTTGAATTGATGTGAAGGGAAAACAAAGGGCTAAAATATAGAGCTAAATTTGATTGCTAAAACATTGGCTTACTTTCATGATGTCTTTCACAAGAGGGGTAAAAATGCTAGGAAAGAGTAGAAAGGGTTTATTGTGCAGATAACTTTTGATTTGCTCTAATGCATCCCTGATCCATTCACTATTATCCACCAGCTTTGGGCCCTATTCTTATTTCCAGAAATACATTCCAAACCCAACAAAGTGATGGTTAAAGGAACCCAAGCAAGAAATGGTTTAAAAAAAAAAAAAAGTGACGATAAGGCTACAAGTTGCAAATACAATATGGATAAATAAACTGAGGGTAACTAAACCAGATCGCAATATACAATATCATACAATTGTATTAATAAATATGAATATCCACACATTCTCTCTAATCCCCTTGCACATATGTGCATGCACACCAAGAGATTCATACACATAGACAATTCTTTCAGGTTCATACCCATTTCCCTCAATTTAAGCAAAGTTTTTAGATATGGATATAGAGCTATCATTGTATGAATTTAGCCAATTACAGTTAATTCCTATGATTAAGTGTTTGTTTGTTTGTTTATTGGTTCTGGGGATTGAGTCCAGGGCCTTGAGCATGCTAGACCAATGCATTATCACTGAGCTGCTATATCCCAGCCCTTAAGTGTCTTATTCTTAAAATGAAGATTACTGTCTGAATCCTATGTATGGGGTTTGTGCTAATTTGATTACATGAAAATATCATTCATACTATAATGAACAAAAATACAGTTATATTATAATTATTAGATTATTTTTATGTCTTATCCTAGTAAAATCCATGCCAAAAAAAAACTAGTATTTCACATTTTCACAAATTTTTATATAAGATGAGTAACACCAAGTGTGTATTCACAGATTGGAAAGGTTGGTTAGGTGGGGAGATGAGCAAGACTGTCTGGAAAGGGGCCATTTGACCACCATGTTAGCTAGATGTGGAAGTAGAACAGTTAATGAGGTGAGTAAAAGAATGATGTATTTTGACATAGTATTGTATAAACTCCATAGTACTGTTGTAGATCAATGTTAAGAATCTTAGAGATAGTAGAAATTTGAACTTGAATGCAATTGTGTCCATTAGTGCTCATTCCTTCAGTACCTTCCTTCAGTACCAATCAGCTTCCACCCAAGGTTACGTGCGTGCTATGAAACTGATATCAACAGCTCAGCTTTCTCTACTAAGTTTCAGATCCAAATTTCTAACTGCCTGACAATCAACTCCAGCTCACAGTCTATGGATATGTCAAACTTAACATGTCTTAAACTAAACTAAACCCTCAAACCAACTCTTATTCCTGTTTTCCCAACTTGAATTAATGGAGTCACCATTTACTCAGGCCAGAAATGATGTTATCATTGACTTCTTCTCCATCACCTTCTACATCCTGTCAGTTACTTTTCATTAATTCTACCTGAATAATTCAAAATTTCCTCATCTTCTGTCCCTCCTACCATCCTTAACTTGGTTTAGAATCTTATATCTGCTATCTAAGTCATTATAATTGTAATGGGGAATATATAAAATTAAACTTAATCTAAAGTAAATATCTCCTTATTTATGAATACTATATATCCCTTCATGTCCCTCCACTTCTCACTTGATCCAAACTTCTTAGTCAATTAATATTTATTTTAAAATCTTTATATTTTTTTCTGCCTCCTCTGTTAAACAGTGTCTTGCACAAATGCAAGACTCTTATCTCATTTATGTTCATATCATTTACAACATTAATAATGCCTGCACTTTGTAGGTGTTAGAAAATATTTTTGAATAAAGAAATTCTAGGTGCTGCTGAAAAAAAAAGACTCTGGTTAGCAATAAGTTAGAACATTTTAAATATATTTTAGCAATATCATTTCATTAGATTATTAAATAATTTAAATTTTTGACTGTGTATTACTCAAATCCATGTTATTTTCTCCCCTGTGCCCTAAGAAGTTTGCTAAATTGAGTTAAATTTCTGCAGAAATGTGATTTTATGGTGCATTTCCTCCATATTCCTCTCTTATTTCCCTACTTCCTTCAAAAATAAATAGAAAAACCAGTTTATAACACTCTGTTAAGATCTTATGTGAAAATATTCACATAAAAGGGATTCTAGATCCCCCAAATTATCTTTCTTCTTATTTATTCTTTTGCAATAATATAATTGAGTCTTACTCAAAGCCAACCTTGGAAAATATCCTAAACAAAATGAATACTGTGACATAAAAACCAACAACAAAAGAGATACTAAGTCTCAAAAAACAGGATCAAAGTACTCATCCTCTCACATCCCAGATGGAGATCATTTGTTTCCTTAGAGAGCTGGGACTTGGGGTGGCTCTTGAATAAGAAATGGCTTGGCAAAAGAAAGAACCAGACTTATGTCAGGAAGGGCCGGGGGGAGACTTTGGATTAATAATTTAAGAGGAAATAGCCTTAAAAACAAAACACATTTAACAGATTCACAGCGTAGTTTAATTGACAAAAAAAAAAAACAACCAACCATTAATCAACCAGTTATCATGTTGATGTGTGGATGTGCATGAAACTTCAATTACACACACACACACACACATGCAAACACACACACACACACACACACACACATGCAAACACACACACACACACATGCAAACACACACACACACATGCACACACACACACACACACACACACACACACACACGCACACACATTGTCCTTATTTCCATCCAGTAAAAGATAATGTGAATATTGTTTGTTTTTTAGTCTTTGCTGGTGGGAGGGCTAGGGCAAAACACAATGCTCCAGGATACTAACTGCATTGATGGCTATTTGGGGAATAATTAATCCATACTCCTTTCAATATCTTGTTTTTCATTTTCTTTTTAAATATATGTGATTGTATTTATATGTAACAGAACAAAACAAAACACTATCAGGTATTATAATGAGACAATAGAATGTCTCCACAGTGTATAGAACTTATTCTTCAATCTCTTACCCTCAACCTCTTCCAACTAAGGACACTCAGGCAATGATTACCTAAGGTACCAGGTATGAGGAATAACATGGCCTAAGAAGTGGGGATTGTAATACTAAGGCAGGTAGTATTTATTTTGACTTATAAAAACATACAACTATGAATCCACAAATATACATTATTTTAATGTTTAGAACCCAATTTGCTTGGAAGGAAGAAACATAAAAGTTCTCTGCACTGTTAATGATGATAATAACAAGAATAATAAAAGAATAGGAGCTTGGGGAGGAATGAAAGATGAGAGATTGATGGAACAGTGCATCAGAGTATTGTTATTAATAATGACTTTTAAAACAGGGAGATCTTATTTTACATTTGAAGTTAGGATATGAACTCTCACTCTATGTCCTTGGTGCTCTCAAATACCTTTGTGTGTTATGTTGTTCTTCTTGGTTTTCATTTACATCGTTTTGTTGGCTTTGGGAGGTAATGGGTCAGGCTAGGAGCTGAGGTTGATGCTTTGCTTGAGGGATTGTGAAATAAGCATATCACATGAACTGTGGCAAAATGATCCATATGCTGAAATAATTTAGTGCCTGTGATATTGTGGAGCCAGAGGTAAACCACGATACCACAGCCTCTCAGGACTTCCACATAAATCTTGAGAGACCCATTGACTTTTTCTGAGAGTAGGATGGATCTAAGCCAACTGTACTTACATTCTTAGGGGGAATAAAGGCCCCATCTAGCCTCTAATCACATACATGGTTCTTCAAACTCTTTTTAAAATAAGGGACTCATTAATTCAAAATGATTTATTAATGTGTGAGTATGTACACTTGCATGAATAATGCAAAAAATATAATA
This sequence comes from Tamias sibiricus, assembly GCA_025594165.1. Classification (NCBI taxonomy): domain Eukaryota; kingdom Metazoa; phylum Chordata; class Mammalia; order Rodentia; family Sciuridae; genus Tamias; species Tamias sibiricus. The sequence continues at coordinate 80,211,697 of CM046668.1, forward strand.
TATGGCATCCACCCACAGGAGAACTTTACATACAGACTGCCAACTTTTGAATTTATTTCAAATAAGTTTAATATTCTGAAGTAAATATGAAGGTAAATATTTAAAGGACAGAAAAGATAAGAATTTCTAGGCCCACAAGCACACACATGTACATGTTTGATTTTGTTGAAAATAAGAGTTTGATCTTTTCACTGAATTTTCAGCTCCATCTGTTCCTTCTAATTACTTTGTGTCCCACCACTTAAAATACCTGGGGGAGATGAGAGAAATATATAAGACTGTCCCTGCTACTGATGAATTTTTTTTTAAATCATAATTGCTTTATGCTTTATGGAACATTGATACACACATTATCCCATCTAAACTTAAAATGGCCCAGTGAGATTGGGTGATAGGGAAGCATTTATCATGTCCATTTTAGAGATGAGGCTACCAAATTTCTAAGTGAGAAGTGATTTAATCAAACATGACCACAGAGCCATCTCTGACTAACTATACACTAGTCTAGACTTCTTCCCAGAATAAAATAATTAAGATTTGGTTATATAGAGAAAACTGTATGAACCCTGTTGACAGTAAATGTGATCATTTTGCAGGAAGAAGGAAGTAGAAAGTATGGTTAATGCAAATATAATATGTTTACATAAATAAAATAGTTGTGATATAGATATACAGCTGTTCTATAAATTTATTAAAGGTTTTGTTTCGATAGACCTCAGGTTGCCAACACAGCTAATCTAAGAGCAAAGGCCCAGCTGATGCCTACCTTGCAAATTTCGAGGAACTTCTCACTGGTGTATTTCATAGGGTGTTCAGTGAAGGTAGCATAAGGAACTTCAGTAGACCATGGGTTCCAGCGGGACAACAGGGACTGCTGCTCTGGACTCCCCCAGTAGATCCTAAGGCCCTCTCCAGGTCTCCTAAAAGAAAGAGTTTTCCATTAGGTTAGTCATTTCTATCAGATTAAAACAAACAAACAAACAAAAAAGTTTAGGACAGCAAAGTAATACTTCCCTTGGCTTTTCTACTGCTGCTGAGATAAATGGTTTACCTCCCATCTAGTTTAATTATTCAAAGGAATTTAGGAGGTGAGAGAAAAGAATGAAATTATTTTCAAATGTGGTAAGTTCATTGTTGATAATTCAATATAGAAATGGAAGTCTGATGCTCATGACAGTGACCAGAGCTGGAAATATGGGTGTTAATCTCACACTTACATTCCTGTAGTAAGAGTAAAGAAGGAGAGAGAGAAAGGGTATAAAGTGAGTGGGACAGGAACAGGAACAGTCAAGGTGATGTGACAACAATGACTGCTTCCTTAAAGCAGTAAACTTAATTAAGAACTGGCTGGGCAAAGACATGGGACTTCCAAACTGGTAGGACATAAGGGATCTTGAGAAGGATGATGAGCAGTTGGAAATGCCCAGTTTCTCAATTTAGTGGTTTCAGCTTTTGCTTCTCATGGTCCTCCATTTTCTGCACACATTCCATCAGTGGAACTGTGGCAAAGGACATGTTAATGTTTGTAGGGAGATTGTGCCTGCCCCTCTCTGTAAATTCACAGTCCTGGTCAATAGTATGTGGGAAGAAATCACTATCCGGAATAGACCAGTCCTAGTCATTGGATAAATCCTAGTGCAGAACAAGAGAAAGTCAGCTTTGGAACAGTAAATCATGTCGGAAGAGTATGCCCACGTCGGATTACAAAACTGTCATTTCTGTGGCCTGTTCTTTTAGATGTGCCCATAAGAATTTAATGGTTGTGGGTTTAGACATCTCTGAATGCAAAGAAATGCCTGAAGATTAAGCCAAGCTCAGGTGCCTTGCATTCAACCAGCTTTAAAACTAAGTTGCCTGTAACTCTAAGCAGCCCCATGAAACATCACAGAGGTCCAGTTTCTTCTAGAAATTAAAGCCTGGGATTTCTAGAATGAAAACCTGGAGCTTAATTGTCATGCCTTCACAAAGCTGTCACTTCCTGTATTAAGGAAGGATTCCTTTGGGAATGCCCTTGTAGTTTCTGAACTTTTGTCTGTGTAGAGGTGTGTGCAAACACAATCTCACACATATGCATATAGCTCCACCCTCCCCCAGTGGCAGATCCCTGAGCTGCTTCCTACAAAAGGAAAAAAAGAAATGAGCCAGGCACAATCAACCTCCCAGTTCTCAAGAGTTTTGGTGCTTGAATTTGAAAACCGACACGTATCATTTTATGTACTTAATGTTTTGCCAAAGAAGAAAAAAAATGTAAGAAAAAGAAAAGAAAGAAATATTGTGCATGCCTCTAAATTTCCATTTCTAAGCCCTCACCTTCTCAGAGATTGTACTGGCATTTATGATTTTCCCCACCCCTGCACTTTCCTTCACTCTTTTCTTTTCCTGACTTGGCAATAAACACTGACCTCCATGAATATTCTAAGCATGTTAGTTAATGGAACATTCTAGCTTGAGTCCATTACAATAACTTGCACAATGGAATTATTTACTGCTTTATATGTCAATTTATATGCTGGGTGCAATTTTTCTTTTATCCAAAGGGGATGAAAATCTGCCAAGATAGCTTCTCTAATAAGTACACATGATTTTCCTTTACCTTAGGGAAACCCCAAATGAAGTTCAGGCATTGGTTATTTCTGAATAACCAATCAATTTGATCATGGCAGTAATATTTTTCAGAGATCCTCGTAAATATACAAGTTTAAGCAAACTTCTTTCCTGAGCTCCAGAGGAAATAATTGAAAAGATAAACCAAAAACAAAATATTTTCTGCAAATGCAAAATGTATGGGGCATACCACGCCCTATAGTATCAGAGTCTTATTAAAGTCTATTATCATCTTCTGTCCTGTCAGATGCCTTTACAGAAATTGTGGAGACTAGAGATGCTTTGTATGACCAGAAATGCTTTATGAAATAGTAACTTGTGCTTACATGATATATCTTGTGAGCTGGTAAAATGAAGTTAAAAAGTACAATGAGCAGGGCCTCTGATAGTCCTGTGTTACAGTCCTGGTATTGAAATTCCATGTGATCATGGGTAAGTCACATTTCCCTTTCTTACTGAATTTAAATCATTTATTTTCCTGAAACTTTGGAATATATTTTCTCATATGGAGAAGTAATATGGCTTCCAAGTCTCTTCTTTAGAGAGTCTTTTAGAATGTCACATTCCATGACCTCAGTAACTGTATGAATTGTATCAACAGCTATAGTTAGGATGCTACCAGCATTCACCTAGCGAAGGACATACAGCATCCACAGGAGGCCTGTGGTCATGGCCATTTTAGTTTAGAGGAATAAAATAAGCCCCCCAGAGCAGAATACATCCTGTGCTGCAGAGGTCACACTGAGTATTGTCCTATCACTCCTTTAGGACTTACCACAATATTTTATAAACATGTAAAAGCATTAATGAACCATGAACAGCAGGGATGGGATCAGTTTAAGGTTTGTAAACTCAAAGATCGAAGCTAGAAGGGCTCTTGGAATCCATAGCTCCATACCTTCTCTCTGTAGATGAGAAAACTGAGACTTAGTACCAGGACTTTCCCAGAGCATCATGATAGAAAAGGAAAGAACAGGAGAAAGCCCTGGTCTCCTGAGGCAGGGTTCAAGGCTCCTGTCGCCATTCTGGGACACACAAAGTACATTCAGAGTTAAGATCCTGCTACTACACAAAACAACATTATTTCCAATAGACAAAAGTTAAAATTAAAAAGGAGCCTGCCATCGTTTATGGGCAAAAGCCTTGCCCAAGGATCCTAGCTAGATATCAGAAAGTCTTTGTCTCAAGCCATAGATTTCTATTTACACTCAATATTAGCAATAACGAGATTATAGAAAAATAAGGCAGGACTGGCAGTGAAGGGGAGAACAAACAATTTCTGTCATAATTATAAGAAGAGTGGGTCTTTCTCATTGACTTGCTACAAGGGGGTAATTGAAGTGGGGGTACAGTCCCAAGACAAAAATGCCAACACCAAGTTATTAAGCAGTGAAAGAATTGGTGCACTCTTCCTAAAATCTTACTATCAGAGTCAACTGTGTTTTCCACCAGCTCTATATCTTTGGGCATTTTATACCACCTTTCTGATCTCTAGGTAACAACAATTTTGTGAGGCACAAGAGGATGATGAACGATAAAAATGTTTTGTATGCTACAGGGCACTATCTAACTAGCAAGTATTAAATGCTCACTGTGTATCTAAATATCTACTATGAACGATTAAAAATTTTGTATTTTTTTATTTTATTTAACCCAGACCACAATTTTTTTGAGCAAAATTAGAAGACATAAAATAAGAGAAAGAAATAAGATAGAAAGGAAATAAGATAAATAATATGACAAGACTTAATCAGATCATCAAATTAAGAACTGCTAGTGAAATGGAATAAAAAGGGGAAAGAGAGAAACACCACAACCACCCAACACTGATAAAGTCAGAAGAGTGCATCTAGTATATAGCACAGAGGGAATATTGGGATGTTTTATGTTGAACAGAGCTATTGACCCTGCTGCTTCCATCTAACTCTGAGTCCCAGGATATTTCTTTTGTGTTCAGCCCTGTTTCCTAGTAACATTTTGTTGTGTACAATTTCCTAAATTTAAATCCTTCTGACTGACTCCCATTTGGATAACTTAAGCCAGTCCTGCAGTTGCCTTCTTCAGACCAAATGAACATGGTTTCTTAAGTAGTTTTCTAATGGGCTACAAAAATAATTTTTTTTTCATTTTATTTTTATTTATTCAAAGTTGTTGTATTTGTAATAGTAGCATGCATTACAATTCATAATACACCTATAAGCCTCTTTTTATATAACACTGTTATATAAAAAGTTATATAACTCTCAAATAGTATGAATGTACTTAGCAAAGTACATTCATACTATTCAAGTCTTCAATCATGCATTTAGGATAATGATATCCATCTTATTATACCACCTTTTCTTTTTTTCCCCCCTCCATCTCCCCCTTACTTCCTCCCTTCTCCTCCCCCCACCTCTGACCATTCTAGTGATCCTCTAATCCTCCTATGTACCCCTACACCCAATACCACTGTGAATCTGCCTCCTTATATCAGAGAAAACATTTGGTATTTGGATTTTTGAGATTGACTAACTTCACTTAGCATTATATTTTCCAACTTCATTCATTTACCTGCAAATGCCATTATTTTATTCCCTTTTATTGCTGAGTAAAATTCCATTGTGTGTATATACCACATTTCCTTAATTCACTCATCTACTGAGGGACATCTAGGTTGGTTCCACAACCTAGCTATTGTGAATTGTGCTGCTATAAACATTGAGATGGCTGTGTCACTGTAATATGCTGTTTTAAGTCCTTTGGGAATAGACCCAGGAGTGGGATGGCTGGGTCATAGGGTGGTTCCATTCCCAGTTTTCCAAGAAAGCTCCATACTGCTTTCCATAACAGTTGCACCATTTTGCAGTCCCACCAACAATGTATGAGTGTGCCTTTTTCCCCACATCCTCTCCAACATTTTTTGTTGTTTGTGTTATTAATAGCTGCCATTCTGACTGGAGTGAAATAAAATCTTAGATTAGTTTTGATTAGCATCTCTCTAATTGCCAGTGATGTTGAGCATTTTTTCACGTATTTGTTGATTAATTGTGTATCTTCTTCTGAGAAGTGTCTTTTCAATTCTTTAGCTCATTTATTGATTAGGTTATTTGTTTTTTTGCAGTTAAGTTTTTTGAGTTCTTTATATATTCTAGAAATTAGTGCTCTGTCTGATGTGCATGTATTAAATATTTGTTCCCAGTTAGTTGGTTCTCTATTCACCTCACTGATTGTTTCTTTTGCTGAGAAGAAGCTTTTTAGTTTGAATCTATCCCATTCATTAATTCTTGATACTAATTCTTGCGCTATAGGATTCTTACTAAGGAACTTGGGGCCTAATCCAACATGTTGGAATTGGAGCTTACTTTTTCTTCTATTAGGCATATTGTCTGTGGTCTAATTCCTAGGTCCTTGATCCACTTTGAATTGAATTTTGTGCATGGTGAGAGAAAAGGGTTTAATTTCATTTTGTTGCATATGGATTTCCAGTTTTCCCAGCACCATTTGTTAAAGAGGCTATCCTTTCTCCACTGTATATTTTTGGCGCCTTTGTCTAATATAAGATAGCTGAAATTATATGTATTAGTCTCTGTGTCCTCAATTCTGTACCATTGGTCTACTAGTCTGTTTTGGTGCCAATACCACTGTTATTTAACATAGTACTTGAAACTCTGGCCAGAGCAATTAGACAGATGAAAGAAATTAAAGGGATCCACATAGGAAAAGAAGAGCTCAAATTAGCACTATTTGCAGATGACATGATAATAGAAGACCCAAAAAACTCTACCAGAAAACTTTTACAACTGGTAAATGAATTCGGCAAAGTAGCAGGATACAAAATCAATACCCAAAAGTCAAAGGCATTTTTGTACATCAGTGACAAATTCCTCTGAAAGGGAAATGATAAAAACTACCCCATTTACAATAGTATATAAAAAAAAATGAAATACCTAGGAATCAACTAAATGAAAGAGGTGAAAAACCTCTATAAAGAAAACTATAGAACACTAAATGTAGGAGCCCTAATTAAGGAGATAGCTAAGATTGCGGTTAGCTGAGAGCCATAAAAGATGTTCAAGTTTCACCTGATATTCATACATCATCTAAGAATCTTTTCATGCCCGTGAACGCTGTGTGACGCACCTGTAAGCTGGAGCTGTAAGCACTTGTCCTTGTTAAAGCAAAATGTATTTAACCGGGTGAGGGTTAGTGGCTGTGGTTGTTGGAGTTAGAGTGGTTGGAGAGTTGGATTTGTGTTGGAGTTGTGTTTGGAGTTCGAGAGGTTGTTGGAGCCGGAGAGAGAAGTTAAAGAGAGAAGAATAAAAGAACTTTTTCATTTCCATCCTGCCTCCGAATTTTCTCCCGCAGCGTCCTTGCTCCAGGTAGCAACAAGTGGTGGCCCGTTCGGGGAATTCGGAGGCAGGATGGAAATGAAAAAGTTCTTTTATTCTTCTCTCTTCTAACTTCTCTCTCCGGCTCCAACAACCTCTCGAACTCCAACCACAACTCCAACACAAATCCAACTCTCCAACCACTCTAACTCCAACAACCACAGCCACTAACCCTCACCCGGTTAAATACATTTTGCTTTAACAAGGACAAGTGCTTACAGCTCGAGCTTACAGGTGCGTTACACAGCGTTCACGGGCATAAAAAGATTCTTAGATGGATGTATGAATATCAGGTGAAACTTGAACATCTTTTATGGCTCTCAGCTAACCGCAATCTTAGCTATCTCCTTAATTAGGGCTCCTACACTAAAGAAAGAAATTATAGAAGACCTCAGAAGATGGAAAGACCTACCTTGTTCTTGCATAGGCAGAATTAATATTGTCAAAATGTCCATATTACCAAAAGCATTATACAGATTTAATGCAATTCCAATCAAAATTCCCATTGACATTCCTCAAAGAAATAGAAAAAGCAGTCATGAAATTCATCTGGAAAAATAAGAGACCCAGAATAGCCAAAGCAATCCTGAGCAAAAAAAGTGAAGCAGGGGGCATCACCATACCAGACTTTAAATTATACTATAGAGCAATAGTAACAAAAATAATTTTTTAAACTACCCCAAAAGGGGCTCCCTAAAACATTCTCAAGTTCTCTGTCTTCATTCCACCCTTTGTGCAGAACATTCTCTGTTCCTGGAATTGTTGTGGGTAGAAAAATAAAAAGGCTCAGCATCTAAAATCATAGAAGTCATAATCCAATGACTATCATTTCCTTCCAAGACTCAAACAGGTATAGATAGAAACCTACAAATATCTTACAGAAGTAAAAGATCCACCCCTTTCAATTTAGTTTATTTCCACCACTTTGCATCCTCAAGGGAACCAGCTGTATCTGGCCTGCATTCTCACAGGGTGGAAGTAATAAGGGCAACGTATTCTTCATTTCTGGTAAACTTCAATGCCTAAAAGGGGTAGAGGTAGGAGAATCATCCATAAAGACTTGTAGAAGAAGTCTTGTAATAATTGGAGATTGTTAGAATCCTAGACCATCTGAGTTGGAAGTTCCCTCAGAGGCCAGTTTCCAATTCTTAGATGCTCATACACACACATTCTGAGGGGCAGAGTTTTCAAAGATCGTAGCTCCTCCTTGAATCATGCTAATTACATGTTTCCCTCAGTGACTCAAACTCAGAGTTCTAAAGCACAGTAGTTGGTGGGGTAGAAGGCCTAAGCAATTATGACTTTAAATCACCACAGCAAACCCATAGAAGTTTTGTCTTCCACACCAAAAACACAACAGCATATCGAGAACATGAGGTTTACACAAAAGGAACGAGTCACACAAGTGGCAAAGGACCGAAGCATGAAGAATAAATGTGGTTGAACACCACAAAAAGTATCTCCAAGTTGAAAGGAGGGAAAAGTTTATTCAATAACAAGCTTTGTTAGACAAGAAGTTATTTCTGTCAGGAAGGACTCCTCTCCTTGAAGTCATTTTTAGCTGACCTAGAAAATATGCCAGCCAGTTACCAGTCCGGGTTAATTTGCTCATTCCTTGCATTCTTCTTTCTTGAGAGAGAAGCCAGAAATCCATTTGAGTAGGACGACCTAGCCAGCCAGATTTTTCCTTTGAGTGGGGACTCCTATCCTGGCCTTCAAAGATTCTCTGCTAGGCCATTAAACTAGCAGTTAGCAGAACAGAATGAGGAGGCCTTGCTCCCAGAATGAGAAATGGCAGTTTCCATTATTACCTCCATCAGCGTCAGCGGCCCCTCCTTTCTACTCATCTCAAATCTCAAAGCTCCACCACAGAATTAAAAACATAGCTGGAGGCACCAAACTGAGATTTATGAGGAAGCACAGACATTAACTCTTACTCTAAACGCTGGGCGTGTGCTTGTAAGTCTGGGTGAGCAAACAGAGGGAGGCCTCCTGGGCAGGGAGGCGGAGGGTGGGCCACTGGGGAGAGCAGTTCAGTGCAGCAGGAGGTATTTTCTTAAGGTCTCCTCTTTCCCTACCTTACAGGCTGTATTGTTGAAAGGTGAGTCTTCTGGGCCCCTGAAATGTTAGTCCCTTGCTTATTTAATCTGGACAAAAGCTGGGACAGACTTGGCACCCTGGAGGGTATTCAGTGCTCTTTGGCTCATTGAATGACCTCAGAGGAAATATTTTCCATGACAAGAACCCAAAAGACGCTGGCACAGAGTCAGACAATAAGATTTGCAGAATGTGTTTACATTCTCTCAGTGTCCCCAGGCAGTTCCAAACCTATGGGCAGGTGCTGCCTTTATCTACTCTCTTTGCTCACCTGGCTCCCTCCCAGAAGTTTCCAGAGGCTTGGGCTCTGTGAGATTAACCATTTACTGGCAAGGGTAACCAAGAAATTTTGTGGGTTACATTACTTGAGGAGGAAGTAAGTGACAAACCAAAATGGATCAGCAGTGTCTATAAGGAGAGATTTCAGGGCACTCTGGTACCTTGCTAAAAACCATCAGTGGGAGTTCAGAGGCTGGGTCTGCACTAACTTGCTGTGTGATTTGAACCCTTTATTTCTCTCCAGGAGTCCATTTGTAAAGTCAGGTAGGTGAAACCAAAGTATCTTTAAGTTCTTTTTTCTGACCCCAGTAAATCTGTGCTGACAGGCCAGAATAATTTCTAGGATAATTTGTATTATACCAGTTAAGTAAAAAGCCAAAGTACAACTTAATGAATATGAGAAATCTTCAGAGGGCTATTGCGCTGCTCTGGTCTTTCTTCTAGAAGTAGAAGAAATGATCTTAAACTATAGGGGAAAAGTCCTAAAAGGGTCAAATCAAAACCAGATGTCAGAGGAAATGAGGATGAATGCTTACTAAAGGGTTAGTAACCAAAAAAGGGCTATGAAATCTCCCAGGAAGAAAGTTCTCAACAGACATGTTTATCTGCTTGGGAAATTTGAGATGAGCTTGTCCTAGAGGTAGGTCATCTTCATAGCTAAGGGGAAGATGAAGGCCTACACCAAAGCTTAACCCAAGATTCCGTGGCTCACAGTGTTAGGATGCACATATGAACTTGACTACCATATTCCACATTTTTGGAATGTTACATGTTATCATAGTAAGATCTCTAGATCTGCAGTCAATATAAACTGGTCTAATCCTGGCACACAATACTAACTTAGAGTAAATTATATAGGACTTGTATTTAACTATAATAGCTTTATTTTGACTTAGACCTGGGCTCATTTCTGGATCCCATTTGTCTTTTTATAAAATAATGGAAGCAATGGATTAGATAGTCTCTACAGGACACTGTAACTCAACAAATTAATATTTAATACTTCTAATCTATCAGGTCACAAGATTACTTATCTTTGGGTTCACTTAAATAACGCACAGAAGTTTATTTTTTTGTTTCCAAAACTGAAATGAATGGATTATTTGAAAGGACATAATTCTAAAATTTACATAATTATTTCCTTAAACAGATTATGCTAAAAATAGCCAGTTTTTTTATTACTTAATAAAAGCCATCCCACACCCCAGATGTTAAGGCCTAGAAGAGATTTATTATTCATCATTTATGTTGTATGTCCTTGACTCATTAATTTCATCAAAATAGAGACTAAAACCTAGAAAGGTACCTTGGTCACTATTTCACAACTTTATAATATCTTCCTGTACTCCAGTGGTTCTTTCTGTAAAAGCCAGCTGTTGGCATATGATGATTTGCCCAACACTCTAAAAGATCCTTGACTGCCAAGTTAATAACCTTGTATGTCTTCTATATCTTCCTCATCAGGTTGCCATTTCTTGCTGCTATCAACATTCCTGACTCCAGCTGCTCTTCTTCTAATTTCCTTTTTTGCCTTCCCTGGGTCCCAGATCAAGAGTGGGGTGAAACTTGCTAGCTGTTGTCTTCCTGATTCATACCATTATGGAGGTGAAAATGTAAACAAAAACAATTTTTAAAAGGAGAGAGAAAATATTCAGAGCTTGAGTGGTAGTTGTGGTCATGGGAGGAACGGAAAACAAAAGAGAAAACATTAATTGTAAACTTCATCTTTAACAGATTTGGTGTGGTGGCTCACTGAAATGAATTAGCAGGTTTCCCAATCTGTTAAATGGAAATAGTGCTGTATTTCTCAAAAATATACTATAAGGGCTTAATATAATTAAAAATGTAAAGTTTTCTAATAGCACCTGGTAAATGGTAGATATTCAATATTTGCTAGTTACACTGTACCTTATAGCACACAAAATATTTCATCACCCATTATTGTTATTCTTCATAAAATCATTACCTGAAAATTAGAAAAGATGTGTAAAATATGTAATGACACAGAACTAGTGAAGGTTGAGATGTATACCTAGATATATCAGATTCGAAGGCAGACCTCTTATCAAGCCTCCTAGTCCTGAGTCCTGAGCTTGATTAACAAAAGGAGTATTTAGTGGCTTTGCTGGCACAGGTTGCCCCCTCTCAACAATGCTCAGAGTACAGGTCAAGATCAGGATGATTTTTGCAGTAATGGAAGAGAGAGGTCAGATTCAAAGACACAGAACTTATCTGGTCCAGCTCCAGTTCTTCTTCTTGAAAGCAGCACAGCAAATCTGGCAACAGCTAAGGTAAAATCTTAAGAAGCACTGCATTAAACCTGCCTCCCTTTTGGTTCATTACCCTGGCACTGAACCTGAGTGGGAATCATATAAAAGGATTGAAAGAAACACACTAGAATATTAGCACTATTGAAACAACAAGGGGATTTTTTTTTCTTTTAAAAATCTTTCATAAGGGGCATGTATTGTCTTCACATGGAAATAAATGTCTGCATACTTAAGATACAATGGCTGAACATAAGCACAAAGGCCAATAAAAATCAATCAATGTAATAAAACCTCTACCTTCATCTCTAGTTTTTGCCATAAACTTATAAGGTAGATTTATAGTCTTCATTTTACAGATGAGGAAACTGAGGTCCAAAGCCATCAAGTAGAAACTGGCAGACCTGGCGCTAGAATTTTGGCTTCTCTGATTCCACACCTCCTAATAATGTATCCTATGGCTGTACCAGACAATGAAGAAAAGAAGCATCTGTACCAAACAGTCGTTCATCCTATTATGAAAAGTTGGTGGGTAGAGAGCTCCCGTTTTCATTTGTTATCTCTCTCCACCTGAACCAATCTACCCTCTGCCTTTTTCCACAGAACTAATTCAACCAATGCAGAGGCTTCCAGTTGCCTATGAGATTCAGGAACATTTAGTCATCCTAATATCAAGACCTTTGCAGTATAATTCTACCACACATTCCCAATATTCAAAACCACAACACCACAGAAATCTAACCAAACAATCCAACATGCTGTCTTACAACCTGTCTTACAACTCGTGTAATAATTTCATTCCTATAAAATCATGCTGTCTACCTGTCCTATCACCAAATGAATTATGAACTATTTAGGAATAGGGTCTATGTCAAAATCATGCCTTGTCCCCACAACACCCATCTTGTACTATGTGGTCAAAATAGCTTTGAAATGAGTAGACCCATTGTTTTCACTGTTAAAACAAAAAACAAAACAAAAACAAAAACAAAAACAACAACAACAAAAAAAAAACAGTGCTCCTTCCTGAAACCAGAGTAATCTGGTTGATGCTGCTTTTGTCTTTCATTAGTCTATATTTTTGAATTTCATGTTTTAAAAGGGGCTTGTAAGATGTTTTCTGTTTGTTTAAGGGGGATGGGAAAAAGCCATCATCAAGAGTGCAGTGTACATAAATGAGTTTGTAGAGAAACACCCAGGACAAAAGAGGCTGTACCTTTACAGAGCAAGCAGTGTACGTCCCTGCTTTTTTTTAAATTTTATTTTTTTTTATTCTAAGTTGTTAGAATTGACAGCAGAATGTATTACATTTCATATTATACTTGTAGAGCACATTTTTATATATCTCTGGTTGTATACAAAGTATATTCATACCATTCGTGACTTTATACGTGCACTTAGGGTAATGATATCCATCTCATTTTAGCATCTTTTTTTTTTCTTCACCCTTTTCCCCCCTCCCTTCCTCTCTCTCTCCATTGGCCATTCTAGTGTTCCTCTAATTCTCCTATGCTCCCCATCCCAACCCCACTGTGAATCTGCGCTTTGAGTGCATTTTGCCACCATTGGTGTCGTGCCATGTCTGTACTGAAGCCTTTCTGTGCCAAGAATTTGCCAGGTGGAGAGGGGAAAGGACAATTCTTGCAAGGTTACCCAGAAAAATGCCACATAATAAAGGAAATATTTTGAGGCAACTCCCTCTATTATACATTGGGACATTTGGTGAATCACATGGGTTTGTGCAAGTCTTTAGCTCCCCTCTTAAAAGGAAGTTACTTTTCAGCACTCCGAATATCCAAGTTTCAACATGTACAGAGTATCTAGGTATTTTTTGGTTGTTGCTATTTGCTGTTTCTGAAAGAAACATTTTTCTGAATTTCATCTTTTCCATTTCCTCTCAAAGGAGATTGAGAGTAGATGGTCTAGAATACACAGAGGGCAACTGGAGAGACGGAGTGCTGCAGGCTTCTGGTCCAACTCTGCATGCCCCTGGAGAAAAGGCTGGGGCTTCTCAGGACTGGAGGGGGTGCAGAGTGCTCTGGCTGACTGACCAGGAACCCAGGTCTCTCCTCACATGTCCCTGTGGGTCATGCTCCTGAGACTGAGAACATTTTTGCTTTTTCTAGTTTGGAGGAATTTGAAATAGAACAAGTTTCAAGAAATTACATGTGATATGCTTATTTATTTTTCCTTTTTGAGTTTGTTCATGGTATTTCACACAATGAGCTATGTGGACAAAATGAAAATGCCCATCTCTAACTTCCACACACAGATGTAGTCTACAATTAACATTTTCCCACTTGGTCATGGTCAACAAGAGCCATTCTAATTGTTTAGCATAAATTGATGTCCAGTGGCCTCTTCTATCCTTGAACAAAATGGTTACGTCCACCTTCCCCAGGTGAAACTCTGGCGACAAAGAAATCAATGTTCATTAAGATGTACTTCGGTGTAATCAAAGAAGTCACAGAGTTCAGAAGATGCAGATTTGAATTAAATGTCAGTACTTAAATTAATACATGACCTAGGAGAGCCCACCCTAATCCTGTTTTCTCATCTGTCTATTTATAGTCTGTTGTACCACCATGTAAAGTGTCTGGTAACTCTCTTCATGAGGTTAAAGTACTCCCTTAGCAAAACTCGGAGAGGTAAATGAAAAAAAAAAAAAAGGAATTTCATAGTTTTCTTTCATAATTTTCTCCTGCTAGCTTTGTTCTAAAACCCATCAATTCAGAAACCTGTGGGGTGAAGAGGAAGAAAAATGGCGAGAAATACTAAGCTTTGTACAAAATCAAAGAATTCGAGACATTTCTTGAAGTAGAAATGATTCACCTACATTTCACAGTGTATATTTGCTTTGAGTAAATGAGCAAAGTTTTACTCAAGGCTTTCCACTTATCTTCACATTGTTGTGGCATTGCTTTGCATACATACAGGCTTGTATGTATAATTTTGTTTTCATTTAACATTTCCCTTGACCACAGAGCTTTGCATTTCCACCCAGGTTCAGTACAACAGCACAGATGGAGAGCTGGGATTCTCCCTCTTTTTTCCCCCAACTCTAGTGTCTACCTTTCCTTGTGTCAGGTTTTACATACATGGGTAAAGAACAATCAGTTCATGTTTCCACATTCCATCTACAAGTTCATTACCTAAGTGACCAACTCTTGGTCACCCCTCAGGCCTAAGTATTTGTCCATTGGTAGCAAGATACTCTCTTGGAAGGACAGAACCATTGAAGACCCACACAAGCCCTAAAAGCATATCTACAGTCATTTGGGCAGGGAATTTTAGGGTATCAGGCAGCTAGAAAATGGTCTAAAAAATGCATGGTAAATTTCAGTGTAAATTTGAATTACTAGAGACTTTATTGAAACACAAATTCTGATTCAGTTGTTCGAGAGTGGGGCCTTACATTCTGGACTCTATCCGTCTAAGTTCCTGGATAATGCTGATGCCACTGAACCTAGGAACAAGTATCTGAGAGACAGAAAGCTGGACATGAGGTCACCCAATCCCAGATAGAGCAGTGGATTACACCATGATTTTTATTGACTGTGAGTCAGGAATCTAAGCAGAAGAGGGTACTAACAGTGAACTGATCAAAGCAAAATCCAAAAGGTGCAATTCACATTTTCTTACCATAACAGAATTATCACACATAAAAGTTCTGAAAAATTTTATTTTTCATTAAGAAAACAGACATTACAAAATTACATGTGAAGATTATTCAAAGGTTTATAGTGATACAACTTTTTGAAGGAATTTCTCTCTGCTTTTCTCTCTCTATATGTGTGTATATATGTATGTATGTGTGTACATATATAAACATATACATACATAAATGTACATATATTTGTATATATATATATACACATATATATAATTTATTTATTTACATATTTTAAAAAACAACAACTGCAATGAACACCTAGTTCCCTCAACCATTCCTCAATTGACAAGGTCAAAATTCCTTTGCCAGCTACATTCCCTTTTCGGAACATGTTCTGGTTTTCCAGGTGCATGGCTAAGAAAGGAAAACGACTCCAACAGTTATCCCCACACTGTGTGATATGCCATAAAATCTCCTTCTTCCTCCTGGAGGGGCACCCCTGCTAACTTAGCCAACTAGCTGCTAACAACATAATCTGTGCTGGTGACTTACCATGCTGCCCTCTTGCCTAGAGGTCACCATCAAATACAGCATCTATTTCTGGTTATTTTTATAATTACAGGCAGGATCTATTTCAGCAAAAGATTGAGTATACAAACTGAAAGAAATTTTCTAAGTCTTTGTCACACCTGCCACTGTTAAACAGCATTGTGAAAGGTTGAGTTTTCAAAGTGACTTTGGGAGAAATTAGCATGGAAAATATAGCTCATAGTTAAATTCCTCCTTTGGCATCTGATCTTTCATAAAGAAGCTTTTGATCAGAAACTATAAGGCAGAACAAACAAACCCTCTTGATGACTTATTTAGGCTAAATGCTTAAGGCAAAAGCAAAAGAATTGAATGTGTGATGTCTTGGTAAGACAGGCATTGAGTTACCTGCTCATCATAAAGTGTACTACCATTATAGAAATTGTCCGTAGACTAAAGCAGGTAGAGTCTCAAAAAGTCTATCCTGGTCAAAGCTTAAAAATGTCTTACATGTTAAAAACAAAAAAAAAAAAAAAAAAAAAAGCAAAAGATATCATTTAAACATGAAACCAAATAAATCATCTTTCTACAACTTAATTAGGGGGTGGCAGAACAATTTTGTGTCTGGCAAATTAATTCTATTTGCATTGTAAGCATTATCCAAGACTGTAAGAGACAAGAAGGCAAAGTTTGAACAAAGTCTTTAATTAATCCTACATCATGCCTAATACATCAGTGTGTGCCCTTGGGAACTTTTGATCATTTAAATTAAAATTTTCACATGCACACAATCCCCTCAAGGTACAAATATGGGTACCAAAAAAGGATGTTTTTACCCATATCCCCACATATTTCTAGAGAAAGAAGGGAAGAAATGAATCTCAGAATATCAAAGCAGCATCTTTATAATAATTTAAAGGTCAATGAGACCAAGACCTTTTTTATGATCTGAGTTGCACCCAAAAGACTTTATACCAAGTAAGTATCGAAAACTGAATAAAGGTGAATTCTTATTTAAAGTCACAGGACATACTTTAAAAAGTTAAGATTTAAAACTTGCTTATCAACAATATTATTCATTCAACAAATGCATGCTAAATGGAACTATGTGAGAAACACAGCCCTAGGCAGCATTCATCAAGACGAGCAAGGAAATTTCTTTGCCTTTGGTTTACTCACAGTCTATTAGGAATGATATGAGTTCTAAGAAAGATAGGAGGGGGAAAAAAAAAAAACATGAGAAGAGAAAGTGGCATCATATCACAGATGGGAACACTCCACATCAGACTTCACATCAGTCAGTCTTAAGTTGCAATTTAATTAGAACATGATAGAATGCAAAGTAGTTACTCAAAGATTAGGAGAAGGTTCTATTGAAAATAGAAGGACATAATAAAAGACATGGATGCAGAAAAGTGTTGAAGTTTTTCTACCTAGATGGAGTGAATAATATACATTATCCTCAAGCTCAAAGTCTTTAATAACCCATTTCTTCCACAGTTCTCTCTGTCTCTCATTCATGTGTGTGTGTGTGTGTGTGTGTGTGTGTGTGTGTGTGTGTATTGAGCTACTGAGGGTGGTTAGAAATGGGAGCCTTCATGTTCTGCATGGAAGGACATTTTTTTACACACAGCAAACTCTCTATGCTTATTACTGGCCTGGATGATAAGATGCCCAGCTCCTATTTATGAAACAGGGGCTTTGCCTTCATCGGACACTTATTTTATAGCAATTTATGAATCAGATTTTATTTTCTATGTTTATGAGGAAAGTGAAGTTAAAATAGCCTACTAAAATTGCTGAAGGTCAATTGTTTAATTGACCTCAAGGCTTAGGTTTCCTTCCTTGAAACCCAGCCCACTTACTGTCTCTCTGAAGGGGACAGTGGGTATGTTATTGTAGTAGGATTTTCCCTAACAAACTCCCCACAAAAACCTTGTAGGATGCCAAATTTTTCAGTAGTGTTAATTTATCCTCCAGTTCAAACTTTGCTCATTCTTTTCCATCCAAGAACCAAAGTGAGCCCCAAGTGCTAATGTTACTATTTTCTAGTTTTTTTTTTTTTTTTTTGATGATATTTTTACCCTCCACCTGGTTGTTATATACTTCAGAATTGGTTTCAAGAAAGAGCTTGAGTTTTCTCTCCCCTTCCAGAGGATCTTACATATCACTGCAGAGTAATATTGTGTCTGACGACTTGATTCCAAATCTTCTTCACAATTATCATTCTCTAGAAACTTCAACTTCAATCCTGAAAATCACCAGTCAGTCCCTTGAAGGCATAACCATCTGGTGATAAACTGATGAGGAGACATTCACATGTTTCACATATCCAACTACCCCTTTTTCTTAGTGCTTCATAGAGTATAACTGAAAGAAACTATAAAGTATTGTACAGAAACTTGAACATTCCAGTGTGATTTCAATTTTGTATATATCAGGGAAGAAGTCAACCAAAAATTTGAACTAAAAGACTGGAGTCAGGAAATAGAAGGTATTACAATCAGTCTAAGGAGTTTGTCCTTGTTCTCTAATCTATTGTCCAATCTAAAAAAAAAAAAAAAAAAAAAACAAAAAACTGGATACTGAGGGAGACTTTTAACAAGGGAAGAGTTATGGGCCTGACCATGGACTGCCATACCAATTTTTTTAAAAAAATAAATAAATAAAAGGAGAAAGACCATACCAAAAATTTAAAAATAATAAATAAATAAAAGGAGAAAGACTTCAAAGATCAAAGGATCATAATGATTGGTTAAAAATATCCTTGAAAACTCATGTCATGCACTCATCTATTCTATGATTCTAAGGTTTTATCCTTCTGAGTGAGAAGACAGTGATGTCCTGAACCAGAACATAAGGACAAGTTTCGGAGAGGTGAAGGTTTATTCTCAGACTGGTGGAGCTCAATAATCTGTAGGGTAGCAAACCCATCCTTGACACTTTTACTCTCTTTCCTGACACTCCTTTCCCCATCTTCTCTCAGCCCAACCCTCTCCATGGATGAAAGAACTGTTCAGTTGTCCAAGACTCAGATGAGGAACTCCTCAATTTTAACTTCAGCAGAAAAGAAAAAAGTTGTTAGCCCCTCCAGGCATGTCACCACCAGTTGGCACCATTTGTGGAGGTGGAGGTGGAAGTGGGAGGTGAGGACCGCCCATCCAATCAGACCAGGCCTCCACCTCTGCTGAACTGGAAGGCAAGCTAAGGCCACTGCCAGGGGAGCCTCCACACCAGCTCATTTATAACCTGAGGAACAACAAAGCAGATATGGGTGGCACAAAATCTCTCCCCACAATCTGGCATCAAGTTGCCAACACTTTTTTTAAAAAAATGAAATGCCTAATGAATGACATAAACCAATTAGAGAGCTGCCTAAACTAAGCCCAGGCTCTGAAACACAGGCTGCAAGTTCCTATTAAGTGGAGTGATCTGAACAAGGGCCAAAGCAAGCAGACAGGGGACCCTGAGATTCCTGAATCCTGGCCTGCTTTGGAAGGCAGCCTGGCACACACTGCAGAGGCCCTTCCTCATCTGTCCCCTCACCTACAAGGACATTTTTAAAGAAAGGCTCCCCAACCTTCCTTCCAGGTTAATCTGACCAAGCTTTTCTGCTCATTGTCATGTAGCATTTAATTGCAAAAGCTTGTGAGAGCCATTCATTAAATGATATGTGGAAAAGAACTGAGATTTGGGGTGACTTGTCACCTTTGATATATTTGCAAATCTATTTATTCTATATAGAATTTAGAGCCACTACTGAAGTTTTTTGTGGTCCTGATATTTTATGGGTAGTGTTAGAAATATTAATTGAGTATCATAGGCTAAGATCTTTACATTGTATTATTTCTTTTAATTTCCCCACAACCCTATGAGCTATGCATTATTTGTTGTTGTTGTTGTTGTTATTTCCACTTCTTAGATAAAGAAATTCAGAATCAGAAAAGCAAAAGAAATTTTCCAAGATATCAAAGTAGTAACCAAAAGACATATTAGTTTTAAAGTGTGGTACTAGAGCTAACCTAATATAATTGCTATTTTTGCATAAAATTTAATGAGAGGGGAAAAGCAAGCAAAAAGTATAGATAAGCAAAAAAAGCAAAAAATAAGGAAAATTACATCTAATCCCACCACCCAGGGATAATCACTGTTACTATTCTGTATAAATCCTGCAATTGTAAAAGTTTTAACTGACTGCTTTTTTGAGTTCCTACACTGATGCTGCAAAAGTTTTTAAGCAGATCTTCTTCTCATATTTGGAATCATCAAGAAAGAACATGGAAGATGTTCCCATGTTTTTCAAGAGTGACTCAAGAAGCAGTCACAAGTCCCACCAAATGCTTGAATGCAGCTTGGCATTAGGAAAATCAGAAGGTATTTGTGTGCCTTCAGTACCTGTCTTCTGGAGCTCTGAAATGGCAGGTATGGCTACACAGAGGCTTCTCTAGAGCTCTGGAAAATCTGCACTAAGGCCAAAGGAGCTCTCAGTAGCCTTCATAAACTTTCTGTACAGCCATAGCTAAAAACACAGTACCCCTAGCTTCAGTCTGTCCCTATCCCAACTAATGGTTATCAATCTTACCTGCTTAATTGTCAGGGTTGCCTTTAGGAGCTAATGAGATAAAGTTTTGTCAAAGCCTTTGAAATAAACAAAACACTATGCAAATGAAAGAGGATAGTTGAAATCTCTAATAAGTAAGGACTCAGCTTCTTTAGAGGTACAGAATTTTCCAAAGAGTTACAGGAGTTGGGATATATCCTTTTGTAGCTCAAAATCATTAAGTAGTGGTAAAAAAATAATCAAACTGCCAGCATAATAATACTACAAAACTACAAACTTTTCACTGGTGTAGAGCATGAAGAGTAGTAGTGATGATAATGATAATGACGAATACTTATCCTCTTGGGCATCCTATTGCTAAACACCATGTAAATGCTTTGCCTGGATTTCTCATTTAGTCCTCAGCATGACACTATGAAGACATATGTTGTTATCACCATCTCACACATAAGGAAACCCCTTACAACTTATAAGATATATTTGTGAATAACTAGATCACTTTGTTTGATCCGCCTGTCACCATTACTATTTATGTTATGTTGGATAATGGAACTATGACCCAGAAAGACAATTTCCTTCAGTTCACACGATTTATAGAAGTGTGATCTAGTTTCACCAAGTGGTCTACCTAGAGTTTTTTTCAACTAAACTACAACTTTCACATAATCTTAGAAATCTTCCCCATCTAGTTAATCTTAAATATCCCAATGTCAGCTTCTTACTATTTTGAGAGGGGTTTTTCTGACTTTCAGCCAGCATATATAATTCAAAAGACACTTGCAAAATGTTCTTCAAAATGGTCTCATCCCAAGCCTCCTCTACAGAGACAATAATCCACAGTCAAATATGGTCATGCTTCTTTGCCTTGGAACCATCAAGAAGCATTATTCCACCTAAAGAAAACCAACAGCTTTTGAATAAAAGTTCCCACATAATTACTGATTTGGCTAATTGCAACGATATCTATTTGTCTTCTTTATCCTTAACGGGGTTTCAGTAAAAGTTATTCTAAGTTAAGGTGCTCTATAAAAGCCACCTTCAAGTGACCATCTACACGTCTCTTTACTTTATCACACACTTTATTCATTCATCACCAAGAATTGCGATTTTAGACTTGGATGAATGTAGACAGCAAGCTTGTATGAGTGTTGGGCAGAGGTGGACAAATGGTTTAGGATAGGGAAAAGGAATTCAACACGAGTCTGTTCAGCAGAAGAGGGAGGGTGAGACATAGACGGGAAGCATCAACATCTGATTTGATGTGGCTATGATGACATAAATGGAATCCAGGAATGGAAAAATTAGGAGAGTAGGTGGGGACTGTGTTGCCAACTTCATGAGCATTAGCTCTAAAGCCATCCCTGCTGCTCACTCTTGATCAGTAGCTATTCCCACTGCCACGGGATCAAAGGCCATTTGCCATAAACACAAAACTTACTTGCAATCTCTAGTTTATCATCAAAACTATATGTTCCCTATTGCATTCCCTTTGTTCTGGATGATTTAACATAAAAGTAATATTCTAAAATAATAAGCCACTTGCCGGGCGCAATGGCGCATGCCTGTAATCCCAGCGCTTGGGAGGCTGAGGCAGGAGGATTGTGAGTTCAAAGCCAGCCTCAGCAATGGCGAGGCAATTAGCAACTCAGTGAGCCCTGTCTCTAATAAAATACAAAAAAAAAGGGGGGGGGGCTGGGGATGTGGCCCAGTGGTCAGGTGCCCCTGAGTTCAATCCCCAGTACAAAATGAATAAATAAATAAAAGTAAAATAAAATAATAAACCACTTAACTGATCAACATTTAGGCTTCAAGTAGATATGGCATATTTACCCTATGACTTCTCACAGCCACTACCACAACTCTGTTATTTGAGATTTTCTGTAATCCAGTTTGTGAAGGCTAAGTAGATAATGGGGCGTCACTGGAAAGTTTTGAGCAGAGATGAGTTGATCAGAGTGGTATGTTAAGAAGATAATTTGATCATGTTAAATTGAATGGATTTGAGGACTAGTGGAAACTGGAGTCAGGAGGATCTAAAAATTTCATAGTACTCACTAATTATTTAGTGCTATATTAGACATCTTCAATCAATAAATTGCCTCAATCCTCAGAATGCTATGAAGTAAAAGCTATTATCGCCTCCATTTTGTAGAAGAAGAAGCCAAAAGAGAGAGAATTTAAGCAACATTCCAGAGTCTATGTAGTTGATAAGGAGCTGACCCTGAACTTGAACCAATGCTACAGAAATTCAAAGTTCAAACTCTCCTCAGCTGCATAGAAACACCATCAGGAAGCCATGATAGTCACTGAAGTGTGAAGTAACAAAGACTCAAATTAAGAGCAGGACAGTAGGAATAGAAAGGGTTAGGTTTGAGAAATGTTAAAAAGACAGACTTGACAGAATTTGACAGTCTGATGAGATTGAGGGGAAAGAAGAGGAAGAAGTTAAAGATGACTGATTTTTCAAACCTGGATAATAGGGAAGATAACAAGGCCATTCTCATAAATAAAGGCCTACAGAAAAGAAGCAGATATGTTGGGGAAACAAGAGATAGGAGGAAGATGATGTTTTGAGTTTGAGATGCCTGTGGGGCATACAGGTGGAGATGGCCTTCAGGGGAAAAAATGCAGCTGCAATGTGTTTCCAGTCACTGGGCCCCCAAACTTGCTAAAGGTCCAATCAGCATTTGTCAACCTGGGTTTTCAGTCTGTAACACTTACCCTGTACAGCATATTTGTGAGTGACATAGGATGAATGTTCCATACAAATTTCCATAAAAGTTTGGGGAAAACAGGCTCACACTTGGATACAGACACCCACAAACTCAGCCACCTGGTAACAAGCTGGATTTTTTCTGCAAAAGCATCTTAAGCTGCTTATTTTCAAAACTCACAGTATTAGGTACAAATCAGTGGCTTGAGGATAGATTCAATAACAGCTGAGTAATTCCTTTCTTCCCTGCAGCAAGCTGCCCTTGTGAAGGTTAATTTGCTCCTGCATGATAATGAAGTCTATCAGGGTTTTTGAAACTGCAAGTTGGCTCAAAATAATATCATTTGTTCAGGGCTAGGCCTGAGAGGACCCTTGGTTCAGCTGAAGTGGGAACAGAAAAGAAAGGCTGAAGGGGACAAAGGAGCTGAGAGTAGAAATGAAATGCAAAGCCCCCAGGCCCTCCACAAAGCTGAATCTGTTTTAGTTACTAGGGATTTATGATCATAAAACAGATCCGGCTTGTACCTTCTAAAAACATAGCAAATCGCCCCCAAATTATATGACAAATAGTATACGATTTTCATAGTCATGCTGTATACTGTACTACACCTTACCTCCTTGAATGTATGTTGACCTTTGGAGATATGCCTTTACTTCCTACTGCAGTCTCACTACAGATTCCAGAAATAGCTAAACAGAATATATAGACTTTGCTATCTTAGTTTATCTCAAATAGCATCTGCTTCTTACATGCAATATGTTACTCATTAAAAAACAAAACAAAACTGAAGCAACTACGTTATTGATCCAAATCTAAACATTGCGAAACCCAGTTTTATTATTTAGCTGAAATCGTGATGCATACACACATACATACATGAGAATATTCTCTCTTTTATCTGTGTCTCTCTATTTATAATCAAAATGTTAATTTTTATGATTCTAGTGTTGGGTGATAAGGTCATATTTTATCACTGTGGACTCAGTTTTCAGTCTTTTCCCTATATCTTAAATTGGGGAACAGTTGAAAAAAGTACATTTGAGTTCTGCTTCCAGAGTTGATATTTTGGGGATATGGATGTAGAGCACTTGCCTAGCAAGCATGAGGCTCTGGATCCATTCCCTTTTGAAAAACTGATATATAAAGCAGTCATGTGATTCTTCTGGGCAATATTAGCCTCAACCGAAATAACAGATAACCATGTTCACAGCTTTTGTCTCCTTTGCCATCCTCATATGGAAACCCTCAAAAGCCATCTTGATTGTTCTACCTAAGGCCAGCCATGTGCACTGTCTGTATGACAATACAGGTATAACTCCCTGAGGAAGACACCCTCTCCAAAACAACAAAGGCAAAGCCTCAGTGGGGGAAAGCTCTTTGCCTCTTTTTCCCCTTTTCTGCAGTACATTTTGCAACCACAAGGCAGGGAGCATTGATACCGTGGTCTTTAGGTGGATGACAGCAGAATGGAAAGTTGAAGAAAGATTGAGTCCCTGAAGTTCCCACTGAGCCAACACTGGATATCAGACCTGAACTTTATGTAAATAAGTGTTTAAGTTACTATTAGTCTTAACTATTTATAATCCTTGCAACTAAACCCTTCAAGCTGACCTAAGGGAACAAGTTTATTATAAGGAGAGGTCTTTCCCAATACTTGATAGAGAAACATAGCCCATAATTAGGACAACCAGCTGGGCCGACCAGGGTACCCACCAAACATATGGCAGCCAAGGTCCATAGATCCACTGAGAAGGGCCATGTCTCCTCAAAGACCAGGCTTCATAATATAGAGAGAACAGAAAGTAGAAAACTACCCAGGAGCCAGAGAGCCAGCCATTCCATGTCTTTCTATCCCAGGCCATATGGTCTCTTATGACTATTCCTCTCTCTGTGTAGCAGCAACATATTCTTTGACAGGTGATCAGAGACATTCCTCTGTTCCACATGCACCTGGCAGGCCTATAAACCTGAGGTTATGTCTTTTCCTATCCTATTCCCAATCCCAGTTCATAGTTTTCACCTAGTGTCTTCAAGTCCCAATTCCAAATATTGAGACAGGAGCACTTGGTTGGTCCTGGCTAGAAAAGATTTCTGTCTCCCAGCCTGGGAGTGAGGAGTGACACACAGTAAACATGAATTAATTCAGCTTCATTCAAAAACTATTTGTTCAGCTCCTTCTCTGGACTGGCACTATTCTAGACACTGGGGATACAGCAGTGAACCAAACCCAGTTTCAGTTCTCATCTTCTGGTTCATGGAGACAGGAAGGACACAAATGAATAAACAAAATGTGGTAGGAATAGGTGATAGAAAAAAAAAATAAAGCAGAGTAAAGTAAAAAAGGTTGATGTGACAGAGGGAAGTACTATTTTTTAATTGGATGGCCAGGGTTTTGATACAATGACATTTAAACTGAAGTCTAAGAAAATAAGGGTGAATCCTTGTGGAATCTGGAGACAGTATTCAAAGTACAGAGAATAGCAAATGCAAATGCCTAAAACCAGAGCATTTCCTTGGTAGGTACTAAGAAATACCAAAGAAGTCAACACGTCTGAAGCAGAGTGAGCAAGGAGGCAAACTAACAGGTAAGTCAAGAGAAGCCTCAGACCATGACTAATGGGCTCCATCTTTGTGAGCAGTGACCCCACTCAGGCAAGACTCAGATGGACTGGAAAACACCCCTCCACAGTGCCTGGTACAAATGAATATGAGTAGACTAAAGCACTCTGAAAGGAGAAATGATCTCACGTGAAAAATCAGAAAAGTCTTTATGGAAAAAAAATATAAGGCAATATTGCATAAGGAGCTTCATGGCCAGAAAGACCTGAGTTCAATTCCGCATGGATCATTAGAAATGTAAGATCTTAAGCAAATGAATTAGACTTTTTGATTCTCATAAGACAGACTTAGTACCTACCTTAAAGAATTGTTGTGAGAAGGAGATAAATTAAGTTATGCAGTGTTTGTGCTATTTATGGAAGAAAAGACATGTGAAGAAAGAACTCTGTGATCAGGGAACATTTTCTCTTTTAGACACTCATATTAGTATAATATATGGAAGTGCATCAGTAAGAAACATTTTTAGCCTCATGCAATCTGATATTTCTTCACTTACTTAAAGTACCTTTTTATGTGTACATGGAACAGTCAGGCCAGATGTCCTCAAAGGGCCCTTCTGTCTCTGGTACCCAGCTATTAAAATATATTTATTAAAAATACTCTAATTTGGGGGCTGGCGATATAGCTCAGTTGGTAGAGTGCTTGCCTCACATGCACAAGGCCCTGAGTTCAATCCCCAGCACCAAAAACAAAACAAACAAACAAACAAAACAAAACAAAAAACCAAAACCCTAATTTCACAGCATCAAAAATTTCCAACAAATAATATTGTGGAAATATCTTTTGTTTATTTGCATTTATTATTGATACAAGGAAATGATTCATTGGCATTTATGAAAAAAAAAAGTGAATAATTTCCAGTTCTGAATGCTGGCAAAGCTAATGCCATTTTAATGGTGAATCAAAAAATTATTACAAATCAGTTCTCAGAGGTCCTTTAAAAATCTGGTACAGCCGGGCGTGGTGGCGCACGCCTGTAATCCCAGCACTTTGGGAGGTTGAGGCAGGAGGATCGTGAGTTCAAAGCCAGCCTCGGCAATGGCGAGGCACTTAGCAACTCAGTGAGACCCTGTCTCTAAATAAAATACAAAAAAGGGCTGGGGATGTGGCCCAGTGGTCGAGTGCCCCTGAGTTCAATCCCCAGTACCAAAAAAAAAAAAAAAAAAGGTACAAATATGAGGCACCAGTAACTGAGCTTTTATATAAACATGAAAGTGAGTGGTCAAGGAACTCGAAGGCCTTGAACAATTAATACATAAACTTTCTGGTAATTTAAATTATGGGCTAGGGAACTCAGATCCAATACATTAATTCACCTTGTGAGTAGGTTGATTTAAAGTTTCCTTTTTAGATATGCATGGTTTACTCAGTAATAATAACAAAAGAGAACCACAAAATTCCACATACACAGCATCACTCCCTCTGAACCGGCCCCAGCATGTCAGGTTCCACAGCACTTAAACCCACACACCAAGAGTTTAACTTGAGCTTGGCTGGGGGACTTGGATGAGACTTTCACTATTCAGAAACAGAAAATATTAATTATCATCAAATCTGTCATTATCTCCCCATCCCCCACTCCCCATCCTCTCCTCGCCTATCTGATCCTTTCTCCCTCCAGCCAACAAAATAAAAAGCAGTGATTTGCTGAGTACATTGTGGTTTTAGTCAAAAATGAAAAGGGGACCAGCTGTGTGTACCTCTGCAAAGTAATCAAAACAGGGCCATGGGAAAGGTATTCCTTGAAGGGCCTCAAGGCAAATTTGTAGAATATCCAGAAAATATAATTTCACTGAAGCAAGTACAAAAGAAAGATGGCAAAGAAGAGGGAAAGGAAGGAAAGGCAGAGAGAGACAGGGAGGAAGAGGGAAAAGGGAGTAGAAAGAGAAGCAGGGGAGGAAATAATGAGAGAAGACCAAGGAGAACAGAGAGGAGAGAGATGGAGAAGGAATGAGACAAAACAAAAATGAAGCACACAAACATCTGTTGAACACCCTCTCCCCCACTCTCTGCCTTTTGAACTGCATGTCCAGGCAGATACAGGTGTTTGAAGAGTGTGTAGAAGCAGCAACCAGAGTTGGCCAGGCTTGCTGAAAGAACAAACGCCTACCAGATATGACTTCAGGAGCACCCGGATGACCCTCTGCCCAGAATAACACCACTCCATCCACTGGCTGATACCTAACATTCCACGGCTCGTGCTTCACAATTTTTGGAAAGGGCTTTGATGCTTATTGGTATTGCCCTAGGTTACAAAACTCTTTCAGCCTGTTTGCAACCATTTAAAATCTTGTGGGTGCTTTTCAAGGTCTTTCCTAGGTGATGGATTAGACCCTGAGATTGAACAAGTAAATATGAATCAAATAGGTATCTGAGCTGGAAAAAGTGTCAAACCAGAAAGGTAAATTCATTGAGGACAAATCTTCCTTGTTCAACTTGAACTAAATCCTTATAAAACTAGGCTTGCAAGTATATGTCATATAATTAGGATAACAATGCCCCAATCTCTGTATTATGATTTCTTCCCTTTTCTCTCACTCCCTCTCTCCCCCCTTCTTTTTCTCTCCCCCTCCCCTGTACACATTCATATGCATGTACATGGGCACACACTGTCACACACACACACACACACACACACACACAGGCACACAAGATCTGACAACAGTACAGTTCCAGTGTTGGTTGGCTCCACAACTAAATATCGTTTTTATAAACAAGGTCTTCTATCTTTGCTTTTTGCTGTCCTTTATTTTTTTCATTAGCCTTGGGATCATGATACAAGACAGCTAAAGGTTTCCACGTGCAGACAAATAGTGTGGAATATTTTTCCTTTTTTTTTTTTTTTTTTCAAAAAAGCAGGGAGAAAACTTTTCCCTTAAGTTAACTAGTAGAATTTCACTTGTGTGAGAAGCAATATTGCTTCATGGTTAGAAGCAGACTTATCACATAACTGAGTTGGAACCCAGGTCTACCAACTAGTCACTTTGCTTCCTTGGACTAGTTATTCAACCTCTCAGTTCATAGTTTCCTTGTTTGTAAAGTGAATTTAATGATAATATAGATCTCAATATGTCGACTGAGTTAATGTATGTAATGATCTTACAATAGCATCTGATTCATACTAAGTCCTTCCATGTTAGCCATTCAGCCTTGGATTGGGCCACACATTCATGCCTACAGCGTTAATTGAAAGGGGAGAGCTTCCTGGGGCTGGAGATCACCCTTCCAGAACTATATGGCTCTTTGGGTAAGAGTAGTCACATAAATAAAACTGATTCTGGTTAGAATGGAGGGTGTGAGTGGTTGTCAGGAAGCCAGTGAGCATTTTCTACTACACATATATCCATTCATCTTTATTACAAACCCATGATTCAGGTAGTATCATTTTCATATCACAGAATCTAAGACTTAAAGAGGTTAATTAACTTGCCTAAGGCATTAGAAGTCACTGTGGTAGGGTTGGTGCTTCACACCAGTCTGTAAGTCCCATGTTATTTTCATTTATCTTTTTATCAGAAGACCCAAGGTTTCTCATGGTCTTTGTTTGTATGCATTTCCTTTGACCCTATGGAGACACATGTAAAATGGCTTTATATGCCTGTATTTATACTTCAGTTTAGAAGGGTGGAAAGATGGAGGAAGTGGGTAATAAGAGGATAAAAGGAGATAAAAGTTCTTCAATTCTTGCTATTAATGAACCATTTAAGTCTCCTCTTATTTATGATACTTACACTTTTCAAAAACATTTCATCGAAGCTATGTAAGACCTAGTTCATTTCCTGGGATGTCATCCACCTTAGTTTGGTATAAGCAGTGGATGCTGATGTGGGATATATGTTAATAGCAAAGTCTCTGAGTAATGAAATAGAAGGCATAAAGGTATTACTGATCTCTCCGGTCCCTGCAACAGAAATCACATCTGACCATGGAGATCATGGGAACTGAATATAGATCCAGCTTAGAGATCTTCCAGCTATAGACCTGTGATCTGCCAGAAGATTCTAACTCCTTATTTAGAGACCACTTTCTCTGCCTCTCTGAAGGACTGAACTCAGGTTTCATTCCTACCTTTCATTCATACCTTTCCCTCCATAACTTTCCATAAATGCACCATCAGAGGAAAACAGCTCTGTACTGTTCTATCCAAAGCCACAATCTGCAGGTTGATAATGAAAGTGTAGACAAACTGGAGTATTCAGGAGGTTTTGCTTCTGTCCCATGTAAGCTTGCATAGTTTACTGCAGATGGATTCATGGTGTAGAGGCGTAGACTTCCTTCATTTTTGCTTTCAATTTGGTGAGGTTTTTCGTGACCTTTCATTGAGAGCTTACTATATGCTAGCACTGTGCTAAGTATTTTTAAAATTCATTTACTTACTCTAATTTGTTATACATGAGAGCAGAATGCATTTCATTCATAGTACACATATAGAGCACAATTTTTTCATGTCTCTGGTTGTTCACAAAGTAGAGTCACACCATTTGTGTCTTCATACATGTACTTAGGGTAATGATGTCCATCTCATTCCACCGTCTTTCCTATCCCCATGCCCTCTCCCTTCCCCTCCCTCTCTTTTTCCCTATCTAAAGTTCCTCCATTCCTCCCATGCTCCCCCAATCCCCATGATGGATCAGCATCCACATATCAGAGAAAACATTTGACCTTTGGCTATTTGGGATTGGCTTACTTCACTTGGCATAATATTCTCCAGCTCCATTCATTTACCTGAAAATGCCATAATTTTATTATCTTTTAATGCTGAGTAATATTCCATTGTGTATGTATACCAGTTTCTTTATCCATTCATCTACTTAAGGGCATCTAGGTTGGTTCCACAGTTTAGCTATTGTGAACTGAGCTGCTATAAAAATTGACATGGCTGTGTTACTCTAGAATGCTAATTAGGTCCTTTGGGTATAGACTGAGGAGTAGAAGAGCTGGGTCAAATGGTGATTCCATTCCAAGTTTTCTAAGGAATCTCCATACTTATTTCCAGATTGGTTGCACCAATTTGCAGTCCCACTGGCAATATATGAGTGTGAAAGGCAATACTCTTGACCATAGGGCCATGCTTGTCTGTTTCTGCATCCTATTTGTGACTCCAGATTTATTAGAGAACATTATTTATCTGAAATCTTCAGAATCAGTGGTTATGATCTTTGCTTTCAACTGAATCATGCATAGAGAGTTGAACAGGATGAAATAAGATCATTCTCATAAGGATTTCCACTCCTACCAGGCAATCCCCATCCTTGTAATCCCAGAGGCTCAGAAGGCTGAAGTAAGAGGATTGCAAGTTTGAGGTGAGCCTCAGCATCTTAGCAAGACCCTGACTCAAAGTAAAAAATAAAAAGGGCTGTAGGGTGTGGCTCAGTGGTAGAGTACTCCTGGGTTCAATCCCCAGTATCAAAGATTTTAAAAATAGAAAGACAAAGGAGTGCTCTTCACTATGCTAACTGTCCACTCGCTGAAGTAGAGATTGACCAACTAGGGCCTGTTGACCAAATCCACTGCTTGTTACTGTAAATAAATCTTTATTGTTACAGATACTGTATTGTCTATAAAGTTTCATCATTTACTATCTAGTCCTTTGGAGAAAAAGTTTGCTGACCTCCAGTCTAGAACATCCCTGACCTCAAATGTATCCTAACAGGTTTGATTTATGGAACTTGTTATTTTATTCCATGTACAGACTTCCTAAGAACACTGGTCAGAGGTGCTTGAGACTGAAAATAGCATATTAGATATGGTTTCTTGTGCATCCCTCTCATTTTAGGAAGGAGATAATGGAAGAGAAAAAAAAATACAAATTTGAAAGACAAATAGACCTGGCTTCCAATTTTGGAACAGGCTGTCAAGTGGGGATAACTACACTCAGGTTATAATCCTGTGAACATGAGGCCCAGTACATAAAGTACTGAGAACAATGCCTGGCACGTGGAAAATAGGAGTTATTTTTCATATGGAAGAAAAGTAGGCTGTTAAATCCTGATATTTGCAAGAATGAGAACCTGGGTTCCCTGAGTCCCAAACACTATCTTGCCACATGATGCCACATCCAACTTTATTTACTGAGCACTTGAACTATAATGAGATGAATAGAAACAGCAACTGCTCATAGCACCATTTACACCACTGCTGAAAAAGGACATTATGGATCCGAGTTGAGCAATCTGTTCCATCTGTAAAGTAATCTGCTTCCCAGCACCGGCTCCCAACACTCCGCACTGGGATAGAAGACACAAGGCTGCAGGGCCCTGATTCCTCCTGAACTCTGGACCCTGCTGCTCTCTCTGTACCCAGGAAACCTTCAACCACTACCCAAATGCTCACCTGGGAAGACTTCATCTGATGATTCAGGTGATAGCTTACTCAGAGTGCTTCAGAGCCTAAGGGTCTCAACAATCATTTAACTCCACAAAGACAGCCTACCATGAAAAGAAAAGCCACCAAGCCTAAATCAAATAACCAAGAGTTCAAGAAAGGGGCATGGTGAGAAGGGTCTTTAATATGAGATGATGTCCACCATAAAGAGGTTTGATCAGCCTGCTGACATGAAGCCTGATAAATCACAAGGTCTGATGTTCGTGAATCTGCCATGCTTGCTGTTTATGCAAGGCATCAGGCATTCATGGGGCTACAAAAGCAAAATAAGCACCGGTGAGGCAGATTTAGAAAAATAGAGGTTTTTAAGAGTTAAAGCTGATTTTTTAAAAATGGAACAGTCTGCCTGAGGAGGTAGTGAGTTCCCTAATTTCTGGGCATGTTGAAGCAGATGCTAGCTTCCTCTTTGCCAGCTACAATAATGGTGATTCCAACACACAGTGTGGAAGTAGAATAGTGATGCTGGAAAATACATTTTAGTTCATGTATTGATACTATCCAATCGATGATATTGATATTACTCCTCAATATATTTGTGTTGTTTCTGTGGTTTTGTAGTTGGCTATACATATTTTTTCCCAACAATAGATCTCTCTAATTGATTAACTGACTTAGGGCACTAGAAGACCACAAACTTACATTTAGTCTTCTGCATTCTACACTGGCCAAATATGTACCCACTGCAAAAGCCTAGTCAGTGACACATTTTGATTTAGAAATGTTTGAATCCCTGTTAATATAACACATTAAAAATTAAAAACTTACTTCCAACACAATAATACTGCATTTGCTCCCATTCTTAATTTCATTCTAATTGTCTGTGTTGTTTTTCTCCATCAAACTATCAGACCACTAGAATCAATCTCTCTGTCCTTAGTTTGAATTTACTGTTTTATGAAATACACATGTGGCTTAGAAATTTCCCCGGGACCTTTGAGTATGACGTATGTGTGACACAAGTGTTTACGGTGTCTCCTTTGTGGCCTGGTAACTATGGTTCGGTTGAGCGCAACGTGTGGACTTGCCTCCCTCTCACACCCAATGCCATCAAAGCACCACAGAGCTGGAAACGGTAGGGGAAGTGCCTTGATTGGGCAGAAAGCCACACACTACAGGTTTCACACAGACCTCCTGTTCCATGTTACTTCCTCTCTCTCCTTCTGTTGCCAAACCACCACAGTTCAGCTAATTCCTCCCCCAGCAGCGTCTCACCCAGTGCTGCAATTACAGTGGAGACAGAAATGGAGTTGGAAATGAAGTAATAAGGAGGCAGAGGGCGGAGGCTACCATGATTCATCCCTAAAGCATGCAGGGTCATTAAAAATATATATATATATATATGGTCCGGTAATCACTAATTTTACCCACTAACTAAAAGAAAGGAAGAAGAAATGAAAATTAGGTGTTTTGAGAAAACCCTGCCTCTCTCTCGATCTCTTCCAGAGGAAGCAGCTTGCTTAAGGGGACGTGTATGTGTTCTAAGCACAATGCCAAACCTGTCATCATAAGTAATCCCAAGGTATTATTTAGAACAGCCATGGCCAAGTAAAGGAAGAGACTAGGGATTGCTAACAATGTCTGGTTTTTACACTTCATGGTTAAAACACATGATCTACTATGTTCTTCCTAAATTGAAATCATTTATACATCAATATATTTTAAAGTATGCTTGAAGCAATATTTGGGTATTTGTCTTTATGGCCTTCAATTTTCTGGAAGAGAAAAGTGAGATACTGACATGACATCCCAAGAAATTTTTCTCCTGGCACAATTTTAAGGGAATTTGCTTATTTTGTTTTCTAGTTGTCATCCAACATGGAAGTCTGCACACTTCCCTTGAAATCAACTTTTCCCAGCTGATGTGTTCTACCAGCAGCATCTTCCTTGCCTCTGAGAATTCTAATCTTCACCATTTTATCATTTTTCTCCTGCTCTTCCATTTTTGCCATTCCCACTCCTAACCTCCTATTTCCAAAGTCAACTGAAGATCTTCTGATGTGCCTCTCCTATAGGGTCAGCTCACCTTCAAGTTCACAGTCAGCCCAGTGGTGTGAGCACTCATCTCCTCACCCCTACTTCACTGTGCCAGCTTCCCAACAGACCTCCCTTCCTCCCTCCCTCCTTACTCTGTTATCCCACTCAAATTAACTTCTCGGTTCCTTCTGTTATCAATCACACAAACTTTTGAGGGTCTTACTGTAATGGCATTTCCAATTTTTCCACCTAGAAAATCCTTATCCAATGCCTGAGGTCAATGCCCTTTAAGAAGCTATCCTTTAGTAATCTGAACAAGTTAGGATACACAGTGTAGTACACGCATTTTACACTGGCAATCAGAACCTCCTTCCTGTCTGCCCCCATCTCTAGCTTTATCATCCACCCTGCACTCATCACACTCAAACAAAAACCACACCCACTCATTGTTCTGAGTTTCTCTTTCTGACCTTGTGGCTTTATTCTTGCTAAACACTCCACCTGGAATAGTCTTTTGCTTCAATCTCTTCTTCACACCCCAACTGCTTACCTGGTATTCTCCCTCCAAAGGTCATGTCCTAGTCTACTTCCTTTGGGTTGCTCTGATGCAGCCACAACCACACAGATTCTCTGTTCAGTGTCAACTCCTCTTTACTGGTATGACTTTGTTGCACCTTCTACCATAGATGTCTATATATTTAAAACACACCTTCTATTACAACAGGCATTATTTACAGCAGGAACTGTGTTACTTAGCTCCATATCACTACAACAACTAAAATAGAGATTTGCATATATTCATGCTCAATGCATGCTTATTCTATTTGAACAGCTTGTTTGAACCTGGCTTGAAATATTACTTTTATACATACTGCTTGGTGTCTACGCCAACTTGTCAAATGAAGATTGATTTGGAGAAGTTCAGGCAAAAAAGCAAAGGGCCCAGACCTCCCTACAGGGGATACATTTTTCCATCCCCTTCTTCCTGGAGTCATCAAAAGCATGAATAGATTTAGTACCTTCACCTCAACAAATATTTGATAAATTAGTGGTTTTGTGGGTTGCAATTGTTATAGTCAACAGTGATTTCACTTTTAGATATTTATAAATATTCATTAAATTTTCAAGATGTGTTGTTGTGAAAACTTAGTAAAAGTGTAGATCAAAATTAAATTTAAGGTAGGAATTAATTATTCACATGCTTTCAAATGTGATCAACATCATTAAACTCTCTCCAAATATTTTAAAATTAGCAATAAATACCTATTGCCAAGTTGAAGGACAAGTCTCATTTCCTTTAGGGAAAAGAAAGAGGGTAGTGAATACTGGGGTTTCTTATGCAAAAATTTTAATTAGTGCTCAAAGTTTATTGAAAGTCCATTAGAAAATGTATGCCCTGCATCGTAGTTTGGATTTTAAATGTTCCCCAAGGCTCATGGGTTCTAGATTCTATCACCAGCTCATTTGTGCTACTGGTAGCTAGTAGAACCATTAGGAGGTGGGTCTAGCTGGGTGCTGTTCTGCACACCTGTAATCCCAACAACTTGGGAGGGTAAGGCAGGATGATGACAAGTTCAAAGCCAGCCTCAGCAACTTAGCAAGGCCCTTAGCAACTAAGCAAGACCTTTAGACCCTGTCTTTAAATGAAAAATAAAAATGGGCTGGGGATGTGGCTCATTGGTTAAACACCCCTGGGTTCAATCCCTGGTTGAAAAAAAAAAATGTAGCATGGAATCTAGTTGGAGGAAGTTAAGTCCTTGACTTCATACCCTTGAAGGGGATATTGAGACCCTGCCCCCCTCCTCTCTCTTCCATGGGGTGAGCAGGTTTACTCCATGTGTGTTCCTTGCCATAATATGCTGCCTTGCCACAGGGCCAAATGCTACAAAGTGAAGCCACCAAAGACTGAAACCAGGAGTCAAAATAAATCTTTCCTCTTTTACACTTATTTTCTTAGGTATTTTGTCACGGCAACAGAAAACTGACTAATGCACCCTGATATCATAGTCTTAGAGAATTTTCAGTGCAATTACCTGAGTTTCTTGCCTCAACTACTACACTCCCACCACACATGTGAGAGTCATTAAATCAAGAAATCAGTGACTTTACTGTCCTTTGAGTCCATATTCTTTCTAAGTTTTTTGTATGATATAAAAACAAGAAAAAGTGACTTAGCCTCGAAATTTATCCAGAGAGTTTGAACAAATGGTTATTTCATTTTTTGACAATTTAAGGAAAATAATATTTTATGTTAAGTGGACTTAGTGGCTTTTATATCGCATCAGGAAGAGATTTCTCCACAGTGACTGTTAGGTATCACACTCACCCAATATTTTTATGTCATGTCAGCTACAAGAAAAATTGTCAGAGCTTGGCTGAGGCAGGTGGGAGTAATCCCTAGTCCAGCCTAGCTCATTTCTAACAGGTTCCCCAGATCCCTGGCTCAGGACCATTAACCCTTTTTCTAAAAATCCTCACATGGTTCAGTGAAAAAATTGGAGTGTAAGAATTTTAAAGTAAAGGATTCGAAGTATTGAGGCACTAACAAAATAGGCTGTCATCAGGCCATTTTCAACATACATTTTTTTCCTCTGGCTTCCAGACAAATACAACATTATTTCCACATAGGAGTGGGAAGACACTGCCTTAGTCATCTTTTTTGTGCTGGTCAATGGAAAGATCCTGGGGGCAACTACCAATGTGCCCGGGCACATTCAAAATTTGTGTGGGTTTTTCTAAAAGTGTTCTTTATTTAGTGACTGTTGAGAGTATTTCAGACACAAACTAAGGGACATAACTCTTCCATGATGGAAAAGGGAGTATGCAGGACTTGGGAAGGCCCAGACCCAGGAAGGATGAAGTACTGACTGTCTTCTCTAGGCTAACCAGTAAGGAGGAGAAATAAAGAAGAAAAAAACAACAGACCACAGCCATCACATGAGTGTACCCCCTGCTGATTTAAAAATTCCAAGGAATAAAGGACATCCCACTGTTTACATCCTGTATGAGAAATAAATTTGTCTGAGTCACATAGGGACAATGACAGTGAAACTGGGTTTAGATATCAAGTCTCCTGAATCTTCTGTGATGTTCAAAAATATACTTCCCTTCACATAATGCAAGTGCAGCTAGCCTAGAGAAGACAGACTGGAGGAGGATATAAAATCTTTTGATTTTCAGACTCTGAGGCATCGTTTCTGCCCTCTCATCACGTAGCAGCACTTGCCACCTGGAACCGTAACCAACACACTCTCTACCTCTCCAGTCACACTGAAGCCCTTGAAAAGAAAGATGACATATTTTACCTCTCCACTTAGCTCTGGAGTGCTTGACATACAATACAAACTGAATAGTTATTGAATTAATGGATTGACTCCTGATTCTGTGTAACTACAGGGGAAAATACTAGGATCAAAGGGTTTTAAGAGGAGCTGATTTCCACTCACCATGTTAAAAGCCATTCTAACCAGTCTTCCTGAGTTAGACAGGCAAAGAAAGAAGTTGTGAATTCTATTTTACCAGAAGCCTTCAAACAGAGGCTGTATAATAATATGTTAGGGTTACCAGAGAGAAAATGCCTGCCTTGGGTGGTCTCCAATTTACTGAAGCTATGACTATTCTACTCCAGACCCCATGTCTCATCATTGTAAAGAGTCTCTAGCGCCACCTTCCTGCTAGATGGGGTATTTCGTAAAGGTCTATCCTTGTCTAAACTGGTTAGTGGATTACTAATTCTAATTAATATGGAGCCTCTGCAGTAAATTTAAACAGAGAAGAACTTAAAAGAAGTATTATATGGTTGGGAAATAAGCTTAATATTGTACTATGGAGCTGGTTTGGATTTGAAGAATGACACCACCATCCGGTGAAGAAAATGATACAGACAAAATATACAGGTGTTTCAACACATATCAGTACAAGAAAATACAAATGAATCAAATATGAAAACTAACAAGATCCTTTCAGTTTACCTAAACCAACACACGTGGTTTCAAAAGGAGAATCATTTAGAATCACACAGCCAGGGCCTGGTAGAGTTGGCACAACATTCCGCTGATTACAAGGCCAGAATTCTTTTCATTACCCAATGCTGTGAAGCCCACTATAATATAACACTTAATTATACAGGTTCAGGAATACAAGTCAAAGCAGATCCCAAGTGTAATAATAGATGCTTAAAACTACATATGGGAAAAGCATGCTATAACATGGTTAACCTATGACGTGAATAAATTATAAAGGGATTGATTGCACTGTATTTTTCCCATCAAGAACTGAGTTGTATTCCCATATCATGTGGGTCATCTGTGCTGTAAACTAATGTGATCTCATTGGAATCCAAACCAGATGAGAGACATTGGGGCATCAAATTGTATAGGAAATGCAAAATACATAAAGTACTCTATTGGGCTTTGTATTAGAACAACTTATTTAAACTGACCAACTACCCTGCAAAGTAGGTATTGACATCTCCATTTTTACAAGGAATCAGGACACTTCAGTTGTCCAAACCTCTGTAAATAAGTTTAATTTCAGCTACTTCTCTTTGTCTTAGACAATCTCTAAAGCTCCTTCCAGGTCTGGAAGCTCTTCTGATACACATATTAGGATTGAAAATCTGTATATACATTCTATCAACAATAAATAAATAATATAAAATGCAAGCATGCATACTACCTAGAATATCTAGACTGCTTTCTTTTCTTTTTTCTGATGGGGCATATTTATCAAAGTGGGTTTGAATGTTGGCACCAACTGAGGGCCTTCAGTAAAGAAGCCACACATTCACAGTTTCTTTATGTGCACGTGGGCAAGCTTAAGGTAGGCATCTACTGTGCGCAGGACTCTCTAAACAGCTGCAGCTTAAACAGGCAACATCCTCAGTGTGGACAGGAGTCAGCTGGTACTGAAAGAAGAGATCATTGACCATCTCAACTCTGTGCAGTAGGACCTCAGAGGGCTCCTCTGCCTTTGAGTCCATCAGCCTTAGAGGGCTTCCCATGTGGAGAGAAAAACCCATCTCTCAAGACATTTAGTACATTTAGTACAGTGGGAAATATCCCACCAGGCCTGTGAATCAAAGAGACCAAAGTCTGCCCTTATTACCAATGACTATTATGACTTCACATTCAAGTGGGCCTAAATTCTTTATAAAATTCAAAATTAACCACTCCCCTGGCTTCAGTGAAGGGTGTGTGTGTGTGTGTGTGTGTGTGTGTGTGTGTGTGTCCAATCAAATAATGAATGTACTGGGGTCTTGCAGATTCTATGCTAAGGTACTGAAAGCTGAGATGATCACTCTCCAGTCAAAATTTTAGCTAAGGCTTTCACTTTCATTGATTTATTCACCTCAGAGATAGGCTTTTGCAACTGGCTTTATCGTGTGTGTGTGTGTGTGTGTGTGTGTGTGTGTCCCCATGGTAGGAAAAGCATGAGTTTGGTGTCATGCAGATCTGTTTCATTCCAGGCAAATCACAGCATGGATTTGTGGCCTTGAGTATGTCTGATACTCTGTCTGCTTCAGTTTCCTCATCTGTAAAATGGAGATAATTTTACCTGGATAGTGTAATTGAATTCATAATGACATATCTAAAAGAGCCTAATACATCTGATTCACAGTGGCTGTGTAATAAAATTGTAGTAGCCACTGTAGTTATTCACCACCTCATTCAAACAACCAATGATGAACAGTAGGAAAGGAAATGTCACCCCTTCCCAGGCCCCTGCCCACCAACCCCAGGTCTCTTGGCCTTTCCATCTGCCACTGACTTGCTGTGGGACAGGAGCCCCATACACAGTTAGTGCTAAGTGAACCTAGAATACTGCAGCTCTGCCCTTCTGCACTTTCCACAGGCTACCGCTTGAGCACTTCTACTGCCACCCAGCAACTACCCAGGGGAACTGCATGGATTTCAGACAAGTACAATTTAAAGGGATAGTTATTTGAAAATTCCAAGAAGCAAGAGGGAAGACCTTTGTTGAAAGCCTTCTCCCTAGCAATGAAGTTCACAAGGGGTTAAATGCTGAGATGAGGTTAATTTCAGAGCTCCAACACTGCCCAGACCTGTTCCTTTTCATAAGATATGATTGCTGTAAAACCACCTGGACTTTTTTTTTCTCTTCATCATCATATTATTATTATTTTTAAGAGCACCCAGATAACAATTTCAAATTACAGAATCTTAGTTCTGAAGGATATCTGGAAGATCATTGCTAGGCTATACTCTCATTGCACTAGAGATGTTTAAAAAAAAAAAAAGTGCAGAGAGAGAAAGAAAGAACCAATGTCAGAGAGCTCATTAAGGAAAATTCAAAACTCTATTTCCACTCTACTATCTACCCAACCAATGCTCCTCTCCATAGCTGCTTCTAAATAGAAGGTTCCCTGTTTTCTGATGACATAAGCAGAGGAAAGTCAAAAATTGCTAGAACTTGTAGATTTAGGTCAATGAACAACCTGCTTAGTGGTTTCCCAGCTTTCAGTTCTACTCTCAGTTTTGCCATCAGGGTTCTTGGCCACAGTTTTCTGTAGCTATAAAGTAAGGGCTTGAACCAGTCACTTGAAAAATCCCTTTCAGCTCCAAAGCTCATATTTCTTGTCATTCATTCTCATTTATTGAATGAAAATAATAGAACCTTGGAAAAATTTAAACATATCATTAACAGTTCTTCTGCAATAAATCAGAAGAAACAAATCCTGAACTCTGATGCTCTGGCAAGCATCCCTCACTCCATGCCATTCCTTAGGATGGGTTCTCATGGAAACATGCCCAGTGCAGCCCCAGGGCTTGTCCCATCTGTTAAACATGCCTCTTCTCACTTACATCCTAGCTGGTACACATCACATCGGTGCAGTCTCCCCTTTCTGAAGGGTTCTTTGTCAGTGAAAATCATTACAATTTCTGGTTTAAAAAAAAAAAAAAAAAAAAAAAAAAAAGGAGGGGGGCCAGCATTAGAAACAAAACCAAAACAACACATGGGTGATTACTAAGAAACACTTTGGAAAATCATGGGGAGAGATGGTATATTGTTATAAAGGATGGATGTTTAGACTAGATTTTAAAAGAAAAATCCAAAACATTAAAAAAAAAAAAAGAAAGTTAGAGTAATAGTATTTTTACTGTGGTTTTGTGACTTATGCCTGCCCCACCCTCCACCTCTGTGTCTTCCTGTGTGCTTTATACAAAGAATACTAAGGCTATTAACTGGGGTGCTTTTAAAGATAGTTGATCCAAAAGCAGTTCTAAGATTTAATTGCTAAGTATCAATAGTCCTATTTGGTGAAGGAAAATACATAAAAGGATTCTTTCCATAAAGAGAATAGAAAAGCTAAATTGATGAGGCTTGCAAAATCAACAATTAAACAATGATTACAAGCAGCAAGAGTAAACTCAAGAATACCCCATGCCTTGAAGATCCAAATTCCCTGGTTGCCTAGACTCTGGGATTATACCAGGAAAGATCCAGCTTTTTCAGAGAACCAATTTCTTTCTTTGAAGCCAAATCCCTGAATTAGATTCTGTTTGTGCTTCAGAATCCTGCCATTAAAGAATGCCGTATCTCTAACATTGATGGGTCACCTTGTTATTCAGAGAAACAGACTTACAGAACCTCAAAGCAGGTACTCCCGGGAAGCACATAGTGAGTGCAGCATAAATTTGGGGGTGGTTGTCAGGCATTCCCCAAAAGGGATGGGATCCTGCCCTCTGCAGGAATTCCTGGGCAACAACTTCCTAAGGAGGTATTTCTCATTTAAATATAACTTCTTGGCAACCAAATATTTATCTGGAAGAAATTGGGAGTGGCCCTGTCCAATCAGGCACCTAGGTTCAATCCATTATTCAAAAATAACAGGATTGTGGCATTTGGGGAACGCCTCCCCAAAGAGATTTGCCAAGAAATAGCTCAGCAATCCCCCACCATCCACCCATCCTTGTCAACACGCCTCCCTTGGCATTATGAGTGAGTGGACAGTACCACACCCAAGATCAAATCCAGGGCATTCTTGGCACAGATCCCCAGAGGCAAAGTCAGGGTGTGCATGACAAAATCCTCTCCTGTTGCCCAGTTCATCACAGCATGTGATATAACTTGATCTGTGCTGAGGATAGTAGGTCCATAAGCCCCAAGGCAATTCTGTTTTCAGTCTTTAACTCCATTCAAGCAAGTCTCAAGTGCCTTTGCTCTATTGGGTTCTGATATCATTAGTGCTGTTGGTATGAAGGTGACTTTCAGAATCTTACCTATAACCTCAACTTTCCACACCAAGATTATGCATCTGACACCTCTCCCCAGGACTGGCTCAAAGACTTGATTACACTTTTCTCAATGGTCTAATCCCACACACCACTCCCTGTTCTAATCATTCAGCATTTATCGAGCACATGGCAATGTGCCTATCACACTGAAGCTGCTCTACAGGTTTGTTGAAGCACAAAGATACACAAAGAATCCAGGCTCTATCATTCCCACTGTCCAATCAAAGTAACCAAAGCCTTCTGTGTGGCCATTCAACACTATCCATGAACATGCTCTCTCTCTGTCCACTCTCCCTATATTCCAAATACTCAGGAGACTACTCATGATTTCCTAAGCTACTTCTCATACTTTGCATCTTCACATCTTTTAGTCACACCTTTTACTCAGTTTATGAGGCACTATATTCTTCTCTATCAAAGTCCATCAATATATTCTCTTTTTTTTAAAGCAAAATTCACACCACTAAGAAATGTGTGCCCAGTGTAGGCTCCCATAATATAT
The DNA here is from genome assembly GCA_025594165.1 of Tamias sibiricus. Lineage (NCBI taxonomy): Eukaryota > Metazoa > Chordata > Mammalia > Rodentia > Sciuridae > Tamias > Tamias sibiricus. The sequence continues at coordinate 80,254,467 of CM046668.1, forward strand.
TGCTTTTGTATTCCATTGAGGATTTGTAATGTTATGCTTTATATGAATATTAGTTTTCTATATATTTAGTCTTCTCATCCCCAATTAGATCTCAAGCTACTTGAAGACAGGGCCAATGGGTGCTTTATCTCATATATATGCATATACTTGATGTATTTCCCAGCAGAGACCAATAGGCCACTGCCTTCTGTTTGTTGAATAATCATACTGAAATGATCACAACTAATCCTGTTTCTGGTGTCTAGATGCAACAAAATCTAAGTTACCATAAATAGGAAAAAATGAGGTAAACAAACAATGGTGGCAACTATACAAAATAGCTGAAATAATCCTTTAACTAAAAAAATTAAGGAATATAAATTACCTGCTCTCCTGCTGTTCTCACTTATATGTTGTGTTTTGTGCTAGAACTAGCTTCTTCTGGTGGTCAAATGATATAAGATATAACCAAAGGTGTTTTAGGTGACCATGTGCTGGATTTAAGATCGCTTCACCATGTACATGTATGGACTTATGCCTTATATGCATCTCCTGCCTGGTTTGAATTCGATGATTCCATCTTGTTCCTATGGGAATTTTTACATATGCTTTCCTAGTCACAGAAAAAAATCCCCTATCTCCCATTAGTAGGATTTCACTGTCTCAAACCAACACATCAAGTTTCTATTCCCATCAGAAAACTGGTTCCAGCTCTCTGTTAGTCACTGCATAGCAGTCCTTGAGTTGACTGAATGATTAATACTCCTTTCTTGCTGAATGTCCTAGGCAGCTTCTCAGGGAATAGCAGTCTATCAGCACTTTGCAATACTTTATAGGATTGCATATAGAATAGCTTCTATCTTCCAATAAAAAGAATAGCAAATTGGATGAAAAATAAAAGTAAGCTAAAGGAAAACAATAGAAGAGGAAGTTAAATGGAAAATAAAAGGAGCAATATAGCAATCACCAGGTGGGCACTACTCATGCATTCTTATTTAGTCCTCACAGCTCAATGAGTACACATTGCCAATAAGTGACAGATCTAAACATGGAACCATGATATGTAGACTCCTCCACTATACTGATATTTTACCATACAAAACCACAATCTTCACCACCTTTGACCCTCAGGACCTGGCAGCATCTCTCCTCTTATTCTGTGAATCAGTTAGTTAAGATTAGGTTTGGCTGCAGTGTAAAAGAAAATCCCATCTAATGACTACTGTACATCTCTTCTCTTGGTAAAAGAAGAAATAAAAAGGTGGGCAGCACAGGAGTGGAAGGGCACTTCCACTGAATCATGAAGAAGCCAGTATCTTTTAAATACCCCACGCTGCCATCTCTATTCATGGTCCAAGGATCCATGGTCCACAGTGACTGGAAGGTTCTATCCATATGGGGTAGGGGAACAGGGAGGAAGTAGGAAAGGTCCCTGAAGAATACTTCCTGGACTGTTGAGGAGTTTTCCCACAAGGCCCTCCCATCTCTCCTGCTCACATTCTATTGTATGTAACTCAGTCAAATGGACAGACCTAGCCTGAAGACAGCCTGAGTGAGGTGGTTAGTGTTTCAGCTGTGCATATGGCTTCCCCAGTAACTTAGAAACCCTGCCAGAAGGGAGGAACCAAAACAATTCCATTAGTGTTTGCAGACGGTTTTCCTACTCTGATGGTGAATTTCAAGTTATAAAGTCAGAATTTTCATCATTCTAATTTAGAAAAGGTAGTAAAAGAAACCTGTTTCTTTCTTTTTTTCCTCATTCATGCCTAAAGATATTTCACAGAGAAGGCACAAGTTGCTGCTCATTGCCTAAATGGAAAGAGAATATGTGCCAACATGCCATGCCTCTTTAGCTTGAAGCCATTCTTGGGAGAAGAGACTCACTTCATTACTAGCTGCACTACTCTCTCACCCTGAAGCCACACTAAGACTTTGACACCCCAGGCCCTATAAAGATCATGGCCAACCTCTCTCCTCATGTACACATCAAAATACAAACCACACTAAGTCACAAAGCAGAATCTTTTCATGGATGTGAAAAGATAAAAATCTTTCTTCTAGATTCACAGATTTAATTTTTTTTTTAAAATACTTTAAGGATAAAGTTACATCTTTTTTGGTGGCAAGGTTTTCTGTTGTCTTAGACCTGAGTTTGTCTCCATGTCTGGTAGTTCAGCACATTTGCAATTTTTCTTGGATTTCAGTTCTTATCCTAAATCCTATGGACTGAGGAAATATTTCCACAAATAGTGATTAATATGAAATATAAAATATTGTGTCACTTTATATTATTTAGTGAAAGAGTATTTGGGAAGAGAAGAGGTAAGAGATCTGAGTGACTCCTTAGGAAAAGCAAGAATGTGGACCCTTGTTCAAGAGTCTCTCATCCCACTTTCTTCTCAGTGGAACTGCTTTGATTTGTTCTAAAAACTATGTCTTCACTGATGAGGTCATAGTCCATTGTGTCGATGATTCTAGCAGGTAGACACATCTAAATGAAGAAAAATTAATCAACTTCATACCTTGATGGATATTTTTAATAAGAACTGAAAAGAATCATATTTTTAAAAATGAACTATAGGAGTGTGTCCTGGAATTTGAACTAAGGAGAAGAGCAGGAGAAAAACTAAGACTAAAAAAGACAAAGGAGGAGAAAGAAGAAGAATGTCAGATGAGCCTGGAAAAGTAGATCAAGCACCAATTCTACCCCATTTCAGCCTTCCCTTGCAGCTAAAAAATAAAGGTACAAATGCTAAATTTTGCTACAAATGTCAAACATTCCCAAAGTAAAAACTGTCATTGGTTACTATACTCCTTGTCCCCTGACAAGGGGTTGTTTTTTCCTCATTTTATAAGACCAAAACTAGAAAGAAGTTTCTAAAATCTTGATTAATTATTGGCTCAAGAGATGGCAAAGACTTTAAGATCATCTAATGTAATTTCTTTCATTTTATGACGGAGTAAACTGAGGCTCTGCAAGAGGAGGCATTACAGCAAATTGGAGGAATAATTGGGACAAAAATTCAGATTTTCTTATTTTCAAACCACAGATGGAGCCTCCATAGTACATTTCCAAGTAATTGTCCTCATTAAACTATGCTTGACAAGGGCAGAGGCCCTTTATCAGAGTGAATGTGCTAAAAAGAGGGCACTTTCACCCGCCACCAGCCTCTCCTTACCTCCACCAATTGCAACCACCCCCAATGCCCTACAGCCTCCACTTAATCTAAAACCCTTCTCAAGAATTCATGCAGACATTACAGATCTCTTAGTTTAGCAAAATGCCACAGCATCAAGATGAATTTCTGATTTTTATCCTTCAAATCTCTCCATCATCACTGATGAAGCCTTCTGTTTATATAATACCTCTCCCCAAAGAAACCAGGGTGATTTATGGACATTATCCCATTACACAATAAGTAATTACCCTAACAGATAAGTGGGCAATTTTATTCATTTTATACACTGAATCAGACCCATTTCCCAGCAGTTCCAGAAGTGGCCCCTTAGTTTGTAGCAAGAGCTTTCCAACCAGTTTTAATTGTGAATCTCTTCATTTTCTATGAATGTCAGTGCAAGAAACACATAAAGCAGAACTATTCTAGCTCCTCCAACATGCCCTTAGTTTATCAACTCCTACATGCAAAACTCATCTCTACTTCTGGTCCTCTGGGCCCTTCATATTGAGCAGGCTCATATTACATTGGCATATTTACAGCTTCCTCCTTCCTTTGCACATATTCTCCTTTCTACCTGGAACACACTCCATTAACACTCTTCACCTTAACTTTCTGGTCCTTCTTTTGCTTCAGCACCAGGATTCCTTCCTCAGAGAAGTCTTTCCTTATCTTCTCCCACCCCAATCTGGGTCAAAATCCTGTATTTTAAGTCTGGTATCCTATCTGTGGTGGGCTCCTTCTAATGATGTCTATTTCTTCTTCTTTTTAAATTTAAACACTTTTAATCTATTTTATTTATTTGTTCTAAATAGTTATACATGACAGCAGAATGCATTTCAATTTCTTGTACAAAAATGGAGCACAACTTTTCCTTTCTCTGGTTGTATACGATGTAGCGTCATACCATATGCGCAGTCATACATGTATCTAGGGTAATGATGTCCATCTCATTCCACCATCTTTCCTGCCCCATGCCCCCTCCCCTTCTCTTCCTCTCCTTTGCCAAAAGTTTCTCCATTGTTCCCATGCCCCTTCCCCATTATGGATCAGCATCCACTTATCGGATGATGCCTACTTCTTGATCTTCATGCCTTTGTGTAATAGCTTCCCCTTGAGTATGGGCTGGATGTAGTGACTTGCCTCTAGAAAACAGAATGTGACAGAAGTGATGAGACATCTCCAGGATTAGGTTACCCAAAGCTTGGCTTCTCAATTGCTCCATCTTTCTTTCTCTTTCTCTCTCTTGTTCCCTCTGAGGAAGCCATGTTGTCAGGCACTCATGGAAAGGACCACATGGTAAGGATTACTAATAGTTCTGGCAACTGCCAGTGAGGACCTGAGTCTGCCAACAACCACATGAGTGAGCTTGAAAGTGATCTTCCCTGGTAGTGGGATGCCACAGCCCCACTGGTACTTTAATAGAAGCTTTGAGAGAGGAACTAGATAATATTATGAATATTTCTGATCTTCAAACAGAGAGCTAATATGTTTGTTGTTTTTACACAGCTGTTTTCAGGTGAGTTTAACGTATCAATATATGATTCACATACTCTCCCTTTCAAAGCCCTGATCAGTTGTGACTTTATGCCCATCAGTGTGATTTTAGATCACTTTCTGCTTGTCCCCTTAATTGTCATTTCTATGAGAGCTGAAACTCTATGACTCTACCATAATGACGGTGTCACAGAGCCCAGCATAGCACAGTAAATGTGCTCAGTAAATGTCAGATGAATCCTTTATCTCAACCACTGTCTTCTCCTGCAGTCTTTCAGGCACCCCAGACAACAAATATTCAATGCATCTTCCACTTGTGAGATCACATCCTGACACTTCTGCCTCCTTCTCCCATACCACAAAGGTTCAATCTGATCATCTCAGGCCAGAGATTCTGCTTCTGCCAAGTCTTCCCACACCCTAAGCCCTCCTTTTCTCACCTGTTGGCCCAGTTGAAATCTTCATAATTCCCTGACTCTACTATCACACAATCTCTTCCCTAGCTGGCCCCTTGCTCCAGTTTCTGTTTTCTTCAAGCCATCTTTCATATTATTACCACCCCTACTTTTTCTGCAGCAAAATGCCAATTTTTTTCAGGTCCTTCCGGGCAAACACCTTCCACATCTCATATCTTAATAAGACTAAAACCTAAACTCTTCATACTACCATTTAAGACTATTCCTGAAGTTTTACCTTCCCAGCAGTTGAATCCCAGTGCATGTGAGCCTCAGCATAACCATATTAGTTGTGCATTTGCCTACTGATGCCCAGCTGTCCTGTTCCTCCTTATCTCTGTCCCCAAGTTCTACTCACCACATGGCAACCTGCTCTAATTCCACCTCCTCCATAAGACTTCATCTCTCCCAATAGAAATTCTCTCTCCCTCTCCTGTGTCCATGGCACTGTTGGATTTATGCCAGAGCCCTAATCCAGCCTGACTTGGGATAAACCATGCTTTGCATCTGCTTCCCCAACATCTTTATGTCTTGTCACTCTGTCCTGCACAACGCCTTCCATGTAGCTGGCTTCAGGAAGGACTCACTGAATGCCATCAAATGACCATATATTTAAGGAGCTGCTTTTTTATTTTTAAAATCCTGCTGGGAGAGAAGATTATTAATCAGTGGCTTTTAGTTCTTTTAAAGCAAAGACCGCAAACCACCTCTGAAGCTAAGAAAAAGATATGATTAGAGGGGAACACTTTAATACCTTTAATTCTCTTGAGTTTGGAAGAACAATAAAATGCCAGCTTCCACCAGATTATTTCTTCTTAATTAAAAGTTATACAGATTCTTTTGGAGCACACAATTTCTGGTCAGGTCAACAAACAGTAACCATCACCACCAGCCCCTCCCTTCACTGTCTTCCCAGCCCTACTCCAGGAGTTATGCAACCCTTGGGGGCGGCATACTCTTCAACTATTTGCTCTGTGCTCATAATTAGATTGTCTAGACAGGCGATGTTGCTGGAGCAATAGGAAAATATTTTACAAGGTGCTCCGCAGAACCACACTTATAACAGTGATTAGAACACACTGAAGACGCGAAGCCAGCAAAATCAGCCTGGGCCACGAGCCGATTTCACCCTAGAGCAGAGGCCCTTTGAAGCTCTCATCTGAGGAAGAGATGCCAAATTAGAACTCTGAGGGCAGGGAGCAGCTCCCTGGCCTTCAGATCATGGGAGCAAGGCTGAGCTGATAGAATAATGTCTAGATGCCTTCCCCATGTCCTCCCCATGCTGACCCTAAGTCACCAAGGCAGAATGATGTTTGCAGCTCTCACCAGCACTTCCAAAACGAGATGCTTGAAGGTCACAGTAAGCAGTTTCCAGGACCTTCGCTTCTGCAGCATGGTGTATCCTTTTTATTCTGCAGAACACAAATGTAAACAGCAGAGAGAGATATGCACAATGCCTGCTCTTATAGGAAGACATTTCTTGGCCTGACCTCCTCATTCAGCTTTTGTTGGCATATCAGTGTGACAGCAACAGTACTTTCCAATAGAAACCCTCTTTAGAAAGATTTTTTACAAGAGGAATTGCTTAGGTAAAATCATTTAGTTCTCTAAGATGAATGACTTTTGAAAAATCACTACACTGTTAAGAGTACTGCACAAGGATAGCATTTCAATACAAAAAAAAAAAAAAAAAAAAAAAAAAAAAAAAAACCTTAGAGACTATAAGTTTGGCAAGAGGAGATTCAGCAAGGAGAAGAGCCTTGTAACAGGAAAGAGATAGGACCCAGTCCCTGAATCCTAAATCAGTGTAGTTCTGCCAAAGTTATTACATACATTGCATCTCTTAAATGCTTAGTACATACCAGATATTCTTCTAAGCACTTTAAATGAGTGATCTCATTGAATCTTCAACACAGACCTAAGAGATAGATAGTACCCCAATCCTGTCCCCAGTCCCCAGTAGAAATGAGGAGACTGAGGCCTGGATTATTAAGTAAGCTGTTCCAGGTAGCCAGAAGCTGATCTGGGGCTGGCTCCCAGCCAGTCTGATGTCAGAACCTGCTCTCCACATTCTACAGAGTTCTGATGGGAACACAGAAAAAGAAAGGGGGCCCTTTTAACCTCAAAAATTTCAATGAATTTGAGGACAAATATGAATTGGGTGTGTGATAAAGTGAGGATGATTTGAAATCAAAGGATCTCATGCTTCAGATCCTACCACCATCTGCTTTCAGGATCAGCCATTTAACCACTTAGAATCTCATTTTGCTCATCATTAACTCTTGTAATATTTTTTTTTTTTTTTTTTTTTTTTTTTTTTGGTACCAGGGATTGAACTCAGGGGCACTTGACCACTGGGCCACACCCCCAGCCCTTTTTTGTATTTTATTAGAGACAGGGTCTCACTGAGTTGCTAAGTGCCTTAGCATTGCTGAGGCTGGCTTTGAACTCGCGATCCTCCTGCCTCAGCCTCCCAAGTGCTGGGATTACAGGCATGCACTAGTGCGTCCAGCTTTGTGATAATTTTTTAAAAGTAGGAGAGATGACAAATAAATATGGATTTATTAGAAATTTTTAAATGAAAATGTACTTTTATTTTTAGCATTATACGACTGACAAAGAATTTTCACATTCATCATTTCAGTCTACAATGACTGTATGAATTAGGCCTGGCAGAGATTTTTATTGACTGATATTTTTAAAATTGGAAATTGACACCCACAAGAATTAATTTTTTGTGGGTGTCAATTTTTTCCCCAAAATTTAAATGAGAAGAAAATGGTGTGACTAAGACCAGTCACATCTCTAACCTTATGATTAATTCACATAGATTCATAGCCTAGTCTTCCCTTTCTTTCTCTACTTTTTTGGTACTGTTAGGTATGAAAAAATTTGTTTTTAATTAAAATCTGTAAACGAATCCTCTTATGATAGAAATAAGATTTAGGGTTCCCATCAGATAAGGAAAGATAGCAGAAAGTATGTACTAGCAACTAGACACCCTGGAGGGTAAGCCAGGGCTTTTTCTATGTCCTGGTTTTATCTCTGGTGAATGCTCTGAAAAGAGTCTGGCTTCATCTCACAAATACATGATACACAGCTGTTGGTTGTCTCTTGCCACTGCCTTTTCCCTCTGCATGAAGCCAAAGGCAAGCTGAAAAAAGCAAAATCACTGTTCTGTAAGCAACAATGCATGGGAGACACTGACTGGCACATGTTCTCCTAAGTTCCAACAGCCTTCATAGTGCCTTCTTCATAGAAGCCCAAGTTACTCTACCCAGAGAGGTTATCTGGACCCAGAGGTACAGAGGGAAAGGAGAAGGGAGAGGGTCCAGGGAAAAGAAATAGGTAAGGGGAGAGAAAGAAAGAGAAAGAAGGAAGGAAAGAGAAACTGAGGAGGATGAAAGGGCAGGAAGAGGGAAGTAAAGAAGAGAGAAAGGGAGAGAATATTATTGATCCATGTTAAAGAGCACTGGACAGGGAGTTGAAAGAATAGGTTTTGAGACCCAGCTCAAGAGCCTGGATCCTAGAATCTCCTTGAGTGTCACCTTTTTCATATGTAAAATGCCGTTGATCAGTCCTGCTTATTCCTGTGTGTGAAAGGTCAAATGGCACTGGGGAGGCAAAGGCGCTTGAGAAACAGCATCAGTATTTCCACCTACAGCCCATGGGTACCAATGTTCAACCAAGGCAGTTTCTTTTAACAAGGGAACTTGCTCAGACTCTGTACTGGTTTTTCTTAGGAATGAGTTTCTTGTTCTGCAGCTGATTCTCCCTTACCTCCCACTCTCTCCTCTGCCTACTGCTGCCTCACCCCTGACCTTATACTGGTGACTTAATGCCTGAGGAGGGCCAACTCAGTTGGAAGTAAAGATAGCAATCAAATTAATCTGCTTAGCTCCATGTTAACAAACCCTTTTATCTGGGAGAAAATCAGAACTTGTTAATACCTGGCGTCTAGAAGGCGTACTACAAAGTGCTTCCGTGTTATGGCATTAGAGCCTAAAACTAAGACTGTTAACTAAACAGAATGCCATTAATGTCACCTTTTAATGTACAAGGAAATGATGTTAGTGGCTGTAAAATTGGGACTGGAACCCAGGAATCTACTCCTAGTGCAGTACTCTGATATGGAGGCTTGCTAGAAATCCCTTAGCAGTGCTGAAGCAACCACCTTACATCACTCACGCTTCTAACCCCGGTGCCCAGAAAGCCCTGCGACACCTGACACCATGCCAGCTGCTGGCACTGGCCTTTCCACTCTAAGCACAGAATGTGGATCTGGATAAGGCTGCACTGGTTAATTAGGAGGCCTGGAATTACATCAATTCCCAGTGGTAATAATTGGATGCTTCATAGGAAATTAAATAAAATATTCCATAAAAATGAAATTTGTCTGATAAAACTAATGAAAGAAGGGAAGAAAAGGGTGGGAACATTGGGAAATAGTAGAAACATGCAGATTTCTCATCTTTCAAAGTGCAGGTTTTATGCATATTACTTCAGCATATCAAGTGGAAACCTACTATTCAAGTAAATAAACATTAAAGTAACTAATAATGAACATTATAAGTGATTGTAAAAAATGAATGATGTAGAAGCTGGAAAGAGAAAAGGAAAGTGGGTTTATGTAAACAGATTTCTTTTTCTTTGCTTTTTTGCAGGACTGTGAATTGAATCCAGGGTGCTCTACCAATGAGATATACTCACTCAACCATTTTTTTTGAGACAGGACCTTGCTGAATTTCTAAGGCTGTCCTCAAACTTGCAATCCTCCTACCTCAGCCTCCCAAGAAACTGGGATTATAGGCATGCACCAGCACACTTGGCTAAATAAGTTTCTATTATGAAGTTACTAGATAATATTTAGAAAAGATAAGACCAAGGATTTGTGTTAAGCTACAATTAATCAGTTAAAAATAAACAGATTACAAAACTATATTAGAAGAAAAATCCACTCAATAGAAAGCTAAGTAAATAGATAAAACAGCAATATATCTTAAAAATATAATAATGGCAGAATTAAGACCCTATCACATGAACATATATAAATAAGTTAATCTTATTAATTGAAAGAAAAAGATGTCAGGCTGAATTAGAAAGTGAAATTTAGTTATATGCTATATGCATGCAAGTACACATAAAAAAGAGATTCAGAAAGTTTAAAGTAAAAAATAGATGAAGATATATCGAAAAAATTCAAAGAAAAAGAGCCTAAGTCTTGCAATTCTCAACAGACAAGGTATTAGAGGAGATCAACTTTATAATGCAAAATACATTCACCATCTATAAAAGATTGTACATGGAACAATACAAGATCAACATCCATAATGTAAATTGACATAAAACAATCTGCCACCCTAAGAGGAAAACTAAATTCTTCAGTGAATGACAGATCAAGTAGCCAAAAGTTATTACTAAATAAATAGGCACAGATAGACGAAAGATAAATATCATGAGGACTGTGGACCTGAACGCTATTTATCAAACTTGAAACAGAGAAAGCAGAGACACAACATAAAAATATTTATGAAATTGATTAAAATAACCATCTATTAAAATGTGAAAATACCCAGCAAGTTACAGAAAGTAGAAAAAGCAAGAGCACTTTATCTTCTGAATACAAGGTAATAAAATGAAATTAATAATAAAATTTAAAGGGATAAAAGCTCCAAATAAAAAAGTTATTTCAGGTCAAAGAGGAAGTGAACAAAAAAATAGCAGGGTATATGAACTGTAAAAATAAAGTACTACTACAGATATGAAAAATTGACATTAGGGAATTTAATATATAAATTAAATATATAAATAAAATGACTATAAATCAATCAAAATTCCAGGAGAATACGCTGCAAACTGCATTACACACACACACACACACACACACACACACACACACACACACAAATAAAGCATTAAGGAATAATGTAGATAAGTGTACAAAATAATGAATGAGAAAGTAAAAGAACTCCATCATGAACAAGTAAACTCAAACAAGGTGGTACTTTGAAAATAATCAGCCAATCAACTGTTCATGAGCTAACTGAATATATAAAGATTAAAGGTATTACATACAAAATAATCTTTTGGTTTTTTTTTTAATAACTTCTTTTGTTGCTTTCTCAATTTAATGAATATTTGCAAATCTAAAAAAAAAAAAAACATTTTCTAGTAAGATACCGATAACAGAACCTTACCATAAAAGAGAAATCTAAATAAGCCAATACTATAGATAAAAGTAAGAAAGCTGTAGTGAGCCTCCTCTAAAATCACCAGCTTCAGGAATTTTCACAAGTTAACCAAAACAAAATAAAATCACCAGCTTCAGGAATTTTCACAAGTTAACCAAAACAAACTTCTACTACCAGATGAAGCTATTTCTTTAGCTGATAAAGTCAACAGAAAAATCTTGACTTTTTAAAAAAAATTAGCTAATAATGACACAAGTGTGAAAGTATGGACAAATAGAAGAAAATTATATATCAATCAAACTTAGGAATATTAATACAAAAATGTTATAAGTACTTGCAGTTAATATTCAATGACATATTAATAATGATGCAGTAATTCCAAGTGGAATTCATATACTGAATGTGCAAAAATCTTTCAATAATAGGAAATATGTGACATAGTTCACCATATTAATTAGATCTGAGGAGGAAAATATAATAATTTTCAAAGATACTATTAAGTTCTGAAAAGCCATGCTGTACCTCAAGTGCTATTACTAAGTGGAAGAAGCCAATCTGAAAAGTTTGTGTGCTATATGATTTCAACTACACAGGCAAACTATGGAGACAGCTAAAATATCAGTAATTGCCAGGGATTGGTTGTAGGTAGGAGTGAGTCAGAGATGCTGCTGAACAGCCTACAATGTACAGAACAGTTTCCCAAACAGAAGAACCATCCTGTCCAAAATATCCATGGTGTTCAGCATGAGAAACTGTGCCCTAAAGCAACCATAACACATTTGCATATGCTATTGCTAAAAGTCAATAGATAGATTGAAATTGGACGATGAAAAATATTTAATCCAAAGATGAGTAAAGAAACAACAATAATAGAACAACAACAAAAAAAAGGGAACACAGAGAATGGATAATAAATGGCTTCACTCCAATCATATAAAATTTATCAAAATGGGAAAAGACTCAGAAGGCAGATATCATCAGAACAGATTAAAAGTAAGATCTAATTATGTGATCTGTACAAGAAACACACTTTAAATACAGACTTTGTCACTAGTAATCCCAGTCTAAAATAAGAGAAAAGGAACCCAAAGGTAATAACAAAGATGCATAAAGAAATTAAAAGCTATCAGAAGACTAAATATGTAAATATAAATAAATATTTTAACTATGTAACAAAATTAAATAAATAACTTCAAGGTCACAGATAAGCAGAGAGTAAATGGATAAAGAAGATCTACTATGCAAACAGTAAATATAAAATTGATGAAGTGGCTACAATAATATCAGATTTTAAAACAGTCTTTAAGACACTTAGTATTACTAAAGATAATGAGGAACATTTCACAATAAAAAAGGTTCAATTTATTAGAAAAAAATTCTAATCATCAATGTGCCTGCATATAACAGTAGATTCTCAAAATGCAGCAAATAAAAATTAACAAAATTAAAGTGAGAACTAGAAAATCTCATAATAGTATGTTAACAACTATTTCAGTAACTATTATAAAACTAGACAAAAATCAGTAAAGACATATTATGCTAATAAATTAGGATATTATTTTTATAGAAAACTACAATAGAATTATTTTCAAGGGCACATGGTATATTCACAAAGATAAGTCAGAGTTTGGTCCATAAAATAAATCTCTATATATTTATAATGATTAAAGACAGTAGGTTCTTTTAATTAAAATTCAGTAATATATTTTAAAAAGCACAAAATATTTGAAAATGAGCCAATGTAACCTCTAGAGTATTCATGGGTTAGAGAAGACATCAACAAGAAAAATTAGAAAGTATCTCTGCATGAAAATAGAAATACAACATATCAACGTTTGTGTGATGTGGCAAAATGAGTTCTCATAAAAAAAATGTATAACTCTAAATTCTCCTGTTAGGAAATAAGAAAAAAACTATAATCAAAAATCTTGAAGCCGGGCGCGGTGGCGCACGCCTGTAATCCCAGCACTTTGGGAGGCTGAGGCAGGAGGATCACGAGTTCAAAGCCAGCCTCAGCAATGGCGAGGCACTTAGCAACTCAGTGAGACCCTGTCTCTAAATAAAATACAAAAAAGGTCTGGGGATGTGACCCAGTGGTCGAGTGCCCCTGAGTTCAATCCCCGGTACCACAAAAAAAAATATATATATATATCTTGAGTTCCACTTTAAGCAGTCATAAAAGAAGAAAATTCAATCCAAAGTAAGGAAGGAGAGGAAGAAATAACACAGAAAAGAGTCGAAATCAAGTAAACAGTAATCAGACAAACAATAGTGAGTGACAAAATTGATGGGATCATCAACAGATTAAAAAATAATGCGGAACCATTATTAGGAAACAAATAAGATGAAACTAACTGTCTTACCAACATTAAAGGGCCATAAGGGAATATCATTAACAGCTTTATAACTTCAAATACAACTTAAATAAACTTCACATATCTCTGGAAAAATATAACTTACCAATTAAATTAATCAAAGAAGAAATATAACTAAGCCAATACTTATAAAATAAATAATTTAAAAATCTATCCAACCTAGAAATAGATAAACTGTCCCACATGAATTCCCTCATAAGTTCCATAACATATTCAAGGAAAGATAAAATTCAAGAAAGCAAAAGATGAAAATCTTTTAGAAAATAAAGGAGAGAATACTTCCCAACTTGTTTTATGTGGGCAGCATATTCTAAATACCAAGACCTGGAAAAGACATTACAAAAGAATAAAAATAACAGACTAATTCCCCTCATGAACACAAACACAAAGTACTCAATAAAATACTAACAAATTGAATCCAACAATAAGCTTATCTAGGGAATGAAAGACTGATCTTATATTTGAAAATATTAATAAATGTTGATTTTCAGTTTACGTGCTGGTAATCAAACTCAAGGCCTCATACAGGCTAGGCAAACTCTGTACAACTGAGTTACATTCTCAGTCTCAAAACCAGATTTTTTAAAAAATTAGGCAAGCTGATGGAAAATAAATATTCATATATATATACATATATACATATATATGTGTGTAAATTCTAGGAAGAAGACTAATAAATGGAAAGTAACTATACCAAATACCAAAACATATTAAAGGTTAAAATAAAGCCATTTTTATTTTAATAAATAGATAAATTGAATGGAATGAAAAACCTAGACACAAATACACAAAGTGGAGTAATATATGACATAGCTTCATTTCAAATCATGGGGGAAAGGTGAACTCTGAATAAATGATACTGAAAAATCTAGCCTACCAGCTGAAAAGCTGATTGCATATCTTTTCTCTGAAACAGGAAGTTTAGATTAAATATGTCTAATTGTGTCTAAAAATAAAATTATATAATCACTAGAAAAAAAATTGGAAATTTATTTTATGATCACAGTGTGGAGAAAGTCATTCTTAAAAGGATATAAAGTTAGAAGAATTGAAAGACTGACAAATTTGACACTTAAATGCCATAAAGATAACATTGTAACATTAAAAGAGACTTGACAAACTGGGAAAAATATTTGCAATGTATGTTCAGAAAACAAATGAAGTTATTTGATACATAAATAGCTCTGACAAGTCGTTAAGAAAAAATCAGTATCCTAATAGAGAAAAATAATGGGTTGTGGTATAAAAAAAAGTCACAGAAAAATAAATGAAATGACTTTCTAACTAAGGAAAAGCATGTTAAACTTCCTCCAAATTCTACTGACACAAATTTTAAAACAAGATAATTTTCATCATACACAATATTGCTTAGAATATGTAGCAGAGAATATGCCCAGGCTTTGTGGGAGTATCAGTTGGCATCACCTGTTTGGAAGACAATTTGACAATCTCTGTCAGTTAATATTCACATGACTTTGACCTAATAATTCCACTTTTGGAAATCCACATTACAATTCCTTTGCCCATGTAAAAAATGTCGTAAAGGCAAGAATATGTATAGCAGCATTGTTGGTAGTATTTGAGGTGAAAATAAATATTTATTTGTCAATGTGGTGCTGGATAAATAGGTTAGACTTAAAACATAATACTCTGCACTATTAAACACTGAGATTGATCTACGTAGAATTAGAGAATTTGTCTCCAAGGTATGTCATTGGACACAGAGCATGAGACAGGACAGTTTATGACATGTGCTCCCATTGGGAAAAATAACACACAATAAATAAGCATGTATGGATATATGCTTTGATATATATATGTGTATATATGTATATACATATATATATATAAACATAAAGAACAAAACCATTTCTGTGCATATACATGGGTATATATATATATATGTTTATAGACCATTTCTTTAAAAACAGACATGAAACTGTTATTATTTGTGAAGAGAACACTGGACTGCGGGTCTAGGGTAGAAATAAAAAATTTTAAAAATAAACATCTTTTGTGATGTTCAAATATATTTTCCTATATATATTATTGAAAAATCTACCAGTTTTAAAAATTAATAAACTAAAGGAATTAATCATTTCTTTAGCCTGTGAAAAGAATTTTAAATAAAAAGTAGGTTTTCACTATGGTAAGCTTTGCATAAGAAAAAACAATCATCACTTGATAAATCTGCATTTTCCCCCCATATCTTCAAAAGATTTCTCAGTGATCATTATATGCCAGGCCCAATTCTAGGGACTTAAAGGACCAAAAAAAAAAAAAGTACCTGTCCTTAAGGAGCTCACAGTTCAGTGGGAAGAACTCACATTCTGTCCTTCTGGCTTAATGTTTAGCAAATGTGCTTCTTTCCAAGACCATACAGGAACTTAATTAGTTCAACAATCCTCCTTTGTAGAGCTCATTCAATCCCTCGATAACTGTCAACATCTCTGAGACAGTTGATCTTCACCAGTACTGAGCTTCCAGGGAAGACTCCCAAAAGAAAAAGCTATCAGCTGTCTTGAGTTCTATCCACTGGGCTTTACAAAATAATCTGAATTCTTAAAGGTGTTACACATTTTCTTACCTCCACTCTTTTGACTGTGCTCTTCCCTTTACTTAGAATGTTATTCCATTCTGGTTCTTAGATTTTTTAAAATTCTGATCTTTTTAGTTATACATGGCAGTAGAGTATATTTTGACATATTTGTACAAACATGATATGATATTCTAATTAGGATTCCAGTCTTGTGGGTGTATATAATGTTGAAATTCACTGTGGTATATTCATCCCCCTTTATCAAATCCAATGAATTTTTATTCTCCCCCACTCCCAGCTTGTTGTGTGTTAGCCTCCACATATCAGAGAGAACATTTGACATTTGGTTTTGGGGGATTGGCTTATTTCACTTAGCATGATAGTCTCCAGATCCATCCATTTACCAGCAAAAGCCATAATAAGGTCATTCTTTTTTATGGCTGATTAATATTTCATTGTGTATATATACCACATTTTATTTATCCATTCATGTGTTGAAGGGCACCTAGGTTGGTTCCATAGCTTAGCTATTGTGAATTGAGTTGCTATAAATACTGATGTGGCTGTGTTGCTGTAGTATGCTGATTTTAACTCCCTTGGATATATACCTAGGAGTGGGTATAACCGCGTCAAATGGTGTGCACATTCTTAGTTTTCTGAGGAATCTCCATATTGCTTTCCATAGTGGTTGCACCAATTTGCAGTCCCACCGGCAACGTATGAGTGAAACTTTTCCCCCTACAACCTCGCCAACATTTGTTGTTGCTTGTATTCTTGATAATTACCGTTCCGTCTATGGTGAGATTTTTCTTCCCTGGTTAAGTCCTACCCAACAACAAATATTGGCTCAAGTGCTTCCCCAGAAAAGTAATTCTAACTATGAGCCCCATGGATTAGGTCAGAAATCTTTCTTCCTTGTTCTCACAGCTCTTCCTTCCCTACAGTTAGTTATTTACTTGTCAGTTTCTCCTGTTAAAGTGCACATTTGCTTAAAGGGGTGGGGCAAGGAGATCTTTGGTGCCTGACATTTAGTAGGAACTTAATAATTTGATGAGTTCAATTGTAGAATTTCACTATATCCCTTGGTTCTCCCAGCATACACTACTGAGTTAACCTTGTTACGGATTTCCCTGCATGTCTCCCCCTACTGCACCCTTTCTCCAAGTCTCAGACATCATACTCACTTGTCCAGTGACACGGCAGGGAAGGCAAACTTGCCCAGGCAGATACGATACACAGCACTCAGGGGGACCCGCTGCACCTGCACACAGCTGAGCATGATGAAGTCATACTTGCAGATCAAGAGAGTCTTGTCTGTGACCAGCAGAATCTTCTCCTTCTCGTTGTTCCAGTGGTCTATCCTGAAGGGGTCATCACAGGGAAGAAAAGTTGATGACATGGCCTTCCCAGGTTTAAGACAATGGCATTTGCTGAGACATCTAGCACAGAAGACAGTGAGGTTGGATCATTTCAGAGGGAAGAGGGGCTGAGTCGTACCTAATGCCACCTCCTCTCTCTTTCTCTATGAACCCATGAGGGAAGGTGAACAATGACAGGAACATGTTTTATCATCACAGAGCTCAAAGAGGATTACCCATGGCAGAATCCATTAGAGGAATACCAAGTCTGCATCCTGTGGCATTAGACTGCTATATATGTCTCTACATCTTCTCTAGGAAACCTTCATAGAGCACGTCTTCCTCCAAGGATATCCAAAATAGCTCTTTATTCTAATTCACAAAATTTACTCACTAGTTTATGCTGATCTCCAACAGTCACATCACTGGAGATTTAAATAGAGGTCAACATTATCTAGAGCTTATCCACCTATATCCTTCTGGTAGAAATATAGCCAAACAAGTGAAGTGGGATTCTTCAAAATCGACACCAGAAAAATATTTATTGATTTCATTTGCTTCAGAATTGTGAAACTTTCAGGGCACACGTGGAAAATTCTGACTGAGAGTTAAGAATTCCTCAAGGAAGAACAAGAAGGAATCAGAACAATGGATTCTGATTAGGAAAAGTGAACATTTCTGTAATTCCCCTAACCCACTTTTTTTTTTTTTTTTTTTTTTTTTGGTACCAGGGATTGAACTCAGCGGCACTAGACCACTGGGCCACATCCCCAGCCCTTTTTTTTTTTTTGGTATTTTATTAGAGACAGGGTCTCACTGAATTGAATGTGCCTCGCCATTGCTGAGGCTGGCTTTGAACTGATCCTCCTGCCTCAGCCTCCCAAAGTGTGGGATTACAGGCGTGCTGCCACCGCGCCCGGCTTCCCCTAACCCACTTTTGCTGTCTAATAGTCTTTAGGATATCATACTTTGCGACCTCTTAGAATTGTTTCAGCACATCTAGTACTAGAAGACCAAAAAGGTTGATTTGCAACCAATTTTTGTCTGAACCCTCACCACACAGAATCAATCTAACATGTAAATGGCACAGACACCCTGATTCTAGTCTTTCCCGACATAGCAACCACAGTGCAATTCCTAATATACAAACAGAATAATATTGCTCCCCTGTTTGTTTTATTAAACAGCACCCCACTGACTGACCATCAAATCCAAGGTCCCTAACACAAATAACAGGTCTCTGTATGGTCTGGCTTCTGCCATCTCACACAGGCTGAGAACTCTCAGTGTTCCAGAGCTCCACTGCTTCATGCAATGAGAACTTCTTAAGCTACTTTAAAAATTTGGTCCCTTATCATACTCTCTGAAAGCATCTTGATTCTTTGTCCTTGGTGACATTCATCACAGTTTGTAAAAAATAATGGTCTATAAAGTACATAACAATGAGTACCATGTGGGCAGTGACCAATCAGAATGGACAATTTGGTATGTTGGGGCAGTACCAGTGTGGGCTGACCAGCAACCCCACATGTAAGTGTGTGAGCTTGTGAGGGAAGAGACTATGTCTGTCGTGCTAATTATTATCCAGTTCCTGTCTCATAGCCCACATGAAATGAATATCCGCTGAGTGAATAAATGAATACCAATTGCAACCATTTTGGAGGCCTCTGGGTGTTGTGACAGTACGGGTGGAATCTTCCAGTTCTATCACTTCCTCACTCTGTAAGATTAGGCTTTTAACCTTTCTGGGCTCAGGTTACTTATCTGTGAAATGGAGAAAATACCAGTATTCACCTTACACATTTGGGGAGAGCATTAAGGGAAATGATTCTCAGGGCTCTAAAGTTAGCTGTTATTTTTACTAGTAGGGAGTTAGGTCACTAAGTGACTTTGGGTAATTCAAATATATGCCACTCAGTACTGTCTAAGACAAGCAAGAAAAACTTAGGTGTTGACTCAATGGGAAGAGGAACAAGAGGAAACATGAAAGAGTAATGGAGATGAAGAAGACAGAAAAAGGGAAAAAGCAGATGGAGGAAAAAAGGATGAGATCACTAATTGAGACCCTGGTGGATACCAGCCATTGCATACTTATAAGTATTATCTCTACATCCATCCTGACCCTTTGAAGAAGATTACATCCAGAGTCATTCTGCTAAAATATGGTGCTAGACTTGGCGCCCAGCGGAAAGAAGCAAAATAGAACCCAATAGATCTGTTAAAATTTTGGCTCTCTGGGTTCCACCCCCTCTAACACACGGTGGTATTCAACTCCTACTCTACCTAGAGAAAGAGAAATCTTGATAGTCTGTTTAGCACTCTCAATCTTAGTCAGGAAGAGACGGGAATTCTGAAATGTCTTCTCAGATATCTACATAAACTTCTCTAAATAGATTGTATCTACTTAGCAGTACGTTATAAGCTGCTGCCTAATAAACCAGACTTGTTTTTAGTCTAAAAAAAAACTGCTGCTTTTGGTTAAATGGTTTTACTGAAAATGTCAGCACTCCATAATGAGATTTATTTTAAAAGGTAAAGGATTCCGGGGGGAAAAAAAGGAGAATTCTTTTTAGGAACACAGAGTGCTCTGCTGTGACATAGACTCTGCATAATTTACATGCCGGAATGTCTGAATTCAAGTAAACACACAGGCTTATAAATAGTTTAGGGCCACCATCTCTAGCTCTTGGGTGGTATATTTATTTATTTAGACTTCAATCACACCTTTTTTCCCTAAAGAATTCTTGGAGAAAACACTGAATTACATATTCCTGATATTAATACCCTTGAAGTTTGGATGGCAAGAATAACAATAAATAACAGAAATACAAATAACAATGATACATTGAGTTTGTGCAGCTCCTGAAGGTTTACAAAGTCCTTAAATAACCATGCTTTCATCGAATCCCCATAATAACCCTTTAGAACTAACTAAATGTTACCAGTCAGTATAAAGACAAGGAAACTGAAGCCCGAAGACCTTACAAATGACTTGCCCAGGGTTTTACGAATAGCATATGATATCATGGGGATTTGACTCAGACACTGAGACATGGTGTTTGCTTTCTCCCTAGTGTCATCACCTCCAAAAAGAGCCCCCTTTGGTGTGGTGTGAAGTGCCATTAAGCCCTGGGAGGAGCAGAGGTGATAATAGGTACCACTCCAAAAACTGTTCTCTCCAGCAAGTCCTTCATCAAAATATCATTCATGACTGTCCTATCCCAACCTTGTCCTCCTTTGGTATTCCCCTGTCTTGAGGAAGAAGCCTCTCTCCATCCAGTTGGACAAGCTAGAGACTTTGGAATTGTCCATTGCTCATCATGTTTCCTCACCTTCCATGCCAGTTCCTATTTGATTCCCAGAATGTCTCTCAAATCCACCCACTTCCCTCCCTTTCCATCCCCATCACCCTGGCTCATCTCCATTACCTCCTGCCTGCACCACTGCCCTCATGCTCTCACTGTGCCTGGGATACTCACCACCTGGACCTGGTTCACCTACATCTACTCCTGCCCCCTTCCAACCTCTGCATTCTACTACAGTGAGGCAACTCTTCAGATAAAATAAATCTCCTATTTACCTCCCCACCTTGGCTTTGCACTCCTCAGCTCACTATGGCTCTTAGAATAAATGATAAAAATTGTTAACCTGGACTAAAATGCTCTGCAGTGTTAAGCCTCACCACTACTTCAATGTCATCTCAGGCCAAGTCTCTCTGCTCTCTCCTCCTTCAGCTCATTTCAGTTTCTTGGTTTTCAACATGCACCCTTCAACTAAAGGGTCTTTGTACCTGCTTTTCTCTTTGCATGTCATGTTCTTGCTGATCTTCATCACCTAATTAACTCCCACAGAACTGAGCTCCACCACCACTTTCTCTGGCATACTTTTCCAGACCTCTGTGTCTATTTCTCTTCTTTCTGATATATACTTACACAGCCCCATGTATTTCCCTTTTATGGTACTTGTCCCTGCTGAAACTTTACAGTGATTTCTATGATTATATAATTCCTGTCTCCTCTTCTATGCTGTAAACCCTGCAAAGACAGAGTCAGATCTTCCTATTGTGTCTCCAAGGTTGTAGGTTTTCAAAAAAATATTTCTGAAATGAATTAGGGAAGAATGAACAATCCTTGCTCTGTGCAACCTTGGCTTGGCTCATGCTGCCTGGGGAATTCAATGATTGGTTTTACACACTGAAATACTCCCCCATAAAATAACACAATTAAAAAAATAATCAGTAATGTTGATGACATAATCATGAGAAAGAGTAGGATACACATGCTACATACTGTATAGATGAAATTTTTGTATCAATGGCAGCAGAATAATGTACACAGCCAATTTTAAGCTTAATTATTTCTGAGTGGTGGGATGTCAAATGTTTATTTTCATTCTTTTCATGCTTTAATTTACCAGAGTTGAATTCATTCTATGAGAAACATACCCTACTTTTACAAGAAAAGAGATATTTTTGAAAATAAAAATACTACCCATCCTTCAGGTTCCCATCACAAGTGTTTTCTATCTTACAGCCTTACTCTCACCTTTCTTATCCCCAAGTATATGCAATCTCTCTTCCTTTAAATACACACAAGCCTCTATCAGTGCCTCCCCTGTGGCCCTAGTCAGAATATTCCCCATATTACAGTGTACCTAATCTATATGTTCCCTCTACACATATTACATTGGAATCCCTCTGGTGTAGAATCTATTTCTTTTTATATCTGGATATTTTCCCTGTGCCTAACACAGAGCCAAAAAGCGAACAGGGACTCAGTACACAGGCAGGACATGGAATGAAAAATAGAACCTTAAGATCTATCCCCTCTGTTCTGAGAGCCAATGTTTCCTGCAAAGGATTTTTCACCACTTCCTGTCATTGCTGTTCCTCAGCACTAGCATCCCTGCCATACAAGATGGGAAGAAGCCCAGATCCCAGATGAGAAGAGGGTACCTGGAGAGCTGCATGCTGCAGTTTCCTAGGATGATAACGGATTCACCAGCAGAGGGCAACAGCGAACTAGCAATGACAAGCGGGACCCATCCTGCAAGTTTCCAGGGACCACCACCCAGTTGCTCAGATTATCCCAGAGTCTCCCTAGAAGCCCCCCAGCCTCACACCAGCAATACTTTCCATTGCTTTTTAAAGACTGTGCCAAATAAGTTTGCAGTTTGAAAATAATTTTCTTCCCTGAAAGATCTTCTTCTAATAATATTCTCTCAATATCTTCCTCTTCCTAATTCTCTCTGTCCCTCTCTGACTTTCTCTGTCTCTCTCTCTGTCTCTCTCTCTTTCTCTTTCTCTCTCTCTCTCTCACACACACACACACGCACACACATATACACACACCACTCAGCAAAGGTATCTTTCCTGATACTAAATGCAGTGACTATCTGTGATTTGCATTATCCATCTTTGAGCACACCCCAAGCCTCTTAGCATGTCCAGGTCTTGGAGTAGAAGACAGTGTGTTGGCTAGCCAGGAATTAGCATCCCAGGAGGAAAACACTGACTCATTCATTACACACATTTCCCCTGAGCATCCATTGGGTTCCAAGCCCTGAAGAGAATCCAATTCAGGTTTGCTCTTCTAATACAAACAGATGAAAAATGCATGGCATTAGAGCAAAGCAATTTCCCTGTCCCTGAGTTAAGTGGAGTCTTGTAAAACCTTTAGCTAAATAATCCACATACATTTCTTTCACTTGTTTGGTTACTCTTTCCTGGGGCCTCTCCAATTTGTTTAAAATAGGAGACCCTCAAAGTAAACACTGTATCCCAATAAAAATCCTATGCCACAAACCTTCCCTGTTCCTAGTTCTCCCAGGTTGGCTTCCTATGATGTGTTATTTTCTCTCTGCTCCCCTGGGCTCCAGTCATGGACCAGGCTTTGTGCTCTTTACGGGGAATACTGAGATTTTACTACTCTTAAGGAATACACAAGTCTCTCCCATGTGAGGGAAAATTCATAGGGAAGAACAGTGTGGCACCCAAAGCTACAATGAGACTTGATACAGGTGACTCGAGTCCATGGGGACAGACCCAGGCCTCGGAATTGGCAGTCCCCTGCCCACAGGGTAAGCAAAAGGAGTCCCAGGCATCCATCTGACACCTTTAGAAAAGGTTCTTTTATCACCACTTCATTTCTTGGTGTCAGTGAAGCTCTCCGTGTTGGAAAAGCACAAATTACAAAGTACAGATTATTCTTTGTATTGGGAACAAGGATAGAACTCAGAAGTGTTTATTTGTTTCTTCAACACTTTTAACATGCACTTAGAGTAGGGCAGATAGAGTGTCTTCATAAAAGATAGATAGAGAAGACCTAAAAATGTCCATTTATGAATGCTCCAAAAGCCATTTTTCTCCAGAGTTAGGGAAGTCTTACCATAGATATCATTAGTTTCAGTTGACTATAGGGGGCAAAAATAGTCATTTTTACTTTAAGAAACAAAGAAGTTTGTGAGTTCTAAAAATATAATAAGAACTACAAACAGTGATTTTTAAGTTGAGATTATATATATATACATATATACATATATATACATGCACACATACACACACACACATATGTATATATATATGAGGCTTGATACAGGTGACTTCAGTCCATGGGGGCAGACCCCATGTGTGTATACACACACACACACACACACATATATACACACACATGTATCATGTATCAGGTCTGGTGTTTTTGAGATCTGCACACACATACAAATAATTCTACTGTGATTATAATAACAGAAGTCCCCAAGTATTAAAGGGCTTGTCTGTGATCAAGTACTGTTCCAGATACTATGTATTCATTAACTCTTTTAATCATTATCAAACAATCCTGTTGAACACAGATAAGGTAGCTGAGTCCCAGCAAGGTGATATGGACTGATTGTGACTTTCCAAAATTCCTGTGTTGAAGCCCTACCCCCTAACATGATAGTACTAGGAAATGGAGTCCTTGGGAGAAGATGAGACTTAGATAAGATAACAAGCGTGGAGCCCCATGAGAGTATTAGTGTCATAAGAAGAGACACAGGGCTTTCCTCACTGCCAATTAAGGAGACAGTGAGAAGGCAGCTCTCTGTAGTCCAAAGGGAAGGGCCTCCCCAAGAACCAAATTCACCAACCAACTGGTATGCAGGTCTTAAGACTCTCAGCCAAAGAACTGTGAGAAACAAGTGTCTGTTTAAGTCATCTAGTTTATGGCATTCTGTTATGACAATCAAAACTGATTCAGGAGGTTAACTTGTCCTAAGTAACAGCCCAGATTCTTCCAAGATATGTTCTGACTTCAGGCCCTGAACTCTCCACTTTTACCAAACCACCATCCATCAGGAAGGTAATTAAGCCTCTTGTTTCAATCAATAAATGCTGCCAGGTGCCTGTGTAGGTCTATAAAATGTCTTTATACATCAGACTGTCCCTAAGAAGTTTGTAATCTAATTAGGGAGAAAGATAAGTAAATCAACTGTTACGGGATAGAGCGGTAAATAAAAAGATGGATATTGGTACGATGTGCTTTGGAAATCCAGATGAATGACTAACATTCACTTAATGTTAATTTTGTGTAAATTTTGCTCTGCATACTTCAGCTGATTGTTTCATTGAGGTTTCCAACAATTTCTGGGGAAAGCAGTGACATTATTCCCATTTTACAGATGAAAAACTAAAGCACAAAGAGGTTAAGTAATTTGCCCAAAGTCACACAGCCAGAAGTTTTGGGATTGGAATTTAAGCTAAGGGAGTGTACCTCCTATGTTTTGAATTCACCATTTTGTTCTACAAAAAGGTATTTAAAGGTACCCAGGAGATCAAGGCTCTGTGTGAAATGTGCTGGGAGAGGGTTTTGAAGATTGAGGAGGAGACAACTTTAGTATAGGGTAATTAATTTTAGACAGAAGGTAAAACATGCCAAAATACAGGGATAAAATACATGATGATGTGTTAGATGAGCAGTCTTTACATAATATGTAGATAAAAATCATGGAAACAGAATCACCTAAAAATGTCAGAAAGCACTCACAAAAATTCTGATTCAGGAGAGTGGAGATGGGGATCCAGACATCTATAACCTTTGAAAAGGTACCTGGGTTCAAGACAAGATTTTGAAAGACCCCACATTTTCAGGGTTTCTGAGGAATTTGAGTCATTCCTAGGAACTTTCAGCTACCTGTATAGACCCTCTTTGGCCTTAGTCCTAGGAACTTCTAGGTGGCACTGAAAAATTTGTGGATTTACACAACTTTCAGGATTGGAATGCCTCAGAATACTTCCAAGTAGTTCTTGTTCACCCCAAAGAATGAATCCTGAATCCCACTTACTTATCAAAACTTCTCAAACTGTAGAAATTAACACCTACGTCTGACTCCCCAAGCCAGGATGACTAAGACTGGAGTGCATTGTCATATTGTGACAAATTCCCAGCCTGGCCTGGTGCAGAGAAACTGCCTTGCGAACGCACATTTCTTTTTTCACATCCCCTTCCTGAAGACACACTATACTTGACCAGCAATTTTGTCAAGATTCTTAAGGGTTTGTATTGTAACCACAAATAAGTCTTTATCTTCCTCTCATATTTCAAGTGCTAGATTCCTGAGCAGTGGCAGGCTTCCTATCATACAGGCCTGGGATTGAGATGCATCTCTGTCACTTCCCAGCTATGACATCATGCAAAAGTTACTTATCCTTTCTGAGACCCAATTTCCACATCTCCAAAACAAAGATAATAGTGATAGGACTTTTGTGAAGATAAGAAATACTGCATGTAATGAGAACTTCGTGTAACACAAATCATGCATAAAATACTTCATTGCTATTGGCCATTAATATAATGATAATGAAAAAGGAAATGATTATTCTAGATTCTTTAAATACTTCTGAAACATTTATTGAATTAGTGAATGAGTACATGCAGTAAGTCCACTTATAACTCCTCAAGTCTCTAACAGTGTTCAGATATACAAAATATTTGTGTGTTAATTTCCCAAAAATACTGAATGAGCAGTTGTCAATCCTATACATACAAGACAAATTTCTCTGTTTTCCAGTTTGCCTATTTGCCTGACACAGTTTGGTACACCCATTCATTATATTGGATGTTATATTTGAGTTACTCTGGCTTAAAATGTATACCATGCAGCACTTATAAAGTTCCCTTTGTAGGTGAGTGCTATGGGACAGTAAGAACCTGGAGCAGCTGGAATAGCCCACAGGCAATACAAGAGAGCACCAGTTGAAGCAGTCATGCCACATTCATTTAGATACCCTGACCTCAGAAGCCAGCAGTGGATTCAGATATTCACTCAAGTCAGAAGTCACAAGGGCAGCAGCTTAGGATTATAGCTCAAAAGCAAATTTGATTTTTATTGATTTGCAGTTGAACTTCTCATTATGTGGTATAAAGAAGGTATTTCTTTAGAGAAACAAAACCAGGAAACTAGGCCAGAAGTAATTCCCCTTAGTGATCTAACAAATATTTATTGAAAAACTATTACATTACAGGGTTTAGTGGTATAGTGGTGAACCAAATAAACCCCTATTCCTCTGACACTTACATTCTAGGAAGGAACACAGACAGACAAAATGAAATAGACAGATAAATACAGAGACCTGGATAAAAGGGCTTCAAGGGAATCATTGTGGCAATGGTATTCTGGGTCAAGAGAGGACATGCTGCAAAAGCCCTGGGATGGGATTCAGCCAGGCTGTGACATAGCAAGAGGCCAGCACCACAGAAGCAAAGGAAAGGAGGAAGAGAGTGGAAGAAGACTCAAGCAGTAGCTAGATCACATGCAGGAACAACCACTGTTCCTTTGAAACTTATGAATATGTTTTTAACATTACACATTTATGTCCCCCCGCTTTACAGATGGAGAAAGCAAGCCTCAATAAATTAACATGGATCTAGCACAAAGCGACAGAGCCAAGGCCAGAAGCCTGCTCTTCTGACCCCTGTCTCAGTCTACATATATCCCATCAAGCTGCCCTTCCCACTTACAGTTCCTATGCTACCAGCCCATTTTGCAATCCCTACCCTAGTACCATCAACAAGAGGATATTTTAAATGCCACACAAAGAAAAGAATCTGGGTATACCTCAGCCTTCATCCTTTCCCACAAAACTACTGAATAGATGTTGAATAGCTCAAGTCCTTTACAGCAGGCCAAGAGTTCACAAGAGGCCTGCCCCTGAGAGTTTCTCTCCCTGAATCCACTTTAAGGGATTCACTTGATCAGAAGCCAAGAGAGCTGGCAGGAAGCAAAGCCCAGTGTTGAGGAGGCAGCCGAGAAGATGGCACAGAGGAACAAGATAGAAAAAATGTACACATCTTGCCACCTACATTGTTCAATTTTTTTTTTATTGAAGGGATATTCCTCTACTGTGCTAGTTACAGATATTTGAATACAGGAGACACATACCAATTCAGCCAAACCCAAGAGGGGGAGATGTGCTATAAAAATCCATGGAGGGGCTGGGGTTGTGGCTCAGTGGTAGAGCGCTTGCCTAGCACGTGCGCGGCCCGGGTTTGATCCTCAGCACCACGTAAAAGCGAACCCATTGTGTACAACTAGAGCAAATAAATAAAAAATTTTAAAAAAAATCCACGGAGGAGTTCCACAGACACCCCAGAGCAGAAACCACAGCACAGCTGGGCTCCATGGAACCTGAGAAATCACAAAGAATGAAAGCTACTCTCTTAAGGATTGCCTCTATCAGGATTTCAGTGTCTCTGTATACATCTCATCGGTTTCCTCTTGACTAGAGTACTTCTTCTGTTTATGGTCCATTTTATTCCTGTTTAGTTCAACCCTGACTATGACCTTTAGTTGTTTCCTTATCCTCGACCCTACGTGAATTTTCAGATCCACTCTCCTAGAGCTGGTATATCTCTGTATCTTCCAGTTCAAAATCTCAAGATAAGGAATTCTGTTAGCTGACTGATGGTCAAAGACTGAAATTTCATGATAGAAAATAAAATTTGCCAATGAGGAACACTTTGGTTTATTTTTAAAGAATAGTTTTAGCTATTCTACTTCATTTGTCTTCCATAATTATTTTACAATGAACATGTGTATACCTACCAAAATCTTGCTGCAAGTTTGATAGGAATTGTGCTAAATATGCACATCAAATTTGGAGATGATTGACATCTTTATTGAGTTGAGTCTTCTAATCCAGCATAGTATATCAGTCCATTAGGTTTTCTGTGATTTCTTTCATCATCATTTTGTAGCTTAAAGAATGCAAATTCTATGTGTGTTTTGCTAAGTTTATACCTATTTCTTTTTCTTTCCATGATTATAAATGTTATTGCATTTTAGTTTTGGTTTTCACTTTATTATTTCTGTTATGTAAGGATACTATATTTGATTCATGTATGTTGATCTTGTATCCTGCAACTATGCTAAACTCATTTATTAATTCTATGAGTTTTTATGATTATTTCTTGGAATTCTCTTCACAAACTATCATTTCATATACAATTTTTTTTCTTTCTGATTTGATCCTTTTAAATTTCCTTTTCTTGCCTTATTGTGCTGGCTAATACTTCAGTACTACGTTGAATGCAGTAGTGAAAATGAACACTTTTTCCTGTTACTAATCTTAGGCAGAAAACACAAGATATTTTTCAACAGCATGATGGTACCTGTAGATTTTATGTAGATGATCTTTATTACACAGAGAAACATTTTGCTCTATTATTTGGAGAGATTTAATCATGATACTTTTTCAGTATCAATTGACACACGCATGTGATCTTTCTTTTTTAGAAAGTTCATATACTGGATTACCTTGATTGTTCTTTTTAATACCGAACCAGTCTCACATCCCTGGAATAAATCCACTTGGTCATGGTTTACATCTTTTTTTATATATTGCCAAATCTTATTCATTCTTATTTTAAGAATTTTTGCCTATATATTCATAAAGGAATATTACCCTGTAGCTTTACTTTTGTCTGGTTTTGATAATAGGTTATATGGGCCTCACAGAACAAGTAGAGAAGTATTTCTTTCTCTTATTTTCTAGAAAAGATTATGTAAATTGGTGGGTTTTTTTTTTTTTCTGTAAACATTTAATAGAATCTCCAGTGAAGCCATCCAGGCCTGGAAATTTCTCTTGGGGGAGATCTTAAATTACAAATTAAATCTCTTAATTGTTATAAGGTTATTCAAATGTTTTATTTCATGTTGAAATAGTTGTGGTAGTTTGTGTATTTTGAGAAATTGACCAAATTTCTGTATGTAGAGTTGCTAGCTATAACCCCTTATTATCTCTTTGATATTCTTGTTTCACTCTTTTTTTTTTTTGGTACCGGGATTGAACTCAGGGGCACTTGACTACTGGGCCACATCCCCATCCCTTTTTTGTAATTTATTAGAAACAGGGTCTCACTGAGTTGCTAAGTGCCTTGCCATTGCTGAGGCTGACTTTGAACTCTGGATCCTCCTGCCTCAGCCTCCCAAGTGCTGAGATTACAGGTGTGCGCCACCACACCTGGCCTCCACTCCACTCTTGACATTGATAATTTTATTCTTTTTGTCAGTGTAGTTAGAAGTTTGTCTATTTGATTGACCCTTTCAAAGAATCAGGCTTTCATTTTATCAATTTTCTTCATTTTAAAAAATTGATTTCAACTCATCTAAATTTTTTTCCTTTCATCTGCTCACTTCAGGCTTTTTTCCTTAGTTTTTTTTTAAAGTAGAAACTTAGATTATTGATTTGAGACTTTCCCTCAATATATATGAGCACTTTTCTTTTAGTGCTATAAATTTCCCTTTTAGCACTGTTTTAGATAAACCCCACACATTTGCATATGCTATGCTTTTCTTTTTATTCCGTTCAATGTACTTTTTAATTTCTTTGAGACTCCCTGTTTGATCCCTGAATTATTTAGAAGTATATTATTTAGATTTTTTTCTATAATCTTTACTATTGATTCCTACTTTGATGTTATCATAGTTAGAGAACATATTCTATATGATTTCAATTCTTTTAGATTTGATGAGGTTTGTTTTGTGGCTCAGGATATTGGAGAGATCAGTACCTGTACTGAAAAGAATGTGTATTTTGCTATTATTAGATAGAGTGTTCTATGAATGTTGACTATGTCCAGCTTATTGATGATGATGTTGTATTCTTCTAGATCTTTTCCTATTTTCTTCTGTCTAGTTATCATATCTATTATTGAGAGAATGAAGTGGAATCTCTAATTATACTTACAGATTTGTCTATTTCTGCTTTCAATTCTGTCAGTTTTTATTTCAAGTATTTTTTAGCTCTGTTGCTTGATTCATGCACCTTTAGACTGCTATATCTTCTTGGTGAACCGAATATTTATCAATGTCCTTCCCTTTCCCTGATCATTTTCTTTATTCAGAATTCTAAACTTTTATTAATTTATATAGGATAGCATTTGAGGAATCACAGCAACTCTTGGACTCTCCAGTTATGTCTGCTGGATAGACCAGTAGGAGCAGAGGCTTCCTTCTCTTTACAGTGCTTATTCTTCTAAACCCACCCTACCCTTCCTATAGCAGGACATCTGGGGACAACTATGGACTCCATAGAATGAGACAATTTCTCATAGAGTACTTTTTCAATCAGGTAGCACGTTTACACGTAGGAAACTATGGGATTTGTCTGTATAACAATCGTGATGGCTCATATGTGTTGAGAGCCTCAATGTTAGCATTTATGTCTCATTTTTTAAATGAAACACATAATGGTAGCCTCTTGTTCATCAAGATTAATTTTGGATTATTGGGAAATTATTTCCAGAGTTTAATACCTTTCTAATAAACTGAACACCTATTTGATATTCTTCAGTAAATCAAGAGAGAAATGTCCACTGTGGTCATGAAAAAATAAATAAATAAATAAATAAATAAAAGCAGTGGTGTATTGTAAATGTTAAACAATTTCAAAAATGCCAACAATGCTTTGATTTTATCTTATTGATATAAATGGTTACCACACATAAAACTATGTCAAGATACCAAGGCAAGATCATGAAATTTTTTTGGAAGAGACACACACAGCTGGCTGTCATATGAGTGGGTACGGGCTGGTTTCCACACACCACTGCATCAAGGGAGTAGAGAGGGGCTAGTCAGGGCAGAGAGGAATGGAAAGGCATTGGCAAACTGGGACCACATTTCCTGTCTAAAGCACTGAGCATGGTAGAAGTTGCCTATGGATCTCCAAGTTGTGGTTACATAACACAATGTGGCTCAAACTCCTTAGCCTGGTAATTAAAATACATGTATTTTCTTGTTCCTTCTTACTCTTCTAGCTTGTCTCTAGCTCTCTCACACTTGCTCACCATAATCCAGCTACACTGACTGTCTGTGACTCCCTGAGCCTGCTCTGTTACTCTGCACATATTCTTCCCTCTTTCTTGAATATTCTTTCCTATAATCCCTTCTCCTCCTCCTTTAATCTTAAGCATTCCCTTTAGTAATGCAACAGTACATAGTGAGACCTGTGTTTCCAAAGAACCATTTGTAGGTCTGTATGTCACCATGGGTCATACTGTTTTGACTTCACTTAGATTCATTCTTTCTCACAAGACTGAGAGCTTTTAAAAATGGAAATCTTAACTTATTTGCCTCTGCATTTTCATCCTTAGGGCAGAGTCTGACTTAGGGAAGAGTTCAGCAAATACATAAATGAATTTATGAGTGAATATGAGTAAATAATATTAATAACAATAAAAATCCAACATTTCATGGCACAACAAAACTGTTGTAAGATTATACATATATTCAGTAATTTCATCCATAAAAATAAGTTTCTTCACATCCCCATTTTATTTATAAATTAATATCAAGAGGATATGAGATTACACAACTTACAAGATTTGCAAGGTCCAATAGCTGATAAGTGATAGATCTAGGCATTTAGCAGCATCAGACATTTTTCATCTCTTGGCTCTTTCTGAGTCCTCCCTTACTGGTGGCAGTCATGGGAAAACAAACACTTCCAAGTACATTTTTGACTGCAGTAACTACATGCCCTCACTGACCTATAATGCAGGTCACTGAGGGACCATTAGCTATCTGGATGAGGTTGCAGCCATGGAAAATTTATAGAGAAAAGCAATGTGTTTAATTAAGTGGTTGTTGAAAACACCCACCCTGTATAAATGGATTCTGGCAGCAGAGGTGCTTTTGTTGCTGCCAGAGTCCTGCCACAGGTCATTAACATCTTGATAGATTTGAGGCACTTTTCAGCCTGAATACTTTCACCCAAGGACAGAGGCAAGGCTTACTGGGCTTTGCTTTGCATTGCTTGGAGGCTGAGGGACACAGACAGGACTACATGTGGACTCTGCTAGTGTCAGAAACTCTATCAAATTAAATTTGAGTCAAGCTCATAATTAGGTTCTAAGCTATAACATGTGCCATACACTGTGTGGAGTACTGGAAGGTGAGGCAAGATAGGCTAGAATTAAGTGACTCCACATGCTTTCTCCACAATGTGCATGATGACTATACTCATTATAATAGAAGTTCAATGAAGGGAGGTGAGATTATTCCTGTTGAGGTAATATGGAATGGTTCTTTGGACTTGGTATCCCTGAGGGAGAGGAGAGATCTAGGCCAGTAGCCAGCAGGGAAATGCATTCATGTTAGAGGAAATCAGGTGGTGAGTACAATCATGAGGCCAAGAATAGCATCAGAAATTTGGAGGAAACACCAGACTGTTTATTTTAAGGGATTTTTTCCTAAAGGTAAATAGGGCTGGAGCGGGTAATTCAGTCTTACATGCAGGGTCTTAAAAATGCAATGGAATTATATGAAGACAGTGAGGACCCATGCAAGTGCTTGGACCATGAGCATAGGAGTGATCTAGATAAGCGCTTTTCAAATTTTAAGGTGCACAGGAATCCTGTGACAATGCAGGTTCAAATGCAGGAGGGCTTGAGGGATGAGACCTGAGGGTCAGCATTGCTGACAAGCCCCCAGTTACTGTGGTGCTGTTGATCCCAGGACCACAACTAGAGGAGCGGGAATCTAGAATACATGGAAGTGTGCAAAAAATGGTGTTGAGTAGAACAGTTCAGAATGTTAACTTAAGTTGCATAGTACATTTATCCTTCAATTCCTTGTGACTATAAAGGATTAGAAATCTCTAATTTCCAGGTTTGGGGTCTTTTACCCTTTTAATTATTGTTAGTAGCATTTTCCATTACAGAATTAATTCAGCAACCCTTATAACATTAACAGTCGGACAGGATCAAAGTGTGATTGTCTTTAGTCCATCAGCATCATTCACCATTCCCCACAGGTGTCTGACTCTTTTAGTGGTTTCTGGGCAAAGACTAAATAAAGTCAAATGAACAGCACAAGTCAGAGAAAGATCTGGAGAGGAAAAGGTCTCCGAACTTGCTCGATGAACCTCTGACCCTCGTCCCTGCAAACAAAAGACAATCACACAGAGAAACTAGACACAGGCACAAAGATCATTTAACCAATTTAAACTGCAGTGATCGCTGTGTTGGAAGATGAAAAATCACAAAAGGCAGCGAGAGCAGTGTAATGAGAAGACAGCGAAGCTGGGAGTGAGGTGTCATGAAGTCAAGCTCTCCTGTGACCCTTAATAAGTGGTTGCCCCTGGACAGGTCACTTAATCTCTGGATTTCTTCATCCATAAAATAAAGCCAATAGTTCCTCGTGGCCTTGTCCCCTGGGTCTGTTTGAGAAGAGCAAGAGTGAAAGTGATCTCAAGCAGGGCTGCTCCGGGGATCAGAGGCAGCCCGGGGGCCTTAAAGATGGTTCTTAGTCACCTGTTCCTCAACATTCCTCTGTCTCCCAGGCTATCTTTGTTTTCAATCAAAGATTTGGGAGAGCTTTTGCTTCTGGAAAAATCTTTCTAAACACTTCCACTTACCTCACCAAGCCCAAGTCCAGAAAACAGAATTCTCATTTCTCAAACATGTTCTTGCCAGAGGAGCCACAGTGGGCTCAGCAGGGGATGCCCGATATGAAAGAGGCAGCCCTTGCCCATCGAGAGGCTGTGATGTAATAACAAGGCACACATGGGATCATTGCACAATAGCGAAAGGATTATTTTTAGCAAAACTCAGGGCAGCATAAAGGGTTAGAGCTTTATCACTGCTTTATCACTGCCACTTTAGCGCTATGATGCTCTTCCTAGCCTTGATTCCCTTATCTACAAACTGGAGGTAATACTTTCTGACTCAGACCATTGCCAGGAAGTTCAAATAAGAAAGAATGCTTTTAAACTACAAAATGCTACAGAAATGTTACTTACTATTTTATCAAAAAACATATTCAGATTCATCTTGGTACCAGGAATTGAACCCAGGGGCACTTACCCACTGAACCACATGCCCAGTTCTTTCTAAAAATATTTTACTTAGAGACAGGGTCTTGCTGAGTTGCTTAGGGCCTTGCCAAGTTGCTGAGGCTGGGTTGGAACTCATGATCCTCCTGTCTCGGCTTCCCAAGCTGCTAGGATTATAGGCATGCGCCACCATGCCTCACTCATCATATATTTTCATTTCTCTTTCCAACCACAAAGTCTTACTCTGCCCCAATAATAGACACCTCTACTCAATGCTTCAATTTTGAAAGAATAACAATAAGCCCTTAAATGTGGGTAATGTGAGTAGCTATTGACAGTTTGAGAAAGTATTGAATAACAGATTAACAATTGAGTAGGTTTACAAAAACTATATTGTAGCCAGGAAAAATATAAAGAAAAAAAGAGAGAAGTACCATTTAGAGATAATCAAAATTATATGCATTATCTCCATGTAATGGCAAATGCATAGTCAGCCCAACTTATCACAGTGCTGGGTATATTTCAAACACTCAATAAATGTTATTAAAATATAACAATCTTTAGCAAAAATTCATGAAAAGGGTGAAATAACACAAAAACAAAAATTAACAGTGGATGTGTTTTATGAGTAATGAAATTTTATGATCCAAAGAACATATTAAAACAAACTCCCAAATTAATAGAGAAAAAATAACCCCTATCCAAGCTCATGAAGCTACATTGGTAAAAACTAGAGGATTCCAAGTCTCCTAATTCCAAATCCATCCACTTTCTATGACATCAGGCTACTCTTTTCTTCTACCTTAATATGTCTATATGTTTAACACAGACAATTAATTGGATTTCACATTCTTATTATAACAAAGTCCTAGGATAGAAACTGGGCAGGTTGGAGGAAAGTAGATTATGAAACATGTTCTAAGTATTTTTCACAAAGATGAAGAGCAAGAATTACTTGATCCCGGCCACCATAGGCAAGTCCTCTCATTTAGGAACAATAAGAATAAGAACAATGAATCCTCACCCCAGCCACTTCAGCCTAATGTGTTCAGGGGAAGATTCCATCTCCTCCTACCTCCTGAACCACTGTAGATAAGATATCTTAAAGTATATGGTGCTGAAGAGCCACTTCACTGCCATCATATCATCCTTTCTGAGGCTCCAGAAAGTGTCAAGATGGTCTTCTTAGCATTGGCTTAATGGATCACTTCTAAAGGCATACATACAATTTCTTAAAGTGTGCTTTTCCATAAGGGCCAAGAAAGAGATTGAGAAGAGGAAGTCAGGTCCAAACAAACACTATCTTATCTTTAGAGCTCTAGAGGCATATAAATCTCCTTGATGCACCAGGTAGAAGACCCGACTCCTTTTAGGAGACTTCTTGGGATATTCATTATGGTTTCAGCTAAACTGGGATCTAGCTGGGATCTGGGTTCTATGGATGTACCATCCTGGCTTCTCTATCCAGGCTTTGTGTCCTTTTCCCAAATGCCTTCAAACTATTTTCTAATTTACTGAGTAATATACCCATACAATTTAGAATACCATAACGTACTTCAACTGAATTCATTTGGATGCCATCCTTGGAAAATTGCTTTACTGACTTAATTTCTTTTTATGTCCTAAGCCTCTACATAAGGCTCTGTTTTAATAAACAAGCACTCCAGAATCCATCTTAAAAAAAAAAAAAAAAAAAAAAAAAACACTTTTGAAGACAGGATCTGGATCCATATGTAAAACTGCCTACTCAACATCTCCACATGGGTGCTCTGTGGACACCCCAAAATCATATTTTCCAAAGTTGTAATCAACAAGTTCTGTAATGGGTAAATGGCAAAATTGTTGGGAGGACTAGGTGAGATTGTGTGCATAAAGCAATTTCTATAATGTTTGTCTTATGGTGGTTTCTCAATAAAGTTGAATTATCATTTCCTTCTAAACCTGGAATAGTAGCCCAGGCAATCCATTGGGTTTCCAGGCCCAATCCCAAGAGTTGCCATGGAGTTTCCTTATAAACAATGAAACACAAAGGTCCACAAAGCCCAGATATGTCAGTTATCAATTTATAAACTCTGAGCTCCAAATGCACTCTTCAATATATGCTCCATGATAAACAATGGAATTCCTTTTAGTATTTCTCATTTAAAGAGAGGACTATGTTAATCTTTTGCAGTAGAGGGCACCAGAGGGATATTTCAGGAACAGAAGCCCTTTGTAATTTCCAGCCCAGGCTCGGGTCAGCAAGATGGATAAGAGCCAGCAAAGTCTGCCTCAACCACAGGTCCAGAAAACAGTCTCTCTGCAATCATGCAGCCTTAAACTTGCTGTAACAACATTTCCCTGATTGCCTGTGCATATTTCATCCATCCATTCATCAATGAAAAAGGTAACTTTTGATGAATTGCATAATAACTTCTTAATGCAGGAATAGTATTTCCTCAATTTTTAAAATACCAGTATGATGTAAGAGCTGCAGACAGGATACACTTTTAAGTTTCACCTACATTGTTAAGATTTTTCATTACTTTCTTAAGTTTTGAAAATCAACAAAACAATAAATCAAGAAATAAAGCTCTGACCTGTGCTGTTTACAAATTTCCACAGTGTAAATGTTGTCACCATGGCTGAATTTAAGCTGCCAACATAATATCACTGAATGGGAAGTTAGGAAGAAATGAGTCATAGCACAATATCATATGGAATTTCATTAAACAAATATGATAGTCAAACATTATCCCAGGAGCATGAGTAACAACAAAATGAAATAAAATAAACAGAAAGGATGAGTTTTGACTATATTATTTTTATTTTACATTTTATTTTATGAAAATGTTATATAAATTAGTTTTAATAATTACTGGTTCTTAAAATTCCTGAAACTCACCAATCACCTCTTATGAGCTAGTGTAAACCAGCTTTAATACATCATTAGGTAAGACCCTTACTGATACTGTACAAATATCTAACTGTCACCCAACCTTCCACACATTGGTTTGTCCTTGACATTTCAAACGCATGCAGGTCAAAGACCCTCATCCACAATTTCATGGCAACAAAGCTCTGATGATGGCAGATGTGGTACCAACACATTTTGTGGTACAATCAGACCTGGACCTGCCATCTATAGTTTTATTTATGTTACTTTGAATCACATATTTCCCTCCAAAATAATTACTGTATTTAATTAAGGGGTGCTATCTTAGATTCTTAGATCTCCACTTGGAACATAAAATAAGAAATAATATGCATTGTTTTACTTTGGGGGGGTGTTCCAGGGATTAAACCAAGGGGATACTTAGCCACTGAGACATATCTCCAGTCCTTTTTATTTTTATTTTTGAGACAGGGTCTCACTAAGTTGCTGAGGTCAGCTTTGAACTTGCAATCCTCCTACCTCAGCCTCCTAGTCACTGGGATAACAGGCATGCACCAATATGCCCAGCTCATTTTACCATACCAAAATCTGAAAAATTCTCAGTTCTAATTCATATCAGTTTCCAAAGATTTTAAATAACTGATTATAGGCTTATATTCATCTTCACAAAATGTAAATACATTTGCTTTTTCCCAACCCTTCCATGCCTTCACATCACTAATGGGATAGAATCTAAGTTTTTTAGCATCATGTATAAGACCCATAAACATTTACTTCTCTAATCTCTTCTCCCAAGAATTTTCATGTTGCCCTCCTCCATCAAACTATTTCTAGGAGTCTGACCAACCACGACTAAAGACTGAATTGAGCTCATCAATCACTCCACACCTGCATCTTACACCTTTTTGGAAAAAATCAGAACCCAATCAGCCTCAAGACTACTAGAGGCGTGTTGTCCATCTTCTCCACTCTATCACTTCCACCTCTCCATCTGGCCACTTCATGTGCCCCAAACTCCATTTCTCATTTGTAAAATGGTAATCATAAAAGCAACAAGGTTGCATGAAGTTAAAGCAAATTTACGAATATAAACATATGCTTTAATGTGCCATGTACATTAAAAGGCCTTTTACATTCATCATTCTGAAACTGGAATTCTTATTTAAAAGCAGATATACTTCACATTGCTGGAATTGCAGCCAGAGTGACTCATCTCCTGCAGGAGCTGAAAGTCAATGTGCATGAAGCCCCATCATCTCCATCATACACAGAAGTGTGAAGAGAGGGTCTTGTGTGGTTGATGAGATTAGAGAAGTTGGTCTACATTAAAGATTTTGTAATTCATGGGACCTGAATGAATGAGTCTTCCTCCTTTACAAAATAAAGAGGCAAGGGGCAGAGTAGTCCCAGGCTCTCTATTTCTGAGCTTATATGTTTGTTTATTTGCTTTGGTTTTTATTGTTTTGCTGTTGCTGTTTTAAGGGTCGGTTTTGTTTGTTTTCATTATTACTGTTTCTTTTGCCTTTCCCCATATTGATGTCCTACAATCTCTAATCAAACAAACAAAAAGACTATTCAACACCATTGGGAGCTTCTGTCAATTCTCCTCCTTCTGACAATGGGGCTCCCTCCTGTGTTTGAACAATTACAGTGACTGAGCCTCATTCAATTAGTTCAGAAGCCAGCCCTTCCCATTGCAGGAGACCCCAAAGGATCAGCTTTAAGGTTTAAGTAGCAAAGAGAAGATATTAGCAATTCTCACCATAGTAGAAATGACTGAAATCAGAACCTTTCTTGAAATCATCTTTTAATGGGGAGGAGAAGTTAGAGAATCATGGTAGAGAGGCAGACCAAAAAGAATACCAAAGGATTACCATTAAAAGTGCGACAGGTTCCAAACTATAGGAAAGAAACGTGAAAGCAAACATGATTGTATGGAATCCCATGTACATAAGATATGTAACTCATTGTTGTCCTTAATTTTAAAAGTACCAAAAAATGAAAGAGAAATAGAAAATGAGTTTACAGATAGGCTTTATCCACTTCAGAACTTCTTACTAGATTCAAAACTGTATTCAAAATTTGGATCTTTGGGTCTTAACTGTTCATATTTATCTGAAAACTAATGATTGTACTAATCATTGTAGTTGATATTAAGTCAAGTACCTAGAATTATGGTGCTAAGCTTCCATGCAGATTGCACAATCTGATTTACCTTTGGACTATTTATATCTGCAAGTCTTTATCACTACTAAACAAAAATCAAACAAACAAAAGGTACATTTTTATACAAATAAAACCAAACTATTGAAATACACAATATTAATTAATTAATGGCATATTATTTGAGAACTCCAAAAAGGCTACATCTAGATTTTGAAAGGCCATATTTGTGGATTCTTCCTTATAAGAAAGATGCATTACCAAAACAAATGAGGTAAGCATTTACTTCTGATTGGACCTCTAGAATCTATGTGGACATCTGTCTTAATTAAAGCAGGGTTTTCATTTGCTTAAGTCAAATTTTACTCTGTGTAAGAAGAATGAGGAGTAAGGAATGAAATGAAGACAGGTAAAGATGAATTATTGAAAGGGCTGAATTATAGGCTTTCCTATTCACTGGAGTTAACTCAGAAATGATAGAGATGGGACAGGATATAAATGAAGGTAGAGACAACAAAAGATGAAGAAGAAGGGGAAAGGGAGGGAGAAGATGGAAAGGAAGATGGAGAGAAGGAGGGTGGAGAAGCAGCCTTTAATTGATAGTTCATGCTTGGGAATAGAGGAGGACAATAAAAGTAAATCTCACTATCATGTATATACAAAAGGCACTAATTTAAGAAAACTATAATAGATAACAGAAAGATTACAGTAGAGAAAAGGGAACAGGAGGGAGAAAAGGGGAAATTACTGGGGACTGAGTCAGAGCACATTACATTCCATGTTTTTATAATTATGCAAAAATGAATCCTAATCTTACATATAGCTAAAATGAACCAATGGAAATATATTTAAAAAGAAAAGAAAATTCTCTATGTGCTATACACTTTACAGATATTATCTCATTTATTCTTCTAAAGAACTATTTGGGTACATATTATTATCTCCACTTTTTTTTTTTTTTTTTTTTTTTTTTTTTTTTGGTACTAGGGATTGAACTCAAGGGTACTCAATCACTGAGCCAATCCCCACCCCTATTTTGTAGTTTATTTAGAGACAGGGCCTCACTGAGTTGCTTAGTGCCTCGCAGTTGCTGAGGCTGGCTTTGAACTTGCGATTCTCTTGTCTCAGCCTCCCAAGCTGCTGGTGTGCACCACTGCGCTTGGCTTATCATCTCCATTTTATAGATGAAGAAACAAAGGCTCAAATTTGACAGGCAAGTTGTATTTCAAGAGTTCTATTCATCCGATTCTGGGAACCCATTGAAAGAATAGTATAAAATAGAGATTAATCAAATGGACTCACAGGTGGCTTGGCTCTATTTCCTATTGGTTGAGGCATATGTTTCACTGGCCTGGGTTGTTAGATTTTCAAGTGTTGCCCTCTTGAAACTGACTTAAAGATGTCCTATTTAACTAAATTATTCTTGCCTCATAGCATAAGAATCACTGAGCTTCTCTGCTGGATTCTTTGGCAATCAGGTTACCAGGACAGAAAA
This sequence comes from Tamias sibiricus, assembly GCA_025594165.1. NCBI lineage: Eukaryota > Metazoa > Chordata > Mammalia > Rodentia > Sciuridae > Tamias > Tamias sibiricus. The sequence continues at coordinate 80,295,881 of CM046668.1, forward strand.
CAGAAGTTACTGAATACATTAAGTGTCATAGGAGGATTTTCTAATCATGTTTTCCATTTAATATTATGTGTTCTGTCATAAAAAAATAAAATAAAAGAGTTGCCTCTTTCCCTTATCATGTAGGTATCTTACTTTTCATTGTAAAAAACATGGAATCACTAATATTCACTGGGCGTGTTAAGAAAGGATCACTCAGACAATAGTTTCTAGGCAGGACAAAATGTTAAACATCTGCATGCTGGAAATTTGCAATGAAAACTCTCATCACTAAGGTAAGCCTTGAGGGGTGAATGCAGACGCTTAATAATATAAGGACTTATGTGTTAGATTTGTTTTTTATCCTAATATTGTATCATTTCCCTGGTATTTCTTCTCATATGGCTGACTGTACATAAAATACCATTCAAACTATACAAGTTGATCTCATTAATTTCCTTTCCTATTCTTTCTTGCCGTTGTCCCTGGAATGGAATGATTAGTAGCCCAATATGGTTATAGGAAATGAGACTGGAACTAGAGATTTAGGACATTAATGCAACAGTCATCGAGAGCCATGCTGCAGGCCTGCCCTAAAGTAGTCTTAATAATGGCTAAGCAAGAGGACCAGCCCAGGAAAACATCAGGAAAAGTCCAATCTGGCCATTCCATTAGACATGCGACAGAAGGAATTTGTCCTCCTAGATGGAAAAGCCATCTTTTAATATAATTTTATATAATTCTTTCATATGATTATATAATAATATATTTAATTATATAATTTTTTATGTAATTCTTATATAGCAACCAGAAGAAAATCTATCAGAGGTTCATCTCTTGCTCTGCTATAGTGATGTCAAGGAAAATATTTCCACCCCCCCTTCATTCAGCCATAGCTACTCACTCTGTCAGGAGCCAGAAGCCTTGAATGGTCTCTCCATAAGTCTCAGATATGTGGCCTTGTAAGTCTTCGAGGGCAGTCTCAATGGCCCCTGGCTGCATGGAAGAAGAAAATACCTAGTTTAGAGAAGATTAGGTCACTTTGTTAGAATATCCCAGATTCAGCCAGGAATGGTGGTGCACGCCTGTAATCCCAGTGGCTTAGGAGGCTGAGACAGGAGAATTGTGAGTTCAAAGCCAGCCTCAGCAATTGGGAGGCACTAAGCAACTCAGTGAGACCCTGTCTCTAAATTAACTACAAAATAGGGCTGGGGATGTGGTTCATTGGTCGAGTGCCCCTGAGTTCAATCCCTGGTTTAAAAAAAAAAAAAAAAAAAAAGAATATCCCAGATTCATTAGAATATCCCAGCAGTTCCTTCAGAAAGCAATTCAAGGAAGATACCATTCTTGCAGTTGCACATTTATTCTACACACTGCCATCCTGAGAATTTAGCCTTGAACTCTATTATTTACCAATTTGCTCTCCAGTGGTGGAGCAAAAGTAATCTAAGTCTTACTCCTACTTTCTCATGCAAATGCAGATAGCCATTTTCAGAGGACCAGTTTTTCCAAATATATTAATCAGGAAATTTCAAGTATTTAGAACTGTATACATTTTTAAATCAAACCTTTCTCTTGAGAGAGCATGTCAATAAAACAGAATAGCAGGTTTCTTCCAAAGCTTTGATCATAAATTTTAGCTCATTCTGAGAGATGAACTTTTTACCTTCTTGCTTCACTTTCTTTGCTCTTTCCCAAACAAGTATTTCTGCTTATTGGCCTGGTTCTACTTATTGATTGACACTTATCCTAATTAAGCCGAACTAGACCAGCAGTGAGTATAGATAGGTAAATCAAGTCAGGTCTGATCAGGGAGGCCAATTTGAATCCAGAAAGTTGGAGAGGGATTGAAATGCTAATGCCTTCAGAGCCCTTTCTCCACCCTTATTAAGATAACCTGCCCCTGCTCCAACCTGCTGCTAAGGTAACCTGTCCCAGGGATTGTCCCTGCCTACAGGGAGTTGTTAATTATGCCCCCTTCCTGCCCAGGTTACTCCTCCCCAATCCCTCCAGCCCACCAGTTTCCTACCTTTTGGCCATCCCACTGAGCATCTTCTGGGCCTAGTCATGCAGGAAGGAGAGAGATAAGGGGAAGAGAGCAGGAAAACAAAGGAAGCCTAAGATACATAAAAAAGGCAAAACCCCTCACTTCTTGGAATACCAGGATACCAACTACAGTCCCCTTCTCCCTCCTGAGAGAAGTCTATGATACCCCTTTTTAAACAAACCTTGCTTTATATGCTTGCCCAGGCATGCTTCTCTAATGTTATACTTCAACATGTGGGGGAGCAGAACTCATCACCGGTAACCGGCAGTATCACTGATAAGTTCATACTTTCTAGCTCAATGATCATAAACTTCGGTGCACATCGGAATCACCTGGAGTATGTATTGGAACATATATTTCTGGGATCATCCCAGAATTTCTTATTCTGTCAGTCTGGGTCAGGAAGAAGATAATTTGTATTTCCAACAAGTTCCTAGGTGATGTTGTCAGTGTGGAGTTTGCACTTATAAGAACCAGCACCATCAAGGCAGTTATTCTCAGTCCTTGGTTGCACACCAGAATTGCCAGGGAGGTCTGAAAAATCCTAACACCAAGGATGCATACTAGAACAAGTATATGAGAAACTCAGTGGATGGGGCCCATGTCTAAATACGTCAGGAAATTTAAAGCATCCCAGATTATCCCTATACCCAGTCAAGGTTCAGAACCACAATAGCCTGAGATTTATCAAGTCTAAGCTGTTTTATTTTAGTGATAAGAAACTATGGCCATGTGAGAAGTAATGTGTAGAGTTTGCTCAGCTAAGAAGTGGCAGCGATTACAAGAAAATTGACCCTTCATTTTTAGGTATCTAACATGGTGGTGACTTTATTCCTAGTACTTGGCTGCATTAAAGTTAATTCAGTTGTAATATCTCATATGTGTTCTCTGTACAATAGGACCTTAATGCCAAATAGCTAACCTTCTGTGAATATTAACATTCCTATTCCTCCTAATATAAGACCCTCCTCTCACAAAAGGAAACAGGGACCCTGGCCTGGTCAGGACTGATTCAAATACCTGCTGGTTGTATGATTATCACTCACTTGTTTTCTCTACCTTTGATTAAAGGCTCTGAAACATTTAGAACACAATGTCCATTTGTTAAGAAAAATATCATGGGAACTTATATGAAAAATGAGAAAGAAATTGAGCTGCTTCAGCTGAAGTGAGTGTAAATGATACAGTTTTACTTACTTAGCTCCTCCCCAAGCCCATCATCCAGGAATGAACAGCATTGAGTGACCTGGGTTCATGTTACAGATCTGTCACTGATTAACTCTGTGATGATAGCCAATTATTTGGCTTTCTTGGACCTTCATTTGTTTGCCAATGAGAAGAGAGACTGGACTAAACCAAAATTTTGTGAGACAAGCTGACGAGCAAAACATCCTATGATCAGAGCTCTTAGAGCGAGAGACTCTGATTCCATCATTTTAACAAGTTTTTCACTAAGTTGGATAGTCAGCCAGTGTACTGAGTGATTTCTAACTCTATCAATGTCCGCTGCTGGCTAAAGAGTTGTCAGAAAGCTAACATGGCTTCCCACATTTGCTGAAGCCTGTCATGAATCAGTAACTTCTGGATCATCAGTCCAATGAACCTTGAACTTCTGCTAAGTGAGAAGTTTGTGCCAATGTCACTCATTTCCCGGGACTCTGCAGGCAAGGTTAAACTGCCCTGGAGGGAAATTCCCTGTGAACTCCTGACTGTCCTCCCTTCACCAAACCTGGGCACCAACCTGGGCACCCGTTCTGCAGTCTAACTTTTCCAGGTACACTGTTTAAAGTTTTCTAAAAAAAAATAATGCTTTTTTGATGACTCAGCATGAGTATTTTTCTCTTTCTGTATCATATAATTTTGGCCTCTAACAAATATAATTCAGTAGTGAGACTAATACTTTCCAGAAAAAAAGTGAAGTTGGAGAATAATCAAATAATCTGCAAATAAGCATTTTACTGAATGCTTTTATGCCAGGCATTTTGCCAAAATATGTGAAGATAAATATAATAATGTAAAACATTTCCTAAACCTTACTTATCTTCCCTATGTAAAGTAATTGGCAAAATCAATCAAAAAGAAAAATGATCTAACCTTTAATCCAGATAGTCTACCTCTGAAATTCAGAAATTCATGCATATGTGCAAATGACAAGTGTGTATTCTTTGCAGACTTGTTTTGGGGTAGCAACATTTTGGGGGGAAAAACCACAAGTACCTATGAATAGGGTACTAGTTAGATACATTGATGTAAATTTATAAAAGGTAACCTAACAAAGGGATAAAAATAATGAAGGAACTTGTGTTAATATGGAAATATTTCAAAGTATGTTATCAAATGAAAGGCAAAAGTTATCAGAAGAGAGAATAAAATAGGCCACTTTCTGTGTACAAAGACGTGGACATAAGAACTAGTATTCCCATTTGCTTGCACTGTTTTTGAAGAAGCTCTAGCAGGGTCTACAAGAACTATTAAGAGTAATGTTTTACTGCATACCTTTTCAAAAGTTCAATACTAAAAATGAAGTGTTTTCTTTATCAAACGGGTTGGTAGCCTCCTGAGCTCCCTTGAAACTCTCTGTCTGCTTTTCTTACCTTCAATGGAAACAATAGTCAAGCCCTTATAAAACACAGAAGGGAAAGGGACCTCCATAGAGAATTTCACTCTTCTTTATTTTATTATTGTTGGTCACTATAATAAATTAAGGTTAACCATCTAGTGTGAAAAATAGTGAGTAAAAAAAAAAAAAAATTAAATGTTCAAACATTTTTGAGTTTTGTCTGGAATACCAGGATTTAAATTTCAGCCTTTCTTGGGATATGTGGTAAGTCATCTCAATATTCTGTACATCCATACATGTTATATGGATAAGATAATAACAGTAACAGAGCTATTGGGAGATGCCATGAAACATTATATATAAAAATAATGACAAACACTAACAAAGGCTCTATCATCATTCGCATTATTGCTAATATTAAATAGAAGGGAAATAATCATACCAGATTTGGGGGATCAAATAGAGAGTACAATCCAACAATTAGCTCTGAAACGTAAATTAGAAAACATCATCTGAAATAGCATAATGAGTAATACCATCTCTTACAGTCTATTCCTGAATAGTTTCCATCAAAGCAAATCTACTCAGGAAATCCCAGGGAAATAAGTGTGCGTTTTCTTGCATTTCGTTGAACTAGGCTAGCCCAGGGTCGCTAGTCACACAAACTATATCCATATCCGTACTGTTTTCCATGTAATGGACAGTAAGGGGAAGGGATGGTACAATAAAGAATGTTCCTAGAGACTCAGACACTCAGGTTTCTCCTGTGAGCACCTTCATGGTGAGATAGAGATCATTTTGCAAGGATAAAATACGGTAAGAAAATCAACTCTAAATCAGATGTGATTTGTAAAAGCAAAGCAAATATGTCTTTCCCTGAAAATGAAGACAATCCATTTTATCACATTGCTGTTAAGGGTCTGCCCTCAAAAAGAAAAATCATCTTTATTGCAATCTTCAAGGAATATCAGTACGTAGCAGGGAATTGAGAAATCTCTTGCTCAGTGAGATATCTATTTTCTAGACCAAAAAGAAGTTCACGCAGGCAATAACAATAAAATTAATAGATGTATTTATTCACTGTGTGAGAGCAAGGCACAGGGAACCCTATGGCAAAGGAAGAGAGAAAGGGAGAAACTATGAAAGCCAAATTAGTGTCATGGAAGCAATGACATCTCTTTACACAATGGGAAGTCCTGAACCTGCTTATTAAAGTCTCGTTGCTCACAATAGAACACAGGCTATAAAAAGGCCATGGGGAACCATTAATTAAATATTAAAAGATCAAATAGTTTTAGTCCCATTAGTTTGTATGTAATTTACATTCTCAAGTACAAATTTAGAGATAATTCCCCATCCCAAATCGCTTTCAACTTTCTGATAAGGTATCTGCAAATATAGAGTCCTACAGGGAGTTTAAAAATATCTTTCCCCATGTGGATTAAGTATTATTCCTTTCATAAGAAGTTGCTTTTGAATATAGTCTCCACAACTAAGATGATTATCATAATGTACCTCAAGTTATTAGCCTTGAGGGATACTTTTGTTCAGAGAAGGCACTAGGCTGTTTTTAGATATGTCTAAGCAATAATAGCAGATGAGCTCAAACTGGAGGAAAAGGGTATCAAGCATTTAGATGGCAAGGGGTTAAGACCTTCACTTCTGCAACCCCTAACTCACTTTCCAAGGTCAGAGGTAGTGCAGTGTGTTGGAAAGTGTCAAGAATCCTGAATTCTGGACCTACTTTCCAGTCCTTCATGGTCTTTAGGTTGCTGCCTGACCTTGGTTGAACAAGTTACACTTCCTGTGTATGCTTCATGGGGTAGGTTAGACATTTTCTAAGACCCTCTACCACTGAACAGAATTCTCCTAAACTAAGTCAGAGGGGCATCATTTGGGGGAAATAATAGGATGGAAGCCTGATAGAAGGAAATAACCTCCTTTGACTGATTAGTAAAGAACAAATAGGTTTTAAGGGCCAAATTGATTTCTTTCATGGTCTGATACTCAGACCTATATCTAATATCTAAGATTAAGAAGTTAACATTACCTCTTGTTGGTCAAGAATCAATCTGTATTTTCATTTCAGTCACCCTTTTACAAAGCTAACTTGAAGCTCATTTAGTTGATCCTTATTATTCTAGCATTAATGGGTCTAATCCTGGCACCTGAGTTCATCCTGCCACAGAAAGCCAAGAAATGGCTTTCCTTCCCAGTATACACAGGAAACAACCTAAATATCTAACAAACGTTAAATAAATTTCAGTATATCCCCACAGGGGGCTATTGTAGAACTGTCAAAAATAATGTTACAAGGCTGGAGATGTAACTCAGTGGTAGAGTGCTTGCCTAGCATATGCAAAGCCCTGGGTTTAATTCCCAGAAACACACACACACACACACACATACACACACACACACACACACACACTAATGGTATAAAAGTATATTGTTGTCATAGAAAATAATATTGAGCATACAATCTCATTTTACATAAAAATTTTACATGTAAGAAGTTTAAATATGCCCAAATGTGTAAGTGCACAGTCAATACATTTTTGGTTAGCTTTCAGTGGTGGGATTATGGTGACTTCTATTTTGCTTATCCATATTTCTTAATTTTTCATCAATAAACCTTTCAAATCTTTTAGTAAAATAAAATGCCGACCAAGAAATCTTTCCATTCCCTTACTGCTCTCCTGAATTTGCAACATCTATCCCTTAAATCCTTGTTCTGTAATAAATGTAATTTTTTTTTTTTCATTGAAGCACTGGCCCTAGAACTATGAAATGGGAGCTGGAAACTGGTTTTAGCCCCAGCTTTGCCTCTTTCTAGCCTCGTGGGCAAGTCAAAGGTCACTAATGATGTGACATTGAGTTGCAGCTCCCCCCCTCTGGCCTTTATTTCTGGCCTTTATTTCCCTCTGCAAATGAATGGGTTGACTAGCTCCTTGGCAGGTGGTCTGTGGACAAAAAGCTTCAGTGTTGCCAGAAGGTTTGTAGAAAGTGCAGAATCTAATTTGTTTGCATAATAGCAATTAAGAAGGGCTTGTTACAGCATCTCAGATCTCACTTTAGTTCTAAGGAGTGATACTTTATGAAGACATTCATAGATTTGAAACTCTTTTAGTCTTGCTTTTATTTAGTATCCCTTCAGAAAATAAACTGGCTTCCTATTTACTCCTACAGACCCTAACACCTCCATTTCAATCTCATCCTGGAATCCCTGTGAGGCCCTGGGCATCTCAATGCCATTCTTATAACCAAATATAAACATGTGAATGTAAACAGAGAAAAGGCATCCATAATAACAATTTTGAAATCATTTATGAAATGTTGACAAATGTGTCATATACTCTCAGAACTTTTACAAAATCAGTTTATTTAAACCTTTACATAAAACTGGGATTTTTATCCACACTTTGCAGATGAGGACATTCACACACACACACACACACACACACACACACACACACACACTTCATTCCATTTTCTCAACTTCTACCACATCAGTAGATCTGTTGTTTATAAGCTAGTAAAACTGGGTTAATCCTTTATTTATTTTTTTAGAAAGTCTGTCATTATAAATTTCAGTTGAATCAACAGTTGTCCTTTCATTATCCTCACATGTGCTAACACATGTTGGTTATGCTCACAGGCTAGAAAGAACTCATGCCTTTTAGTCTGAAGGAGAGCAAATGCTGAGTGCCCTGGGAATTTTGCCTTCATGGCCAATAAAGAATTCTCAGATACACAGTAGACTCACCAGTAAAATGAGAATAAGGTTTTCCTCATAAGCTTTTGAGAACTTAGGGTTGTTTTCTACACACCTGATGAAGATGTGCTTCACATTGATTGGACTGATTCGTTTAAAATTCTTATACAAGGGTCATAAATTCAGTTGTGCATGATAAGAACAGCAGCATATTCAACTGGGTAGGCAAATTCAGAATCTATCTGCAGATCTTCCACTAATAGTATGTGACTTGTAGAGGTTACTTCACTCCTCTGAAATTTCAATATATTCACTTTTAAGAAAAATATGGTAAGCCCTCCCCTGCATACCCCACAGTTTCACTGCAGGGAACCAAACAGATAAAGGATGTGAATTTATTATATATAAGTCACACAGAGACACAATAATAAAAGCATTATGGAAATATATAATAACATATATAGTGGCTTTGGACTGTGTCAATTTAGCTAAGTTGGAACTACTTTTTCTAGAATTGTGTTTGCTTTATTTCCAAAGCAGAGTTGGCCGCAAGAGACATCTGTGCAAGACTCAAAAGGCAAAAATAAAATATCATTCCTTTTCCTTGCTGAAAATTAGTATAGGTCTTTATACACTGGGGCAGTTCATGTTCAAGGCAACTACTAACTGGTCCTCTTGATGATAAGGAGTGGAACCTATACCAGCATACCCTTTTATTAGTCTGATTTCCTCCCTGAGATAACCCTAGCCCTGAGCTGGCTAAGTGTGCAGTGCAGTGGCAGTAGTGGCCAGCTACTAAAACTGACTCCCAGAGGTGGTATTGTGGCTCAGTGGTAGAGTACTTGCCTGGTATGCCCTGGGTTATAAGTAAATAAATACATAAATAAATAAATAAGACTCACATCATGGTGGCACACAGACAAAGGTTTACTTGTCCTTACAGGTTCCACTTTGTCATGAGAAATTTCAGTTTGCCATGTATTTTTTCCCTCTTCATTATTCCCTATTCCCTCTTTACAACTGCTTACTGGTTGACCTGTACTAAATTTGGCCCGTCACCAGATGTGAAGACAACATCTCTACATGGAGTTTTAGTCAGTTTTCATGACTGCCCTGGCTCCCAATGATAAACCCCTTACTCTATATCACTGTGTTGCTCCTTTTCATCAAACCCTGACTTCATTAATATCAAAGATAATATTAACTCCTAGAGGATGCTTTGATTTCCTTTGCAGCTCTATCTCACAACTTAACTTTGCAGATTCAATAAAATTCACATATTTTGGAAAGCAAACCATATGTTTGACATATGCAAAAACACATAAACACACACATAGTATAGCACCTACCAAAGTACCTTGCACATAAGAGTCTATGTAATGTTTAAGCACACACACACACACACACAGACACACACACACATTCAGTTGCTTTAGTTATAAGTTTACCTTAAAGATATATTTGTAAGGCTACTAAATCAGGATTCATTAGTGAAATCTTGTAAACAGTCACAAATTCTTGGCCCCAATTATTTATGATATTAAGTTGAAAAATACTTTTTTTTCCCCAACAAACGAAATGTTTCTTGTACAAGAAAATTACATCTCTGAGGTCACAGTGCAATTCCCTAATTTTACCCCCAACTGATTATAGTTAACCACTACCTTGTTGACAAGAACATTGAAGGACTGGGAAAGAAGATGAAAAAAAAAATTAAAAATTAAAAAAAAACTCAAGAGGGAAGACACTAGAAACCCAGGAAGCACTCTTCACCTGATCCAGATGCGATAAGTTTAAGACACCTTTTTAAATCAAGTTATATGAGCCTCATCCTCACCCATTTACTCCCCAGCTGCATTGCACAGGTGAGGCAGCTCAGCTCCAGATTGCAGGTACAGACTTGAGATTTTAAAGTGCATACCCCTACATCAGAACAACAGTACCCAGCATCAATCCGTGAGATTCAGTCCATTCTCAGAAACCTTTTTCCATTTCACAATCTATGTCTTTTTCCAAACAAACACCAGGTTCCCAGCTTTGCATTCTAGCTGCTATATTATAGATTTGCTCTGCATAAAACATTAGTTTTCTGAGGCCAGATTTAGCATGAACACAGGACTAAGGAACCAAAGATCCAAATCCTGGAGGAACTGTTTCTCCTTGATACTAGCTGAGCTGTCAAGAACAGACACTTAGCCAGGCGTGGTGGCGCACTCCTGTAATCCCAGCACTTGGGAGGCTGAAGCAGGAGGATCGCAAGTTCAAAGCCAGCCTCAGCAATGGTGAGGCACTTAGCAATTCAGTGAGACCCTGTCTCTAATAAAATACAAAAAAAGGGCTGGGGATTTGGCCCAGTGGTTGAATGCCCCTGAGTTCAATCCCCAGTAACCCTGCCCCCCCCCAAAAAAAAAAAGAACAGACACTTCTCTAAAGTTTAGGTCCTTCATCTGTACAATGGGAATAAGGATACCTACATCATGATTATTCATACTAGTACATGAGATTTTAAAAAGTATAACCACTTGGCAAGACTTGTGACACACAGAAGGACATGAAGATCTTTTAAAGCAATTTTACATAGTATTTAAGAGCACCAACACTTTTACCCTTGTAACGAAGTACTTCCGTGAGATATAAGGCTGGTGATAAGGATTGGGACTAAGTGTTGATTTAGTCACACTTGACTGTCTTGAGATTTCCCTCGGCAAAGGGGTCTTATCTTGGTCTCCCTCCTCCATGGACAGGTGATCCGTTTCAGAGGGCTGGTCATCTCCCTCTTGCTTCAGAGACACTGGCTGGAATCCTTCAAAACTCCCAATTGTTGACATTTCTTTAGCCTAAAACAAGGAAGGGAAGTTCTCTGGTTAGAAAAACAAGTCATCTGTGTCCTAGTTACAGCAAATAGGCTATGATGGGGGAAAAAAAATTCTGGAAACTGTCAACACCCCACAGGTTAAATAAACAGGGGCACTAGTGGTTGAAGCTCAAAAACCCTCACTTCTAACTATCATCCATGATCCTGTGGGACCTTTCATCAGAGCAGAGAAGCAGAGGCCCTCTGCCAGAGAAAAGGAAACTGAAAGTCTTCCATTTTCTCCTCTTTAATCCTAGGAGACCAGAAGTTATTTAAGGAAAAGTAGTATGAAGTAATTACCAATTTCTCTTCAAGATTTCATAGCTTTGTTGCTTGAAAACCCACCAGATTGAAAGCTTATTTAAAATTTAGCAACTTATCTGCTTTGTGGGTAGTAAGAGGGCAAAAGATTACTTAGAACTGAGTACAGTTTTTTAAAATTTGCTAATTTTCTTCCAATGCTAAAAATTTATTCTAAGGGAATAATCTAGACAACTGCCCAAAGACACACACACACACAAAGTTTGTTCATCACATTATGTATAATAGAAAAATATGGTATATAGTACCAAAATTAAACACACAATATCGTGTCTAATACCAAAAATTTATAGTGAGACTAAGTATCAATCAAAAGAGAATTGACCAGATAAAATGTTATGCCATATGATCAAATACAATACAATAATTAAAATGTGAGTATATATTTGTATCATGGAAAGAGTCCGAATTATGGAAAAAAATAAGTTACAAAATATGAATAATGTTATTCAGCCTGTTAAAATCATTTAGTAATAAAGAAAATATTACAAATGATCTTGTATATGTATATACCTTCATGATGTGACAGGTTAGGAAACATCTGGGAAAAAAGTAAAACAGAATATTAAAAATAGTTACCTCCAGATAAAAGTGTTAGAAGTGCTTTTCATTTTCATGTCTCTGTTAACTACTAGTGATCATATATCATTTAAAATAAAAGCAATAAATTTATTTCTTTTTTGTAAATATAAAACAAACCAAAATAGAAGGCACACATAAGCCTCATGAAAGGTACATCTGAAGCTGCATTTTCAAGCTGAAGCAGGAAGTCAGTCATCCCTGCTACCAACTCTACATGGAAGGTTTTGTGTCCAGTTTCCCCATATAACTGGGAATGCATACGTTCTCAGTGCTGCCTCCATGTTCTTAATCAAAGGTGGTTTGATTTCAATTTCCTTAGTTCCCATGAAACACCCAAAAGTGAGAAAAAGCCCCTTCCCCAAGAAATTTCCTCTCTTGAATTTGGGTCCAACTACAGCATTCAACGGAAGTAAAAATATCATGATCATACAGTTTATTACCTAACCCTGGATCCTCTGGCATTGAAAGGGAACTGTTGGATTGGGGTTGTGGCTCAGTGGTAGAGCACTTGCCTAGCACATGTGAGGCCTTGGGTTCAATCCTCAGCACCACATAAAAAGATAAATAAAGAAAATAAAGGTATTGTGTCCATCTATAATTTAAAAGAAATATATATATATATATGTATACACACATTATATATATGTATAGATATAGATAGATAGATAGATAGACAGATATTTTTAAGGGAACTGTTAGCAGTTATGCCCAGATGATGGAAGCAAATAGGAATGCCTCAGACAAAAGCAGATGTAGACAGTCACCTTACGCAGGTTGAGTGTAGGAGAACACAGTCAGTTAGGGGAACCCACAGGGAAAAGTCTTCTGCAGTTTGCAATTATTCTGTTTCTTCTGATCCTTCCAGCAACCCTGGAAGAGTTTTCTACTCTATCCCAGTGTTTCTGAGGACACAGAGTAGAGGGGACCTACCCAGAGCACACTTGGAGAGCTGTAGCAGCACCTGGACTTCCAAACACATTGTGAGCCCAACATTCCCATCATGATGTCACACTGCCCCCTAACAGGAGGGTCTTTCTTAGTTTCAGATAATTTTTTAAAATTAGGTGTGCAAAAGGCAGAGATTGGCCAATGAGAATACAAGGAATGGAGAAGCAGGGAAATATAGTGGGGGGTGTGGATGAGGGATGGGGGCGCTGGGGAGGCACCTTGGCCTTGTGGGCAGCTGAGCACCCTGTTTATGCAGGTCTGCCACCTCCACCTCTGCTGCAGTGGGAGTGGGAAGAAGATGCCTTTCTAAAGTTCCCTACAACCTGTGAAGGAAGAAGGTTTGTGTCATTGGGGAAGGAAAGCCTGCTTCTGTATTTGCGCTCTCTGTGAACACACGCCTAACAACAGACATCTGTGAAAGGCTCCTGTGCCTGGAAAACAGAGGGTGGATTTAATTAGCACCACTTCCTCTCCCTCAGGCTGTCTTCTCTGGAAACACTCCGGGAAGCTCAGCACTCTGAGACCAAGCTGTTTGAGATCCAGGAAAGAAGGAAACACTTAGCTCCATTTACATTCTTACAGCCATAAATAGTGGGAAAGTTAAGCACAGCCACCCAGAAGGATTCCAGCTCTGCAACAATCATGGGGATGTCTCGGATGGACAATGAATAAAATTCTTCAACAACTTTCTTAATGCAACAGCGCGGCTGAGCCTCTAAGCCTCCCTCTTGGTTCCTTAGCCCTCTCCCCAGACAATTTGTTTATTCCCAGTTCAATAAGCTGTCCTCTATCCCTGGACAAATATACTATATGAACCAAAATACTAAAAGCATATTGATGCCAATAACAAATCCAGCTCAAATCAAATATTCCTCTGCTTTTGCAACAAACCCATGGAGAGCCACTTCAAACTGAAAAAGACATTGTTTCATGAGATTCCCTATAAATTTATCTTAGCATTCAGTGCCCAAGAGCAAAAACAGCACAACCTCATGGAAAATTAAAGTGTCATGGTTTAGAAAACACAAATGAGGTTAATACTTTTTCACTGAACCTTTTTATTCGTGGAAATTCATGTAGTGAAAAGTATCCTAAAGAAAGAAAAGACTACAATATTGATTGCTCATTCTGGATGGTAATAAAAAAATTGGAAATCGACTAAATACCTAATGATCAGGGATGGCTTAGTATATACAATTGATATTGTGTATACATTAAAAGAATAACAGGCATCAAATCTGTGCCAGCATGAGAATAAAGATCATATCTTCTTGAGTTAAAAAAAGCAAAAACCAAAAAAAATGTTATCTGGTAATGACCATTTGAATAAAGTCTAGAAGAGAAATATTTATATTTATTGAGGTTATGGAATTGTGAGTGAATTTTTCCTTTTTTAAAAAAAGAAAAAAAGAAACTAAATCACAATAGTGCTGCTTTCATAATAATTTTTAAAAAAAGGGTATAAATAAAGGCCAAATAAATTCTGAAAGAAATGCTGCCTTCATTTCGATCAGACAAAAAGAATTTTTCTGTTGCCAGAAAATTCAGAGCTAAGTTTAATGTCTTATTTCAGTAAATAACTTATTTCTAGGTTCTGGTCTAAGTATAACCATTGTCTTTTATATATGACTTCATTTATCTCACTGCGACTTTTTCTAATAGCATTTCAGGAGCATATAGGGCATAAATTATAGATAAAGGATTCTTGTCTAATACAACTCCTTCATTTCTCACATATTAGAAAAGACTCATTGAGACAAAGGACTTACCCAACGTCACACAGCACCTTAGAATCAAACCGTGAAAGCAGAGAGCGAGTTTTCAGGGCTCTAGTTCACTGTACTTTCTTATTTTTCAAGTTGCATCTTTTAGAAGAACAGTAGAGGTGTGAGCATCAAATGCAGATCTTGGCCAACCAGAGGCACTTTGGCATGTCTGAGGGCAGTCAGGGAGCAGGGCCCCTTTGCAGCTTCTTCTGCATCACCAGCCCCCCAAACCATGCAGCAAGATGAAGCCTTTGTCCTTCCCCAGAACCAAGCTGACACATCTGTTAGGCACAGGAAGCACAGTGCCTGGGGTTCACAAAGGTTCGGGGAGCCCACCAAATATTTGACCTTATTTTAAAATCAGAAGGAAAAAAAAAACAACTCTTAGGGTCAAAAAATATTGTAATCTTTTTTTCTCATATTAGGAAAAAAAGAAAGTAAAATTTGTAAGGCACTCCAAACCTAATACCTTTTGACTAAGAGAGAACAAATACAAAATATTAGACTAAAGCCATAAAAATATTGATATTATTACAAGGAAGAAGCTCAAAAAGGCAAAAGGCCCATGGAGACGATAATGAGGCCCTGACTCAAATCCACACCACTCCTCAGATTTCCCATTTAATTTTCCATTCTGGTTCTCCATCTCAGACCTTCAGAAGGAGAACCCTCCCCACCCCATTCATCCAGGGCTTTCCAATCTCTCCCCGCCAAAGCTGCTGCTCCACTACATATTGAAAGGTTTCTGTCCTATAGACAAGCTACACCATCATCAGATGATTCTTTTTTCTCTTTTAAAATCAAAGACAGATCCAGCATACTTGGCCCCCAGTATATACTTGCTTCCCAATGAAGTAGGTGAATAAAAAGTTCTGAGAACAACTAATTAGTTTGAAAGGAAGTAGCCAGCCACACTCACTGGCCAGGACTTGAGTCAGAGGCAAAGTAAAGGAGGTTTGGGATTTTTTCCCCCTCTCCCTGGAATTCCATAAAGAATGGTTTGGTTATAACAAAAAGTATCATAGTTCAGATTAAGAAGACAAGATTGACATTAAACAGAGATGCTGGTAAAACTCAGGGCTGTTTCTCAGTGAACTACTCAATGGCTATGCCATTTGCCAGTCTCCATTTCCTTAGCACTACCTGACATTTTTTTCTTATCTAGTTTTCAGGAATCCTTCTTGGATTCTTGCCAACTTGGCCTTCCTAGTGTTTCTCATGGAAAGGAAAAAGAGCCTATCTACTTCCCTCCAGCCCTTTTAGAAGACAACATCACCACCCATGAAGGCAGAGACAGGGCTCAAATCTCTTCCAAAGGCCTTACTCCCTAACACTGTTGCTTGGGGGATCGAGTTTCAACATTAATATTGGATGTACACAGACATTCAAACCATCGCATCCATC
Organism: Tamias sibiricus; assembly: GCA_025594165.1. Classification (NCBI taxonomy): domain Eukaryota; kingdom Metazoa; phylum Chordata; class Mammalia; order Rodentia; family Sciuridae; genus Tamias; species Tamias sibiricus. The sequence continues at coordinate 80,312,054 of CM046668.1, forward strand.
CTTTACAAATAAGGAAACTGAGGCCCCAAAGGGGTATGTCTTTCTCCTGAACTCCCCAAAAATAAGTTAAAAAAAAAAAAAAGACTAAAAAGAATGAAATTACAGGCATCATTGGGCTAAAGACCTTGTGCCCACAGATATATTTGTGGGAAGACCAGAAACTTAGAAAATTCTATGGCTTATTAATGAGAATTATTCCCTGTATGCAGGTGGAGTGTGTGGCGGGGGGATGGAAGTTCATTCTTGTGACCTGGGTTGCATTCCAAAGGTATCAACTGTGCTTTTGAATGATGACATCTCTATGGACATGAAGGGGTTAACGTTCTCAAGGCACATCCCCAGAATAAGAATCTACTTTTAATTTTGACATTTTATAAAGGTAAAATATGTGAATTTATGTGTGCAGCCTTTCCTGAGTCTCTATGAGAACAGCCAAGGGATGTGTGGTGGATAAACAATACTCTAACACCTTGTAACTCTCCAGCAAGCCCGCTTCTGTGCCAGCCGAGATAAGGAAACTGGCAAACAAGTCTTCCCAATTACACATTTTGTGTATTAGTGATGATATGCCAGCAGGGATGCTCTGTGTCCTGAGGGGAAGCTAAGTCAAGGGAGTCTCTTCCCTTCCAGCTTCTCCTGGGTCAGGCAGGGCCCTCTGCTCTGCCACTAGGGCTCTCATTCAGCAGCTGAGGTGGAGAGGAGAACACACAGGGCCAAGTCGAGAACCATGGGTCCCCACTCCCTCACTCACTTAGGGTGACCCTGGACACGTTGCTTCCTTGATTCTCCTCTCTGTACTGCAGGCTTGTAGGGCCAGACTTGATGGTTTTACAAATTGTGCTTCAGAAAACTGCTCCTGAGGATACCTGAGGAGTGAGTAGGTGGGGCTTTCAGTCACCAAACCCATTTCCATCAAAGCAGATCTATTTTTATCTGTTCCATAATTTCTGATGCATTCATATGGGGTTGGGCAGGGGCAGTCAAGTTTGAAAGCTATTGAACTAAATTATCCCTACATTTTCTTTTGGCTCAATGAATGATTCCACAAGATTTACTCCAAATATTACAAGCCCGCAAGGATTGCTCAAATTTAGTCTTCCCGTCTTATCTTCATGATGTGACTCTAACAGAGCAATTTTTTGACATTCAAATATTGTGGGGTCAGAGGAAGGGGATTGTTATGATCATGAATTTGGGTCCCCATTGTAGAGATTGTGTGGTGTTGTCCTCTGAATATCCTCTAACTCAGTTGGAAATCCACATCACCAGAGCTGCTACAGACACTGTGAGTGCAATAGTTTTTGTAACCAGCCATGGCCAGAGACAAGCTAGAGCCTAGATAACGATCCTTGCTTTGGGGAAGAAAAGAATTTAGAAGTCTGCAGAGATCCCCACACTAGGTTAATTTTTAGAATGGTTTCCCCAAAAAAAAAAAAAAAAGTGAGAGAAAAAGAATTGATAAAGATGACATTGATGATATTGATCCCTGAGATGAATGGTTACACACTTCCATGAACACTTCCACCTTCCACCCTTTCTGGATTTTGATAACATCTGAGCTCCGGGCTCCTGGGGCATTGGTCACATTGCTTGTTTTCACCATTTCCTCCCCTGTCTTCACTCCTGCTCCGTGAGCAACTGCAGAAACTATGCCACACCATTTTCATAGCCCGGCATTTAGTGTGGGCAACATTCAGAGTGAGCACCAAGTACAAGCTTCTCAAATGGATGTCCTGCCTGTTTCTCTGCTGTGTCTGAAATCTGAAGGGCACGGTGGTGCTATAAATGTCTATGGGCTGGGTAACAAAGTCCTGTGTGAAAGCACCCAGAAGCATCTTCTACATATATTTACTCTCATGCAGACACACAAAGAAACTCAAGCCACAGTCTCTAATATGTAGACGCCCATAGTCTAGTGGGGGTGAGAGCACATAAGCACCTAATCGCAGCCTTTCCTGATACAACTGTGATAGGAGGATGAGCACATGGTAGAAACAGAAGATGGGAATAACAGTGGTAGGCAGAGAGAGGGGATTGAGAGGTGTGATAAAGGCACCTCAGAACTAACAACACCTTAGAGGATGGGTGGAGGACATTCCAGGCAAAGGTGTGAGAAGGAGTGGAAGGTGTGTTCCAGGAGGGCAGATAACATGGTTTGTGTAACCAGTATATCAGCTTCCCACATCCAATCCCTACTCCCCAAACAGCTGGTTACACTTGGTGAAAAATACCACACTCTAGTAGGACATGAATCTGAAGTCCTCCTAATACCTCCTCCATATTCCCTTTTCTCTGCTGTCACTCCTCTCCGCCTGCTGGGATAGTTCCCCCACAATAAATCCAAAGGCAGGATCTGGCTCAGTGTGGTAAGAATATACTCACAGGTAGGGGTCATAGATAGCTCAGTGGTAGGCCCTGAGTTTGATACCAGCAGCCACACACACACACACACACACACACACACACACACACACAGAATACACTTGCCTTCAGAATTTCCTGGGCTTAAGCACTTCATTGCATATTTGGAGAGATCATGGAGAGGTGAGTCACATTTGTGTATACTCCAACATTACATCATCTATTTTTCACTTCTCTCTCTCTCCAGGGTAACACATTTTTCCTGATTTGTGTGTTTGTTATTTAAAATATCCATTTCACTCTTATAACCCAATTCTTTCAGATTCTCCCTTTCATACCTCCACAAAGATAAATTCTGGAGGTAGCCATTAACATAAAACTGCACAAGGATGGTTGAGTTAGAGGTGGTTCAGCAGAAGATGTGTCTGATAAAGTAGAAAAACACCATCCTATAAACCAACACAGGGTGGAGTGACTTATCTCAGGCAACAGAAGTTTCCCACTTTGCAACTGGTCTGACCATTTGCAGAGCAGTAGCCTTACTGGGAGGAGAAAATGACTAAATCACAAGATTCCATCCCCCATACACACACAAAAGAGATACAAAGAATAAAATATAAAAGCAATATGCAAGGACCTAACCAGGATAAAATACTGGTCCTGTTGATGTACTTCAGAGTGCCTGTGAAGTCTCAAATTTTCTCCATATACAAGTGCAAAAAGGAGCCCAGAAAAAAAATAATGAAGGCCAACCAAGGCCAACCTTGGCCAAACCTGCCAAGGCCAACCATGAGAACTGTAGCAGCTCTTTTCTTCTCTTTCCAAAGTCAGTAAGATCCCTGATTTTGAATCTACTGATGACCATGCTTAGAAATTAGAACAAGCCTCTTTCCCTGTAATTGGGAAATCTCAGAGAGTGTGTGGATTGTTGCCTAACAAGGATTACTATCTTTAGCATTAATTCTGGGTCATATAGGAGCAGGAAAAACATTCCCCAACAGGTTGCGACTGGCTGGGAGCTTTAAGGAATTTGCTCCAGAACCTGGGTTTCCTGTTAAGCCAATTGTGACTTCTCACATTTAATGAAATTCAAGGAAAAACATTAATCCAAATGCTGACAATATAGCATTTTTCCCAACATAAAACCAAAGTCTTTATTATTTTAATAATAAAATATTATTTTATTAATAAACACTTTAGTAAAGTATGACATGACTCAAATAATGATAAATGAGCAGATTAATGAATCCTCATGACATACGCATGCAACCACCACACAGGTCAAGGAATACCACACTCATTGTACATTGACAGGATTGTTCTTTTGTTAAAAAATATATTTTTAGTTATTGATATTTATTTATTTATATGTGGTATCGAGAACCAAACCCATGCCTCACACATGCTAGGCAAGTGCTCCACCACTGAGCTACAACTCCAGCCCAGGATTGTTTTTTTGCAAAGTGAATACTTTCATAGTTTTACATGGTAGAACCCAAGAGTGCTGCTAGGCATTTTAGATGTCACCTTAATCAACACCATCCCTTTACAAATAAGAAACCAGTTCCTAAGAAGAGAGCAGAGAAGTGACTGACCTTAGGTCACAAAGCAAATTAGAGGAAGCACCAAGCCCTTAGGCTTCTCTCTCCTGTTCTGACTGCCACAAATTCCTAGGAAGGTTTAGCTGGCCTCCAGAGTGAGAGAAACCTGTTTGTTCTCCATGAAGGCTCCTTTTTTCCATTAGTCTGAGGTTAGCTCTCTCCTGTGGCCATAAAGTCAGGCTCTGAGCAGTTGTCTTGAAGGCACCAGTCAAAATTGAGTCAAACCATCACTTACTCTATTAGGGTGCCCAGCATATATCAGAAATATGGATGGATGAATGCTTAAGTGAATTAATGAAAACATGCTTCATTAACTTCAGCAGAAACTTTTCTAATTCTCCCCCTTGCATTTCCATCATCAGATTTTGACCAATAGCCTGTAAGACAATCTTTCTTTTTTCTAAGGAAGTGACCACATAGATTTGAAGAACCACTAACATTGTCACATGAGGAATAATAGAGGTACAGAAATTCAGTTGAGGAAATAAGAAAATGTGCAGGACACTGAAGACTCTCTTCCAAGTGTCAAAAGACTTGCCATAAGGAAAGAGCATGTTTGTTCCATTTGACCTTTGAAAGCACAAGAAGGATGAGTGGACCTCTAGCATCTCATGACCAGGTTTCTCAAAAAAAAAAAAAAAAAAATCATTCACTCTTGCTGTGTCTGCATCCATGTTTTATATTCACACTGTAATCAACAGCAATCTGCGTCTCAGCCTCAAGAGACCTTTCTCAACAAAGTTCTTGTGACTGAAACTAGTGGCTATCCTCCATGCTGTATCTTCTTTCTTTGTCCCCCTCAACACTGCTGATGGTTGTATCAACCCTGAAATTCTTATTTCCTTCTGTTCCTTAGGACTACCAGTTCTTCATACATGCTAGGCAAGTGCTCCACCACTGAGTTGTTTTCTTTCTACTTCTGTGTTCATGGCTTATAGCTTCCATCATGGCAATCATATGCCGATGTTTTTCAGCTACAGATGCTCTAATCTCCTTCATTTTTGTTGTTTAACTACAATCTCTAAATCTCTGACTCCCACACCTGTGTCTCCAGTCAGATCTCTCTTCAAACTACAAATCACTTCTACAAAAGTCAGTTTAGTCATATCACTTTGGTTGACCAACAGGAACTTCCAACTAATCATATTCAAAAATGAATTTATTTTTTTCTTAACAGTCTCCATAAACTTTTTCATCTTTAGTCCAATCTCAGCGAGTAAGACCACAGCTGTAAAATTTCAAAGACCAGAAAATTTTCCGATACTCTCTTCTTTCCCAATCCTAACCAACCAGTAAGTTCATTGCCTTTGAATTCCTCAGTAACTACTAAACTCTCAACTTTGCTCCATTTCTATTGCCCATAGCCTCTAGTTCATCTCTTGAGGATCATTATAAAGGCATTCTAACTGGTACCCCAACAATTTTACTCACTCTGATTTATGTAGCACACAACAGAAAGATAAGCCTTCCAAAGATACAAATCGATTGTCCTCACTATACATACCATTGGTTCTCACTATATTCTGAATAAAACCTGAGCTCCTAGGCATGGTCACTTCATGATCTGAACCTCTACCTACCAGCACAGGCTCATGTTTCACCAAGTGTCTCCCCTCCCTTTCTTTCTCCCATCTCCCCTGGCCTGGCTCAGCACTCATATTCTATGTTCCACACATACTGCTCTGTCAGTAGGTCCACAAATTTACCAAGCTCCTTCTGATTTCCTTTTCTCCATAGCTCCCTCTGCCCTTCTCATCTCAGCTTAGACAGCAGCTAGAGTCTTCCTCCATCAATCTCATCTCATCAGTCAGGTACCCTCCACCATGTATCCCTATAGATTATGCCTACCCTGCAGAGTTCTTACACTGCATTACACATGATGTTAGCTTGCCTGAACTTTCTCACTCTCTCCACTAGTACAGGAGGTCTTTGATGATAGCCATGGGATTCCATTTACTGTGGTATCCTTAGCACCAGCTAGAGCACAGAGAATGCATTCATTATGTATTAGCTGATTAAACAAGTCTGTAATAAATATCTTCACTCTGTGGAGCATCCATGATAGAATATGCAAAGGGACATCCAGGTGAAGTGGTAAGTACCTGTAATCCTAGAAGCTTATGTGGAAGGGTCACCCTGAGTTTGGGGCTAATCTGGGCAATTTAGTGAGACCCTATCTCAGAGAAAGAGAGAGAGAAGAGAGAGAGAGAGAGAGAGAGAAAGTTTGAGGTTCTTTCATCTGGACCCAGCTCAGGATATACCAGTTCCCAGAAGCTTAGCATGATGGAAGTTTAGAAATATAATTGTCCTATGCTCTCTGGCACAATGATCTTCTATCAGTCAGTTCTCCATTTACTGCCTGAGATTGGGCTCCAAGAGCAGAGAAAAACCAAGCATGGAAAGAAACCATACCCTCATTTGTGGATGCATAACACTTTGTGCAGCTCAGCACAGCGTACCTGTCCTCAGAGTATGTCACAGAAGGTGTAGACAGAAGCACCAAGCAAAACACTCACATCACCTAAGGAGTAAATGTGAATCTCAGAGCCCTTCCTCAGAGCAGGTCTAGGAATGGAGGGAACAGAGGGGAGGCTTACCTTGGAATCAATGGGCAAAGTTCAGAAGAAGGCATTAAAAAGAGTAGAAAGAGACCAGAAAGGGGAGCCTAGGGTCTTAAAAATAGATACTGCTAACTTCTCATTTTGTTTGGTACTATAACTGAGGGATAATTTGGGTTGTAATAGTGAACCATACATTAAACTCCTAAAACACTGAATGTTCAACAAGACAGCAAATCAGACAAAATAATTAGTATTAAGAAGGTGATAGAATAATACCATTCTGAAGCTACTTCGACCTATTTCCGCAGCCTTGGGAGGTTAACACTTGAAAGCCAGCCTGTTCTACAAGATGCCAGAAAGATTTAAATGGATCCAAAGAGCTCCACCCAGAGAGAGAAAAGGCAGGAGAGCCAGAACAATAGAGACAGATCTTGGTAAAATAATGATGTACATGTGGTATATACGCACAATGGAATTTTACTCAGCAATAAAAGAAAATAAATTAATGGCATTTGCAGGTAAATGGATGAAGTTGGAAGACATAATGCTAAGTGAAGTTAGTCAGTCTCAAAAATCCAAGTACCAAATGTTCTCTCTTATATAAGGAGGCTAGTTCATAGTATTGTTGGATGGGGGGGGGGGTACATAGGAGGACTAGAGGAACACTAGAATGGTCAAAGAGAAGGGAGGGTATGGGGGGGGAGCAAGGGGGGAGGGAGGGGGAGAAAAGGAAAAAAAAAAAAGAAAACGTGGTTGAATGAGACGGATATCGTTTTCCTAAATGCATGATTGAAGACCTGAATTGTACGAATATATTTTGTATACAAAAAAATAATAATAATGATGATGTACAGAACACAAGTGCAGAGGAGGATGGTAGTTCTGCTTTAAGAGTGGCATTTATCCTAAATGCATGATTGAAGACCTGAATGGTATGAATATACTTTGTATACAAACAGTTGTATGTAAAGAGATGCTACATATGTGCACTATGAATTGTAATACATACTACTATTATAAAAAAAAGAGCGGCATTTAGATTCATGCTGAGTTTTAAAAAGTGGACAGTTCAGAATGCTAAAAAGTAAAAGCTAAAAAATAGCTTTATATTTGTTTGCTGAAGACAGTTATGTAAGAAACACAGATACACAACAATGACTGTCAAAAATGGCCTTTTCCATTTCATTGTTTCACTAAAAAGTGAAAACAACAAAAATGCAATGCATATAGGATAATTATATATGCACACATATGCATAAATATGGCCAGAATATTAGGAAGTAAGGAAAGATATATATTTCTGTGTGTCCTGTCACAACTACTGTTAAAGCAATAAGCCACAATAGCCAGGGTACACACAGAGTGAGTGTCCTGATAAAATTACAACCCTTGCCTGAGGAAGGAACACAATCAAACACAATATACACATGGATGGAAGTGTCACAGTGAAACTCACCAGTTTGTACAACAAATATGTGATATGAAAAAAAAATGTCTGCCCAAGAAATTCTCATGTCCTTACTTCTGTGAGTGTCTGTCTATCTTTGGGTCACTTACTGGGGAGAGAAGACACTTGGATTTGATCAGTTTTTCTGTAAATATATGACTTTGGTCACAAAGTGACCAAGAGGGAAGTAGAAGTAGGAACCATGGAAAGATGAATGGAAGTACTCCTTATGCAGAATGGTCAATACTGCCATCTTTATGTGTCACATGTACATGCCTGTAATAACCTCTCCTTTATCCATGAAAATGTACACACTGGTGCTGGCCCTCCTTACATGATTTTTGTGAAGGTCAAATGAAAAATGTGAAAGTACTTTGTAAAGACTAACATGTCTTGATCTTGCATGTTTTGAAGAGCCCTTTGCACTACTGTAGAAGTAGGAGGCAACAAAATAACCTCTGAGCAGAGGCTACTGGCAGTCCCTGAAAAATGCCAAAGGTAAAGTGAGGCTTCCTCTGGTTTGATGGAAGGCTAATGCATATCCTGATGAGGTCAAAACTATTGGCAAGCTGGTGAGGTGGTGGTAGGAAGGAGAGGCAGTATGTTTATAGCAGGATTGGCCCAAGTCTTTCCAAAAGGCAATGTTCCTCTTGCGCCAGGGCACTAGAGAGAAGTTGATACCCAGACTCAAGCACACTCTGTTGATTGCTGCCTCTAGAACACAAAAGAGCAGCAAGAAAATGTCTGTGCTTACATAGCATTTCCTGTTTGTGAATAGAGACATTACGTGACTAAATAAGGTTGACCACTCCCTAGGCCTTCTCTTTTGACATAGGTATGACCCAAAATGGGCTGGTCCACAGTATTACGGTTTGTAAAAAATAGCAATGATGTCTTATTTACAATTAATTAATAATACCAGAAAATTAAAAACTAGCTGTAGTTTAGGTCGAATATTATATAGTTATAGTAACTAACATGATACAAATGCAGTAGAACTATATCTGTGGTAAATTGTCTTTTTAACTCAAGAAATAAAACAGGACATAGCACATAGTATGGCTCTAAATTTTATAAAATAAAATATAGATGTATATAAAACAAAGTTTAGGAGGACACACATCAAAAGTTAATATTGATTTTCTCTGAGTAGTAAGATAAGAAATTATTTGTCTCTTAATTTTTTTTAATATTCTATAAAGAAAAAGTTCTACAGAATATTAAAAGAGCAAAAAGATTTTTCTAGTTAAAGTGTTTGAAAAATTGAAAGGTTATTTTTTAAGTACCCACATTTTTATTGTAGACATCCTTTCTCCAGCCCCTGCCATTAAGGGAAAAGAATTCTGTTTCAGACAGAAAATACATCAAAATTTAGCTATCAGAAAATCTCCAAAACTCCAAATCAGAAGAAGACTAAAATTAATACCCACAGACAGACAATTTCTTATGCATGGATGTCTTAAGTAAGGATTATCAGGCAGTAGATTTAATCTGCCCACTGATATGTAAAAGCTACATTCAGGAAATAAAATCAAAGAAGTTTGGAGAGATGGAAAAATATGGTGTCTCTTGGGCAAGGCTTTTCTCACAACAAGTTATGAAACAGCAATGGAGGCCAAGAAGTTACAAACCTGTTATGTAAATGCACGAGGGAAAAGGGAGGGGAAATGTTTGTTTGTCTTAGGTAAGTCCAGTGAACTTCCAATGAATACATCCTCTGAGAACTAAGTCTTTTAGTCACAGAAGGACTGGACATCATGATTTGGCAGAAGTTTTTGTCTTCACAGAAAAAGTCATATCCAACAAGTGATGTGAAAGAGAAGGAAGAGATAGGGGTGATTTTATTTTAAGCAGAGATCTGGGAGAAAGGGTCATAAAGGAGGATTATTCAAGGGTGAAATTTCACAGAGACCTTACTTCAACCTTAAGCCTCAACAGAAGCCAGGCTCAAAAAACACTGGGATAAAACAGATTAGCATGCAATACCCACTTCTTTCCTCCTTCACTGTGCTAAAGAGTTAGAAGTCATATAATAGCCCACCTTCCTCTAGGAAGCCAGAATAAGATTTCTGGCCAATGTCCTAATACATATCACTAAATGTCCTTCATGCCTTCTAACTGACTTCAGGGTTTCTCTCTGAAATGCATCTTCACTATAGTAGAGATGACATTATTTATATTGTTTTAAACATAGTTCATTCTTTCATTGTTTGTTTTTATTTCTTTGCCTTTTGCAAAACTTCAGTTTTTCTCTGTTTCCTACTGTGGTCCCTCCATGAGCTGCTTAGTAGAAGCGGCTGAACTAGATGATTCAGTTTCCTCCACGGGAGCTTGAAATGCCTTTACTTCTGATTTAAACACACTGTGTTGGTGATGTATTAAGTTCACTCACCTACAACTCAAAGACACAACTGTTAGGAAAATTAATTAAGCCAACCCTTTCACAAGATAATGGACAAAAAGCAGTAAGACATAAATTGATTCATTTCATGCAATCAATACCTTTATCTGGAAATAGACTGGCACAGTGGAGAAAGCTTTGGGATCAGACCTGGGCATGAATCCAGGTTCCACAACTTACCAGCTTCCTAGGGTTAGACAGCAATTAAAACCCCTTAGATTCAGTTTTCTCAAATTTGAAATAGATCCAATACACACCTTACAGAATACAGTAAGAATCAGATGAGCTAATGGATCTAAAGACCTAGCAATGTTCCTAAAATACAGCAGTGATTCAAAGCATAGTTTTAAAGGTTATCAGGGAAAGGAAGGCTAGAAGGAGTGTAATAATTAACTGAGTTTATGTGAGAAGAATCTGTAAACAATTGGGAGCAGAGTACAAGAAACTTAATAAAGGTGGGAAAAGCCCTGAAGTAGTAGGAGTCAGGAATTCTGGGTTCAGAATTAAGCTGTGTCTCTTCTCTGAGCATCATTTTTCCTGTTTTTGTTGTTATTGTTGTTATTTCCCTGTGTACTGGGAGGATATTGAACTACTTGGACCTCAGTTTCCCTCCAACTATGTTAGCCTAGGACTTTACATGGATCTGGATAGAGCTTCCATTTCAAACCAAGGTAAAAGGTCATTTACAAATGAAAATAACAAGCCTAAAAGAGCTGAAATATCTCTGCATTACCTTTATCTCATGAAAAGTCACATTTTCTAGTCCTTGGTTATATGTTTGTAGAATTCTACATCTTTAAGTAAACAGGGAGAGGAAATCAACCAAGTTACTAGTTTTTGTTGTTGTTGTTGTTGTTGTTGTTGTTGTTGTTTTGTTTTGGTTTTGTTTTTTAATTCAACAAGCAAGAAACACTGCATGGTAAGAACTTCCTGTCTGGTTTCATTGGCTGTTCCAGCCAACCAATGGGGATCCTCCGAAGACCAAGATTTCTAGCCTGGGTTTTTGTTCAGATAGTCCTAGTCAACTGAAGTGGAATTTCCTTCCCAGCCCAACCAAACACAACACTGTAGGCCATTTCCTTTTCTCCACTCTCTGAAGAAAAAAAAAAAAAAAAAAAACAGCCATAACCTCCCGAATCCCTTTACATAGTAAAAGCTGTCATAGTGAAATCATGTCATCCAGCACAAGGATTTTTATCTTTGCCCATTGATTATGCTACTGTATTTCAATGATAAATAAAAAATAGATCTTCTTGCATGGAGTATAGAACCCAGTAGAGGGATGAATGAATTAAGCATCTCTAACTCTAAATCAGAGAAACTTAAAATTAAAGGTACTTATACCATAGTGGAATATAATGCAACACTTAGAAATCACACTTTCAAACAATTAAATGTTGACAAAGGTTCACAGAATAATGCTAAATGAAAAAAATAGACTCTTAAACTACACATACCCCATGGTTTTATTTTGAGAACCTGAAGTATAAACAAATGAGCAAAGAAAAATATTAGAATCAACACACTGAAGTGTCCAAGGGGGCTTATCCTAAGTGAGGGAGGTAATAAAAGATGTAGAATAATCTTGTAAATATGTATTGACACTAAAATATATATTATTATGAAACAAAATGCATACTATAAAATATTGTATTAAAAATTACCCATACGACTGCAAAATGGTGCAGCCAATGTGGAAAGTAGTATAGAAATTCCTTGGAAAACTAGGAATGGAACCACCATTTGACCCAGCTGTCCCACTCCTAGGTCTATACCCAAAGGACTTAAAAACAGCATACTACAGGGACACAGCCACATCAATGTTTATAGGAGCACATTTCACAATAGCTAAAAAATAAATTTAAAAACTTACCCATGTATGCATCAAAAGTACATACACTAAAATGTTATGAATGATTATTTCTACATGAATGAATAAAGGATGATTTTTATTTTCTTTTTTTTTAAATACTTTTCTAAATCTTCTAGTGTTCTTTGCACTGAGCACACATTATTCCTATAACTGAGGGGAGAATTTTTTTAAAATATTGTTTCAAAGAGGTGAGCCAAGAGGTCAGGGTTGTAAGGCTATGGGTACAGAAGGAATTGATGGGAATAAAAGAATAAAAGTCTGGTTCCTGAAGGTGATAAGTAAACAAACAATCATGGAAGTCTCATTTAAGTAATAGTGATACAAGGAGCTTAGAAGGCTACCTCTAGGTCAGAGGTCATATACATGATTTGACCATGAGGAGGATAACCATGGTAACAGGCAAAAAGCTACTGCATTGATATATATTTACTCATAGGGATTAATGATAACAATGATTTGGACCCATTCAATTTTTCTTACAATGTTTTCGACTACATATAAAAGCAAAGAAGGAAATAAAAATCTTCCCTTAAACTTAATATAAAAGAAAATGAAAATAAATAATTCCAATGTATAGTCTATGACTTTCCTACACTTATCTATTCACAACATCAACATTTTCTACTTCAAAAATGGAGTTATGCTACAAATAATTGTTTCATAAACTGTCTTTTACACTCAATATGTAAAAGGATATCAATATTGACAAAGGTGGCAACACTTATTAAGCAGGTACCATGCACTAAGCTCTTGACTTTACCTAATTTCTAAGTCATTCTATCCCTGTGCCTTAGGTACTACAAGTATCCTTATTTCTAGATTAGGAGATTGAATCTTAGAAGGCTGATGAACTTCTCAATCACACAGGTACTAAGTGGTAATGCCCTTAGTTGATCAAAGGCTATTCTGACCCAAACCTGTTTTCCCCTAGTCTTAGTACAGCTACATTAATTGATTCATTAATAATGTCTTTATACTTGAAAATTACTAAGGGATCAGATCTTACATGCATTAAGGCCTATTTTTCTGAAGGTTAGCATAAAATTTCATAATTTTTAATTTTTTAAAAGTAATGGCTTAAAAAAGTAACCCTAATATTTGTTTTACTTTGCTCTATTTTTTTAAGGTATGAGATTTAAAGGTGGAATGTATAGGTATGTTTGAACATTTTTATTAGTTTCATCTTCTTTGACTTACTGATCAGCAAGAGTTCTTCATCTATTAAATGTATTATTAATTAAATGCTTATGATATCAGCAGATGTTAATGATTATACTGATACTGTAAGAGTTATGGGCATGAGTAATGATAATATCAGATTTTCAAAACATACACATTAGTTATACAAGTTTATGTATCTCCAATTCAAGAGAAAAATGAAACACAGTAGCTGATTTCTGAAATTTTAGTTCTGATTTGCTTAATTAACTCTTCATGTAGGAATGGCTAGAAGTTGGGTTCCCCAATTTTTTCTCTGTGTAATCAAGATCAGCCTCACTAGTGCCATGCCAAATGAGTTAAATGAGTGTCTAACTTAATTCATTAATTAAAATGCATTTTGGGGAAGAGTTCTCTGGGCTAATCTCTGTGCTAGGGAAAGGAGAGAGGTGGAGACTAGGATGAAACATACAAATGCAATGTTTGACCTTGAGAAGCACAAGCTCTGTGAAAGAATCAGATTGGCAAATAGATAATCACAAGATGACTGGATTAAAGGACTAGACAGTCATCTGTAAAAGGTGCAATGGGAGCACTCTAGATGTACCACAGAGTCACACTTTTCACACTTTGTCTGGATACCTATGGATATAGGAGCTTTATCACAAGGCAAGCCACTGGAGAGACACCAAGGACTCAGAACCACCTGCTGCTGGAAGACAAGGGTTATATTTCACTCTGGGAATTTGCTTTTAGAGGCTATCAATGATGGAAAAGGAAAGCCACCATTAAATGAAGTGACAAATGATATGCAAAGTTTTCTATCCTGTACAGGCTGGGTTCTGTCAAAATAGTATGTGTTTCAGTGTATCCCTGCTCATGAAGACTCACAATATCCCAACTGGGAATAAAGTAGGTGAAAGCGCCATGAAAACAGAAAGATCCTTAAGGGAGTATGAGCTTCAAGTAGACAGAAAGAAGACAGCACAACGAGCCACCATGGATATTGGTAGGTAGACACACAAATTCACTCCTAGAGAAAAAAAACTGATGTGAGATCAGCCCCACAGTAAAGGGATGAGTGGCTACATTCGCATTCTCCAGCATGTAGGTGCTTCAACCTCAAGCCTTATGCTTGAAAGAACATTTTCAAATACCTCAAATTTTCATTGATGCAGACACTAAATTATTTTTCCCTCCAAGACTCCAAACATTCTACAGTTGATGTGAAATCTCCTTCAGTTCAAGAGACATTGCTGGGAAGTGTGAATTCCCTGAGACACTTTAAAGGACATTATATGGTACCTAACTGAAGATTTCATAGAGAATTCTAATGTTCTAAGTCATCTCCAATATTAGCTGGGTAGAGACAAGCAGAGAAAAGAACCATGAACTTGACTTTCAGAGCTCAGGTTTGAATCCCATCTACTATTAATTTACTTTGTGATTTGGGGAAGACAATTTTAGTCCCTTAACCTTATCTTTCTTACCTGTTAAAATAGAAGATGATGACCCTTACCAGAACTACTTCAGAGTTGTAGAAAAATTAAATAACATCCTCTATATGCATCAATTAAGTTACAATCTTCATCAAGGTATATTCTAGACTCATTCTCCCACCTTAAAAAAGAAGGCTTCACTTTCTCTTCCAGCTGTTTCCTATTTTCCTCTTACAAATAAGCTCCTTGGAAAAACATCTGTGTGCACCACCTCCAAGACCTCTTCTCCTATTCCCTCTCGAGCCCCCTCAAGCCACAGTGCTACATGTTCTGTTTTCAGACATCATCCAGCTCCACCTCTCAGCAGCATCTGTCCCACCCAGTAATTTTCTCCTCCATGCATGATTTCCTCCATTTGTTCCAGGACACACCATGCTCACCCAGTGTTGGCCACCTCTCAGGCTGTTCCTCCTCCATCTCCTCTCTTGATTTTAGTGAAACCAGAGGGGAGATCAGAGCAAAGGTGTAAGGGTGGTCTGCATCAGAGTGTAGATGAGAATGGGGGACTCATTGTCCTAGACAGTTGTCATTATCACCATGTTCTGGAGGTCCTAAATGAATTCAGTGATAAAGCACCCCACTCTGCTGGTTGGGAACCTTCCCACCAGTCCTTTCCTATTTCTTACAGTGAGTTCTTCTCACTCTTGAACCCCAAACATTGTAGCATCTCAGAAGGATGAATCTCTTTCCTTTTCTCTCTATACCAACTCCTTTGATGGTTGTATTTAACTTCATTGTTGTAAATATCATGAATGTATTAATGACTCCCAATTTTTATCTTTAGCTCAGATATCATAATTGAATTCCAGATTCATATATGAATTCACAACTCAAAATCTCAAAACTTACCTATCCAAAAGTAAGCTCCTGACACTCCTTCAAAAACTTGTTTCTCTTATAGTCTTCACCTCAATAAAGGCTACTTCTTTCTACCATTTGCTCAGGTAAAAATCATGGGTTTGTCCTTGACTTACCCCTATATCATGATTTTCTATTTAGTCAATCAACCACCAGATTCTAAACGTTCTCCTCATTCCCATGACTACATAGTTTGTCCACACTTCCATGTTACTTGTCCAGATTATACCAGTAACTCCCTAAAGAACCTCCCTGCTTCTGTCTACCCTCTCCCCACTCCACCCTGATCTGTCCACAAACCACAGATCCTTTTGAAATGTAAGTCAAGCTATTTGCTCCACTGCCCAAATCTGCAAATGTTTTCAATTTCATTCAGACTGAATGATCTTACTGTGTCTGACAGGTGTGTGCCTTATCACTGCCTCCTACCTCCATGCTAGGATCTTCTTTCCAATATCATATCCATGTTTTATTTTTCAAAGGTGCAAGTGGGCATCCTCCTGCCTCAAAGTCTTTGTACTTGCTGTTTCAGCTTCAGGGAATGCTGGTTCCCCAATGCTGGTATGACTGATTCCCTCATACTCTGAAGGTTATTCAAGTAGAGTCTTGTTCCTTCCCTAAGTACCCTTTCCAAAATTTCAGCTCTCCCCAACTTCCTATTTATAACTTTCTCTCGTCTATATTGTTTTATATTTCATATATATTTTACCAATTGATTTTATTTTCTATCTGTCTCACCAAAATATATTCTCCTTGAAAGCAGGAATTATTCTTTATGTTCACTACTGCTCTTATCAGAACTATTTATGGGGTTGTAAAAAAGATAAAACCTATAACTGATATTCAGCAAATAGTTTTGAATGAATGAAATTTGTACAGATGCCTTAATTAAACAGGTATTCAATAGTTTTAAACGAATGACTTTTTCACATCCCTCACTTTGTTCTGTATCTCATCACCTGTAAATTTCCCTTGAAACACAGACCTTTGAGATACAGGGACAATTCCAAGTCATCCCACAAGACCATGTGCTTGAAAATGAGAAACTTTTGATTATTTACCAAATATCTCGTCACTGGGGTTGTGTGACCAATTGCTGTCATGACCAGTGGGACCCTTTGCAAGATGAGAACCTTCCCTTCAGAAATTCAATCCAGGAATATTGTGAACCATAGTGAAGCACTCACATATTAATTATTTATTATGGAAGAGTACAGGGTCAGGAGATCTAAGAACCTTCTATAATTATTCCACAGGTAGCATCTGCTCTCCAGACTAAAGAATGAAGTTCATCAAGCAAAAATAACTCTCCCCATCACATAAGTTAGAAGAACCTATGCAACTTCACTTTTCTAACTTTCAGATAACCCAGAATAGACATTCTTTGGCAGAAAGGTTGGAGGGAAAGAAGGGTATCTCTATCACTTAAAAAAAATATTTCTCAATGTATTTTAAAATTCTTTCACCAACTTTTCTGATTCCAGTGTAGATTACCACCTTGCCTCCTGCACTTAGCACCTGATACTGTCCACTATATAGCCAGTTCTAAATCCTGCTTTGTTTCCCATTAATTCTCCTGAAAAACTTGAAGAAAAGATAAACTACATGTAAAAGGTGCTCTGTCACTGACAAATCATGGAGCTGGATTGGCATGAGCATAGACCAGTGTTTGGCTAATAGTCACAGTGTTCATAGGATCCACCGTGTTACACCTGACTGAAACCCTTATCCTGCAGCTCAGCACCTACTGTCTGGTGTGGAACCAGATTTCTAGCCTCATTCTACTTCAGTCCACAGGCCCTAGACATAGCCATAGTGAATGCTTTCTATCCCTTAAGTGTATTTCAAGTGGTATGAAATTGAAAGTTTGCTTAAACTCTTATTTTGCTGGAAAGTCTTCTCACCTTTATGTGCAAAATCCAAGTCAAATGCCATTTTCTCCTTACAAACATCTCTGAGGGAAATCTACCACATTGCCATAAATCCCTCATACTTGGCAAAACCACAGCATTTGCTTTCTTCTTGCATCATTTATTTATGTACTTACTTATTTTTCATTCTGTGTTGTGGTCATGTGTATACACGTTTTCATTACTGGATGGAAGGCCCTTTGGGGAAGAGCCACTACACTTTATTCCTCTATCCTTAAACTTAAGGTCATACACCAGGTAGTCAAGGGGTGACTATTTATTAATGGAGATACAATAGAAAAGATATCATTGACTAAGTTTCCAGGATTTCCATCATTTATTTTATATTTTTTGGCTAGAGCACCATGTTGCTATCCATGTGTAGTACATCATAACTTCTTTCCTTATATCTATGCAATTGTTATCTTGATTAAAGGGTCTTACCCAGCAAATTTCAAATTTCCTTCCTACTCTCTAGAGATTATGCTGACACATTGTCAGCCTGCTTAATACTTCAATTTGCAAATAACTGAGTTTTGATATCCATCTCAAGAAAATATCATGGGTAGGTATCGGAACCCAAGGTTTGTTCTGTTGAAGTCATCCTATCTACTCCTACCTCTTACGTAATGAGAGGTTAGGGCCAAGGAATTAATTTCACCTCCTCCCTGGTGACAATGATCTATAAGTTAGCCTATTGATATGAAGAGCTAAATTTCCTTTGAAAGAGAATTGTTTAAGGGAACTCCAACACATAAGAGGTTGGACAAGATCAGTGGGACAAACTCAAACACGTGGTAGCTTAAATTAGGTACCATGAGGGCTGTGAAGGACTGGGGAGCACATATTCCCTCCATAGGAAGCAGATGCTGCCCAGACACAGCTGGTGTTCCTGTTTGATATGCATCCATTATTACCAGACCCCCTGGTCCTCATGAACAATGAAATATTTGGATTTTTATAAGAAATTTCCTGGACATTGAATGTTTGCAACTAGTTTGATTTTATTTAACACTCAAGCACATAAAAACACATTTGCATGCTGGATTCACCTGTAGCTGCTAGACTGCAACTTCTGAATTAAATGAAGCCTTAAACTTGACACTTCCAATAGACTCTATAATGTTGAATAAAAAAATTAACTAGCATGAAAGTTCTGAAACTATTGAACTGAGTGACATCTCTTTAAAAGAATCCTACATGATACCAAACTCCATATTAGCTGAATTAAATGAAGGCACCACCTTTTGCCCACTTCCCATCTTACACCTAATAAGTGGTTCCAAAATTTGGCTGAAACAAATATTCCACAAGAACAAAGTTAAATTCCCCTATTCTACAAGGAATAATGACATTACCACTAGAGATGCTAAGCAAAGTCAAAGGGTCAAAAACTTTGAAGTGAAAGGACACCTGAGTACAATCCCCATAATGTCAGAGCTAATGCTGCTGCTTTGGGATTCTCAGCACCATTCACTAGGTGTCATGGTCAGTGGAAGAATAAAAGATATGCATTTGGCTTGTGATTCCAACGATCACTGGCTGTGTGACATATTGTTCATATCACTTCGTCTTTCTGGAACAGGTTTCTCTATTTTGTATGAGGTCATTGATTGAACAATTTCTTCAGTATGCTTCTAGCTGGGAAGACACTAAGAATATACAGAAGAGTGCCAAAGACTATGTGGCATTGCAACCCAGTGCATTGTGGTGGGTCCACAGGGAAGAATATTATTAGCACTGCTATAATAAACCCAAACTGACAGATAGACTCTCTCTTTCTGTCTCTGTCTCTGTCTCTCTCTCTCTCTCTCTCTCTCTCTCTCTCTCTCTCTCTCTCTCACACACACACACACACACACACACACACACACACACAGGAAACATTTTATTCCACAACTAAAAATTGAGATAACCTTTTGAGCACAAAGAGGAAAATGATAGCTCTAAAATTAGCATCTCAAAAAATAAACTACATAATCACTGAAGGTGAGATTTTCTTAAAACTGTACAACAATGAGATAAGATGATAACTGTCATAAGAGAGGAAATTGCAGGAGTCAGTTTGAAAGGATTTGGGGGTATCCCCCCCACCATTGAGGTTTGATTTTCCACATACCACAGAAAGACTGAAAAGCTCAAATGTTTCCCAAGGGCCTTTGTGATCTGTGCTTTACAATGCTGCTGCTGACATTAGGAGAATGTCATTCAGCCCCAAATTAAAATCTGCTTATACAGAGATTTAAAGCATTTACCAGGCTCCACATAGTCATGTCTCTCCCATTTGCATATCATTTTTCAGTTTACAAGATCCTTTTACATACGTGCTCTCATTTGTTGTTTCTGAAAACAGCCCTGTGTGACGGAGCCTATGTGTTATTATAAAGTCACTGTGGGGTGAATTAAAAACATATCTTTCTCAACCTGTATGCCAATAATTAATCACCTTTTGTTCACCATTTGGACATTCAGGGAGACCTTTCACTTTGGGCTTTTCAGGTTAAGGTGTGACCCTGCTGGGTAGTACAGCAGAGGAAGAGAGAAGGGGGATGCAGATCTCTTCCTGGCCTTAACCTGCTGCTCAGACTTGAACATATCATATCAATGGACTAAGCCTCAGTTCACTGAGTCACTGAATGGAGAAAAGTATATCCATTCCCACCATGCTCGCAAGGCAGGCAAGATCAAACTTGATATATAGATAAGGTTGAAAAACACCAGTCTACAAACCTCATCAACCCTGGCCAGTGAGGAAGAATGAGGGAATTTCACATGGTCATGCAAAACTATGAGCCTAGATCAAATTGTAAGCGCATGGTGGAGGTGGCAAGAAACCCAGCCTAAGCCATTGGAGCTATCAGCTCATAGAGAGACACACTGTCTCTGTAAATCAGCAGCAAGCCACCTAGTCTTACCTGACTAGGCTGTAGCCAGTCCTCAAGGCTCTTCTTTCTTTACCTGGACAAAGGCAGGTAGACCACAAATATAGTGGCCAGTGGAGGTATGGCTGGTTCAGATGAAGCCAAACAGGAGAGTCCCCAGTGCTAACAATCCAACCTGATCGGAAACTCACCTACCAAGTTGGCTGAGAATTAAGTACTCACTCTCAAACAAAGGGTCAAATAAAAGGACAGAAAATGTTTACAGGGTGGAACTCAACCTGTCAGAGGCAAGGAATTGAGTTTGTGGGTGGGAACTTTCTGGTCCTGCAATGACACACCTCTCTCTCTCCTGTCCTCTCCCTCAGGAAGTCCTGGGTTTTCTTGCCAACTTCCTCTTTGATAGAAATCTGACGATGGTGAGCAGGAGCAGTCTTCTGTCCTTTCTTGCATGGTATCTGTGTGTTCCCAAGGACTATAATAGAGCTTAAGTCTCGGGTCTACACTCCTATTTAATAATATTCTTCATGATGATTTGATTTATTGAGTATTGGTGATTTTTAAACATCACCGTCACTTTTATATCATATATGTAGAAGAACAATATGTGAGAACAGAATGCATTCTCCATAATTTCTTGCAGTTGACAAGTAACAAAGAAGAACAAATGCTGTAATAATGTAGATCGGAGCAATTCCAGGGAGGCTTCCCACAAGAGGAGGCAGCAATGGGTCTGAGATCTAAAGAGAGCTAAGATTTCAAAAAGCAGAGAGAGTAGAAGTAGACCTAAATGTCATCCACAGGCTGGGCTGAGCCATATTGCCTGATCTAACTAATTCATGCCCCTCCCTATACAGACCCTGACTAAATTCAGTTTCTCAGAACTGGCATCTAGGTCACACCACTTAGATCCCACAAAACTACAGGGCACTTAAGAGTAATTGCAAGACAAATACTGTCCCCACTCAGCTCTAAGTGCCTTTATGATGGCTTAGGGTGGGGACAAAAAACGATGGGGTTGGGGGGACAAAGAGAGTTGGATTCCATCCTGGTCTTTGAAGAGTAGGACCAAATGATGCACTTCTGTCTCAAGTATGTTATTTTTTATGGGTTCATATTAGTTATACCAAATGGTGGATTACGTGGTGGCACATTTATATATACATAAAAGCATAATGAAGCATGCTATTCTAAGGAGCAAAAGACTCTGAAAGGACCTCACTTGTTCACATGGCAGCTATCTAATAAATGTTCCATCTTCAGTGACCCCTGGATGCTTCCCCAGCTGGTGTTGCTCTGCCATCATACTCCAGTGGTGGTAACTGGGGCAGGAAGCACAGGACATCCAGGAGAGGGAGAACATCACAGGGAAAACCTAGCCTCTGGTCCCAGTTCTGCCACTCACTGGCATCAGGGACAAGTAGTTTAGTTTCCCCAAGACTCAGTTGCTTCTTCTGCACAACGGGAATTAAAATTGTAAATTGCACCCACCACCCAGGACAGTTGAGAGAACAAGTGAGATCCCGGAGGTGATCAGAGCTCCGTATGTTCAAAGCATTGACGTGGATATAAAGCACTATTCCTGTGATCCACATGGGAATTCACCTTCTGCCTACTATTTCCAGCAATGTCCAAGCCTATGCACAGACCTTCTCATGGATGACTTGCTCAACCGCCAAGGAACAGAGGATCACAGAATAAGTTCTCTAGGTAGGCATTTAAAGATCATTTCTCTTGCTGTTTTCTCTCTTTCCTCTCTTCTATGATAGCCTTTATGAAGGAGCCCTAATTAGGAAGGGCTGTTGTAGCTAGCTGGAAGCCATGGGTTCCACCTGATATGTATGTGACGCACCTGTAGGCACCCGCAAACCTGAAGGTATATAACCGGGTGAAAGCGGTCCGAGTTAGGAGAACGGAGAATTCAGTCAGCCGGGCAGTCACTCGGTCGGTCAGAAGAATCAGAGCGGCCAGAACGTAGGCAGAACGGTTACAGAAGAGAAACCAGATAGAAGAAGTAATGACTGGCCAGAGTTAGGCCGAGGCTCCAGAGGACTGGTCAGAGTTAGGCCGAGGCTCCTGAGGAAGACAGAAGACAGAAGAAAAAAGAAGGAAGAAAGAAGAGAGAAGAAAGAAGCTCTAATCTTTCTAAGCTAAGCTCTATATCTTTCTTTCTCTCTAAGATCTTTCTTTACTCTAAGCTAAGAAGACAAGAAGAAAAGCTCGTTCTAATCTTTCTCTCTAAAAATCTTTCTTTCCCTCTCTAAGCTCTAAGAAAGTAGAAGTAAAAGTAGTAAAAGCTTAACTCTGCCCCCGAGAGTTTTTATCCCGGTTTACGGTACCAGGCAGCTTACACCTTTACACGTTTTTCTCCTTGCTCCTCTCCTTCAATCCTAGTGTCAGTGAGAAAGAATGCAGGAAGTCCTGGTTGATTAGACATCCACCACTCCTACCATGTTCTAGATGGGGTCAGAGTGAGATGTGGGTGGTCACACAGCTAGTGCTCTCTCTGGCCTCAGCAGGGCTCTTCTCTTACTTACTGCTGGGGTTGGCAGACAGGGAGGGAGGAGAACAAGTACATGGATGCTGATCAGGTATGAACCAGACCAACCTCATCCCAGGTCCTCCCCCTGGTCGACCTTGCAGAGAAGGATTGGTATGTATCAGCAAGGGTATCTAGGTACTTTCTACAAGAATGTCATCTCCCACTCCCAAGCTACACCTTCTTCTTCCTAGGAGCCTTTGGGAAAGAAGAGCTCAGTGACAATGCATAGATACTAGTGACTTTTTTTTTTTTTTTTTTTTTTTTTTTGAAGCAAATAGGAACACACAAGCAGGTCACCAAATGAGCAATTTAATCAGTATAAATTTCTCCTTCTCTTGATTTCCAATAGTCCGTGACATATGCCACCAGCATTACAACAATTATGGTTAGTTTTTTGCCCTGATACACATCTGTCTGCCCTCTTCAGAAAGAGGGGACGCATCTTAAACATCCTTTTAGGACTAGCACAGTAAAATTCTAAGTAGGTACTCAAGAGATATTTGATGGATGGGCAAATGAATAAGCAAATAAATAGCTAACTACTCTGTTTTCCTTCAAAGCCTTAAGAGGCCTTGCAGATAGAGAGGCAACATGTCACAAAGGGAGAAACAATAAGCCCCCCTTGGATTTTGACAGGGGACTAAATTGAGCCCAAGGCATCTTTTTCCCTCTCTATTTACTGTGGACAATCTGTCCCTTATCAGATGAGCTCAGGGCTGGTGGAAAATATGCATATTTTATTTGAAAATATCTGCTTTTGTTTTGCTGCAGACATTTGTCTGCTTTGCTGTATGTTGTACATCAGATAGGACTCAGACAAACTGCTTTGGCTTTCTAAATTGTTTTGTTTTCTCCATTCAGTCATCATTTATCTCATTTCCCTTCCTGCATCTCACTCTTATTCCCAAGCTCCAATTGAATTCACAATGAAAGAGAATAATTTCATTGTTACTTAGCTTCACTGGGGATTAGAAAGGGCACAGGCATGATAGTTAGGCGGCCTCAGATAGAGTCCCCATTCCACCACTGACAAGCAGAGTGACCTTCAGCTCTACTATCTTGACCTCTGTTTCTCCTTTGCAAAGCAGGGTCTGTTCTTGACTCCCAAAGAAGCTAAGTCTAATATCTTGAGATCATCTGGGCACCAAACTACAATAATAGTTGCACCACTGTTCACACACAGTGTAGATGTTCCCTTTGGGGTTTCGGTATGAGAAGGTATCTTTTGCTCCCGTGAGGCCACACCTTACTCTCACCTGCAGGTCCTCATATCATTCCCTGACCCACCTTCATTCAGAGTGATTCCATAGGCATCTGTTTGTTCAGTTGCAAGGACCTGCCTAGAGAGGGGCTCTGTGTTTGCTTTTCTCTGCTGTTACCCTCTTGAAGTTCTTAAATGCATTTTCTTTTTGTGCTGAGCCTTGCAAACTATGTAGCAGGTCTTGTCTCTACTCTTACACCTCAATGCTCCCAAGGTAACGTAAAACTAAGGAGGAGAATGAAGAGAACAATGTCATAGCTTTGCCAATCATCAATGGCAGAGAAGGGCTCCCCACAAGGCAGAGCCTTGCTTTGGAATGCCCTTCCATATAAATATAATTCCAAAGAAAATACACAGTGGTAGAACATGTGCCATGGGCTCCGCCCAAATCAACCTTCCTCAACTGGGGTAGATTAGAAATCTGACTCACCGCCAGGGTGTGGCTCACCTTTCCTGCTAAGTACCTGGGCTCCTCCCTGTTCCTAAGGCTCAGGAGAAAAAATGGGTTACCCCAGAGTGACTGCCACTAATCATCCTCACAGAGCTAGACAGGATCTTAGAGCCCACCTCGGCTGCCCTCACAGCTCGTCTCAATTAACAAAAACTCCACTGCAGACTGCAGACCCCACAGATCCAAGTTCACACACTAAACATGCCAGCTCCTGTGCCCCTCTCAGCATGAATTCTCTTTTGAATTACTTTCTCCTTTCTATATCTCTGGGATCCACAAGGGAAGAAATGATCTCCCTATCACACCAATAACATAGTCCCATGCCCAGTATAGTGACAAGAAGATCCTGATGCTCATGATACATGGTCAAATTAAGCTGAAAATGACCCTGATATTTTAGAACCGCAGCAAGGTGAAAAGATTACCACTAGCTCTTTCTCCTATGCAAAGTTCTCCTAATAGGCCTAAGTCACAGGTCACAGCAGGAAAGATGTTGAAGGAGGGAAGTAAACTTTGACAAGTCTTAAACATGTAAATAAATAGTGTGTGATAAACTACAATGCAGATAAGCTCTTGAAACACAGACTCCAAGGACTGTAGGAGGGGCATTGGTTAGGATCCCAGGTGTTAAGCATCTGTTTATGGGTATGGAGAGTGGGAACTCTTGTGTAGGTAGAGTTCAGGGTCCCAGGAGTGGCCTTGGGGCAATGAAGATCCCAACCTCAAGAGACTGAATAATTTAGACTAAACTGATCCTGTAAGCCAAGTCATCTAAATTTACACTTGAAGACATTGTATATTCTGTTTTGTTGAGATATATGAAGAATGAAGAGGCATGGTAGACTCAAAGGCCAAGGCCACATTACTAAGTGGCTGGAATTTAAGACCAAGACATTTATATTTAATTTTACTCTCCATCATAAGACCAGGTTTGTTTGCAAACAGCCCAAATCACAGGGGGAAAGGAAGGAGGTGATCCTTTTGTCTGTCTTAGCCCCTGACCAGCCATATCCCTGCTTTTACCTCCCCAGCATAAAGAGTTTTACACATTAATAACACTCTATGACCATCTGAATCAAATACAGGCCCACAGGTGGTGACTTTTGACTCCAGTCTGAGCCTGGACCTTCATTACCAGTGTAAGGGTCAAAAGAAAAACTCCTCTCCCTGAAGATGACATTTGATGTACAGGCAATTCCTGGACCACTTGCATGAGAACCCCATACTAAACTGCATATTCCCAGTTCTCAATCTTGAGTTCCTAGATTAGGATATCTGGAAATAGGATCAGGAAATTCCTTGTTAAGAAGGCCTGCCAGAAGACTTCTATTAAAAAAAAAAGTGGGAAAAAAAAATGAGAACCAGAGGGTTACACCTTTTCAATGTGCTGTGATATCACTCAGAGATGTCTATTCCAGAAAAGGCTATACAAAAACCCAAAGGCAAGCACTTGGGTGGAACAGTCCCACTGCGAGGAGGCAGCAGTGACACCTGTGTGCCTGGAGCATTGGGCGGAAGGTAGTAAGCAGAATGTGATAAGGTTGGAAGGCCAGTGATTTGTACATAGGTGACTTGCCACCCTTTTATGATTACATTGCTCCTCATTGTTTGAGGTAAGTTTCAACAGTCTCCATTGCAAATTCTTATAGCTAGATAGCCATATTCTCACCGTTTTATCACACATAAGAGAGGTACTTACTTAACAATAGTAGCAGGGGAAAAAAAAAAAAAAAAAAAACACTGGGATAGGGGCCAGAGCTAGCTGTATTATAAAAATGCCTAAGAAAGAGAAATCCTGAGGGGAAGGAGTTCATTGAAGGCCATCCCCATTTCCAGGGATGATTTCCGTCCCTCCAAGGGCATGGGAACAGTGAGGACAAGTTCCAGCTCTCCAAAGTTTGCTTAAAGCATGTTTGGGACCCCAGGTGACATGGGTGCTGCAAAGGGAACCTGCCATACAACATTTCATATGCGTTTGCAGAGGGTGTCAACACCCTCCTTCCCACACCTGCTGTTTCCAAATATCACAACCTGATTTTTTCCTCCAACCTCCTGTCTTGATGATGAAGATTAAATATTCATAGAATGCTGTGATGCCAACATACTTTGTGAAATTTCAGATACCTTTTTAAAAATGGAAGGTTTTTTTCACCCCCGCTCTTAGTTTATATCAATTTTGAAGAGAGGTTAAAAAGAATGACAAGTGCCAGTGTCTCAGAAAGCAGAAACAAAACAAAACAAAAAGGTAGCATACTAAGTTTTCACAATTGCATTTTGAAACTAAACTGTCTCATTTTCAAGAAAAGATAAAGCCACAGAGTTGAGACCACAAAGACATAAAGGAGCAATTGTACACATTACAAAAGAATCTTTCATTTTATGATGGGGTCCAACTAGGCGTAAAATGCAAGTAAACTTTAGGTGTGTATGTATTGCTTATGTGTTTGTTTGTCATACAAAAATGTTCTCATATTTTGACATATAGCATTTTTTTAGAATTAGTAGCAAATAATATCATTGCATTCAGTTGTTTACAGAATGAGTCTCAGTGGGGATTTCAACCAAGACACACCTGGGCTGAGAAAAGCAGAGCCCAAGAGGATGGAGCTGACAGGTACCCATCCAAACTCAAACAAAGCCACTCCACTGCTACTTTGATATATATTGGAGATATCCATGATATTGAATTTTTAAGCCAGGCACAGTGGCACACACCTGTAATTCCAGCAGCTTGGGAGGCTGAGGCAGGAGGATCACAAATTCAAAGCCAGCCTCAGCAAAAACAAGGTGCTAAGCAACTCAGTAAGAGCCTGTCTCTAAATAAAATACAAAATAAGGCTGGGGATGTGGCTCAGGGATCGAGTGTCCTGAGTTCAATGCCCAATACCATCCCCCTAAAAAAAAATATTGAATTTTTAAGAAGTGTGGGAAAGCCCAAGTAGTATTCACAGAAGTTTAATTCCTTAACTTTACATGTTGGGAAAATAAGACACGGAAAAAAGTGACTGTCTCAAAGCCAAAAACTGAGTTTTAACTTAACCCAGCACTTTCTTTTTCACTGTGCTTTGGTGCCCCATAGAACTCTTATGATTTCATTAAAAAAGCTTATCTCCTAGAAATGTTAGGGTTTTAGCCTAAAACTGGTAAATCACCATCATTATCAAATTAACTGGATATGAAATAACCATAAGATGAAGGTTAGACACAACAGTGTTTTCTTCTCAACAAGCCTGGCATCCTCCTGGTCTCCAGATTTGCTGAAGTGATCGGTGTTGTTCACACTCTGTCTTGAACTGTAACACAGATAACTTGAGCTAGCACATACCAAATTTTATATAAAATATCAACTAGATCAAGGTGTTAAACAAACTAAATCAAAGCCTCAGTGATAAGTAGTCACTCAGAGGAAAAGTCATTAATAAGAATCTTTTGCTTTAGACCTTTTTTTATGTTTAAAGGTGAAAGAAAAAAAGGGACCCTATGTTGGATGCCTATTGAAAGAAAAGCCTAAGGTGAAAGAAAAAAAGGGACCCTATGTTGGATCAGCCTATGTCGTATATTCATTTAACTCTACCTATAATTATTGAACAAATATTTATATAGCATCTACCATGTGCCAGGAGCTACTGTAAATATTAATCATTTAGTCTCTGGAACAACCCTGGCAGGAAGATACTATATATTATTGCCATTTTACTGGTAAGGAAACTGGACACAAAGAGAGATTTGGTCATCTCTTCAAATGCCCTTACTTCTATCTTATGTTCAGAGCATGCTGGACAAAACTGTTATCAATGATTCCCAAGTTTTTCCCGTCTGTGTCCTTAGCTTGACTGCCATATGGATTTGGAACTTGGAATGCTGTCTTCCTCTCTCCCACACCAATCATCAGACCTAGCTATTTCCAGAGGTAAACCCCACTACTTCCAAATTCTGATAGCTACACATAGCATCTTCATTGTCATATTACTTACACTCCTGCTCAAATCAATATGAGTGCAAAATTATTATCCTGTTGTGAAAAACTCTGAACAACAATGTCTCACACTTATTCCCCATAATTTCCCTGTGTATATCAGATACTCTAGCCAACTAAACAGTCACCATTCCCCAAATATGTCCCACAGGTTTCTATACCCATGCCTTCACTCAGGATGCTTTCTCCTCCTGGATCCTTCCTGGTTAACTTCACTTAGAGAAAATCTTTACAGCCCTCAAAATTCTCTTCCAAAGTTATCTCTTCAAAGCGGCTTTCTCTATTTCCCTTCACAACCTCACCTTTTACGCCCTACCTGCCTTCACCCTGACCCCCCACACCCTTCCTTTTTTGCAGCACATACAATATCTGTCTTATAATTATTTCTAGACTATGTAATCCCCTGACTAAAGTAAGAGTTTTCTGAGAACTGTCACAGTACACTGTGATCCATCATTTCTGGCATATGATAAGTGTTCAATAAACATCTCATGGTATGGGATGGTATAAAATGGAGCAGATTAAGGGCAAAAAAAAAAATGGATATAGCTGTGGACACAATCATTGCCTTAAAAGTCAACTTCCAAGTTTTGAGGCCTAAATAAACAGTTTGGCACCCTAAAAATGTAGTTAGTGGTGAGAGATGTAGAAAAGAACAAAAGGAAGAGCCTATGGTTTATTAAGCTAGGGGGAAAGCTCTAACTCTGTTAGGCACTTATATTTGCTTCATTTGGTTCTTACAGTAGCTCTCCATTGCATGGCCAAAGTAACTGAGGATGAACAATTGAATAACTTGCCCAAGATAGCAGGTGATCTGATTCTACAGCTGTTTCCCCATAGCACACTGCTTCTCACAGCAAAAGAAAAATGAGAGACCCTGCCCATTCCCCTCGCCCTATTCCCATTGTAATTTTACTCTAGATTACATTATCAGTATATACAGAAAAAATGACCTGAAACAATGAATCTACTGTAAGAAAACATAACAGAAATTCTTTGGGACTTAGGAACAGGCAAGGATTTTTGGAACAAGATCCTCAAAAACACAAGAAACAAAAGTAGAAATAGACAAATGGGATGCATCAAACTAAAACATTTCTATATAGCAAAGGACACAACAGAATGAAGAGACAATGTACAAGAGAAAATATTTTCAAATTATTCATTCGTTTTTAGATTCACCTATCAGTGAAATCATGGATATGAAGTTTAATGATGTGTCCAAGGTTATGCTATAGTACAAAGCCAAAAATCCAAGGGGTTAATATCCAAATTATATATGGAACTCAAAAAACTCAATATCAAAAAACAAATAACCCAATTTAAAAGTGGGCAAAACACATAAAGAGACATTTCTCAAAAGAGGGCAACAAGTATATGAAAAAATGTTAAATATCAATAATCACCAGAGAAGTGCAAATCAAACAAGAATGAGATATCACCTTACTCCAGTAAGAATGGCTATTATCAAAAAATACTAAAGATAAGAAGTGCTGGCAAGGATGTGGAGAAAAAGGAAACTTTTCATACTCTTGGTAGGAATGTAAATTAATATAGCCATCATGAAAACAGTATGGAGTTCCCTCGGAAATTAAAAATAGAACTACTAAATAACCCAATGATCCCCCTGATGGATAAATTTCCAAAGGAAATGAAATCAGTCTGTTGGGAAGCCAGGGACTGTATGTTCATTGCAGCACTATTCACAACATTCAAGAATCAAAAACAACCTAAGTGTCCATCTTCAGATGAATGCATAATGGGAATGGGGTACTTATACATGATAAAATACTGTTTAACCATAAAAGTGTATGACATTCTATCAGGCACAGAAAGACAAGGACCACATGATTTCACTGATAGGTGAATCTAAAATAAATTTGATCTCACAGAAGTTGAGAAGTTGAGAGCAGAATGGTAGTTACCAGAGACTGAGGATAGCAGAGGAATGAAGAGGTAGGGAAAGGTTGATCAGAGGTACTAAATTGTAATTAGGAGTAAGAAGCTCTGGGTGTGTTATTGCACAGCAAGGTGACTACAGATAATGATAATGTACTATGTATTTAAAAAAGCTAGTAGAAAAGACTTTGAATATTTTCATCATAAAAATGATAAATGTTTGAAAAGACATTTTTGCCTAATTTAAACATTACACTATGAATATGTGCATCAAAGTATCACATGGCATCCCATGAGTATGTAGGAGTTTTATGCATCAGTCAAAAACTATTTAAAATTAACAACAAATACTGAAAGCTAATAATTCTTAAGTGTCTGTCATATACCAGTCACCTAACAAATACTTTAGACATATTATTCCAAATTGTTCCAACTATCCCATTAGATGCTATTACTTATACATTACAGGAAAGAAATATGAAGTTTAATGATGTGTCCAAGGTCATGGTATAGTGCAAAGCCAAAAATCCAACCCAGATATCAATGAGACACTCCTTCAATTACATCTCATTGTCTCTTCTTCATAGATCCTAGCTATGAGTGGTGTATTAAAGCAATTTTTAATCCCTTTAATACACCACCCTAGAAGGAAGGAATTACTACTTTCAATATGAAGAACACAATGAGGATTTTTCATTTGATGATCTAAACTTTATCCTCTGGAGAAGGACATACTTAGAAACAGGTCTGGCAGGTGAACAGGGTGGGGCACATCAGTGTCTTAACACTTCCCTCTGAGCTTTTGCCTTTCCCCAGAGTTCTTTTATTTTGATTCCTGTTGCCACCACCAGGCCTAGTCCCCATCTCCCAGGGTTGGTGAGGGAGGGAGGATGAAAAATACTTTCCCTCTTTTCTTCTCAGCTCAAGGTAAACATAATCTTTCCCTTTGTTTTCCTTAGCACAAGTGAGACAGGCTGGCAGATTCACAATAAAATTTACCAAACACTGAGAAAAACCTAAAGGGAAATAAATAAAATAAGAGCAGCACAAAATAGATGACTGAGTCAAAGATTTCTAATTAGAGCAGGGCTTTACTGAGCATCAAATTGTATCATATTTCTCTCATCCAGAGACTGATCAATAATTCATAAGTACCTGCATGGGGTCCCTTTTTCTTGATTCTCACATAGGACCATCTTCTCATCATGAAGAAGAACTCACCAAATCAAGTCAAACCACAGACTAACTGGGATCCTTCCACTCAGTTCTTTTCTCTTGCAGAAGATTCAACTCACATTTTTCAAGAGGTGTGAAGTGATATCCAGACCCAATGAGGTCTGGAGGCCATCTTGGTTCAGGCTGACAACTCTGCCCACTTCCTCCTCAGCATTTAGTAGACCCTTTCACCCATCCACCTTCTCATCCATCATAGAGGTATTCCTTTGGAAGTTGAATTTTAGAATGTACCATGACATTCAGAGTGTCAATCTTTGAGAAGGCCACCCCACCTTTCTCCTTTGAAATGCCTCCTGGATCTTGGCAGTTAATGAATCCCCAACAAAATTACTCCACCGAAATATCATTTTCAATAGGAGACTTTGCACTAGGACTTTGGGTAAGAATCTGCAGTACACAAGTAAAACCAATGTCCAATTTCTCATTTCCCATTTCCCATTGCACTCCTTATACCAAGATCAACATTCCAAATAATTAAACCACCTCAGCCACTGAATCAGAACATTCCTGTTTGGGACTCATAGCTGACTTCAGGTTGTTGGTATAACAAAAACACGACCATTACAACAGCCATATGAACACCAATGCTGCCTTACATTAGTACAGCATCTACAGTTTACAGAAGCTTCACATCCTCTGTCTCTGCTGGGTCTCCTGCCATCTCCATGAGCTCGCCAGGACAGGGGTCGTATCTCTGTCTTTCCCCTCTCCTCAACCTACTCCTCCAGAATCATTTTGCTGTCCCTTCACTTCCTGCTCTCCATTACTTGCCACATCATGCCTATCTGTTCTTCTCTCACCTGGCACATTATGCCATCCTCCAGAGACCCTTCCTTGTTAAACTTTTGTGATTCCCAGAATTGGATCTGCCCATGCATATCTCTCTATTTAAGAAAGTGGAAAGAAACTTTATCTTTTTTTAGGTGCATGGCTCAGATTAATTACCATTTTGAATATTTTTTTTTAAAAAACTACACTATGATTTAGCATTGAAACAAAACATTGTGAGCAGAGAATGGCACAGACCCAGGGCAGCAGGGTGTAAACGCAGAGTGAGAAGAGCACATTTTTATCATTATAGGAATAACTGCCAGCTACTTGGAAGAAAATTCTAGAGACAATAAACTATTATCTCAACCTCTTTCACAATAATTCCTTTTAAGAAGAAAATTGCTTTTGTCTGGGGCAAAAAGAAAAAGTACCTTGATAAGTTCTTGGGATAGAAAGTGTGCTTTTGAGGACAGCTCCAAAGAAGTAGGCAAAATATCTGTGGTGGGAATGAGAGTAATTTGGTTTTATTCCTCAAAAAAAGAGAATGAAAAGAAGGAAACCAAGTTGTGAAGAGAAAGAAGCAGGACTCAACAAGATGGAGATAAACTGAACTAGTGGCCGGAGGGTGGCAAAAGGCCAAGGTCATGGGAATGCTGAAGGACATTCTAAGGACATGAAGCCTGCTCTTCAAGATGGAAATCACTAACAGGCTGTCCATTCCTCCACTCCTCTAGTTACACAAAGAGAGCAACAACAAATCCTCATGTACAGGGCTATTTAGGGAGACTAGGAGAAAAACGGGAAAAGAACAGTTTGAATGGCAGGAACTAATGATGTCTCCTATTTTCTCTTTGAGATAGCTTGAGGGACCCTCCATTGGTGACAGTAAATAACCACAGTGTTGACATTCAATAGATTTTTAATTATAAATGATCTGACCAGAGTCTTTGTTTCATCAAGGTGGCCCTTTTGAGAACCAAAAGAATGATAAAAACATTTGTAAAGTACCACAGGAAATAATGTTCTTTTAATCCATTTGCTCATCTATTCAAGCATGTATTAGTCTCTATAACATGCATTGCATAATACTCAATACCAGTAATTCAGTCTTTGATGCTACTAAACAGCTCAGGTTCACTACAGCCATAAAGGAGTAGGAATGGCAGAACTCATGAGAACTCATGTCACACAAGCCCAGCAGGTGCCTTATCTTCATTGTGGCCCAGGGAGGGAGATGGGAAAGGCATTGCATAGCCAGTCTTGCCATGTTCCTGGGGTACAACAGCACCGTGTTTTGTTTTGTGTTTTATTTTCATGGAAACTTCCTCCTGCTACACTCCCTTAACATCTGAAAGAATCGTTGCTTTTATTGCTTTTTTTTTTTCTGTTCTTCCTTGTCTTTTACCAAAAACATCATCAGGCAAATCAGAACAGAAGGTGGCCGGAACCTGGCCTGTGTGTCTGCCTTATTGAGCTCCAAGTCAGAAGGAGAGTGCCCCTCACCGAGTTCCTGGCATTTGGTGATCAGTCTGGAAGGAAGCACGGCCATCTGCCTTGGACTTTATCGGGGGAGTCTGTCTTCACTGCTCAATCCCATGGGCATGTGAGTCATGGACCAGTTGAAATTAAACAAGGTATCAAAATGCAGCCCAGGCATTGACAAATCTATGATCAAAATGAAGCCCAATAAGACGGCAGGGAAGAGAAAATGAGGTCAGTACCTGTTCCTCAGGACCTGAGCCAGAAGTCTCATTCAAGCTGCTCTCTAAATCACACAACAGATACCAACAAGAATCAGGCTCATGAGGGCTCTGGGGAACCCTGGATCCAGCACCTTCAATTTACAGTTAGGGAAGCAGAGGCTCAAAAAGAGGGAACAGCCTCAGGAGAGGAGCAGAGCCAGGTCAGACTGGGTTGGTCCAGCTCCCTGGCCCAGTTCCTTTAGCCACACTAGTTTGGCTCATCACTGGCTGAGGATAACCAAAAGAGAACTGTGGGGCACCTAAGACACTAGCTCAGTGATTTCAGTATAAGAAATCCATCCCTTCACCTAAAACCCCATCAGCATCCCATCAACAGGCTTCCAGAGATAACACAGTTTATATCTAAACAACTTTTATGGCCTGAATGTTTTCTCAGCTGGGCCTTAAAATAAAATATATGTATCTAATCTCATCTGGCACTGTGCTGCCTGTTGCCATCAGAGAATAGTGAGAAAGTACGGATACAGAGAGGCTGCAGAGAGGGTGTACACTCTGTCAGAAATCAGATGCAAGACAGTGGCACTGGAGAAAACCATCCGACCGCCAAGTGGGGTTCTTCTTCCATGAATGCTGTCCTGGCTCAGCCTTTAGACATGGCCCAAGTGCAAAGGGCATAGCCAGATGGACTTAGACTCAGTGTCTTCCTGAGCTGGCCCTTCCTGTTGTAGTAAAAGGCATTCCATCCTTCCAGCTGCTTCCTCGCAAACTTAAAACAGTTCCTCTGACTCTTTCCTACTCTGCATCCAATCCACCTGTAAACGTTGTTGGCTCCAACTCCATAATGCTGCATGTATCTGTTTCCTCTTGCTGCTGCAACAAATAACCACAAAGGTAATGGCTTAAAACAATACAGGTTATTTTCTCATAGTTCTGGAGGTCAGAAGTCTGCAAGGCTGAATTCCTTCTAGAAAAGCTAAGAAACTTTTTCTTTAACTTTCTAGCTGCTAGGAGCCAATCTCATTCCTTGGTTCCTGGGCCCTTCCTCCATCATCAAAGTCAGTCACATGACATATTCTCTCTGTTTCTTCTACCCTCACATCACCTAACTTATTATTTCCAGTTGAGATATTATTGGCAAAAATTGAATACACTTAAGAAGTACAGTATAAATTTTGAATATAGGTATGAATTATGAAATGATTAACACAAACTAATTAAAATGCTCATCACCTCACATAGTTAACTTTTCTTGTCATAATGAACATTTAATATCTACTTTCTTGGGGCTGAGGTTTTAACTCAGTGGTAGAGCTCTTCACACGTGTGAGGCACTGGGTTCGATCCTTAACACCACATAAAAACAAAGATATTGTGTCCATCTACAACTAAAAAAATAATAAAAGTAAGTGGCAGTTAACTTTAAAAAATAAACAAGATCTACTTAGCAAAGTTTAAGTATACAATACAGCACTGTTAAAATCAGCACAGTGGACCTTAGATCTTCAGGAATATATTCATTTTGCACAGATAAAACTTTGTGCCCTTTTAGGCAACATCTCCCTCTTTCTCTTATCTGCCAAACTCTGTAACTAATTCTACTCTCTGCTTCTATGAGTTCAATTGTTTTCACTGTTACACATAAGTGAGATCATATAGTATCTGTCTTTCTGTGCCAGGCTTGTTTTGCTTGGCATGTTCTATACTTAAATCCATGTTATTTCAAAGAACAAAATTTCCTTCATTTTTAAGCTTCAATGATATCCTATTGTGTGTGAGTATATGTGCATGTATGCATGTGTGACATTTTCTTTATCCGTTCATCCATTGATGGACACTTAAGCCCATTTTACATCTTGGCTACTGTGAAAAAAATTGTATTTTTTCTAACTGTGCTGCTTCCTTTCTATAAGGACTTTCAGGATTATGCTGGGTACAGTGGCACACACCTAAAATCCCAGCAGGTCAGGAGGCTGAGATAAGAGAATCAGGAGTTCATAGCCAGCCTCAGCAAAAAGCGAGACACTAATCAACTCAATGAGACCCTGTCTCTAAATAAAATATAAAATAGGGCTGGGGATGTGGCTTAGTGGTCAAGTGCCACTGAGTTCAATCCGGGTACCCATCCATCCACAAAAGACCCTTGGGATTACATTGGGTCCACCCAGATAATCCAGAATAATCTTCCCATCTCAATACATTTAATTTAACCATATCTACAAAGTCTCCTTTACTTTATGAGAGTCCAGGTATTAGGACATGGGCATGTTTGGGGGTTGTCAGTCACCTTCTACATAGCTGAAATCTTTTTTTTTCTTTTTTTGTATACTGGGGATTGAACACATCCCCAGTCCTTTTTACTTTTTATTTATTTATTTTATTTTGAAACAGTCTCATGGAGTTGCTGAGGCTGGCCTCAAACTTGGGATCCTCCTTTCTCAGCCTCCTCAGTCACTGGGATTACAGGCATTTAGCACCACACCCAGCCTAGACAGCCAAAGTTTTATCATTTTTCAACTTCTCCACAGCCACCTCCCTAATCCTAGGCTCCATTATTATTACCAGGTTTAGTGCATCACCCTCCTAACCAGCTTCCTAGCTTCTGCTTCTGCCCATTCTTCTACCTTAGAAATGTAAGCCCAATAGTGTTAATTCTATGCTTAAAGCATTTTATGGCCTCCAAAGTCCCTGTAACCCTCCAAACTGCCCAACTCCCCGGCCCATCTCACCTGGTGCCTGCCTTCTCCTGCAGCTCTCTTCCTTGCTCACTCCACCCCAGCCTAACCAAATGGCCTCCACCACATAAGTCCTTGAACATACCAGGTATATTTATGTCTCAGAGCATTCTGTAACTGCTCTTCCCCTGCCTGGGACACTCCTCCCCAGATGGTCACATCACCCATTCCCTCCTTCAGGTCTGTGCTCAAATGTCACTGTCTTAGTTGACTGCCCAACCTGACATTACAACATTTTCATATAAGAGTCATCTCCCTACTCTCCTTTCCTGATTTATACTTCCTTTTAGTATTTGTCACTATCTAATATACTGCATGTTTTACTCACCTGTTCTTTTCTGCCTTACTCTATACCCAACACACAGAAATACACATTGCATAAAGGGCAGGTACTTTTGCCAATTTTTCTCTCTCCTAGAAGAGTGTCTATAATTACTCAACAAATAGTCAGTGAATAAAAAAAAAAATGAAGGTACTTGTTATGGTTTGTATATGAGATATGTTTTAGTCAGCTTTTTTGCTGCTGTGACCAAAAGGCCTGACAAGAACAATTAGAGGGGGAAAGTTGATTTGGGGACTCACAGTTTCAGAGGTCTTGGTCCTTGGGGCTCAAGATGAGGCAGAACATCATGGTGGAAGAGTGTGGTAGAGGAAAACAACCCAGGATTTTGCAACATGGAAGCGGGGGGTGGGGGGGGAGAAGGAGAGAGAGAGAGAGAGAGAGAGAGAGAGAGATGGAAATCCTTACCAGGGACAAAATATATATCCCAAAGACATGCCCCAATGATCCAGCTCCTTCAGCCACGTCCTAAAGTGGTGCCTATTCACCACTCAGTTAATCCCTATCAGAGGATTAACACTGACGACATTAAGGCTCTCGTAACCCAATCATTTTACCTTTAAACCCTCTTGCATTGTCTTACACATGGACTTTTGGAGGACATCTCATATATAAACCGTAACAAGGGGTCCCTCAAAAGTTCCTGTGTTGATGTTGAAATATTCAGTGGTAAAATGTTTGTATTATGAGAACCATAATCTAATCAGCCCATTCTAGTTTGAAAGGGCCAACTGGGTGGTAACCATAGGTAGGTAGGGTGTGGGTGGAGGAGGGGGATCACTGGGGCAAACCCTGGAAGGGTTCATCTTCCCTGAAGCCCTTTCCCTCGCTTTCTCTCCCTCCTGGCTACCATGAGAGCATCACTCCTCTACCACGTCCTTCTGCCATGGTGTTCTGCTTCTCCTTGGGCCCAGAGCAATGGAGTCGGCCCACCAAGGGCTGAAACTTTGAAACCAAGAGCCAAAATAAACTCTTCCGCTTGGAGAAAGTTGTTCGTTTGGGATATTTTGGTCACAGTGTCAAAAATATGACTAGCAAAGTACTTAACCTCTCTGAATCAATGAATGAAGTTGATTCTCTTTGCCTCAGTTTTCATAACTATAAAATGAAGTATTATTATCCACTCTCCAAGTTTGTCGGGAGGTGTTCTGGCCATCCCCCAGGTTTTGCTGCCCAGCCTCCAATCCTTTTGCCCATTCCTGAAGAGAGTACCACTTAGTATTCGGAAGATGTAGCACCTTCCTGCCATGCAAAACAAAACAAACAAATGAATAATAAAAAAACATTATAAAAGTTGCCTTAACCCTGTCCATTTCTGGGCCTGAGGATGATGGATATATGATTGTAGCTTGGGTCGGTAAAGTACTTCTACCCAGAGGGCTGGCTGTTAATGAACAATGAGGATTTGTTTAGAGTGGCTGTAGGGATGTGGGGATATCCAGGTATGAAGCTGCCCAAGCCACTCAATGATAGCTGAAAGACCTTCATTGTTCTGAGAGTCTTCTAAGACTTCCTCTGAGATTGCTTTGGCTGTTGTCTGTGATCTCAGTCTGGTCCTACTGCCTGTCATCAGATCAAAATTAGCATGCCACACCCTCCAGTCAGTTCCTCCGATTGCTCATACTTTTGTCTATAGTGAAGATCCCCATGGTGGTCTCAGGGGAAGCAATGTAGGAGATGTTACTTGTGCTCCTCAGGGATCCCATTTGCCAGCTAGGATGCCCATCTCCCAGCCACTGCAGGTGCTGCAACTGACAGTTAACACATTTGACCTTGGAAGAGCAGCCTTGAGTTTATAAGAGCTGACTCATCAACATACACTTGGGAGTTACACCAACCCTCACCTCACATCCAATGACTTACTAATACAAGAATCAAAAAAACTCAGACCCCATGCATCAGGCTGTGACAACTCTCCAGTGTAAATTTTACTCTACTCTTCCCATGAGTCACAACATGTCTGTATCCTACATGGACAGCAGTATTGATCTTCCCTTCCCTATTCTGCTAGGAGATATTTCTGAAAA
Source organism: Tamias sibiricus (assembly GCA_025594165.1). Taxonomy (NCBI): domain Eukaryota; kingdom Metazoa; phylum Chordata; class Mammalia; order Rodentia; family Sciuridae; genus Tamias; species Tamias sibiricus. The sequence goes on from CM046668.1 coordinate 80,351,540, forward strand.
ACATGTCCTAGGTAAACCACATGCACAGAATCCCTTCTCAGGTTCTACTTTTAGGGAAACTTAGATGAGACAGATCTTGATTGACAACCAGATTGTTAGAAATAAAATACTTATTTAAAAAATACTAGTGAGTACGGGCAAGTTGTAGCAATGCTCAATAAATAATAATGATGATATTTTTGAAAGCACAAGAATGGCAATCTCACTCTCTGATATAACCTCCCACATCATCTATGTTATATTATATCAGAAAAAAAATATTTTCTTTAAGTCAAAAGTTTGTTTCCTATATATTGTATTCTCTCCTCTTAGTGACCTAAGACACACCTGATACCCCTTTCATAATATAACTGTGAGTACAACATAAGCATGTTTGGAAACGTCACACAAAAAAAACATTAATTTGTACAATTAATATACATTAAAAATTATAATTTGAAAATAAGGATTAAGTGAAATAAACCAAACTCAGAAAGCCAAGGGTCATATGTTTTCTCTCACATGTGAAATCTAGAAAGAAAAAAGGAAAAAGGTAGGCATGGGGAATCACATAAAAATAGAAGAGACACCAGTAGAATAGAAGAAAGGAGACCAGGGAGAAGGAGGAGAGAACAGAAAAGGGAAGTATTAGGAAACACACTGATAAAATTATATAGTTAGATTTTGCTCATGAATAAATATGTAACAATGAATCCCACTATTATACATAATTATGCACCAATTAAAATGATTTCCATAAGGGACAAAAGAAGGAATGAAAGATAGATGTGAAAAGAGTAAAGAGGAGCTGCCCTGTTCCTTCTTAGGTTTTCACTTCACCAATCCAGATATATCTAGTGGAGCAGCCATGATTCTCCCTCTTGACACACCTCTCTGAAAAGGAAACTGTACATGCATTGTCTTCACATGGAGTGTAAGTTCCTTCCAGCTTAGGAATAACCATGTTCATATACTAGAATATGCATCTGGCCAAAGGTGTTGCTTTTGTTTGGACAGAACTGCTAATCAGCCCACCAGGGGCAAGGCAATGATCCACACCAATCAGATTGTGTCTCTCCAGACCTTTCTTTAAATTTATTTATTTACTCTAATGTGTTATACATGACAGTAGAATGCATTTCAATTCATAGTATACATATAGAGCACAATTTTTCATGTCTCTGGTTGTACACAAACTAGAGTCACACCATTCGTATCTTCATACATGTACTTCAGGTAATGATGTCCATCTCATTCCACCATCTTTCCTACCCTCATGCCCCCTACCTTCTCCTTCCTCCCCTTTGCCCTATCTAGAGTTCCTTCATTCCTCCCATGCTCCCCACCCCCTCCCCCATTATGGATCAGTATCCACTTATCCGAGAAAATATTTGGCCTTTGGTTTTTGGGGATTGGCTTATTTCACTTTAACATTATATTCTCCAACTTTATCTATTTACCTGCAAATGCCATGATTTTATTCTCTTTTAATGCTGAGTAATATTCCATTGTGTATATATACCACAGTTTATTTATCCATTCATCTATTGAAGGGCATCTAAGTTGGTTCCACAATACAGCTATTGTGAATTGAGCTGTTATAAACATTGATGTGGCTGCTTCATTGCAGTATGCTCTTTATAAGTCCTTTGGGTGTAGACTGAGGAGTGGGATAGCTGGGTCAAATGGTGGTTCCATTCCAAGTTTTCCAAGGAATCTCCATACTGCTTTCCAGATTGGTTGTACCAATTTGCAATCCCACCAGAAATGTATAAGTGTGCCTTTTTCCCGCATCCTCGCCAACATTTATTGTTGTTTGTATTCTTAATAGATGCCATTCTGACTGGAGTGAGATGAAATCTTAGAGTAGTTTTAATTTGCATTTCTCTAATTGCTAGAGGTGTTGAACATTTTTTCATATATATATGTATGTATACATATATATATATATATATATTTTTTTTTTTTTTTTTTTTTTGGTACCAGGGATTGAACTCAGGGGCACTGGACCACTGGGCCACATCCCCAGCCCTTTTTTGTATTTTATTAGAGACAGGGTCTCACTGAGTTGCTAAGTGCCTCGCCATTGCTGAGGCTGGCTTTGAACTCGCGATCCTCCTGCCTCAGCCTCCCAAGTGCTGGGATTACAGGCGTGCGCCACCGCGCCCAGCTTCATATATTTTGTTGATTGATTGTATATCGTCTTCTGAGAAGTGTCTGTTCAGTCCCTTGGCCCATTTATTGATTGGGTTATTTGTTTTTGTGGTGTTAAGTTTTTTGAATTCTTTTTTTTTTTTTTTTTTTTTTTTTTGTGGTACTGGGGATTGAACTCAAGGGCACTCGACCACTGGGCCACATTCCCCAGCCCTTTTTTGTATTTTATTTAGAGACAGGGTCTCACTGAGTTGCTAAGTGCCTCGCCATTGCTGAGGCTGGCTTTGAACTCGCGATCCTCCTGCCTCAGCCTCCCAAAGTGCTGGGATTACAGGCGTGCGCCACCGCGCCCGGCTTGAATTCTTTATATATCCTAGAGATTAGTGCTCTATCTGATGTAAGTGTGGTAAAAATTTGCTCCCATCTGTAGGCTCTTTATTCACCTCACTGATTGTTTCTTTTGCTGAGAAGAAGCTTTTCAGTTTGAATCCATCCCATTTGTTGATTCTTGATTTTATTTCTTGTGCTATAGGAATCTTATTAAGGAAGTTGGGCCCACTCCAATATGATGAAGATTTGGGCCTACTTTTTCTTCTGTGAGGCACAGGGTCTCTGGTCTAATTCCTAGGTCCTTGATCCACTTTGAGTTGAGTTTTGTGCATGGTGAGAGATAGGGGCTTAATTTCACTTTGCTGCACATGGATTTCCAGTTTTCCCAGCACCATTTGTTGAAGAGGCTATATTTTCTCCAATGTATGTTTTTGGTGCCTTTGTCTAGTATGAGATAACTGTATTTGTGTGAGTTTGTCTCTGTGTCATCTATTCTGTATCATTGGTCTACAAGTCTATTTTGGTGCTAATACCATGCCGTTTTTGTTACTATACTCTGTAGTATAGTTTTAGGATCTGGTATAGTGATGCCATCTGCTTCACTTTCCTTGCTAAGGATTGCTTTAGCTATTCTGGGTCTCTTATTTTGCCAGATGAATTTCATGATTTCTTTTTTCTATTTCTATGAGGAATGTCATTGGGATTTTGAGTGGAATTGCATTAAATCTGTATAGTGCTTTTGGTAGTATGGCCATTTTGAAATATTAATTCTGCCTATCCAAGAACAAGGGATACACATCTTTCTATCTTCTAAGGTCTTCTTTAATTTCTTTCTTTAGCATTCTGTAGTTTTCATTGTAGAGGTCTTTCACCTCTTTTGTTGATTCCCATTTTTTTTTTTTTTTTGAGGCTATAGTAAATGGGGTAGTTTTCCTAGTTTTTCTTTCAGAGGATTTGTCACTGATGTACAGAAATGCTTTTGATTCATGGGTGTTGGTTTTTATATCCTGCTACTTTGCTGAATTCATTTAAATTAGTTATAGAATTTTTCTGGTGGAACTTTTGGATCCCCTAGATATAGAATCATGTCATAGGCAAACAGTGATAGTTTGAGTTCTTCTTTTCCTATGCATATCCCTTTAATTTCTTTCGTCTGTTGAATTGTGCTGGCTAGCATTTCAAGAACTATATTAAATAGAAGTGGTGAAAGAGGGCATCCCTGTCCCAGTTTTTAGAGGGAAGGTCAATGGTGTAGCATGGTGACATAAAAAGAGCAGATTCTAAGCAAAGCAGAAAGTGACAGAGTAGTTGAGTGACACTGAAGGTAAAACACCACCAGGGTGTGGGCCCTGTCTCACTGTCACAGGGGCAGAGCAGCCCAAGATCATCAGTTGGAGCCAGAGCACAGTCCCTGTGTAGGTGCTATGAAGTCTGGTGTCTAAGGCTTGCCTGGATCCCAGGAAAGCTACATGCATCTATTTTCACATGTGTGTGTTCTTAAAATAAATTATTTATTGCTTAATTTGAGTGGGTTTCTCTTTGTCAAAACCAAAGGTGCTCAACACCTTCCTTCAGTAACTAAGTACAAAATAATATCCTATTCCAAAGCCCTTTCCTATATCACAGTTTAAGCTCCATTTATGATCAAACCTGTGTCTTCAAATTGTCTCCAAAATACTAACCACACAACCTTAGGTTATGATGTGAGACTGTTGTTGGGATGTCAGTTCCATGACCCACTCCATCAGCTTTTCCCTATTGGTGAGCTAATTAATAATCCAGTGTCCTGTGTCTGAAAAACATACTTGCTGTTTTGAATTCCTGAGCTTATTGAAACTCTAAGTACATGCAGCATGAAGAGACTCACTTTGGAGGTATGCTTACTATCTGGATTAGTTACACAGCTCTTTGTACAGGCATCTCTAGAAGAGAATGAGATCCACTACTGGACTTTTATTGGTTGAAAATTACATAGTAATTTTAATTACTCATCCCAATTTCAGGCTTTGGCAGGGGTGGGGGGAGGGGGCAGTATTTGATACAAACCTCCCCAAAAATTCAAAGCATTTTCAGCTTTGAAGATCCTGAGGAGTCTAGTCCCACTTTTCACAGATGAGAAAACTGAGGCCCTGCAATGAGAAAACTGGGGGACTTACCCAGGACTCATGTAACTAGGAGAGCCAGGGCTCAAGTAGAGATGCACTAACATCATTCATCCCAGCTCCCTCCACCGACAGCTCTTCATCAGGGTCCTCAAGGAGCCATAGATCTGTCGAGCAATGCCAGACAGTACATGAGTCACCTGTCCCGTGTTCACCACCTCACTGGTTTTACTCTGAATAATTCCAGGGGAAAAAAAAAAGTCCCAAATATTTTCAGTATCCAGATGGGTCTTTAAAAGGATATTGAAACTCCATCAAAACAAAAAGTGGTGACTGATCATGTGCAATGAGTCAGGACCCAAAACAAGCACTGCAGCTTCTCCCTTCAAGGAGAGCAATGTAGTGAAGGGAGACAAGCTTGGAAATGAACAGAAACAACCTAACAAGGTTAAGTGAACAATAAGGATTCTCACAAAGCCTACAAATGAGTAAAACACTCCTTCCTGGGTGCTCTTCATCAAAGGCAGGAGACTAGGTTCCATTTCCATTTCCTCTAATAAAACAGAGAACAGCCCCAACCCATTAGTTCTACAGTGTGATATTCACTCAGTTAATGTTTATTGAACTTGGCACTTGTACATAAAATGACACTGGTCAGTGTGCCCTCAGGAAAATAACAATTAACCTAAGTAATGCAGGCAAGAGTCGATGCTAAAGTTGTTATTCAACCAAGCGGAAAACACTATGTACATAATCATGTACTGGGAAAAGTCATTGAGTGAAAGTTAACATCTTTTTGTGAAGGCCTCCAAGAAAAGGTGGGGGCGCGGGGTGGGGAGATGTGACAGAGAGCTGCCAGATGGCAAGAAGGAGGCAGTTCCGGACACAGCCTCGAAACAGAGAAGTTAGTGTGGGAAAGTGAGAGCAAACTGACCCCATCGTGCAGAGAGAGTGGGCAAGGCGTTAGTAAAGACAGGGAGCATGAGAAGGAATAAGAGGAAATACTGTTTGGTGGGTGGAATTCATATTTTGCATCTGAAAGTGTGGATCCAAAGAGGGCAGAAGATAACCTCATTGGCTGGAACAAAACAGCCTTTGTCCATCAGGGGAGCAGACACTCTCCGTCAATTCTTGGACTGAGATCTCTTGTCCTATGGCAAATGCCATCCACCAGCTACGTGTCTTCACAGAACAGAAACTCCTGCAGAGCTCGATATTCATCCACTCACCAGACGGCTCTTGAGCACTTATAAAGTGCAGTTCTTGGAATGAAAGCACCAGTTTTCTTGCTCTTACTAAGAGCCAAAGCATTTCTTCCCGTAACTTATCATAGATGATCTGTGGGTTGGGGGTAACTCATATGCTGTAGATACTGAATGTGAATTAATACATTGGACAGAAGACTAGTAATGCTTAGTAGATACTGCAGAGATAGCCTCATATGTCCTCTTACTACATATGTCCTCTAGAGAAATAAAGCTGGGAGCCAGGGACTGGGTGATCTAGGTCATGTGTATGGAAAAGTTACTTTGTTAATAGGCATTACCATAAAATTGTATCTCCAGAACAACCGTAGCAAAACGGATAGGAAAAGATCTTGAACCCAACTGATGAACTTCCTACTCCATAGGATGGACAGGATTTAGTAGGCTCTAAAACCAGAGCAAAGAGGGTCACATTAGCTTAGGAATCTTGCATGGCAGTTGTCATCAGATGAGGTTCTGCAGAGCCTTTCACATTCCACAAAGGCATCCCCCTGTACCACAGGTGGGGAGGTGAGTTAGGAGATCGTTCTTTGGGCTCTGAATCCCCACTCCTCCTTCAATCACAATGGCTATGGTTAGGCCTATTTCACTGAATGGGTTCTCACAGACAATTTGAAGCAATGAGAGGGTTCATAATGTTTGAAAAGCATATGTACTTATTGTCCATACTTACTTACCACTGAAATATGATCCCATTATCCTCCTGTTGGTTACTCTTGAGTAGCCTCATTGCCTTGGATACATATTCAAGGCCCTTCCTGCTCACCTTCTCCCACCTTTTTCTCTATAGCTTCTTCCCATTCTCCTTACTTACCAGCCAGATTAAACCAACACCTTACACCATGTACTTGACCTTGATGCTCTCTGTTTGGAATGAACCTGCTGCTCTTTGCCACAGGCATGCCTCAAGGTATGCTTCAAGACCCAGCTCAAAAGTTCTTCCCCACACCCCCAGGGAGAGGTCCTGTGTTTTGATAACACTTTGCACCTTTTTTCTTAAGCTAGTGCTTATCAAGTTATCATTATTTGTTGACATGTCAATTTTTTTTCCATTAGAGTCCCTCAAGGCCAGGAACTTGTACCTTTGAATGTTCTAATTCATACTGCAGTGACCAGTAGCAACCACCAGATGGCAGTATGTGGACATATTTCCCTTACCAGTCACAAGGGAGGGGAGAGTTTTATAACAAGTTGCCTTTCATCTCTGTCCTTGCAGACAGACAAACAGATCTCTGCAGACAGAGATCTTATGACTGGTCAGAAGAATTCATACCCTGGAATCAGAGCCACGGGCAGCCATTGTATTCCACATATACTACCATTGTCTGAAAACATTCCTCTTTTGGTTTGTAAAAGAATTATACTCTTTTGAGTTCCAGGGAAGAGGAACTTGGATTTGAGCTTGATTTTTGTACACACAAGGTGACCATCTTTTCAGCATTTAGGAAGAATGGCTACCAACACCCACTGATTGCCACCGTCTGTTGAGGTTCCTTAACCTCCTGCCCACCCCCATCTGCCAAACCCAAGCAGCAAGCAAAAGTCGGCCAAACATTCAGGACTTACATTTTTCTAAGCTTTACTTTATATTTAATTGATATATAATAATTGTACATATTTATGGGGTATAGTGTGATGGTTTAGATACATATATACATTGTATAATAGTCAATTCATTGTGTTTAACATCTCTATCACTTCAAAGTTTTCTCATTTCTTTTGGTGAGAACGTTCAGAATCCTCTCTTCTAGTTATTTGGAAATCTGTGCTACTCTGTGATTAACTATCATCACTCTGTTGTGCAACAGAGTTTATTGCTCCTGTCTATAATTTTGTGTGTAGTGTCCAATCTCTCCCTATTATCTCTGCCCCCTGCTCTCCTCTGCTTTTGGTAACCATGATTCCACTTGGTACTTCTATGAGATCAGCTTCGTTAGATTCCACAAATGAGTGAGATCATTTCTGTGGTACTTGAATTTCTGTGCCTGGCTTATTGTACTCCACATAACAGCTCCATATTCATTTGTGTTGCTGCAAAGACAGGATTTTACTGCTTTTTATATGGTTGAATAGTACTCCATTGTGTAAATATAGCACATTTTCTTCATCCATTCCTCCATGGACAGACAACTAGGATCATTCTTTTTTCTTTCTTTCTTTCTTTCTTTCTCTCTCTCTCTCTCTCTCTCTCTTTTTTGGGGGGGGAGTGGGGTGGGGGACCAGGCATTGAACTCAGGGAACTTGACCACTGGGTCACATTCCTAGCCCTGTTTTGTATTTTGTTTAGAGACAGGGTCTCACTGAGTTGCTAAGTGCCTCACCATTGCTGAGGCTGGCTTTGGACTCGCAATCCTCCTGCCTCAGCCTCCCCAAGTGCTGGGATTACAGGTGTGCAGCACTGCACCCAGTTTATTCTTGCCTATTGTGAATAGTGTTGCAAGAAACATGTTGATGTCTTATCGGCATACTGATTTGACTTATTTTTGATAAGTATTCTGTACTTTGAAGCAAGCACCTTCCCTGAGTTCTGGTCTCCTTTCCCACTGAGAGCTAGTCAGGTCTGAAGCACCTCAAGCTGACCTTATGTATCTTCCAGGCTTGAAGTTAGACATAGCACTAAGCGGGGAGTTCCTTACCCTTTTACTGTGGACCCCGTGCTGTTCTCTGGAATTTCTCAGAAGCAAAGCAGCTCCCATGTAAAAGACATCCCAACCCAAGCAGAAAACAAAGAAACATCCCAAAGATTTTTTCAGACTACAAAAAGTGTGAAGGCAAGAAGGGCCTGAAGTTTCCACTTCTTCACTGCCTCCTGATCTTGCTACTTTGTAATCTCTGTTCTCTGACCGAGTGTTGCCACCACTGGCCCAGTAGTGTGTGGAGAGCAGGGCACTGTGGCCGCGGCTCTAACATCCTTATTGCTCCAGCTCCCTCCTCCAAACTTGTACCAGTCCTATGGACTCTCTCTTTCTAATAATCTCTGTCAGAACAGAGATTATGTTAGAATGAGACCAGAAGTTTCCCTTAAAAAGATCAAAGCTTTTTTATTTCTAAGGGGGTTCTAGGGGTATGCCCTGGAGATGTGACATCCTGGGTAGCCCAGCCCTCTCCTGGGTAAAATGCTTCATTCCATGAAGAGTATAGTGGTTAAATCACAGTCTCTCTGGAGTCAAGCAGACCTGGGTTCCAATTCTGGCTCCATCACATCCAGACTCTGTGACCTTGGTTGAGTTACTTTGCTTCTATGAATCTTAGCTTCCTTATCTACAGAGGTGGGGAGGGGGATACACACATGCCCTAGAGGGTTGGTATGCAGATTAAATGACAAGACATGTAAAGTATTCAGCAGAGTACATGTGTACAGTGTACTAAATGGATGTTAGCAATTGCTGTTGGCTTCAGCATCTGCAAACACGATCTGGAGAAGGTATAGCTCCCTAGAAGTAATTCTGGATGCTACTTTCAGCACAGCTTCAGAAAACTCTGAAAAGCCAAAACCTCTTTATAAATCACACCAGGACCCATTCTGTAAAGGAGATCCATATTGCTTTAGTTTATTTATTCTTTCATTCAGTGGGGTTTATTCAGTTCAGAGGCTGTGGCAATCTCAGGGTAGGTTGTGAAAATAAAACGATGTATAAGACATGGTCTCTGCCCTCAAGGAGCTCATAGTATATGGAGGAGACCAGCCCTAAAGCAATTATACACAGGGATCAGTGCTCAAACATGAATATGCCCAAGATACAAAAGATGCACAGGGAAAGAGCCCAAGGCCCTGACACTTTCTACAAGGCATTGGAGGTCCTTCATGATCTAATCCCTGCCTTCCTGGCAATGTCTGCTCCCAGCAACATTTGTCTTTTGGGGAATTTATCATGATGTCTCTGACCTCTAACCTTGACACCGGCTATCCTCTCTGAGTGGAACACTCTCTTGCCTGGAAAACTCTTACTCATCTTCCAAGTCTTCCTCCTTCCCTCAAGGAGACTTCAGGGCTCCTTCTCTCCCCAGCTATGACCTCATTGAAGATTTGAGATAGATTCTTATATTTTGGCACCAGCACTTAACTCACTGCCCAAAACAAAAGCAATACTCAGTAATAGAGATACACTCACAATGCCTCGCCTCCTTCATGCAACCAATGCAGCCTCCATGTCAGTCAATCCCAGAGAAACCAGCTATCTGGTAGAGGGGCTCCTGTGTTCACCCCACCCTCAGCCACACAGATCCATGATAGGGAAGCTCTGACTACAACATGAAGTCTTCTAGTATCATCCAAATTTCCTTTCCTTTAAACTCCTTCCAATTTTAGCCTAGTTATGCTCTTGAAAATAATGCAGAATAAACATATCCGTACTCTCTCCAATGAAATCCCTTCATATATATGAAAACGTTTGACAGATATAATATCAATAAGATCCTCTTTGGTGTTTTTTATTTTATTTTCAAATCTGCTGGGCTAATTATTTCACCATTAACATATATTTAAAGAGGCTGTCACGAGCTAATAAGCATTTAGCTTGATGTCATGAATTTAGTCCTGATGATTCCAATACCATCCCCGTGTATACAGTATACATCTGCTTTGCTTCCTTATGCTGATTTTAGCTCTGTGCTCTCGAAGATCTAGATCATTTATTTATTTACTTAGCAGTACTAGGGACAGAACTCAAGGGCACTTTACCTGGAAGCTACAACCCTAGCCCCTTTTATTTTTTTTATTTTGAGACAGGGTTTTATTAAGAGGCTGAGGGTATCCTTGAACTTGTGATCCTGCCTCAGCCTCCTGAGGCACTGGGATTACAGGTGTGTGGCACCACGACTGGTTTCTAGATCATTTTAGAAAGAAATCTTCAATTATTACATTAGCAATTAATTTATTGAAAATATGTGCCATGCTTGGTACCAAGCCTTGATGTGCTTCGTTTTAAATTTTCATATTGAATTAAAAATTGAAACAATGCATGGCAACTTCACAGGTGATAAGCTTGAACTCTCAGAGAGATGAATCCCCTGCTCATTGTTACCTTGCTACGAGGTGCCAGAGGCAAGAGACAAAATCAGCTCTTTTATTTATTTATTTTGGTGTGTTTGGTGTGTGTGTGTGTGTGTGTGTGTGTGTGTTACTGGGGATTGAACCCAGGGCCTTGTGCATGTGAGGTAAGCACTCTACCAACTGAGTTATAGCCCTAACCTCAAGGTCAGCTCTTTCTTCTTTCATAGCCAGAGCTTTTGTGGCTCATGCCACCTCTTTGCAAGTCTGTGGCACTTGCTTTTTCAATTTTTTAAAAAATTTTGATTGACATATAATTCTTGTGCATCTTTAAGTGTATGATGTAATGTAATTCATGCATAGAATTGTATAGTAGCCAACTGGGATAATAGAATATTTATTACCTTGAAATTGTACTATTTCCTCATAGTAAGTACACTCAAACTCCTCTTATCTAACTCTTTGGATATGTATAATACATTATGGTTAATTGTATTTACCTTTCTGTGTCATTGAACACCAGAACTTATTCCCCTTACCAAACAACAACATTGTACCCATTGATTGGACTCCCCCCTTCTCCTTATTCTCCCCAGATTTTTATTCTAGTATGGTATGATCTGAAAATTTGTGTATTATTTCTTCTAGATAATATTTCAAATAATTTGTGAAAAATATTGAACAGAAAAACATGGTTGTCAGTCATCCCTTGAGATCTCCTTCCTATCTACATGTAATTGTAGCAACACTTAGGAGCCATTTTTTGCTCAGCCAACCAGGAGACCAGTGAATATGATAGCACCCTGCTCCTAGTTCACCACATTATGTCCAATCACATCAGTGAGGGCATGTTAAGTCCGTTGCCAAAACTTCCTCTAATATTATACTGATTTTCTAATTTAGTAATGTGCTAAGAAATGGGATGTGTCCTGTGACACCTGTTTATAGTAAACTCCCATTAACTACTAGTGATCAGTGCCTTTTCTTTAAGTGCCCATGAGTCAATTGTGTTACAATCAGTTCCAAAACTTCAGCAAGAACCAAGATAATGCTCAAACTACTTCCTGGCTTCAGGGTTCAAAAGCCAGGACACCCTCTTTATTAAAAAGAGAAACCCTTGTGAAGCTACCAAAATAGTCTCTTCCCAGGGTTATTGAGAAATACCACAGCCACACCCCCAGCTATCTTTTAATGTCAGTTTGACAGCAAAACCACCTGCCTCTTTGAAATATATAGTATCCTCACTGTTTCATGTTTTTTCCCCTCTTAGTTGCCTATATTCGTCCCAGAAAAATATTTAGCTAAATATTCTGAACCCCAAAATTAAGGTTAAAAATGCCTTCAAATTGCATTAAAATGGTAAATGGTTACCTATGAAATATGTGGATCTTGAAGACCATTTACAGGATAGAGAGCTTCCTTGCACAAGCATGTTAAGTCTAGGCAGGCATAAGATATCTGGTTGTCTGTTATTGTATTCTACTGCCAAAGCATAGCAAGGGCTCAAAAAGTTATTTATTGTAGCAAACAGGGTGATTGTGATAATGAGAATATGTATACCTTAAGAGCGGAAACCCAAAGTTTCAAATTCCTATTGCAACATAGGTGACAGACATAAGAATCTTTCTAAACGCAGGTCTGATCAGAAGACTTTGGGAAGAGAACCTGAAGATTGCTACAGGAAAGTTTCCTACCTTCTGCAGACAGAGAAAAGTGGAAGCTTAAGTGAATTGCACTGGAAACAGTGGAATAAGTTCCCGTGTTGGAGACAGAGGCTCAAGGTCCAAGCCCCCAGGGTTCCGCTATTAGCTGTCTGCCATTGGATAATTTTTGCACCTTAACAGAGTTCTATTTCCTGAATGATATGTGAGAGACAAGAATTCAAATCTCACAGCAGTGCTGTGAGCATCAAATAAGATAAAGGGTATGAAAACATGTTAAGTACCACCTGCACCTCTACCTATACTGTAGTCAGCCAGAATAGATCAGTTATCTTACAAGAATACACTTAGGTTGGATAGAGAGGTTACTTCCTAATCATAGACTCTCAGGCTAATTCAAAAAGATCTTGACTTAATAAAAATGCTGACCTCTGCTAGGCTGAAAAGCCTATGCTTACGCAGCACTGGAGCAGCTGAGAGACAACGCTACGCAAATATTCATACAGTGCCAGGTCCTCTACTCAGCTAATGTTCACATCTCTTAAACCAAATTCATAATCTTTTCCACAGAACCAGCATCTCCTTCCAACATCCCTATTTGTTATTAACAGAATAGTATCACGAGACACTTGGGCCTGGAATCTGTGTCCTCATTGTCAACCCTTGAAGCACATTACTGTCATTCTGAGAAATCCTTTAACTACTCTCATCTTTAAAATGGAGATAATACTGCCTGCCCCTAATCTGTGTTAGCATTTTATGAGAATCCACTGATTGATGTAAAGCTTTTTGAAAATTATAAAATGCTATGAAGACAAATGATAGTCTTAATAATTGCAATTTTATAGGACTAGATGTCTTTCTTTGTCTAGAATGTACACAGAAAACTCAGTCCAAAAATCTCATATGTAATAATACCAAGAGATATTGGTTCAAAGCATCGTGACTGCCACTTATATAATTGTGCTACTTGTTCTCTAGCTAAGTAGCTGGAATCTATGGAGTTCTGGTGTTGAAAGAATTAAGAAAATCATTCCCACATTAAAGGTGTAAAATTTTTAAAAAAATATATTAATGAGGTGGTAGGAAGTAGCTGACATTAAAGTAGGTTTGAAAGTGTTTGGTTTCTCTAATTAAATGGAGCTAATGAGTTTCTCCACCAAGTCTGAGTGCTGGGCTGAATAGTCTAACAGGCCTCTCATTTCTGTGATCTCAATAAGAGATGGCCAACTGGCTGCCGAAAATAATCTGCGTCATGGGGTGATTCATCCTTCACACCTTTGGGTGAAACCTTCCTGTCGGAATGTGGGAGCAGTTTGTACACATCACACGGGGGCTGAAGCTAGAGTCTCCGTGGTCCTCAGAAGCTGCTGGCTCCCCTCATCAAGGGGTCACAGCATCATGTCACCACGTGGAGGACCAAAGATTGACAATGTGAAAGGCACTGCAGATCCCAAATCACAGCTGGGACCAAAGTGACAAAATGGAGATGCAATTAATTTATCGAATTTAATCATTTAACAGTGATTGAAGATAAAAGTGGAGGGTAGGGCACAGAGATTCAGAAGTTATGCCTCTGCCAGCTTCTTGGAGCTTACCAACCATTAAGAAAAAAAATTAAAAGGCAATTTAGCATATCATTTTTGCTTGTGGGGTCTCCAATATAATTAATCCTTTGGCATAGTTTGCAATGCCATTTATGATGGAACAGCCATCCTTTCCACTTCTGGCCACTCCCTGAACTTCTCTGCCCCACACATCAGGTGCAGGGATTGGAGCCCTTGTCAGGCCTGGATGTGTCCTCTAGGGCCTCCACACCTCTGTGCATATGGGCCCCTCTGCCTGAATGCCTCATCTTTCCTCTGCACATGGTAAACCTCCACAGTAGGACCACATGTTCTGCAAAACCTTTCCTGGTCCTCTTCCTGCCACTTTTTCCTCTACTTCCTCAAACTCCCTAAGCATGGTCCTTCGTTCCAGTCTTGTTACACTCACACTCTCCTTATCTCTCTCATTCTTATTGCTTCTCGTGTCTCAGACCTCTACATGGACACACTTGGAGAAGCATCCCCATCTAAATCAGAGGCCCACCTAATTTTTCTATCAGAATCCTGTGGAATCCTTTGCCTTCATAAGACTTACTGCAGTTTGTTCAAATTATGTGTGTGTACTTGATTAAAGCCCACATGCAAAAATACCTGGGATTGTTAAGTTTGATAAATTTCAAGCAGTATCTGTCTTAGTCTTCACTGTAGATTCACCATATCCTGAGTGCTCAGAAAATATCAGTTGAACAATTTCCCTCCTCAAAGTGCTTACATTTATCCCTGTCTCTGGATGTTGAGCCCCTCAAGATGAATGACGTGGCCCTCAGAGCATCCTGCACTTGACCTGTTATAGATCCTGTCACCTTCTATCTTAATTGACTTTAACCTGTCTGCCAGCATCTCAGTGGCAGGAACGGCTTGTTAGACCCATCCCTGATGTCTAATACTATGTCTGGCTCGCAAAGAATTTTTAAGAAAATTAATGAATGAGTGACTAGAATGCTCTCCCTCATTTTGTTTTGACCTCCCAAACACTTTCCAAATATTGAAGGAATATTGCATCGCAGCACAATGGTGTCTCATACACTTTCTGTGCATGGTTTCCTTCTTGAAGCACATCTAATAAAATCCACAAAACTTCAGATTCGCAGATTGGTTCATAAGGAGTTGCAGTTAACTCTCATGGAAAATAATTTTTCTCTGCAACATCATGCAGACGCCTATAGGTCTAAAGTTCCTCCCACTATTGAATTTAAAGTATGAAAGGATAGTTTGAAAATTGCTATTTGTAAATTTCCCATGGAGTGGTCTATTTATAAAACCTAAGGTACCAGTGTGCAAAAAGTTCTGCTTTCCAGATGTGTAGAAGAAATTAGGCTAATTCTCACACATCGCCAGGTAAGACCAGTTTGGTGTCACAACTCCAATCCTTGCTCAGTCCACACTGCCGACATCTAGAGCAACACAGACAAAAGCGAGCACACCTCAGCCCAATGAGGGGGCTCCCCTTTAAGTTGTCAGAAGGACTTATAGGGCTAACCAAAAGCAGAGTGCTTACAGATTACTTGCGATTACTCTCCCCGGGTACTCAGAGGACAGCATCGAATTAGACTGGGTATCCTGAAAGAAAGGCTGAAGGTGAAGGAGAGATCTGTGCTTCATATAAGTAAAAACTGTCAAACAAAGTCATACAAAAGAAAACGGGCTTCATTAGAAGGGACCGGCACTGTGGACACCAGAGGGGTGCAAGAAAAGAAAAGAAGAACAGCAGGTAATGTTGCGGGATGGATTTAAGCATTCATTTTCAGAATGGAGATGGTGGCAAAGAGGTTACTATTACAAATGGCCATCATTTATTGAGGCAGGTGTGGTGCTCAGGCATTTAGTCCTCCGGAATGCCCTAACTTGTGACGTAATCCTCATTTCCCTCCATTTCACAGAAGAAGAAACTGAGGCACACAAGGCCTCAGAATGTACCCACTGTAGGCAGGTTAAGGAGGCTGGGGGTCAGGATTTGGGCCCAGGTCCATCTGACTCTGAGTCTGTTCTTTTAGCTGCAAAGATTGCTGACGTCCCATCTAACTCAAATATTCTGGGATTCCTTGAAGATTGAGAGAGCAAGAAAAAAAAGTAAATAAACCAGTCTTAAATGTAACTAGTGGACTGAGTTCCACATCTTAGTCTTTGTCCTCCTGTGTAATTCCTATGCTTGCAATTACAGACCATCGAACCCATTTTTCAAGTTTGCTGTGTGTCTATGTGTGTATGTGTGCATGGATTTGACAGGGCTAGTTCATTTCAAGTAACCAAGTATGTCTTTGGACAGCTCTTGTCAAGATCCAATAGAAGCGCCAATTCCAAAAATATGTTCCTTTAGTGGTTTTTTAGGGTTCTCTGCTCTGCACGGATTGACAATGTGGTAACAAGAGACATTCTGGAGACTGGATTTAATGCAACCATATGCTAGACAGAATGAGAACCCATATTGCAGCAGACCAGCCGGTACATTTCCATGTTAACAGAAGCTTGATTGCAAATTACATTTAGTCTCAACAGCTCAGTTCACTGCACACAGATGCCATGGGGGACTGTAAAGTTAGCGAGATGTGGGGGAGTACGACTAACATTTTTTTTTTGGAAAAAAAAAATCCTTCAGCTGATAGAATGCCAAGGAGCATCAGCGCTGATGCTGAAAAGAAAATGCTGCTATATTTGTTTTGCCAGAAAAGGAAAAATAATCATTGTCGCGAGTTGTTAGTCAAATTATGAATACGAGCTCGGCTGGTAATTGTCTGATAATACAAACAGTGATATTAGGGTTGTCAGATGCTGCGTGCGCTGTTTGACAGCTAACGTGTACATGCTCTCTGAATGAGGAGTTGATTCACTGATTCCAAAAGTCAGGCAGACAGAAGGTGGGGGATTAAGGAAAACCTCCACAAGATCCTGGACTTATACATGGGGCTGAATCTGGGTCAATGCCCCAAAGTGTGGTAAGCATCTTCACTAGGCCTGGGGAAACCTGTGGAATTGTAAAAAGAGCACCATGTGGGTTTAAGTTGCAGATTCATCTCTTAGTTTCTGTGCAACCCTCCAGGAGTCATTTAATCTCTCTGGGCAAAGGTTTCTCCATTTCTAAAAAGGGAACAATAATTTTCAACCGTGTCTTCCCCCTGAGGCTATTGTGAGGACCAACTGAGAACTTTGTGTGTGAGTCTACAGCAAAGCACACGGTGATCTATAAATGTTGCGACTGTGAGTTGTCTACTTGGCTGAGTTTCCTTTTGCTACCATTTTAAGAGTGAGCTAGAAAGATTTCTTGTCCATTTTCTCATGGCTGGAACAGATTGTTTTCAACTGTGTACAAGCATCTTTCAATTAGAATCATCGGTCTTCTTACTTCTGAGAATCTGGCGGAGAGGCACCTCGCTCACACAACCCTTTCTGATTCCTTGATCACATGGTCTTTCCCAGATCTTCTAGAAGGCTTCAGTAAGTCCTATCATGTCTGCAAAATGCCCTCATTATCTTCATCCTATGATCTCCAGACTCCAAGCTGTGGTGGAGAGTGTTCTGCTGAACAGTGGATTCTCCCCTTAGCTTCTCATTCCCAGGACCGCTTGCAGTTAAATGTGGACAGGTGGTAAACTTCGAGGTTTCCTCTTTAGACTTTCTATACATTCATGATCTTCCTTTCTATAAAATTTTTCCCCATCCACAAGCTGAGTGATAAAGATATAGGAAATAATGAGAGGGATGAGCCACAAGATGGAAGGAACCTGGGCCTCTGAGTGGCTGTCTGGAGCATAACCCCTTGCCACCCTGCACTGTGAAGTGAATAAGAAATAAGTCTACTTCTTAAGCTTCTGAGATAAATTGATGGGTTGTTAAGGTGGCTAGTCTACCTAAAAACCCAAGAAACCATCAACTTTATTTCCCTACACCAGTGCTTTGTTACCAGAAACACAGTCAGTATTTCATCATACACACCCTGAGCATACCAGTCCTTTTACAGCCTCAAACCTTTGCTAACATGGCATGATTTTCCCTTGCCTTCCTCCCCTCAACCCCAACTACATTTTTCTACAGAGGAGACTTCCACCTTTAGGGTCCAGCTGTGAAGCACCAACTCAGATTGATTCTCACTTTCTCCTCTGGGTTTTTGCAAAATTTTTAGATGTATCTTATTATATTATAATGAAATGATAGTTTACATATACATCCTCTTACTCTTGAGATAGGTGCCACAGTCTTATTGAAGCCCTTATGAATTCAAAGAAAACTTTTCTCCTTCCCCTCAGTTTTTGTTCACTATCTGTGGGATTAAGTATCCCAGGGCTATATATTTTAGTTTAAAAATGAAGGGAAACAGAGATAAATATAAATGTCCAATGATTTAACTTGGGAGATGTATTATTGCAGTTCAGGAAGGAAATACTCACATCTTCCTTTCTACCCATGCATCAACCAAGGCCTGCATTAAATATACATAGAGTTATGGGAGGCGGGAGGGAGCTAGCTTGAGAAAATCAGCACAAAGTATGGTAGGTATAAAGAGGCCCCTGTTCCATTAGGTCTCCTGTCTCTCCTTAGCAACTCCATGCCCATGTGTCACTCTATGGGACTCCTACTGGTCATACGTTCAAAGGCAAAGCCTAGCCTCTTCACATTTGAGCCCTGTGCAGCCTGTCAATAGGGCTTTGTGGAAGACATGGATGCAGAGATCTGTTCTCAGCTGGACCTGGATGCTCACATCACATCCTGCTTTCTACAACTTGAGGACAGTCTGCTAGCTTCTAGGTTTGGAAGAAAACATTTCTCTGTGTCTTTTAATTTTTGTATTATTTTTAAGTGGCTGTTGCTTTTATTAGTTGTTTTGGTTTGGGAGTTCCCTCACTCCAACGTGCACTTGGGGGCTTTTAGAAGTTGGCTTCTTTTATTGCTTGCTTAATTTTGATGCTTGGTTTCTCTATTTTCCATTTTGACATGCTCATTGGCATTAGATAGTTTTATAAGTAGACTCTTAGAAGGTACTTAGGAATTTTCCAATGGTTCTTGAGGCAGATAGTGGGAAAACAGAATCCTAGGTTGGGAATGGGAAGCCAGGATGAGTCCTGGATCTGTCACCGAATGGGACAAATTATTGCACCTTAATATCTTTGCCTCTAAAAAAATTAATAAAAATATAAACTCTCTCTAAACTGTCAGTTCCATAGATTGGTATCATGTCTATCTTGTTCAAAATTGTAACACTATACCTACCCAGCACTGTTATACCCTAGGTCCTCAACAAAGATTCTTGAGTTACTAAATGATTATTGTGGAGACCAAATAAGGTAATAGACATAGAAACACACTATAAATTCTGTAGTGGTGTACACATGGAAGTGTTATTATGCACAGATGGGGAATGCATGGACTGTCCCCAAACTGAAGAGTTTCTTAGCTATTTTAGGATACTGGAAGATATTTTGGCAACTATATTTGAAATATGCAGTAGTATCCATAGTATCCTTGGTTTGACCCAGAGTTGCAAGAAAATGGGAGACAGGACTTAGAAATTGTACGCTATCAACAGAAGTGAAGAGGAAAGACGGCAGCAAGCATTAGAGAGGACTGGAATATTCTTAGGTAGGAAACAATTACACATAAAAAAGGAAATGTGTGCTTACTTGTTATAACAAAACACATTTTGTCTGAAAAGGCCATTGAAATCTAAAGTTGGAAAATAATTTCCCCAAGAAATCACTATTTCTTAAGATATTTCATATTCATATATAATCCTACCAAGTTTGAAAAATGATTTAAGGCAGAACATGTCAAAGTAGGTCATCCAGTTGACAGTTGAGCCAACCCAATCTCTTGTCTCATTGTCAGGAAAATGACGTGACGTGTCCGAGGCAACTCAGTGAGATGTGGTATTCACTGCTACCATGATCCTGACACAGCATTCCAAATCACTGGAAACACTAAAAATATTGACCTATAGCAAGAAAGAAAAGCAAAACAGACACTCAGAACCATTTCAAGGGCTGGGGCTGTAGCTCAGTGGCAGAGTACTTGCCTAGCATGTGTAAGGCACTGGGTTCAATCCTCAGCACCACATAAAAAATAAATAAAATAAATAGAGACATTCTCTCCATCTACAACTACAAATTAAAAAAAGAAAGAAAGAAAGAACCATTTCAAAGCAATGCCACATCCTGGGATTCTTATGGTTCTACTTCTTCTGACTCCTGTCTACCTCCTTCCCTGCTTCCTTATCCTTAGATTCTGGTATACTCACATTCTTAAAGCACATTTCCCTATGTTCTTCAACTAGCTGAACTGTTTCTGTTAATAGGATCCAGGAATTTTCAGGAAGCCTAACTTCTCATAAGAGGCTCCTCAAGTGTTCACATATCTCCACAGCTCCTAGTGTTATGTTCTGCACAGAACAGGTATTCAGCAAATATGTGATGCAAATCCTGTAGCTTCAAGGGACTTTCCTAACAACTCCACTCCAAAAGGAGCTCCCCTCTCCCAGAATTTCTCTCCCATAAAGACCTTGCACTGTCATTGTCAATAACTTTGTTCCCTTTTCTCTTCTAAGCCAATGCTGCCATGATCCAGCACATCCTCATTTCCCATCCAGACCCAGGTGGCAGCAGCAGAGGTAAGATTCTGGATACACTTTTCCAGAATTCTAAGTTCATTCATTACATGAAGTCCATCAAGAATCAACCAAGTTACTCAATCAGTGTTGGAGGAAGTAAACAAAGACAAAATCAACATGCTAGGCACTGGTGTAAAACAGAGGAGGAACATAGAGTTCCCCGCCCTTAAAGAGCTTAGAAATTGTTGACTGATAGGCACAAACACACACAACTAGAATATGACTCAAATATTACAATATACTTGGGTACATAGCCCTCAGAGCACTCAGGGGTTATGCTAGGACATGAGATCAAAGAAGGCTTCAGAAAGTAGAAGACATTTGAATTGGGCCGTGAAACATGCGTAGGATGTCCACAGATGGCAAGAGTCTGGAAGAAGGGCATTCTAAGCAGAGGAAATAACAAGTTCAGTGACAAAGAGGGGTGGACAGATGTGACAATGATGGGGACTACAATTCATCTGGAAAAGCTAGACCAGTATTTCCCAGAAGATGCTCTGGGTAAAAGAAAAAAAAAATGTTCCATGGTAGATAAGTTTGAAAAATGCATACTATTTTTAAATTTAAAATGTATACTTGCCTACCAGAGACTCTGAGAAGTCAGTTGGGAGGCTGTGTAGTCCAAGAAGTATGGTGGAGGGATTGAATGGGGACAGTGGACATGGGTTCAAAAAAGAATAGCTGTGAAGAGACTTCAGAGGAAGCATAACCAGGGCTTACTAAATCCAAAAGAAAAATGTGTGTAAAAGGACCAGGTTTTAGCTTGTTGGACTGAATAGATGGCAATGCAATCTGACAAGAAAAGATAAGTACCTGGGGAAGGTAACACAGATTTTGCTTCAGATATGGCAGATATGAGATAACTACAGGGCAAGTATATGGAAGTACCAAGAGATAGTTGACAATATAAGGTCATGCTGAACAACCATTAAAACCATGCTAGTAAAGATTAAGCTCTGGGCAGGGTCATGGACTGACTGAGCCCCAACATCTCTTTTGGCCAAGAGCTTGTATAATTACATGGTCAGAGAGACCCACACTGAAAATTGTAGATGATCCAGTTTCTTCCTGCTGACCACATCCAAGTGCATCACCTCCTGCAGCTGCTCATGGTAGCTCTGACCACAAAGGAGACCTCAGTAGCTACACACATTCCAATGAAAGGAAGCAGCTTGAAGGAAATGCATTTAACTAGTATAACTTTGTAGTGACCCCAGAAAAGTGATTCTCTTTCTATTAGCCTAGCCTCACTTAGAAGAAACAATGAAAATGCAGCATATTCAAGAATAATCAGAGAAAACTGAGCACATTTCTTGCAAAATATTTCACTGAAATTTCCTAGATATCAGTATGGCCTGGGAGAGTAGAGAGGACTCTGGGCTGGGAGTCAGGCAGCTGAGGTTCTAGTCCTCAATAGGTAATAAATCATTGCATGTCCTTAGGAACATTGCTTACCTTCTGTGTGACTCTACTAACACAACCCAAAGTGTGTGGAAAAGAATGATATGTAAGTGCTTACTCCTGGGCTTAAGGAGATGGGTTTTTTTCTAAGATAACATTAGTAAAGGAGACTGCTTGTTCTGGATATACATCTAAACTGTTGGATCTAGGAAGGGCCCTGGACCCTGAATGACATAACAGGCTCACTTTACAGAAGAAGAAACCAGGACCCAGTGAGGGCAAGTGTCCAACAAGCAGCAAGGGCAGAATAGAAGCTCTACCTTCCAGGTATCATTATTTTTGAAAGACTAAGATGTAGAACTTTGGCTAGAAAGACATCACAGACAGGAAGGAAAATATGGGTTGACTAGCCAACTCTATCATTCAAAACCCAAAGGAGCAAATAGATTCTGCTTTACGAGGAGTTGAGCTAACATGGTTTGCCTGGGTATCTGGGAAATGGGGAATCTTCTTTTATCTGTGCTAATTTGAACTGACCAGTCTTCACGTCCCAGACACCTCAGCTCAGTGACTTTACAAACACTGAGCCATTCTGTGATGAACACTTTTATATTGATATCCTGACTGAGTAGAAGTTCAGATACAGCAATATTGCCCACTCCTACAGACCCCCTCCTAGCTCCAAAGGGAATGAGCTCAGTGAGGGACCATAATCAATGTCTTCTCTGAACTCTGGAAGAGTGCCCTAACTGATCTTCCTGGACCTTGCATCTCTTCTTCACCAGGGTTAGCTTATCTTCCCATATTGTTTCTGCTTCTTTCCTTCCTGTCTCTACAGCAGATAGCATAAAAGCCAAACTCTTCACCCTGGCATTCAGACTCCTTCTAGATCTGATCCCAATCTCTCCTTTCAGTTTCATTTCTTCTACTCCTTTACACGTACTCCACATTTCAAGCTGAACTTGGACTCCTTGCTACATCCTGGATACACAAAGGTCTTTTTGCACACTACCCTCTCATTCTGGTAGACCATCCACCAAGATCCACCTCTGGTTTCTTAACACCCTCACGATCTCATGTTTTGCCTATTTTTAGTTCGTATTTCCTTTCATTGAATCATGGTGTAAGTATTCATCTTACTTCCTCATTAGATGGTCCTTAGTCATCCCTCTGTCTCCTGTAGTGCTCAGCTTAGTGCTTAGAACCCGAGTTTCAGCCAGAAAAACCATTTATGTTATTTGAGGGGAAATAGATGCATGTACTAGCCCTGTAGTCCTCCTCAATTTTTATAAAGTAAGAAAAAAGGAAAATAAAAATAAAATCAGCTTTGGCTAAAGATGAAAGCATTTTTGTATAGCTTCAAATCACAGAAGAGTAGCTGGTTCTCCAAACAAGCACTCAGAAAATTGTTTTACCTATACTCCCTCTTGTCTATTCATTTGCTAAGTTGCTTTGAAGTCTGCAAAATGGCCAATATCTCCAATCAGAGCAGTGTTTCCTTTCCAGACAGGAAGACGACTGCTAAGTAGAGAAGCCACGCTTGTTTTTGTGGTCTGACTGCAAGGGTGACTCATGCAGTAAAGCCAGAGGCTGTTTTGATCTTTCACTGTTCAGAGACAATTTACAATTGCAATTTTCCTTCTCTCTCCTTCTCTTTCTGTCTCTCTTCCCACCTCTGGTAACTTATCTGAAGGGTCAAACCCATTTGACAAATGGAACCTACATAAGGAGAGACCATACAATAGAACACACTTTCAGCTAAAGTCCACAGATGAACGCCGTGTTTACAGCTCTGATGACAGGGTTCCCATAATGACTTGGCCTTTTTCTCCTGGAATGAATATTCCCCTGGGACTGCCAGTCTGGACTCCTGTTTTTTAATGAGGACATTGGAGCACAACCTCAAGATGTCTGTAAAAATGACCTTTCCTTTGGGCCCACTCCAAAAGCAGAGAGGAGAGCTTGCATCAGTCAGGGTGGTTTTGGAAGACAGCTTTTGGAATTGACTCAGAAGCTCAGAATCACAAAATCACATATCACCAGCACCAGAGAACTATGGGTAAGCACGACTTGGAAGACTTCACTTTGCAGATAGAGAAACTGAGGACTACAGGGGGAAAGCAAGTTACCATAAATTATATAGCACAGTCACAGCAAACCCTAGCCAGCTTGGGGTAGAAATTAACAACCAGCTAAATGTTTGCTTTACATAAAAGAGAATCTTCCCTTGGTTTCTCTTGTGCCCTACTGTGGTGCCATCGTGTTCTCCTTTCCTTTCTGGTCAGAAGTGTCACTAACCAGAGGCAGAGGCAACATGACATAAAGCAGGTAGAGAGAAAGGGGCCATGAACAGTAAAAGCAAAAAAAAAGAAAAAAAAAATTAGCCTCTGGCCTCTGGTTAGAAAACCAGAGTCTCACAGTTAGTCCTGAAAGCCAATATCGGCCCAGTACAAGGGTCAGTGGTGAAAGATCTGAAGGAGGACAACCTCAGAGGTCCTAGATGAACCAAGTTCACTCTGTTATTTGCACTGTAGCTTTCCTCAGAGTATGGGGGATTAGTTTAGCTTTCTTATAAGGTTTAAATGAGAAAATATGGTCAGAAAAGTTCATAATAATCAAGTCCTATTCTATTCATGAGAATTATCATTATCATGCCTTATCTGTGCAATATTGTTTTCTTCAAGATCAAAGTTTAAGACTCTGGCATTGAAAGGAACCCCTTCTTAACTTCTTAACTCTAAATGACAGACATGAAAGATCATTCCTGGCAATAAATTTTGTAAGTACTAATTGTGGATCATTTGGAAATCCATAATAAATATATATTTTTAAAATGGAAAGAAAATAATCTATACATTTATTCCCTAGATATAACAAGCATATATAATCAGGATCAAATTATAATCATTCTACCTAATAGTTTTATAAGTGATTTTCCAAGTCCTCAAAAATAAACACACACACACACACACACACACACACACACACATACACACACACCATAAACATTAGAATGCATCATAACATTTTTAAATGTTATATTTTTAATATATAGGTAACTGATCAGTGATTTCCTTCTTTTTTTCCCTTTGTCTGCTCTGATAATATTTTTAAAAATTTTTAATTTGTTATTTTTAGTTAAACATGAGAGTAGAATGTATTTTGACATATCACACATAAATGGAGTATAATTTCCCATTCGTGTGGTTGAACATCCTGTATTCATATATGAACATAAGAAAGTTATGTCTGATTCATTCTACTGTTTTTCCCATTCTACCTCCCTCTCTTCTCCCATTGTCCCATATCCAATCTGTTGAACCACCACTCCCCTACACACCTATTTGAGTCAGCACCAACATATCAGAGAGAACATTTGGCCTTTGGTTTTCTGTGATTGGCTTATTTCACTTAGCATGATAGTCTCCAGCTCCATCCATTTACCAGCAAATGCCATAATTTCATTCTTCTTTATGGCTGAGTAATATTCCATTGTGTATATGTACCACATTTCCTATATCCATTCATCTATTGGATGGAGTCTAGGTTGGTTCCATAGCTTAGCTATTGTGATTAAGCTGCTATAAACATTGATATGGACTAGTCATTATAGTATGCTGATTTTAAGTCCTGGGTATAAACTGAGGAGTGGGATAACTGGGTCAAATGGTGGTTCCATTCCAAGTTTTCTGAAGAATCTCCATACTGCTTTCCAGATTGGTTACAACAACTTGCAGTCCCACCAGCATTGGATGAATGTACCTTTTTCCCCAAATCCTTGCCAACATTTATTGTTGCTTGTATTCTTGATAATTGCCATTCTGACTGGAGCAAGATGAAATCTCAGTGTACTTTTTTTTTTTTTTTTTTTTTTTTTTTTTTTTTGGTACTGGGGATTGAACTCAGGGGCACTCGACCACTGGGCCACCTCCCCAGCCCTTTTTTGTATTTTATTAGAGACAGGGTCTCACTGAGTTGCTAAGTGCCTTGCCATTGCTGAGGCTGGCTTTGAACTTGTGATCCTCCTGCCTCAGCCTCCCAAGTGCTGGGATTACAGGCGTGTGCCACCGCGCCCAGCTTCTCAGTGTACTTTTAATTTGCATTTCTTTAATTGCTAGAGATGTTGAACATTTTTTCATATATTTGTTGGCCATTCATATTTCTTCTTCTGTGAGGTACCGTTAGCCATTTATTGATGGGGTTATTTGTTTTTTGTCTGTGTGTTTAGTTTTTTTGAGTTCTTTATATATCCCTTATCCGTGATATTTTAAATATCATTTGAAAACTAAAGCCCAGATTAGAGTTTCCCTGAGCCTTTATATAGAGAGAGCTACTCTACCATCACTGGTCCAACTGGAAGCATTTGTGAGAGTAAACTAGTGATTCGTGCTACTAATCACTCTATTCACAGACATGAAGAATTTTCAGAAATTTCACTGATCAAAGGTAATGGCATAAAGTAAAAAGCAAATGCTCCAACTCAAGATCCACCATTGCTAGCAAAATTGGCATATGGCATTAAGTTTTCTCATCTCTAAAATGCAGAGTATTCCCTGTGTCTCAAACATACCTGCTCCTCACACTCAGGTCATTACCTGTATTTGTATAAGAATATAAATGAGGGTTGTAAGTTCAGCTTAGTGGTAGAGTTCATACTTAGCATGTGCTAGTAAGTCCCTGGGTTCAGTACCAGCACCAAAAAAAAAAAAAAAAAAAAAAAAAAAAAAAACCTAAAGATTGTACCTGAAAGTCTGTTACAGATGGAATAAGCTCTGCTGTTAGGTAGATTTTTTTTTTAATGCCATCAGGAGACTGTCCTAAGCTATTCATGTTCTGCCTGAATCTGTAAATGTTTCTTGTATAGTATATCATTCACCTAAAGAAAGAGAATCTATGTTTGTCCCTAGTTGCAACCCATTCCACTCCCACTGAAGGACTTTGGGTATTCTCTTTAATATTGTTGTTTAGTTTTATTGACTACTAGTTAAAATAAAAGGCAGTAATTTTGACCATACCAACCCATTTCCCTCTGACGATATTTCAGTTACTGAGATTATGCCAAACCAGTCAAGAAAGAACACACACACCTGTAATCCCAGCAGCTAAGGAGGCTCAGGCAGGAGGATCATGAGTTCAAAGCCAGCCTCAGCAAAAGCAAGGAGCTAAGCAATTCAGTGAGACCCTGTCTCTAAATAAAATACAAAATAGGGCTGGGGATGTGGCTCAGTGGTCAAGTGCCCCTGAGTTCAATTCACAGTATCAAAAAAAAAAAAAAAAAAAAAAAAAAAAAAAAAAGAAAGAAAGAAAGAAAGAAAGAAAGAAAATAGAAAAGAAAGCACACACAAGAGTAGAGGTTTAATTTGGAGGATACTGTGTGTGTGTGTGTGTGTGTGTGTGTGTTAATTTCCCATTTCCTAATGGGGAGCAATGTTTGTATTCTCTGAAGCCTCATAATCTCTCCCAGGCAAGAAGAAATCATAGGTCCCAAAGGCAGCCAAAATGGCTTATCTTCAAGTTGAGTCTTTCTATATGCTGTGAGGAAGAGGCCATAATGCATGAAACCCTACCAACTAAGGCATGGAGATCTGCACATAAGTCATGATCATCAAGGGTGTTATGATATCCTTACCATTACCATAGTCATAGATGTAATCGTTTTTCAGTTCAATACTTAGTTGAGAAGTTTTATTATGCCTTTCACAAAAAGTACCTTAAGCATTTATTTCTGATTTACCAGTCCCTTTGGGATTTTGTTTTATATTACTTTATTACTTTATTTATATATTTATTTATTTATTTTTGCATTTCTCTTTTCTCTACAGCACCGTATAGAATGCCCTATATAGGAATAAGCCTTTGGTCAATATTAATGAAATCAATAAAACAATCTACATCCCCTTTCCATGAAAAAATCATATTTTTCAGTAGCCTAAACCGTTTCTACTTTTCCTCCAACTGTGCTTTATTGAAAAGAGCAATAAACTTATGCCTAAATAAACAGCAAAGCAACATTCTTTCCTGAAAATGAATTTCAGATAATAAATATTGAGGAAAAAAGGAAATGACCCTTAGAAAACCACAGTAATAATGGCAGCAAATGAGATCTACCAGTATATGCTAAAATTAGTTTATTACTAAAAGTTTGAGTAGAAACACACATTCTTGTAGTCTCAAAGCATCTCTTCTCAAAATAATTACTACTTACAAAGGGTAGATGAGTAAATTTACACTGGAGAAACACAACAGATGTCATCTTAACCAAGTGATCAAGGTTAATGTCACCAATAATACATATCAACATAATATACCTGCTATTATGTCCTGAGAAGAATGTGTCCCCTCTCCACCTCTCCAGTGTCCTTCCCAATACCATCAACATAAACATGAGACAAGAGAAAACAAACCAAATTGAAGGACATTCTACAAAATGACTCATTAATCAGTCTTTTTTTTTTTTCTTTTATGGTACTGGGGATTGAATCCAGGGTTGCTTTACCATTGAGTTATCTTTGATTTTTTTTATTTTGTTCTTTCTACTTTTTAATTCCCAGTCCTTTCTATTTTTTGAGACAGTGTCTTTCTAAGTTGCGGAGGCTGGCTTCAAGCTTGCAAACCTCCTACCTCAGTTTCCCAAGTTGCTGGGATTATAGGTGTGTGCCCAAACCTTTTCAAAGGAGTCACGAATATTGAAAGAGAAGAGACATTAATAAGAAACCACTCAGATGGCAGAGAGATCTGACAACTACAAGCAGTGTGGAACTCTCAATTGGATCCTGGGGATGAAAAGGATATTTGTGGAAAAATTGATAAAATATAAATAATGTGTGAACTTTAGCAAATTATAGTGTACCAAGGTTAATTTCTTAGTTATTTTCATTGCTGTCTGTGTGTACAATGTGCTAACATTAGAGATGCTGAGGAAGGATATAACAGACACTCTCCACAATTATTTTGTATGTCTACAATTATGAAAACTTCAAAGTAAGAAGTTTATAAAATAACTGAGCCTAAGAGCCAACACTGCCACTTCTCCTAGGATCCAACCCTGCCACCTCTCAGGGGCATATCCTCAAGTAAGTCACCTGAGCTTCCAATGCTCTGTCCCTTTCTTCAAGACACCCTCCTCCTCCTCCTTCACTTCAGCCTCTCTTTACACAGTGCTAGTGGTACTGGGACAGTGATTCCACCCAAATGTCATGGCTCCAGGAGAAATACACAAAGGTTACTCAGTCACAAGACCCCAACAAATGAGTTCATGAGAGTGCGTGCTCAGAGGAATTGTCTCTCATCTTGCAATTTTGCAAAATTTATTTTTAAAAATTTAAGGCACTTTATTATCCATCTCTCAAACAACCCAATGATACCAGTGCTATACAGAATGTTCCACAAACATCAGTTAGTTACATAGAGTATTATGCCTGTCCTCACATACCAATGAGATACTAAGGCTAATAAATAACGGACTCTCCTTACGCCAAGAGGAAATGATCATCTTTCCACTCTGGGCCATTGGATGCATGTACTTCTTCTTTCTCTTCCATAGCATCTGGTTTTCAAGTTTCCACTCCAAGGACACCTCTTGGGAGTGTTCCCCTGTGATTCTTCAAAATTCTGGTTTATTTGTCTCTGAATCTCCACATTACTTTGAAAAGACCTAAGCCTTTGACCTGGGAGTTACAGCCACATTCATCCACATTTTACCTCCTTTCAGGCCTTGAAGGAAGATTGCGGTGTTCAAGTCAAGTTCCTACAGGGCCTATCTACAAAGTAAAAGTGATACTTTCTCAACTGGGAGGTGAGAGGCCCAAATCCTCATTCAGACTGACCAATAATGTGACTCATTACTGATAGGATAAACTGTCGCAGGTGCAATTGTTCAGCAGCTTTGATTATTCACATCTGTCTTCACCTAGATCATCTCTAAGATCCTCCCAGTTCTGACACCTGCCCTCTCGGAGCCTGGTTTTAGACGAAGCAGGAATTTAAGTAAGGGTTTTGTAGTACAAGCGCCTCCTTGGCTACGGACTCTGACTGCTCATGGGTATCATAATTTTCGGTCCTTGTTGAGATTCCCACATTTCCTTTTCCCCACTTTGGAGATGTATCAGAAATATTATCATAGATTTATGTAGAGGGTGTTCCAAGCTCTGAAGACTCTGTAGAGTCAGCAATAATAGGCTTTCCATATATCAACAGCATGAAATCTTAGGGTACCTTTTCCCCCAGGTCATTTTCAGTAAAGAACCCCTCTCGAAGGAGGATACAGTTTTACACTAACAGCAGTCACATGCTCAAAGTTTATAGGTTATTGTATAGGATATTTCTGCTGGATTTAAGTCCTAAAACTGGATTCAGACTCTATATTTACCCTTTACAGTGAAGTAACACACTTTGGCTTCCTGTGCTTCTGATGATCAATTATGTCACCGTGGAAGCTATGTCAATAAGAGCCACCTTTTTTTTTCTTACAGGTTTTGTCAGGAATGAAATAAGATACAACTAGTAACAGCTTACTGAGTGCATACCCCACACCAAGTACAAAGCTAAATAATTATAATGTATCAAGTAATCATTCTCATATCTCTATAAATTTGATATTCCATTTTCCATTTGGAAGATGCAGAATCTTAAGATCAATCAGCTTAAGCAAATTATACAAAGTCACAGAGCTAGGAAATAATGGAAATCCAATTCAGATATGTAAGAATGCATCCCAAACCCACGTTCTTAATCATACACTCACCATTTGCCATATGAAATTGCTTTAAAATCAGAATCATCATGCACATGAGGGAATTCTCATTTAATGTTTACAACACACCAGAGGGTGATAAAGAAGATATTTCATCCCCATTTTATAAACAACCAGTGGTCAGTTATACTGTCACCCAGCTAGTAAATGGTGAAACTAAGAGTCTCACCTGTCATCTATCTCTGACCAGATTCCTTCAACAAAAGAAAGAAGCTTAACTTTCAAGCTCTGCCTGAAGGCAGATTGCTATTTTAATACTAGAAGGTCATGCTACCTTACAAGAGTGTAGCTCTATCCTTTCTGTGTCTTCTGAGTCAAATTGACTTATTTTATCTGGAACAAAGAGTTTTTCTGGTGTCAGCAACTCATAGCCCAAAATGGACTGTTCTCTATCTCATGCATCACCCCTGAAAACAAAATTGCCAGCACAGTCCTGCTTCCAGAATTTTTATTATGTATAATGATGATATGGACTAAGGGAAAGCCCAGCTATGATCCAGGCTTCAGCAGAGCTGATAGCACTGGCAGAAAGAGACCTACCTTGCACTTTGTCAGGAAAGTTAACCTGATACGAGATCATAAAGATGGAATGCCAAGAGGGTGAAGTTCTTGCAGAAGCATTTTATCTCATTATTAAAGGAATTTTAAAAGTCAAACAAGTAGACAAAAAAAAAAATAGAAATAAAATAAAAAGCCCTGCAGTTCTATCTTCTGAGTAGGTAATAAAATTTCTCAATGAAAAACAACTCTGACATAAAAAATTTTTGCAAAGGGGTAAATGGTCTTTTTCTGAGATCTAGGGCCTTTAAGCAGCCAGAATCCTAACTGGGGCTAGGAAGTGCTGCTTCGTTTGGTCCTTATGATTAAGAAGACATGTGAATAGAGAGACCAAAATACGATTAAGTAGGGGAGGAGTTGTTTACATGAAAGCTACATCTTTTTTATTTCTTTGCCAATCCCCCATCTTTGTGGACCTCAAAAGGAGTGGGGAGTGGGGAAAGGGAAATTAATCAACTATAAACAAACAACCCTGGAAGAAGATCATATGGTCTGACAGGCCCAAGGCTCAGTAAATAATAAGCACCTTCATTTATGTAGCACTTTATAGTTCACTGTACAATTCCAATTAGATCGTGTCCTTTGATCCCTCCAAAACAATAAGAAGGTTAGTTGGGAATAGTCTTCCCATTTTACATCTGAGAAAATTGAACCCAAAAGAAAGAAGGAAACTTTCCCAAGGTTATAAGCTAGTTTGTAGTTGTAGTTTGTGACTCTAGAATACAAGATTTCCTTCTTCATACTACATTATTATCATAAAGCAAATTCTGAAAACTGTAATAAAACCAGTTGTTTGAAAATAAGCTTCTTTATGTAGTTGCCTAGAAATTAATCAAATGAATAAAATCTACTATAATTCCTCAAGATTGGGAAATGAGAAGTAAACACTGAGAGTAGGCAAAGGCTAGAAAGATTAACCACTAAACTGAAGGTAAGAAGGGTTAAACTGAATCATTTAAGGTCTACTTGCAAGATCTACTGTTGCTTTGGTGGAAACTTCATTTAACTTTGAGGCCAGTGAACTCAACGTTAGGATTTCTTTGACATACATTATTCTTAGCAAAAATGGGTCTAGTCCCTGACATCATTCATCCATTTAAGAAATATTTATTTGTCTCTGTGCTGATTACTGACCTTCCCAAATTAAATGTAAAAATGTTTCAGTAGTTTGGTTTCATGGAGGAAGAAATATGGGTCACTGATTATAGCACTGACCAGGAAATAATGTTTATGTAAGATAAATAGTTTCCTCATATGTATAATAGAAGTTTGCTTCCTGTTGTCAAGATTATTAGTGCATTAATTTAGTTAATAAAGAGAAGTAGAAGTATAGATATATATCCCTTTGTTCTTAAAAAAAAGTATAAGAAACATATATACATGAAACAAATAAATGAATCCCTTTGCTTGCAAGGGTCTAGGAGAACAAGAGTAATCCAAACCCTCCTGGTCATCCCTGCCCACAGCCATTTGCAGGGCCCTGATAGCACAGTATGGAGTGACTGTCATAATTCAGCCTACAGGAAAAAGCTCTTGCCATCCCTACTGGGCTCCACTGCACTTTGTCCTGCTTCTCTCTCAGCCACCATGTTCTACTGTCATTGGGGATTTCTCTTCCTGCTCCAGCTCCAGACTAAGGATCCTTGAAGACAGCACCATGTCTTGCTCTATGTATGAGCTCCGTAGCCTTCCCAAGCTGATGCACTCCAATGCATGAGAACATATTTGTTGGTGTGTCTTAAAAAATGTGCAAGTGAGTAAATGCACAGTAAGTATTTTAGGATGGTAATATTTTTGAAAAAGCTGAATAATCAGAACAAACACAACTAAGTAAAGACAATCCTCTTTTGCATTACTCAAATTGCATTTTAAAATTCAAACAATCATAGGGTGAAATTTCTATTCTGCAAATGGAGGAGATGCCAACCCTGCCGGACCTGCCAATGCCAGTAAGCAAGAGTCTGAGAGGGACTCGGAAGTATACTTCCCAGGCACATTCCCAGTCTAGGGAGAACTGCTAGGGAGAACTGCTTCTGTCAACTTGATCAGCCAAATCTTCCTGACTACCAGAGGTCAAGGGCACAGGCAGCAAACCCTTTCTGTACTTGCTTAGGCCAAGGAGAGGCTTGACAGAATGCCAGCAAGCACACTGAATGTTTTACCTTACAAATGCTGAGGAAACAACATGTTCCTTTTAGCATTAATTGCTTCATTCAGAAGAAGCCATTTAAAATCTGAGTCTGGTCTTTTTCCTTGATGAGCAATTTCGGGCTGCCTACCAAAGCTTTTGTTTGTTGGGAGGAGAGAGGAAGAGCAAGCATTTTGTTAAGGCATTTTAATTTTCATATTTAATGAAACAGATTGGGTAGCAGGTTCCTTTGATTTTATTTCTCTGTTCCCTGAATACCTTCTTGTATATTACATATTCGGCTGCAGCTTCCTGCAAGAACTTTTCTACATTTCACAAGTTAGGGCTGTCAAATGTTACCCACTGAATCAAATATATTTCTTGTGCCAATATTCACTTATTATTATTGTAACAGACCAATCATAAATCTCAAAGCTGGAGAGAAAGGGAACATGTACTGATGTTTCCCCATATTCTCTTGAGCACATAAAATTATATAACTCTCTGAAGCCCTCTTTTTATTGCCGCATCTAAAATGCTCTGCATTCTTTGCAGGATAAATTCTTTCAAGGGGTTGTTTCTTTTCAGGAAGGGAAAATTAACCAATCCACCAGAAATTTTATTTGTTTTCATTAATTAACAAAGATGCAGAGAGAAACACACTGGACTGGAGTCAGGAGGTAAACTTGCTCATCTCAGCCATTATTTCTTACAGTGTTTTCTCTCTCATTCTTCCTGATAAAAGACAGCACCTTTGTCTGTTTTTAAAACAAAACAAGAACAGTGCCCAGTACACATAAAAATTCAATCAATATTTGTAGAATCGATGAATATGATGATCCAACTAGTTGACTAGTTTTTTCTGGGCCTTGATTTCTTTATTTGTTGAAAAAACAAAAGGATTGATAATATGTGTTTCTGCCTCACATCATTATTGTTAGGATCAAAAGAAAGAAATGATGGCTTTGAGAAATTACCCAGTTGCATGCAGAATTAAAGAAATAGCACCATCAGTAACAGCAGCACTGAACTTGTATGACCTTGGCTGGTCGGTTTTAATTCTCTGGGTGTTCATTTCTTCAAACACAGAAGGTCAGGATTGGACTAGATGACCCCTAATCTGCTTTCCAGCTCAAACTCATATCTTTAAACTGGCAAACACATATTCATTTCATACCCCTTCTATGCAAAATAATTTTCTTTTTTTCTTTTTTTTTATTTATAATAATAGTATGTATTACAATTCATAGTGCACATATATAGCATCTTTTTACAAACAACTGTTTGTATACAAAATATTCGTACCATTCAGGTCTTCAATCATGCATTTAGGATAATGATATCCATCTCATTCAACCACCTTTTCTTTTTTTTTTTTTTAATAATTTTCTAGGAAGAAACTCTGTGAAGAATCATCCAAGAGATTTCAAAAATAAATAAAACCCAATAACTTTCTAAAACACTTTGTCCTGATTATATTTTGAAATTTAAAAGCAGGTCATTAAGAAAAAGCATAGGAAGATGTGAAAACCAGATTTCACAAGAAAAGTCTTTTGGGAAAATTTTTTTAAAAATTGAGTTAGCTTTCGGGATGCGTCTTGCGGAGATCATTCTGACCTCCCGAACTGCTTGTGTAACAAACTTGGATTTGACATTTGGTGCTGGCTTTTACAATCTACCTAATGAGAAATGTTTTTAAGAAGAGTGAGAGCATACTGCATTAAAAAAAAAAAAAAATTTTTTTTCAGGAAAATGTAGATGTTGCAAGCAGCATAAATATACTACTGTGATTTAAACAAAGTACTTCATTTGAAAACATGGACAATTCAAGACAATTTCAGGCACAAATAGAATAAACATCTTTACAGCTCTGGGAATTCATTGACTCAGAAAGACAGAAGATTTTCTCCAGAATTCAGCTGAAGGAACCAATCCAATAACAATAACAAATGGTATGTAGGTAGTAGATACCACAGGGAATTAAGCATGTAAGACAACTATTTTTATCCTTGACCATATTTATATATTTATAAAATCACCCATGATAGAAGACTAAATAGCCTTCCAGCATAACACGGAGAAGTTTAACCTCATACTGTTGATCCTCTTACCTGCTCTTCTTCATTAGGCTCATTTTGAAAAACTCTATCTCAATTTACCACCTTTTCCCATATTTTTATTGGTGCATTATAATTTTACATAATAGAGTCAGGCACAGTGGTGCACGCCTGTAATCCCAGCGGCTCAGGAGGCTGAGATAGGATCGCAAGTTCAAAGCCAGCCTCAGCAATGGTGAGGCGCTAAGCAACTCAGTGAAACCCTGTCTCTAAATAAAAATACAAAATATGGCTGGGGATGTGGCTCAGTGATTGAGTGCCCCTGAGTTCAATCCCTGGTACCAAAATAATAATAATAATAATAATAATAATAATAATAATAATTTTTCATAATGGTGGAATTTGTTGTTACATATTAGCAGATACAAAATAACAAGAAAATTTGGCCAATATTATTCCCCAGTATTTCCTCTTTCCCTCCCTGTATCCCTCTCCTTGGTCCCTTTCCTCTACTCCACTAATCTCTCTTTGATTTTCCTGAGACACCCCCCCCCACCTTTCTTTTTTTCCATAACGGTTGCACCATTTTGCAGTCCCCACCAGCAATGTATGAGTGTGCCTTTTTCCCCACATCCTCTCCAACATTTATTGTTGCTGTGTGTTCTTGATGGCTGCCATTCTGACTGGAGTGAAGTGAAATCTTAGAGTAGTTTTGATTTGCATTTCTCTAATTGCCAGCGATGTTGAAACATTTTTTCATGTATTTGTTGATTAATCGTGTATCTTCTTCTGAGAGGTGTCTTCTCGATTCCTTAGGCCCATTTATTGATTGGGTTATTTGTTTTTTTAGTGTAAAGTTTTTTGAGTTCTTTATATATTCTAGAGATTAGTGCTCTATCTGATGTGCATGTATTAAATATTTGTTCCCAATTAGTTGGCTCTCTATTCACCTCACTGATTGTTTCTTTTGCTGAAAAGAAGATTTTTAGTTTAAATCTATCCCATTCATTAATTCTTGGTAGTAATTCTTGCGCTACAGGATTCTTATTAAGGAACTTGGGGCCTAATCCAACATGTTGGAAATTGGAGCTTACTTTTTTCTTCTATTAGGTGTATTGTCTCTGGTCTAATTCCTAGGTCCTTGATCCACTTTGAATTTAGTTTTGTGCATGGTGAGAGATAAAGGTTTAATTTCATTTTGTTGCATATGGATTTCCAGTTTTCCCAGCACCATTTGTTGAAGAGGCTATCCTTTCTCCATTGTACATTTTTGGCACCTTTGTCTAATATAAAATAGCTGTAACAGGAGGCAAAAGATCATTTTGACAAAGAAATCCAAAAACAAATACAGGAAGTAAAAGATTACTAGGGAAATAGAGACTCTAAAGAGAATCCAAACAGAAATTCCAGAAATGAAAGAAGCAATAAACCAAAATAAAAGCTCAATTTGAAAACATCTCCAACAGAATAGACCACTTGGAAGAAAGAACCTCAGACAATGAAG
Organism: Tamias sibiricus; assembly: GCA_025594165.1. Taxonomy (NCBI): domain Eukaryota; kingdom Metazoa; phylum Chordata; class Mammalia; order Rodentia; family Sciuridae; genus Tamias; species Tamias sibiricus. Next base: position 80,388,623 of record CM046668.1, read on the forward strand.
ACAAAATATATGTCCTAGAGAAGAATTTAAACCATACAGCAAATACTTGTTAGAAATCAAGAACATAACATCCAAGAATTATGGGACAGCATAAAAAGACCAAACTTAAGAGTGATCGGCGTAGAGGAAGGGGCAGAGTTTCAAGCCAAAGGAATGAGTAATCTATTTAATGAAATAATTACAGAAAATTTTCCAAGCTTGAGGAATGAAAATGGAAAACCAAGTTCAAGAGGCATACCGAACACCAAACAAACAAAATCTCAACAGATCCACACCTAGACACATTATAATGAAAATGCCTAATACACTGAGCAAGGAGAGAACACTAAAAGCCACAAGAGAAGGAAGCAAATTACATATAGGGAGAAACCAATCAGACTATGTTCAGATTTTTCAACCCAGACCTTAAAAGCAAGAAGATCCTGGAATAGCATATTTCAAGCTCTGAAAGAAAAGGGATGTCAACCAAGAATCTTATATCCATCAAAATTAAGCTTTAGATTTGAAGATGAAATAAAAAACCTTCCACAACAAGCAAAAGTTTAAAAGATTTCACAACTCGAAAGCCAGCACTTCAGAGCATCCTGGGCAACATTTTTCATGAAGAAGAAGAGAAAGATGATAACGAAAATCACCAAAGGGAGATATTAAACTAAAGGAAATACCAACCAGAAGAGAAACCAAATCAAGCTAAAGACCATAATTCAAATAAAAATGGATGGGAATAGAAATCACATCTCAATAATAACCCTGAATGTTAATGGCCTAAACTCGCCAATCAAAAGACACAGATTATCAGAATGGATTAAAAGAAATGACCCAAAAAAATTTGCTGTCTCCAAGAAACACACCTCATAGAAAAAGACATCAACAGACTGAAAGTGAAAGGCTGGGAAAAGTCTTATCACTCACATGGCCGGCGGAAGCAAGCAGGGGTTTCCATTCTCATATCAAATAAGGTAGACTTCAAACCAAAATTAATCAAGAGGGACAAAGATGGATATTTCTTATTACTTAAGGGAACCATCCATCAACAGGATATAACAATCATAAATCTGTATGCCCCAAATAATGGAGCACCTACATTCATCAAACAAACGCTTCTTAAGTTCAAGAGTAAAATAGACCACAAACACAGTTATTCTAGGGGACTTCAACACACCTCTCTCACCAATGGATAGATCATCCAAACAAAAGCTAAACAAAGAAACTTTTAAGCCTCCTCAAAACAATTTAACAATTTAGACCTAAAGGACATATATAGAATATTTCATCCCTCAGTAAACGAATACACATTTTTCTCAGCAGCACATGGCTCCTTCTCCAAAATAGACCATATATTATGTCACAAGGCAACTCTCAGCAAATATAAAAAAAATAGAGATACTACCCTGCATGCTATCGGACCATAAAGGGATGAAATTGGAAATCAACGACAAAACAAGGAATAAGAAAAACTACTCCATCAACTGGAAGCTAAACAACATGCTACTGAATGAACAAGGGGTTGAAGAAGACATCAAAGAGGAGATCAAAAAATTCCTAGAGGTAAATGAGAACATAGATACATCATATAGAAATCTCTGGGACACTATGAAGGCAGTAGTAAGAGGAAAATTCATTGCACTGAGTTCATTCCTTAAGAGGAAAAAAAAACCAACAAATAAATGACTTAACATCACACCTCAAAGCATTAGAAAAAGAAGAACAGACAAACACCAAGAGCAGAAGAAGACAGGAAATAATTAAAATCAGAGCAGAAATTAATGAAATTGAGACTAAGGAAACCATTCAAAGAATTGACAAAACTAAAAGTTGGTTCTTTGAAAAAATAAACAAAATTGACAGACCTTAGCGATGCTAACAAAAAAGAAGAAGAGAAAAAACTCAAATCACTAACATTCGTGATGAAAAAGGGAATATCACAACAAACACCTCAGATATACAGAATATAATTAGAAAATACTTTGAAAACTTGTACTCTAATAAAATAGAAAATACTGAATGCATTGACAGATTTCTAGAGTCATATGATTTGCCTAAACTGGATGTGGAGGCTATACATAATTTAAACAGATCAATTACAAGCGAAGAAGAAATAGAAGATGTCATCAAAAAGCTACCAACAAGGAAAAGTCCAGGACCTGATGGGTTTTACAGCCGAGTTCTATAAGACTTTCAAAGAAGAACTAATACCAATGCTCTTCAAACTATTTCAAGAAATAGAAAAAGAGGGAGCTCTTCCACACTTTTTCTATGAGGCCAATATTACATTAATTCCAAAGCCAGGCAAAGACACATCTAAAAAAGAAAAACTTTAGGCCCATATCTTTAATGAACATAGATGCAAAAATCCTCAACAAAATCCTGGCAAATCGGATACAAAAAACATATCAAAAAGATTGTGCACCACGATCAAGTGGGGTTTATCCCAGGGATGCAAGGCTGGTTCAATATTCGGAAATCAATAAACATAATACATCACATCAATAGACTTAAAGACAAAAATCATATGATCATCTCAATGGCGCAGAAAAAGCATTTGACAAAATACAACACCACTTTATGTTCAAAACACTGGAAAAACTAGGAATATCAGGAACATATCTTAACATAATAAAAGCTATTTATGCAAGGCCCTGAGCTAACATTATCTTAAATGGAGAAAAATTGAAAGCATTCCCTCTAAAAACTGGAACAAGACAGGGATGCTCCCTTTCACCACTGCTATTTAACATGGTGCTGGAAACTCTGGCCAGAGCAATTAGACAGATGAAAGAAATTAAAGGGATCAAGATAGGAAAAGAAGAGCTCAAATTAGCACTATTTGCTGATGACATGATAATCTACCTAGAAGACCCAAAAAACTCTACCAGAAAACTTTTACAACTAGTAAACGAATTTGGCAAGTTTGCAGGATACAAAATCAATACACATAAGTCAAAGGCATTTGTGTACATCAGCGACAAAGGCTCTGAAACTCTTTCTTTCTTTAACTTTTTCACACAAATGAACCTTCACCTTCTGAGTTTGTTTATTTCTCGTATAATGTTCTTAAGTTCCATCCACTTTCCTACAAATGACATAATTTCATTTTTCTTAATGGCTGAATAAAACTCCATTTTGTGTATATACCTCATTTTCTTTGTCCATTGAACCACTGATGGACATCTAGGCTGGTTCCATACTTTAAAAAAAAGCTCACCTTCATTCCAGCTCCCATACTTCCTCTGTCCAGTGAATTATCAAGCCCACATGCTGACAAATGACCCCCAAGGAGTCAAAAGAAGGCATGGGAATAACTCCAGAAGGAAGAGTACACTTGTTGGGGTAGATCAGGCTCTGCTTCAAGAACAAATGTCCCTCGAAATACCATAAGCTTAGCAAAATAAATATTTATTTCCTGTTCATATTATGGTCCAGTATAGATTAGTTCTACTCAGTGGTTCTTCTAAGCTATGAATCAGGAACTCAGGTTGCTTCTGCTTTTTAACTATAGAAAAAAAGCACAAAAATATTATCCTCCAAATTCATCATAAAAAAAGAGAAAACAGTAAAGAATATGTGAGATATTTTTAAAAGCCAAGCTTAGATGTGGTTTGCATGTCCTCTGCTCATCCTATTGATTGCCAAAACTCAGTCACATAAAATTTGGTCCTAACCTAACCTCAGGGATCTGAGAAATTCAGTCTTTGGAAGCTAAGGAAGCACTCAAGTGAGCACAGTTTGTCTCTGCCACTGGGACCAAGTTATTTATAAAGAGGATTTTCTGCTACTAAGATCTATAAATTCTCAGGTTAACCTACCTAACTAACAAGTGTAGTCATAATTAAACTCCTATAACAACTCTTTTGGTTTTATCCTCCACAAAAATTAAAATGCATCAATCTGAGTCTTTATTGTCACTTGCCACATTTGGGACAAAAGCTTTATGCTTAACACAGTACTGGGAAATCTAGAACTTTATATTTGTTTTCCCCCACACCATTCCTCCTTTTCTTATTATTTACTACAATGCTTTATTTTCCATCTAAATATTCCCTACTGGCCCCACTCCCATTCCTTTGGAATTGCGGAGATACAGAGGAGAATTGGGCTCGCACGGGTATGTGACCAAACTGAGAAATCTAGAAGATCTTAAAACACTACAATCGTGGGGCCCATATCATTGAGGCTGAACAGCCTTCCCTCTCAGGTAGGATTTAGACAAAATTTCCTGGGCCTTCTGAAGAGTGCTTCCTCTTCAACCCTATTTGGCAGACCATCTCATGCTTCTCACAGGGCTAAACCTAGGTAGCATGTTTCTCTGGTAAACTTCCAGTCCTCCAAAGTCTGCTTGGATGTCACTTTTATGTGAATGCAAACTATACTGCCCCACCGATCTTTTTCATAGCACTTGCCACACAGTCTGAAAAGAACAATTTTTTTTTAACAGATGTTTCTCTAACTGTAAACTCCTTGACAAAAGCACTTATTTGCTGTAATTGTGGTTATACCCTCATGACCTATAGCCATTTAAATCCCCCAAAACTATATTTGTTTAATGAAGGAGTAAATGAGAGAAAACAGCAGTTAAATCTTTGGAGTAATTAAAACAGGAAAGCCAAAGAGTATGGGCAACTGATGGCAAAGCACACTGAAGAATTCCATGTGATTAAAAAAAAGAAAACTTCACGCTGGACACAGTGGTACACACCTGTATTCCCAGAGGCTCCGGAGGCTGAGACAGGAGGATCACGAGTTCAAAACCAGTCTCAGCAAAATGTGAGGCACTAAGCAATTCAGTGAGACCTGGACTCTAAATAAAATACAAAATACAGCTATGGGTGTGGCTCAGTGGTTGAGTGTCCCTGAGTTCAGTCCCCGGTACCCTACACCCCCACACACACACACACACACAAAAAAAAAAAAAAAAAAAGAAAGAAAAGAAAAAGTAAACAAGAAAGCTTTAGAATAATTAGTTTAGAAACAGAGGTAACTTTCAAGACAAACTTGAATGTCCCTTTATTTCTTCCAGAAAAATACTTGTTCTGGTCACTCAACTTACATGAACATATTCAGTACTCAAGAACACCTGTAGTGCTTTGTGCAGTTCTTACAGCACTGAACATACACGATCATGGGTCACAGTTGCCTTTGTTTTTATGGCTTTTCTACAAGGTGAGCTCTTATAGATCAAACCTGCCTCTCTCTCAATAGGCTTCCCCATATTTAGTTCACTGCTATAAATTCAGTAGGACTACTTAATATGTAATACACTTGTTGTGCCCTATAAAAATATGTTTGACTAAAAGCATAGATACAATATGTTGCAAAATTTTATATCTAACATAAATAGAATTTTATGTCTTTAAAATATACCTTGTGTGTCCAGGTTGATTCAAATCCTGTCTGAAGGTCTCTGTTTTCTGTCTATCTCCATTTCATAGAATTCTTTAGGAATACCAAAGACAAATAGCTTACAGAGAAAAAAGTAGATACATGACTTTGGGCAAATCCTTACTCCTTGTGTCTTTATTTTTCTCCTTTAGAAACTGAAAATAACAACCCCTGTCTTGGCTAAATCTCAAGGTGGTGTGAAAACAAAACTTAATATTGTTTATATCACATTTGCAATATGGGAAAGATTTTAAAATATTTTTATGATCTCTAATGTGTGCCACCTGGAGGCAGGTTGGCAGTTCTTCTTGGAGGAAGAGAATGGCTGTCTCTTCAGAGTGATATAACTCCCTCTTTCAGGAAATGGGTTGCTCCCATAAACCAACCCATAGCTCTGTGTATCCTCCTGGGACCCAGTTAACCAGTTTGGCCTTTGTCTATAAGATTTGTAAAAGAACAGTAGTTCATACTATGCTCTAGGAAAAAAAAAATCCTCTTGTTATTCTAAATTATTTCCATTCACCTCATCCAATATATGGGGATAATGAGATCAAATGTTAGATTTAAAGGAATTTTAAAAACTGCAACATTAAAGATTGCAGTTTTAAACAAACAGAAAACTTCATCTCACAACCAAATTCTCTAGGACAAATTAAGATCCAAAGATAAATGTTCTTTCCCATTTTGTTATGTTCCAAGAAACAAAATCTTCCCTAATATTTTTCTCTTTCATGTGTGCCAAAGTGTCACATGCAGGACCTGTTTCCTGTATCACCCCAGCCTGAGCTCTCTCCCAGTGGAATAGGAACAATTCCTAAAAATACCTTCCTAATTACATCAATCCAATCAAGACTCTCTCGTGCCCCACTAGTAAAAGGAATCAGGAAGTTAGTGGATATAAGTTACGGCAATGCCTGCTTCATGCCCTCAAAATATTACAGAAAGAAGAAAAGAAAAAAAAAAAAGTAAATTCTGTCTCTAGATCAGTTTTTACAGTCAAAAGTATGCTCCTAGATCTCAAGGTCTGAAATACAAGAGACACACACAGCTGTTACCAAGACCCAGGCAGATGGTCAGGATATCTGAGGGAAGGAGAATGGAGAGAAAAAACAATACCCACATCCTTTAGCTTTGTGTGCCAGTGTCTTTGTCCAGAGTCTGCAACTTGGAACTTAAACTTGAGAGAATGAAATACTTTGTCATTAGATTATTTTAAACAAGGAGGTTTACCATAATTGCAGGTGGGGAAAATTCACTTGAGCATAGTCTCAACGTCTCTCCAAAGAGCAACTTTCTAGTCTTTTTAACAGTTTAGATATTTCAGTAGTGGCAGCCCCAGTCATCAGGCATTCTTCGTGGGTTTTTTCCCATCCCACATATGAAACTTCTAAGCATTTCCAGCCCCACAATGAGCCCATGTTGCAGACTCGGCCTTCACGTACTCTTTTAGTTAGGCATTCTTAGCAGAGTAGTTATTGCTACTACCTCTAGCAGACAATGATATTTTCAGTTTGTGACAGTTTCACAGCAGCTTTACTTACCCCACTACTACTGGAAATCCATCAAGGTGAAACTTATGAGTTTTGTGTTTTCTAGTTGTATTTATTTGCAACCAAATCTTGTCTGTCCACAAATCTTGGTGCTGGATATTCACATTTCAAACATGTTGCTGCATTAGAACAATATACATATACACCAAACCCGGGCACCTTTTCTTATTAACTTACTGTGTTTTCCTTTAGTATACCTCTGTTTGAGGCACAGTTGATGATTTCCCACAGGTCTCAAGGGTTCCCACTCATCTCTTAGACACTTGGCCACTTACTCATGGAGAGCTGTACATTCCATCTCCAGCACTTGCCTATCTTTTAACGTGGCCTCCCTCGTGTGGATGATGTGCTATGCCACAGTACATGGGACCTGGCTTCCCCAACGGCATCCCTTTTAAGGGGCCAGATGATGTCACCCGGAAGCATAATGGTATAAACTCCCCATAATAAGAAATTGACTATGGAGTGACAGGTGGTGGGAAAGAGCTTGGAAATAAATTCCTCTCCTCCTTCCAGATATGACCTACAGGACTGATTTTTTTATTGACATGTTGCCCACCACCTTACATCGGCTTGCTCTCTTTCTCTCTTTGCCCTCTTGGTCCTCACTCTCACTACCCTGAATTTGTACTTCCCAAGAAATTATTTGCAATAAATTTTACCTCAGGTAAAGGAAGCAAGACCCTTTATACCAGAATAAGAGATTTCCTGAAAGCAAAGTTTGAGATTTTGGACAAGGAAGAAATGAATGTGAAAGGCAATGGGAATGCAGCAAAATCTAACTTGTCTTTGAGAAGGATTGTGTGTGTGTGTGTGTGTGTGTGTGTGTGTGTTATTTTCATTTTTAATTGAGGTAAAATATACATGACATAAAATTTATCATCTTTATTACTTCTTAAATACACATTCCAGTAACGTGAAGTACATTCACATTGTTGTATATCTATCCCTATAATTGTTTTCTTCTTGAAAACTGAAACTCCACCCTCATTAAACACCTTCCATCATCCCTCCCCCTCCCCTGTCATCCACCATTCTGTTTTCTATTCTAGGTACCTCACACAGAGCAATCATTCAGTATTTGTCTCTGTGACTAGCTTATTTCACTTCCATAAAGTCATCCAAATCTGTTCATGTTGTAGCGCATGTCAGAATTTTCTTCATTTTGTGCCGAATACTACTATATTATATGTATATATCATATATCATTTATTGAGTCATCTATCAATGGATATGATGGCTGTTTCCACGTTTTGGCTGTTGTGAATAATGCTGCTATTTACATAAGTATATAAATATCTCTGTGAGACCTTGCTTTCAATTATTTGGGGTCTATGTCCTAACGAGGAATTGCTGAATCATATAGTAACACTATATTCAAATTTCTGAGGAATTGCTATACAGTTTTCCATAGAGGTTATAACATTTTACATTTATGCTGATAGTTTACAAGCATTCCAATTTCTCCAAATTCTTGCCAGCACTTGTTATTTTCTTTCTTTTTTTTTCTTTTCTTTTCTTTTTTTTTTTTTTTTTTTTTTTTTTGATAGGAGTCATTCTAGTAAGGGGATGATATCCGTGTCTTTGATTTGCTTTGCCTGAAAAATATCTGAAGGATTCTTAAAAGGAATTTTTAAGTTGTTAGTAGATTAAAAGAGGTAACAAGCCCAAGGAAGTCTCATAAAGGAAAAGAGATGATAAGATTCAGACTTTCTCCTTGGCTTCTCCTTGGCCCTAGAGCTAAATATAATTCCAAATAAGCCAGAGAGAAACCCAATTTAGACAAGCTGATCTAAAGTTAACTGCTAACACCTAATGCAATTCAGAGGCCAGATCTCATCCACTGCAACTTCATGGAACTTAGTTTTAGAGCCCAGGTGGAAGACAAAGTGCAATGGAGTTGTTTGTCAATCACTAATACTTTAAAGGCACAACTGCATAGGACCATTCTAAGCCAAGATGAGTTACAGAGGTCCATTCCAGTGAAAATTCATCTGCATGGACAAAACAGAATGCATTGGCTATCATCAAGGTCCAATACCAAAGAGAGGCCGGCCTACACAAGTATCAAAGCCTACGCCTATTGCCCTAGCCACTGTGGAAGGCTCATTTTCTCCTGGAGTTCAGCCTCCAAATTTAAGCACTTGGGACTGTTTTTCAAGAGCCCTAGTTCATGCATCAATAGCTGGTGTTTATGGTGGAAGGTAGTAAATAGCACTTTTTCCTCCTCTCAAGTTATAATCCATTTGGGGATAACACAGGAATCAGTGAAGGTCAAAAAAGCAGTTTCACTACATAGAAAATGGATTCTACCCTCTTCTCAGTTTTATGCTCCAGTCCCTGAATTAAAATAAACACCCTTCCTTACGCAGAGAGGGTCAGTACAACCACAGACTCCTCCCTGGCAGAGCACAGGTGTGTCCTAGGATCACACCTCTCCAAGAGTGGGAGAAGTAGAAACACCATAGTTATTCTCTTCCTTTTACTTACACAAAAATAGAAATTTCTACTTTATATGACAGAAAGAGTTCGCCAGGCGTCTTCCTTCTGTCACAGCTACAGTGTAGCTCCAGAGTCCTGTGGTAGTCGAGGTTTTCTAGGAGTCTTGTAGTTCCTCGGGGCTGTAACCAAAGAAGCCAATTATCCATCTATTTGACTGTCACCTAACTCTAATCTATCTAGAGTTCCTATCATCCATGTGTTTTTTTTTTTTTTTTTTAATTTTAATACTGTGGGTGACAGAAATCAAGGCTTAGACAAAGTGGGAAATGAAACACTGGGCACCTTCTCAATGGCATAGGCCCAGACTACATCTGGTATTAGCACCATTTTCCTCTTCTTCCCAACTGCTGGTCAAATTCTTACTTGGGAAAACTTAGGTTGTGGGGAAGCTCTTACCTTATGTGTCATTCATGGAATAAAATCAATGTTCTGAATTCTCCAGATTTTGGTTCTGGTTATTTAGAGAAGAAATTCAGAATTAAAACAAACAAGCATATTATTTTCTCAAACCATTGTCTTTGCCCTTGGCTTTCAAGAGCTTCAGCTTATTTGGAATTTGTACTTTTTGTTCTCTCTGTAACATCCTTACCTGAAGTGTTGTCTATAAAAATTTCTCCCTAGTGCCTGAATAATTGGCAAAAGGCTCTGGGAAGCATAATGAACACACACACACACACACACACACACACACACACACACACCTCCCACTTTAATTGTCTCTCCAAACACTATTTTGATGCATGTAGAAATAAGACTAGAAATCTCTAAATAACAACATTTGTGAAATTTTTATTAAACATTTAAAAATTATGCACTATCTTTAAAATCAACAAATACTGAAGCATTGTTTAAAATAAAATGTAGTGCTATCTCTTAATCAGGTTGTTAATAAAAAGAAATTACCTAGATTTCATGAGGCATCGTATCTTCACCTGTAAAACTGATAATACTGCTTAAAATGTTTGAAGGCATTAAAGATACCCTGACCATATAGTATGTAGGTGCCTGGTACTAAATTTTGCCCAGAAAATTCCTTTTTTTGGTTTTTTTTTCACTCCATATTCAATAAAGTCTGCCCTAGAGCTGATGCCATTGGAGCACTACTTATCCTCAAAACTCTCCACAGTAAAATTATCTATGTAGAAGCTTCCCTATGCAAGTAAAGCTTTTTTGGTACTTAAGCTGCCTGCCAGATAGGGTGAATATTTTTAACAGAAAATTAAATGTGTGGATTTTCTTTTCATCATGAAAAGTAATTTTTAACAAGAAATACCAATTCTACACAAATTCCTCAAGAATTATAAGAGGGATCGCTTTCCAACTAATTTTATAAGGCCAGCATAACCCTGATATCAAAGCCCAATGAAAAGAAGGAAGGAAGGAAGGAAGGAAGGAAGGAAGGAAGGAAGGAAGGAAGGAAGGAAGGAAGGAGACAGAGAGATAAGAGAAAATAATGGACAAATGCTGCTCATGAACACAGATGAAAAAATTTCCAAAGTACTAGCATAGAATCCAATAGCATATAAAAAGTACAGTACATTATAACCAAGTGGAATTGATCCCCAAAATGCAAGGCCAGTACAACACTTAAAATATAAGTTAATATGATTTATCATACCAACAGAACAAAAAGGAAAAAGCAAGTGATCATCTCAGTAGATACAGAAAAGCCTTTGACAAAAATATGACATTCATTCCTGATAAAAAACCTCCAGCAAACTAGGAATAAAAGGAAACTTACATGACCTAATAAAGGCCACTGCAAAGAGCAAAGCTTACAACATATTTAATGGAAAAAGACTGAAAAGTTTCTTTCTAAGATCAGGAACAACACAAGGATTCTGTGCCCACTATTTTTCAATGTTATACTGAAAATATAAACTATTGCAACAAACAAAAAAGAAATTTAAGATGGAAAAGGATAAATAAATCATTTCTATTCACATGTAACATGATAGGCAAAAGAGAAAAATGTCAAATATATATACCATAGAAAAACTACTAGGTCTAATAAGTGAATTTAGCAAGGTCAGAGGATACATGGTCAATCACATTTCTGTATATTAACAGAAACATAGAAATTGAAACTTTAAAAGTACTACTTGCAATAGCAGCAAAAGCCTGTAATACTTATGTATAAATCCTACAAAGTATCTGTAAGACCTTTGTATTGAAAACTATTAAATGTCAATGAAGGAATTTAAATAATACCTAAATAATAGATGTATGTGTTATATTCATGGAGCCAATGATTCAACACTATTTATATGACTTACCCCCAAAATAACCTACAGATTCAAGACAATTTCAGGCAAAATCCCATAGAATTTCTTCTTTTAAGAAATTTATGAGCTGCTTCAAAAATCAGAAAGAGAAGACAAATTTGGAAGATTTATACTTCCCGATTTCCAGACTTACCATGAAGTTATAATAGTCAAAAACATTGGTACTAGGGGCAGGTTAGCTATACAGGTCATTGGAAAATAAGGGAGCGTCCAAAAACAGACCCACATGTGGTCAATGGAGTTTCAGTACAGGTTCAAAGGCAATTCAATAAAGAAAAGGTAGACTATTCCACAAACATTGAAATAGTTGGGCTTCTGTTTGCAATGAAACAAAAAAAGAGGAACCTAAAGCCTTACCTTGTACCTTCACAAAATTTTAGCTCAATATGAATCATAGACCCAAAATTTCTATGTACAAACTATAAAACCCCTAGGGAAAAAAAAAAACGTGGAGGGGCTTTTTAGGTTTGGAACAAAGAGTTCTTAGCTATGATACTAAAAGTCTAAGCCATAAAGAAAATCATATAAGTGTCTTATGCTTTATCAAATATATGAACTTTTGCTCTTCAAAAAAACACTGATAGGAATAATACAAGGCATAGCTGGGAGACAGTATTATACTCTTTTAGTATCAACTATTACAATTGACTTCTAATCAATCAGCCCTAGACCTAACCTAGGAAAGAGTAATCAATCTTCTGATTTCACTACTCATTAATATTTTTATTGCCCTGCTCCTAATCTCAGTAGCATTCTGATTACCTCAATTAAATATTTATACAGAGATGATACATCTCATTGTAGACTAAAAGCCAGATTATTTAAGGAACTCTAAAACTGCAATAATTACAATTAAAAAATTTAAAGCTGTCAAAATATTTGAACTAATAATCCATTATAAATACGGAAATGGTAAATAATTGAGATATATTAAACCCACAATGTAATATCATTCCATACTTAGAATAATGATTTTTATTTTTGAAGCAAGGTCTTGCTATGTTGCCCAGACTTTTCTCAAACTCATGCCTTAGCTACCCACGAAGCTGGGACTACAGGCTCCCCTCACTACATCCAACAGAATAACTAATATTTTTTAAATGACAGTACAGAGTGGAGCAACTAGAACTCCTCTTGTATTGCTAATGCAAATACAAACTGTCACAGCCGCCTTGGAAATCTATTTGGCAGTATCTAACGAAGTTAAACATGCACCACACAATGCAGCAATCCCACTCCTAGGTGTTTTCCCAAGTGAAATGAAAACCTGTCTTCACACAAAATCCTGCATGTTAACATTTATAGCAGTTTCATTTGCAACCCCCAAAAGCTGAAAACAACTGTGGTACATGCAATCAAATACCACTCAGGGATAAGAAGGTACAAACTGTTGATACATGCAACAACATGGATAGATCTCAGATGCATTTTTCTAAGAGCAAGAAGCCAGACTCAAAAGACTTCCTAAGTATGATTTACAAGACATTTTTGCAAAGCCAAAACTATTGGAACAAAAACAGATCAATGGTTGCCAGGGGAAAGGGATTAACCACGCATAGTACTGGGGAACTGGGGGAAGTGAGAGAACTATTCTTTATCCTAACTATAGTGGTGGTAGTTTTAAGACTAAATGTTGGCCAACACCACAGAATTGTGAATTGAATTTTACTGTATGTAAATTTTAAGCTAATATTTTAAGTAAGAAAAATAATTCTTGATTGTAAGTAGCTATGCCTCTCAGTCCACACTTTATATGTATTTTGTTAATTTATTTTCTATAATTTGATGTAACTTTTTCCCCCAAAGTTCCTATTCTGATGGCTTGGTAGACAAACTTATCTTCAAACCCTTCTGAGAATTCTCTCCACCTCCTCTTCCATTTATGCCATTATACTATGTAGATTGGGAGCCATAATCAGAAGCTCACACAAGTTGCTGCATTCATTGCCCTAGGCTGCATCATACCTGCACAGTTCTTTGCTTTCAGGTTACTCTAAGGAAAGGGCAATTTTTCTTATGAAAATGTTACATATCCATCTTCACATTGTGAAAATCCAGGTAGTAGGCAATCATTTCCTCTTGAGGATCTTGATGCTGCTCCATCAGCACAGCTGAAAGCAGAGGCAGGATTCTTCTTTCTGGACCACTGAGCTCTCTCGTTCATCTAATTCATTTATTCTACCTCCTGCCTGTCTCTCCCTCTTTCCTGCGCTCTCCCTCTGGGTCTCCCACACAGCCCAGAGGAGTTCTCTGCTCTCTCCTCTCCTTGCTTCTGGCCAAAATACATTGTCTATATCCTTAAATACCAACTTTGTACCCTCTCCACAAAACTCTCTAAAGATCCCCTAAGGGCTTAGGCTTCTTCATGACAAATGTCAGAAACAAGCATGCTATTTCTGATTTCAGCCCTTTCACTGCCTCCCTGGGGCACAGAGTTAACTACAGGGTGCAGAGAGAATAAAGCAAGATGGAAACACGATAGAAAAGAACAGGTTAATATCTTAAAATATAACTCCACCTCACCTGGATAAAATAGTTTAATCATGCCACATTTATTGCTGTTTCCTTTACATGTAGATGAAAACACGTGAGCAAACTCTCCCATTTCATGAGGTACCATAAATGTTGGGTTTTTTATTTGATGTTGTTAAAATTTTTTGTTATTATGTTATGAAATTATGATATTCTCCAGAAAGCAGAAACAGAAAGAATTTTTAGTGTAAGAAATAATGTGTGAACGAAGTGAAAAAGAATGTGCATAAAAATCATACTAAGAAAGGTTATGGGCCTATCAGCATTCTGTACAGTTGTTCGGAAGCAAAGAAAAGAAAAACAGATTCTAAAAAATAAAATTTATGGAAACTTTGCTGCCAAATGTTGTAAAAAAATAATCAGTAGAAAAGAGTAATTAATTCACACATTACATGTTCTCCCTTTTTAATCCTCGCCAATGGCAATCATGTACTTTTGAGAGGGACATCTGGAAACCTAAGTGGCTTAAAACATTGTCTTTCTAGCAAGCAGCTAGCCAGGAATCTCCATGTTCTACAAGCTGCTGTAGGCTTGTTCCTGCCTCCAGCCCCAAATGGAGTCCGCCTGCCTCCCACCAGACAGGCTAAACAATGGCATATTGGTTCCCAGTGCAAAGCACACTCTCCAGATGTCCATGTTCCGGAAAGCTTGGACACACTCTTCAGACATAAATGAAGCTCTGTATTCCACCAGCCAGCATCCGACTGGTCTGTTAGAGGAACCACACCCAATGGGACAAGCAACCAGCCTGGTTTACCCCTGGGGCCACATCGTAGTAGTGAGGTGATGGCTTCCCCATGACACAAGTATTCAAGTAGCAAATATGTGATCTTGAAGGGTATATTGCAGAGGGGACTCAAGGGAACTCTAAAATATCATATAAAGTCACATACTACCACTTGACATTAGGATTCTATGAGATTACCCTTTCTCAAGGAAGTGAAGAAAAATACTCCATTATGAGAAATTTATATAACAGAGCAAATCAAAACCTGGCTGATACTATAGAGATATGAAAACAAATCATGAAATATTCAGGAAATATATACCCCGAGAGATAAATCATAGATATGCCACAAATTGGGGGAAGTTTTAAAAGTTTATATATCAATTCAGTTAAATGCTTGTAGTGAAATATACAGTGTTTCCTTTAATGCTGGTTTGTGCTGTGTGATTGTACTGAAACTTGATTATTTTCTGAATGCAGGTGAATCAACAACTGACCTCACCAATTTGAAATACTGAAAGGTCAGTGTGATTCTGTGGAAGAACAAAAGCTAATATGTTGAATTTCTACAAGAGAATGATAGCTGCCTTGCTTTCAGGTCTATATGTTATTGCAAAGGCAATGGCAAATAAAAGAGGTGAGTCGATAGGGAAAAAAAAAGGTATAATTTGTAATAGACATGTTATAAAGCAAAATGTATGTTTTAGAAATTTTTATTTTTATTTTATTTTATTTATTTTTTGGGAAAGGGTACCAGGGATTGAACTCAGGGGCATTCAACCACTGAGCCACATCCCCAGCCCTATTTTGTATTTTATTTAGAGACAGGGTCTCACTTGAGTTGCTTAGTTCCTCGCTTTTGCTGAGGCTGGCTTTGAACTCATGATTCTCCTGCCTCAGTCTCTCAAGCCACTGGAATTACAGGCGTGCACCACAGTGCACAAGAATTTTTATTTTTTTAAGCCACTGGTATGAAAAAATTTAATATTTTCATTTTGACCAATTTCTTGCATAATAAAATAAATTAACTATTCAGATAAAGAATTTTTTCCCTACTTTTAAGCAATATACATTACATATAGCCTGCCTGAAGCCCTGAGGGACTCAAATGGTATTGAATCAATGAGATCTTCCTTTCACTTCCCTCTGTACAATAAGCCACATGAAGAAATCAAGTTACAAAGGTCAGGGGACTGGAGGAGGGAAATATGAAATCTCTGTACCTTCTGCTCAATTTTGCTGTAAGCCCAGAACTGTTCTAAAAATTAAAGTCTATATTTTTTTAAAAGTCAGGGGTTTATATTTTACTTAGATTCTTCCAGAAAACAGAAACTACTGTTGTTAAAGATTAAAACAAATCATTATATGCACTTAAATTATTTCTAAAAGAGAATCTTCATCTTTTTTTTTTTTTTTTAATTATTACTGGAATGAGCACTAGACTAAGATTTGTAACCAATCCCTGCTTTGATTGCAGCTCCACACATTGACAACTATGTAAGTTAGTGTTAATCTCTTCCCTTCTCTGGGCCTTAGATTCATTAGGTGGAAATTGGGACAGCAGTAATTACCCTTCTGCCATAGTTTGGATGTGTAATATCCCAAAAGGCCCATGTGTGACATGCTTGGTCCTCAGGTTAGCACTATTAGAAGGTGGTGAAAACTTTAAGACATGGAGTCTAGTGATGGGTTTTAAGTTACTGGACTGCTTCCTCTGGGGTATTATGGGACCCCTGCTCTTTCTCTCTCCCCCTTGCTTCTGGCCATGCAGTGAAGGTTTCCACTACCATGGTCTCCCACCATGATGCCTCACCACAGGCATAAAAGCAAAAGCTAACCAACTGTGAATGGAAAACTCCAAAACAGTGAGCCCCCAAAAAAAACTTTACTCAAAATTTAAAATTTTACTCATATTTTGTTACAGGAATGAAAAGCTAACTGATAAACTTTCCCTCCTTAAAATAACAGGGACATGAAAATTCTGAATATCAAAAGGCCACATGCAAATTTTAGCTGGGAAGAAAGAAAACCATGTACTATACTAATTATTCACTCATTCAATTATTCATTCAAGAAATTACAGTATGTGAACACCCACCACAAACCAGACTCTCTGCTAGGCACAAGAAATTCCACAGGAAACAACACAGTTAGAATTGCAATCTTCCTAGATGTTACAGTTTATTGGAGATGACAGGGACTAAATAAACATATGATTTAACATGTCATCCTAAATGCATGATTGAAGATCTGAATGGTACGAATATACATTGTATACAGTGTTTTGTAAAGAGATGCTCTATATGTTTATTATGAATTATAGTACATACTACTATTATAAATAAAAAAACATTGAATAAAAAGAAAAAAATTTAAAAAAGATTCTGAAAGACATATTCCACATAAAAAAAATAAAATAAATAAAATGTGTTATTTGCCATAAGTAAAAATTAAAGGCAGGTTGAATAATTATAATGGGTGACCCAATTTAGATTAGGATTGGGTTGCAGGGAGGGGTGAAAAAATTAAAGAAAAGTTTCTCAAAAACTTGAAGTATGAGGAGATGGTGAGTACAAAACTTAAAAGAAAGGAGTCACAGAGTATATTATTAGAAAAGGGAAAAGCTAATGCAAAGAGCAGGAGGTGAAAAAGCTTGGCATCTTCAAGGCAATGGTTCCTGCTGCCATCACCATGATCTTATACTACTTTTGAGGATAGACCAGAACAATAGTGAATATTACAATACTAATTTTTACTAGGGTTAAACTTTCTATCATAAATACATGTTTCTGTTATGGTATGGAAAAGCTCAAGTGTGAAACATGCAAGATGATTTAGAGGAGAAATGATTGGATTATGAGAATCTTAATCCAACCAATGAATTAATCTCCTGATGGGATTAACTGGGTGGTAACTGAAGGTGGGTAGAGTATGGCTGGAGGAGGTGGATCATTGGGGGCGTGACTTTGGGGTATATATTTGGTATTCCACTAGTGGAGTGTCTGCTCTCAGATTATCATGTGAGCCACTTCCCTCTACTACACCCTTCCGCCATGATGTTCGGCCCCACCTCAAGCCCTGAAATGGAACCAGCTGTCTATGGACCTAGACCTCTGAAACCTGAGACCCCAAATAAACTATTCCTCCTCTACAATTCTTCTGGTTGGGTCCTTTAGTCACAGCAGTGAAGAAGCCGACTGAAACAATTTCTAATTTAGACAATCTCTAAATCCAAAGCAAATTCCTGATCCCGATATACTTAGTAATTATTATGCCTACAGGACATTTTGGGCAACATTTGTTTTTTAGACTCAAAGAGAAGGTCAGTTTTTTAAATTAAATATATTAAAATGAAAATCAATAGACCAGAGTCTATTCTGAGAAAAGCAAAGTGGACTCAAAACTAACAGTTGAAGTTCCTAAGGTTGTTGGGGATGGAAAGAAAAAATAAGGGCAACACTATTGGCCCCACATACCTACTCAAACTGTCAAATGGATAACAGAGATCATAGTCTCTATAATGAACCTAAGAGGGGTTTGTTGTAGTTAAAATTTAAAGGAGTGCAACATGTTCCACACTGTGTAAGAAAGAGCAGGAGATACCTAATTTGGCAGGGTAAAGAAATAGTATTTCTCTAGAAGTCACAAATAAGCCATATATTTAAGTACATAATAGATTTCCCTTTAGGGACACTTGGAGAGGATTCAGGTGCTTTTCAGGACCTATGCAATAGGTCACCTTTGAGGTCTCTTCCAGTACTGGGACATACCATTGAAAAATGCCTTCTTAAAAGAAAGATTTAAAACACTATTCTCAGTAAAAGGGAAGTTTCATTTCCCAAGTGTTAACCATTTGGGAGACCAAAATTATGACCAGGAGTCAGGTATCTTTAATAACACCAGCATTAGCATCAGAGAGTAGTAGGTAGTTTGAAAACTACAGATGGTTCCTACATGCCAGCTATCCATGGGGAGCAAATCATGAGAAATCTTTATTAGCACATCCTGTATGGGTTTAGAAGAAACCACTTAATAAGGAAATTAGGGTAGCAAGTAAAAATCCCAGGTATCTGGCTTGAGCTGAAATGTTCTGCATTAGATTTGGGGAAAATTTGACTCATAATTTTTGAATGCAGATGGGGGTGGGCCACAAAAGTTATACAGCTAGAAGGTTGTGGAGTTATGCCCACAAATGTGAATAGGGCAAAGGAAGGCATTCTACTATGAGACAAAGAGCAAGCTGTCCATAGGGAAAATGCACATTCGAGAAAATGGTAGAATTGATGCCTTGGTTGTGTGTTGCGTGAGCTCTCTTCGTGTACAGGTAAGCTAGAGTTTAACTCATGAAATTGTGAAACATTAAAGCAGAAGTCCATGGGTTCTAAACCTCAAGGGTGTCTTCTGGGTCTACAAATATAGTCTCTTATAGGTACAAATGAGGGCTTTGTTCTGTGATGCCCTAGATTTTTCCTTAGAGAATGTGACAACTCAGCCTGAGCCAAGGGAGAGCCAGGATTATTATTTTTGTTGACTTAAGTATGATTAAGAGTTACGATGGGGTACTGGAGATGTAGGTCAGTGATAGAGCATGTTCTTTGCAGGCACAAGTCTCTAGTGTCAAGATGGGACGTAGAGCTTGATACAGATTTTGAGAGATAATAATGCTGATAGAATTTTAAAAGATAATCTGCTCTAGTGACTTCTCCCTTAACTTCCCTCCCCAATTCCAACCCAGATGAGAGTAAAAGTTTAGATAGCATTCACTAAGCCTCTATCATCTGCCAATCACTGTGCTAAGTGCTTTATCCTTAACATAAGCCTGTGAGATAGATGCCATTCTCAACTCACAAAGGAAGAAGAAATTCAAGGAGGTTGATTTCTTTATTTCACTCACTCATTCACTTACTATGTCAATACATCAGTTCAGTATCTCCTATGTGCTACTATGGAGGAGAGGATATCTACCAGGTGCTACTATATGATGCACTTATTGCTTTCTCTAAGTCTTCCTTTCTCTGGAAACACTACTCATACTTAGATCTTTCCCTATCTCTAGCCTTCCTATAAGTATCACCAAAACTTCCCTTTTCTCACCTGACATCTATTCTTTGACCACAGCAACGGTGGACTGACCAGCTAAACAGGATTTGGGACTAAGAGAAAGTTCAGAATAAGATCTTATCAAAATGGCTGAAAATTGTACCATGAAAAACTAGGAACATAGTGGGCTATCTTTTCCAGCAGGTGGAAGTCTATCATGAAAGGAAAACAGGAAGTTGACACAGTGGATAACAGCTGAGACATAAAACAGAGACTGGATCCTCATGTCAGTCATCTCTCTGCTGCTTTGTTGTGACTTTCCCAAGGACGGGGTGTTCACCTCTTCATTAGGCTCCCTCAGAATCCTTCAAAAAACGATTCCCATTCCAGCGTGGGTTTATTGTTGTTGTTGTTTTACTTTTAATGGCCTCTTACTGTGGTAGGCATTGAAGACACAAAGATAAGGAGCTCGAAATCCCTATCTTGTGATATATTAGAGGTGTCAGAGGCACACATATGGACATGGTCCATTCCAGTGTGGAATGGTTGTCAGTGGAGTGTGGAAAAGATGCAGCCCCCTAGGGTGTGGATCTGAATCATCTAAGTCCCCTTTCCCTTACAACTCCTCCTCTGCTAGTTCTCAATTCACTTCCTCCCCTAGGGCCTGAGCTCTTCAGGCTAAGCATTCTATAAGAATTATGCACAGCAACATATTCGACAAACACATTCTAAAAAGGGACATAAAAAATATGACTTTTTGGCATGTGTAGATTCTGTTGCACAATTAAACTCTGCACTTATAATACAAAAGCAATCAAAGAATGCTTAACTGAATGGGCATGCTCATGTTCCAATGAAACTTTATTCACAAAAACAGGTGGCAGGCTGAATATGATCCATGGGCTGCAGTCCACCAATCCTGGCTCTAGGTGTTTGGGGTAAAATGAAGTTAAGAACCATGATGTGGAGTGTTAATTCATCTGCAGAAATATAAACCAAGTGCTGTGGAAACTCAGAGGAAACACCAAAATAAACTGCAGGCATCAGGAGAAACATACTTTTGCAGGAGATAACATCTAAATTAATTGTTGAATAAAAAATAGAGAATGTAGGGACACATACAGAGACACTATCGTTTACAAATGCAACAAGCTTTGGGAGACCCTGAATTTGAGGGACTCTGGTACTAGGACAAAAGTAAAATGTTAGGAAAATAATAAGAAATATAATGAAGCCAATAAATAAGAATAAGTTAAAAATCACTACACAAAGAAATTTAAACTTCATCCAAAAAGTTTTGGGGATCCACCATATAATTTTAACAGAGAAGAATAGATATCATCTTATTCCTCTTTTTTTTTCTTGTTGTTTTTTAATATTCTCTCAGGGCAATTAAAAGTATGGACAGGAATTCCAGGTAGGAAAACAAAACAATTGTTCAGATGTGAATGAAGAGGGTATGACTTTAAGTGATGAAGTCAATTCATGCACTAGGATAAGCAGAATACCCCTATAGAGAGAGAGAAAGAAAGAGAGAGAGAGAGAGAGAGTCTTCACCTCCAGGGAAACTGGATGGATAAGTGGGGACAATAATATTTGTTGAATGGTGAGTTTGCTTAGTGCCTGCTGAATGGCAGATACCTGCAGGACACCCAAGTGGAAATGTAGAGGACAGACAGATGGTCATGAGGGCAGATGGCCTTTTATATCCCTCTGCTTACTACAAACTACCCTAGAAAATAGCACTGTCACTGCTCCCATTTCACAGATGAGAAAACTGAGGCAAAGGGAGATCATGGGAAGCATTTTTGTTTTGTTTTGCTTTGTTTTATAGTGACCTGGCTGGGTTTTTCATCTCCTAGCCTGAATTACAAAATTGGGCAGTAAGTGAATTTAGGAGCAGGTGACAAGGGCACTTCAAAAGAGTGGGTGGGAAGAGAAGGAAAGAAGAGTGAAGATAAAAACACCAGCAACAAAGACTTTAAAGAGACAGAGAGAGTGGAGGTGTAGTAGTTATATCCCTGCTCCGGATCCAAAATATCCAAGTTCAAATTCTAACCTAGTAGCAGCTGCTTGCTCTGAACAGCAGCTCATTTGCAATGAGTCTTAGATACCCTTATTTTTCAATATCCTCATCTGCTTATTGCAAATAATTATAACACCTATTTCCTAGGGTGATATGTAACAACTAAGAAAAGATATGTAAAAAGCTGATCCTCAAGTATGGCAAATAATGAATATTCAAGAAATATATGCTATTTTATTAACTTGAAAAGGAAACAGAAAAGTTAATGGTAAAATAGGAAAAGTGGGAAACGGTACTGTCCTAGAGGCTAAATAGACTAAAGACAGGAAATACAGGAAATACACCTTTCTTGCTAGGCATGGTGGTCCAGGACTATAGTCCCAATTACTCTGGAGGCTGAGGTGGGAGGGTCACTGGAGTGCACAAGTTCAGGACCAGCCTGGGCAACACAGTCATTCCCAGATTCAAACAAACCAAACACCTCTTTCTTTTAGAGAGGTCAATAAAAAGGGGACCCACACAGTTCCTTCCCTCTGGCTTACCCACTTCCAGGTCATATGTGGCATGGGCAGGGAACAACCAGACTGTGTCTGGGTGAGGAAAGAGTGAGTGGTGAAGAATGGAGTCAATGGACACAAAGTTTCTCCTTAAAGGTTGGCATATGAAGGGAGCAGGATGCAGGCTAAAGGAGACGTTGGGGGACATGGTTTCTTTTTTTTTTAATGTAATACCACTTTATTATCATTTGGAGTCACATATATCAAAAGTTAAGCATGCACATATATAAAATTGTAGAACATAATTAACTTTTTAAAAGATTTTTAGTTTGTTCTTTTTAATTATACATGACAGCAACATGCATTTTGGCATATTATACATACATGGAGTGAAACTTCCCATTCTTGTGGTTGTACATAATGTGGGGTTACACTGGTCGTGTATTCATACATGAAAATAGGAAAGTTACGGGACATGGTTTCCTGATAACTGTGGAGTGCTGAGGTAGAAGCCATGGAAAGTTTTCTGTGTTCAAGGAGAAAAGCAGGTAGAGATCAGGAGGCTGAAGATGAAGGGGAAAAGACAACTCCTAAGGAAGAAGAGGCAAGAAGGCTGAGAATTCATGAAGAAATTGGTCTGGAAGGCAGAAATACCTTCTCTGCAGATGAGATGCAAAAGAGATAAGGAATGGTTGTAGTAATAATTCTCATCACATCCACATCACCATGAAGCAATTCATAAGGTCACTTGTGAAAGGTGAAAAAGTTATGAAATAGAGTTCATTGTAAATAATCATAACACCTAATTCCTGGGGTGATATGTAACAACTAAGAAAAGATATGTAAAAAGCTGATTGTGCTGTTGAGCCTCTGAAAAATTCTAAAAAGTCTAGTGTAGGGAATAGAAGTAGAACTCTGGATAAAAGACTGTATGGGTGACACTTAAGGTCAGACTGAGGCTGAAACCTCTAGTACATGCAATGTTTTGATTTTCCCCAGCTCCCTCAGTGGTCTACATGCAAGAGCAGGAAAAAATGGACAATGAAAGTGATTCAGAAAATGCAATGACCAAAGAAAAAGAGTGACAGTATAGGCAAGAGAGTGATCACCTAGGCTGGAGAGAGATGAACAGGAGGAAAGAGAAGGGCTCTTAAGTGGAGAAAGGTAAGCACAGATGGCCCAAGGAGTATAAAAGACATCAGAGAAATGTGAAGGAGGTGAGAGATGGAATGGTTTTGTAGTCAAAAACTGAGATCCGGGTGTTTGTGGCAAAGAAAAGCCCTCCAGATATTGACAAATGGTAGGGCTTCCAGAAGCAGGGAGAACTACAAGACATGCGTAAGTCCTCCACAAATGTAGAGAAAGACAAGGTTTTCGTGACTGATGGGGGTAGGGGGGTTGAAATGTGGAAGAATTAGACAGTTTAACCAAATCTCATGATTTTCAGGGAAGCAGAGAAAAAAAATATTTTGTAAACAGCAATGTGAGAGGAAAAAACTAACATTATTCTTACTTTAAGGTAAGATTTAAGAAACACATTAGGCCAGGCACGGTGGCCCATTCCTGTAATCCTAGTGGCTCAAGAGGCTGAGGCAGGATGATCACAAGTTCAAAGCCAGTCTCTGCCATTTAGGGAAGCCTTAAGCAACTTGGCAAGACCCTGTCTCAAAATTAAAAAAATAAAAAGGGCTGGGGATGTGGCTTAGTCGTAAAGCACCCCTGCATTCAATCCCTGGTACACAAACAAACAACAACAACAACAACAACAAAATACATCAAAAGTCCATATAAGAAGACCTCCAGACAAGACAAGAGGTACCCCCTAGAGAAACAGGCTTAAAGTTAGGGCAGAAGATAGGGAAATAACTCTATAAAGAGAAGGGAAATATGGGAGTTTGTTGGCATTGATGGCCAAGCTCCTAGGGCAGGAAGCAAAAGATAGGGATAGGATTCAGGGGGAAGGGAGGAGTGGTCAAACACAAGAGGCAGGCAGGGATGCGCCCAGAACAGTAATGGCCAAAGAAAGCTGGGATGTGAAACCTGGCAGAGGACATAGTCTTCAAATTTCCAAAAGAAACTTTGGAATAAATTTGTTTGGATGCTAGAAAACCATGATATTTACTCAGCGTTCCAAACAGCATGTTGTGAAAATATGATGCCTCCAAAATAATCTTTTTCTGGATGTGCTGGGCCAGATTTTTCTTTTACCAAAAACTTAGCTCGTGGTGGAAGCCACAGAGGCTCCACTGATGGAGGAAAAGGCCCAGATTTCTCTAGGTAGAGCCAAACACTGCCCAAAGTGGTCAAGCAAACTACGAATTCAAGGTCACACAGTCAGTCAAGGTTAAAGCTTCCATTCAAATCCTAATCTGATGAAGCCAAGGTTCTGAGCTTTCTGCTCCATTCTGCTTCTGTATAAAGAGAACTATCAGTAAATATTCTAGCTACTTTTGGGGTCATTATGCAAGAAAATTAATTAATATTTGCAAAAGCAATAAACTTTGCAATCAGAGACTCACTGATGTTACTAAATCATTCATTATGTGAGAGTGTGAGACCTAAACTAGAACCAAAATACGAAGTGCGGTGGAGAGTGAGAGCCAAGACAGTGATTTGGCAAGGACTCTTAGAGGAGGTAAGACTGAAGCTGACCCTTGAACAATGTGTTTCATTTTCCTGAAAGGCACTGTTCCTCCAGATTCCCAGACATCTCTTTAGGATCTGCATTTCAACAAAGCTGAAGTAATTTGACCTGGAGTAAAGAGTAGAGGAAAAATGGTCTGGCCTTACCACACCAGCTGAAGCCAGGTGTGGGATGGCAGAGGAAGGTGCAACTACCTAACATACAGTTGTCTTATTTTGGTGAAACCACCCATCTCTAGTCCCCGGTCAGCTCCTGGGGCCTGACCTCTTTTCCAAGTCTGCAGTCAGCCTGCTGATTGGGCCTGACCTCCTCCTCCAGCTGGATCTTGTTTTGGACTTGGCTCATTCTTCTCAGCTATTTCATTTCAGACCTCTGTTCCTGATTCTGAAAGTCAGTGTAGCCAAGCCCCTTCCCACTGCCTGAGCCAAGATACAGGGATTGTGTTTAGGCATCATGGACCTAGGTGGAACAAAATACAGGTGTCCATCATTGCCCTTCTGTTAGAGGCTTCACTTGGAAACAACTGAGCTTCCCAAAAGGACTCAGGATTCAGAAGAGCAGGACTACATAATCCAATGTGCAGGAACGAGATGAAGAGGGACTTCAGAAAGATGGAAAAGGAGAGTATTGTTTTTTCCAACTAACACTGGAGGGCAATCCAGGTTTGAAAGTAGTAGCCCCTCCCCTTAGCATCCACGGTGGACTTTCTTTCTATTTGGTGTGGTTGAGTCATTAAGGGGCTCTATTAAGCCTCACTTATTACATAGCTTTGATGCAGCCATGAGGCTTAGCCTGAATACAACTACCAATCCACCCCTCCTGCCACAAAAAACAACTTTCTCCCAAATTTCTGTGCCACTGATTTAAGGGCGTGCCTCCACCTCCAGTAGCAAGCAACTTCCTGGAAGGCTAGAAAGGATGAAAAAAAGCAAGACCGATTGTCCCTATTGCCCATTCTCACGCCCCCCCTTTCTACCCACATCCCCTCCTGCTCCCCAAGGGGTGCCATTTTGGAGCCAAAATCCACTTTGTCAGCACAAGAGCAGCCCTGCCTTCTCTTGCTCCACACGCCATGTGAGCCTGGAGAACCTCCAGAGCACATTTCATCTGGCATCAACATCTAGAGGTCACTGTGACCCAAAACTTCCTGCATTCTCAGGCTGGCCAGTGCCTGCCAAAGCCAGCCATGGCGGGGAATGGAGAGCGCCAATTGGGGGTGGAGGGAAGCTGACCAAGTGTGGTGTTGGCGGCTGTCCTGCTTGCCAGCAGACAGTAGCAATGGTTTTCCACTGCTGGCCATTCATTGGACTTGGCCAGCTTTGTGCCTTCCCCAGGACCAAGTCAACAAACTGAGACCAGAGGAGCAGCCGCTCTGGCATGCAGGGTAAAGCCATTTCTGTTTTTTTGCATGCACGCCATGGGCAGCAGCTATGCTCAGTGGTCCCAAGACTCTAATTTCCCACCTGTCCTATCTGCTGAGCACTACCATTTGACAAGCAATGGATTGTTGTTCCAGTTTTTTTTTTTTTTCCTACATAGAAAATAAAATGTTATAAAAGCCAAAGACTTCATCTTGAATTTTGCTCAGGGTCAAAGGCAGTGAATATGAAACTCTTAAGTCTGGGAAACAATTTTAGTATCAGTTTACAGAGTCCCCTTCAATGCAAGAATCATAAAGTTTTAGGGCTACAAAAGATTATAAACCATTCAAGCCAGTGGTTCTTCATCTAGTTTGGTAAAGAGAATTTTCAGTAATTGGGAAAAACACACACACACACACACACACACACACACAGCTTTTTCTACTTTGTTCACCATTTGGGGCGTGAAGGGACTCTTAGAAATCCATCTGTGGATGTTGTTATCTGCATCCAGTTCCATTCCTTTACTTTCCAACCCTTTCATTTTGTAAAAGGGGAACTATGAGACCCAGAGAGGATGTTGACTCTTACGAAGAACAAAGATAGATGGGGTCCTACTGCACCCAGATGTCCCAATTCACAGCCTTCATAACAGAACACATTATGCCCTTCCACTCTTGTTCCTCTTTCCCCTTTTCCTCTATTTTCCTTTCCTATGATCTCCCCTTAGATCCTCTCTCTTTAATTCTCATATTTTAGCTCTTCAGATCCTGTTTCCTCTTTTGTTTTCCCTCATCCCACCCTTCTTTTCTTTTTCCTTCTGCCCTGTGTCTCAGGCACCCGCTCAATTGATCAGTATGAGCTCTGTGACCCTCTAAACAGGTCACCAGCCCCTAAAGGATCTAATTCTAAAACAAGGAGAAGATACAGTTGCAGAAATAAGTGAAATCAAAAAGAAAATCCTGTCCCTTTCCCCAGATCTTCAACACAGTGCAAATGGATTATTTTGCACTAGACAAGTTAAGAAAAAAATGACTGACTACAGAAAAGGCTCAAAACACAGCAACCAATTCTGTAGATTGGTGGTTCTTAAAAGCATGATCCAAAGACCCCCCAAGATTTCTAAGAACACTTGAGGAAGTCACAAGGTCAAAATTATTTTTAAAATAATACTAAGATATTATCTACCATTTTCACTGAGTTTCCATTTGCACTTAGGTACAAAAACAATGACCAACAAAATTGCTGGAGCCTTAGGATATACCAAGGCAGTGACATCAGTGAGGACCCTTTTCTTCACTGCCATGAACAGAACTTTAAATAAAAGTGAGTTTTCTCTTAACAATGTCTTACATGAAGCAGTTATTTATTCCATGAAATTTAGAGCCCTTACTAAACAGCTTCTTATATTCTATGACAAATATAAATGTACATAAAGCACATCTATATACTGAAGGATACATGTTGTGTCAAGACAAAGTAGTTCTAGAATTGACTTGTAAACTAACTCTGTCACTTTTTCATGAAATGTCACCTTTATGTGGGAAAACAACAGATAAACTGATGTTATTTAAACCTCAATATTTTGCATAGATTTTCTTAGTAATGAACCAAGTAAGGCTGCCTCTTCAAAGGCAAACCAATAATACCATTTTCCTATGATAAATTCAATCTCACAATAAAAAAATTACTATGATAGAAAAGTTATATCTACCATCATCAACTTGGTAGTTTCCAAATACTTAAAACTTCTGATTAGCCAGGCCCAGTGGAGCATGCCTGTAATCCCAGAAACTCAGGAGGCTGAGGCAAGAGAATCACAAGTTTGAGGCCAGCCTCAGAAACTCAGCAAGGCCCTCAGCAACTTAGTGAGACCCTGTCTCAAAATGAAAAGGTAAAAAAAGATAGAAGTGTAGCTCAATGGCAAACTGTCCAGGATTGAATCTCCAGTTTAAAAAAAAAAAAAATTGCTGATTAGATCAGGGCTGATACTGAAATTCTTGACAATTTGAATTTTGGAATGAAATATGCCAACATTTGAAAGATTGGCAAAAGTCAGTGAACCAATATGTTCCAAATGGACAGTACATCGTGTTACAACACCACGCATAGGGAAAAGATCCACTTAAAATATATGATAAACTAGTGGATTTTTATGTAACTGAGTAAAAAATATTCATTAATATGGTTCCAAAGTCTAAAATTCAACTAATCCTTAAGACAGCACCACTTGTCAAGTTTTGATGTAGTAAAGTGTCCACAATTATCTCAAAACACTATTAAAATATTCCACCCTTTCTAACATATCTGTATAAGGCAGAAGTCCCTTCATCTTCTTCAACTTAACAACATATTGCTGCAGATTGAATATAACAGGAGGTAAGAAAATCTATGTATTCAATTAAGCCAGACTTTAAACAGATTTGCAAAAATGTAAAATAATACCACTTTTTCTTTTGGAAACTATGTGAACCAATGAATATTTTAATTTCTCAGCTTTGACTTCTAAGACACTAAATATGAATAGATCTAATTCATGTAAGGAAAAGCCCTTTGGAGTCCTTAATACTTTTAAGGCACATAAAAAGGGTGTAAGGCCAAAATGTTTGAGCACTACTACTGTAGACTGTTCTAATAAGAAGGCAAACATAAATCAATGCAACACTCACTCACCAAATGTGTAGTAAGGGGAGGTTCAGTGTTAGACCTTGTGAGGATTCTAGTTCATACAGAACACACTGTGGGAAAATAAGACATGCGAATCAATAGCCACTCTACAAGCACACGAGAACTATAGCAGAGACAGATGAAGAACTCCCAGAGATCCACTCCGTTCAAGGGAACAGGGACCAACAAAGTCTTCACAGAGGACATTAACAGGAGAGAAGCCCAAACAAAAACAACCTTCAAAAAACAAAACCCAAGAAGAGGCAGTGGGGATTGTGGTTGGTGGTTGGTGCCTGCTAAGCAGAGACTGTATATGGAGCCAAGAGCAAGCATTCCTTTAGGCACTGCTGAGCTACAATAAGCAAAGCATCATGAGAGAAGCCCCTTCTAAGGTTGGTGCTCAATAAATGTTTGCCACATGACACTATATGTGAAAGCAATGATTTACCAAAACATGGATGGATTTAGCTCTGTCTTATCTATGTATCTACATATTCTACAGTATATATGAGAATGTTTTGTAAATACAGCTAATAGAGGCCAAGAGAAATGAGATGATTGATGCCAAAGTGCAAATCAGAGACAGACTTGGGTCCTGATCAAACTGCTCTTGCCTGGCTCCAAAGTCTGCTTCATAGAACAGTTTCTTCTGAAGTCAAGCCCTGGCTAAGATTCCTTTGTCCCAAGTTGAGAAAGACACTGAGTAAATAAGGATGAGTCAGACACAAGCTTTGAGACTCATCTGAATATTCATACCCTGGTAAGAGCAATGAAGATTCAGAGATGGAAAGATTCTGCTCTTATCCTCAGAGCCTCATGGACAAGATATTCATGGGGGAGAAACCCATCTGACCAAGCCTTAGGGAGCTAGGTACACTTTAAGTACAGAGCACAGAGATGGGCTCCACCCAAACGCAGTGAAGCTTTCCAGAGGGACAAGAGGGTTGCAAGTGATGCAAGAGATGTTCAAAGAATGGGCACTGATTAAATTCAGAGCACTAATTCATGAATTCAAGGCTCTTAAAGGGCAGTGACCCTGTCTTATTTGCCTCTGGATCATTCATCACAGTGTCTGTCACAGGAAAGACTTTCCCATAAATGTCTGATGAGTTGCTCTGAATGCAAGGATAAGGAAGAGAGGGGCTGCAAAAACACAATTTTCTATGTTCTGGTCTGTAACTCTGCACTCTCCCTTTGCCCACCATTAGAAATCTTGACAGATTTTGGTATAAAAATCTGCCTCCAGCAGGCAGCCTCTCCTGGACCAGCAAATAAAAGGTAAAATGTGTCTAGTTTTATTGCAGATAGAGCCTTGCAGATATCCGGGACACATGAGACAGCTGGCACTGAAGATCAAATGTGTTTCACCTTCACACAGCCTCTCTGTCATCTCTGTCTCAGCAAACAAGGGCCATAGGAACTGCATTGGAACCTTACTCATGAGCCAGACTCTGTGAAGAAGACTACAATCAATACATATGACACAAGACTGATACGATGCTGGAACTGAGGGAGTATCCACAAAACTGATGCCAATCATTTCCCAAGGTTGTGCATCCTTCTCCTCCAGGATGGATGGACCTGCTCCCTGACTCCCTGCCTTGACCGGAGCAAGGAGGAGGGCTTCATTAATGAATGGCAGCAAGGGAATTATCACCCCTAAAGAAGGGATATTATGTGGTTCTCTCACCTCCCCCATCACCATGACATCTGGATAATGAGCACTACCTATCATCTCTAAAATCACCCAAATTTAAGACATTTCCTCTTTGGGGAATTGGCTGCCAATACAAGTGACACTAGAAGAGAATTAATTGTGCCTCAGTGAACTTTAGTGCTATAACTCTCAGAGAAACACTAATCAGAACAAATGATGCAAACTTAAGATGCAAGCAAGAATCAATGAGGAGGTGGAGGAATTTCACCAGATTAAGTAGCAAGTCAAACTCCACATTCAAAGACTCGAAACAATCCTGTCAACCTGGGACTTCCTAAAGCACCATTCAATAGGGAATCAAAGAACATGTTGAACAGGTATCTTTTATTTGTATACAAAGCTTTAAATGTGGGTAGGCATCATGGTAGTAAAAGAGGAAAATAAGCAGATAGTTATGCAGTGTTAAAGGAAATATAAGAAAGGAGGAATCTTACTGGAAAACACCTGTGAGACTCAGGTAGACTGTGGCCTACTTCTTAGAGCCTACCCATACTCCCCTGATTTAGGCTGAGACCCCTATCATACGATACTCCTTACATAACCCTATTATAATACATAGGACACATTGTAGTACTCTATTTCCAAAAATATCTCCTATTAGACTTCAATGGTCCCTAAACTCGGGGGTTTTGTGGAATTATTTTTGTGTCCTGGGGCTTAAGCCTAGGGCAAGCTCCATGGTAGGAGCTCAGTGTGTTTAGGATCTGTATTTTCAGCAAGATTCAAGACCCAAACTGAAAAAAATGAATGACTGGTTGAAAATAGAGGTAGGCTCAAACAAGTCTGATATCCCAGGGGCTACTCTGTCAGTGTCCTGCTAGGCTGCTGTCTTTTCCCAGAATAATACTGCCTGATGTTAATTAATGACAAAGGCCCATGGAGACATGGTAAACACTGAAGAACAGATTTTGATTGGTAAGTACAGGAAATAAAGATCCTGTTTCCTTTGCAAAGTGAATACCTTTAACAACAGAAGGAAACATTTTTTAGTGTGAGCTTCCAATTCCCCAGAACACAACAGGTTGGAAACCAGTGGCCTCAACTAATATACAGATGGCTTCACCTGTCTTTCCATTGTCTGGCCATGTACTGAAAATGAAAGGAAAAATCCTTGAGATGAAAGATCACATTAAACTGCAAATTCAAATCAGTGAGGTTCCAATATTCAGATGGCTTCTTTGGCATCCAAATAAATATTACTAATTAAATCCCTATAAGCTCACAAAATAAGAGATTATTTTATTCAGATCACAGAAGCAATCCATACAACACAGAACAAAATGTTTTCTCAATAAAGTTATGAAAATCTGCCTCTTTGGAAGCCAAAATTAATATTCCTCCTATTCTCCTGGGTCAGATCTGTAAGGTCACTCCAGCCAGAGTTCTTTCTGAATGTTGAAGGCTACTCAATTAATCTTCTTGTTTGCAGAGATTTGACAGCAATTAAGGAAGGTCAGAAAAATAAAACCAAGCAAAACACAGCTGAATTCCCCACTGTCCTGCAATTCTACCTACACTCATTTTCTCTTCCCCCTTTCCATTGTTTCTTTACTTTCACTAACTTCTCTTTCTTTTATTTTTTCTTTCTTCTTTTCCCTTTCTTCTTTTCCTCTTTCTCCCCCTCTCTTTTTTCCTTTTTATTCTCTCTCTATTCTTTTTTCCATTATACAGATTTTGACTTTGGGGTAGTATCCAATTGTGCTGGAATATTTAGATATTTGTTGTATCTAGTGTCTGTACCTTTAGCATCCTTTCTTTTATTCATAGAAGTGAAGAGATGGGGCTTTAGTTAAAACTTAAAAATGTGTTCATCTATTTAAGAAAATTAGAGGGCCCTGAAAAATAAAGAGGAAAATCTGAATTGGTTTGGATGTTCAAAAAAAAAAAAAATCTTTGCCAGCTTGCATCCATTAAATAGGTTAATACTTAGAACAGTGCCTTGCATGAACTGAGTCATCGATGACACTAATTTTGCAGTTCTCATTCTTAACACTGGGCTGATCAGCTCTCCCCATGGAGATAAGCCACGGGTGGCAGTGGTATTGCCCACAGCCAAAAGCAGTCAGCACTAAAGTGAGGTGGGCCAGATGTAGAATCCCCACACTTGCACTCTGAGCCACAGATGTGGCTCTTACCCACAGTCACAGGACCAGAGAAGCAACAGGTAATCAAAAACTTTAAAAGAGAAACATTTAAAGAAAATCAATACAAGTGAAAAAACCACTGACATAACAAATACAAGCATTAAAAACTCAAGGAGGGGCTGGGGTTGTGGCTCAGTGGTAGAATGCTCACCTAGCAGGCATGAGACACTGGGTTCAATCCTCAGTACCACATTAAAAAAAAAATACAAAAAAGATATTGTGTGCACCTAAAACTAAAAAATAAATTTTTTTTAAAAAAACTCAAGGAAACTGAGTTAATCAAGGACACAGATGAGGACATTTAAGATAAAGATTAATATCTTCAGGATGATTGAAGAGGACTTCACATCCATGAAAAAAGCAGTGGCTAGGGCCTTGCTGCTTACAGTGGGGTTTACAGACCAGCAGCCTCCCCATCACCTGACAGCTTGTTAACAGCACATATTCTCAGGCCCTACCCTTGACTAAAACAAGACTCACACGTAATCAGAATGCCCATTTTGATTAGAGGAGCACTAAGGAGCAGGCTCAGCATTTGAAATGTAGATTAAAAAAAATACTATAGTTAGCAAGCAGAAATAGATGCAGCTGAATTAATAATTACATAGTTAAAAGGCCCAGTTGACACAGTCTCCCTAAGTGCTGCCTATGAGTTGATGACAAAACTAAATATCAGAGAAAAGAAAGGAGAAAACATTTTCTTAGCATCTAAACTACCAGTCAAACAAGAGAGTTTTACACTGCAAGGATTCAGAAAATGTGCCACCCTCATACCCTCTAGAAAGCAACATGTACTAAGTGGATAAATAATGTGGTATGTATACACAATGGAATATTGTATTCAGCCATAAAGAACAAAATTATGGCATTTGTGGATAAAAGGCTGGATCAGGAGACTATCATGCTAAGTGAAATAAGCCAATCCCCAAAACCAAAGGCCAAATGTTCTCTCGGATATGCGGATGCTAACATACAATAAGGGGAAAGGAGAGAAGAATAGAATTTCATTGGATTAGACAAAGGGGGATAAAGGTAAAGTAGGGGAAATGGGAATAGGAAAGACAATAGAATGGATCAGACGTAACTTTCCTATATTCATATATAAATTCACAACCAGTGTAACTCCACATCATGCACAACCAAAAGAATGGGAACTTATACTCCATGTATATACAATATGTCTAAATACACTCCACTGCCATGTATATCTAAAAAGAGCAAATAAAATTTTTTAAAAAAAGACATCAAAAAGAATTGTGTGATGCAAAAAGAAAATAAATCAAAAAGTAAAATAACATATACAAGAAATGGCAATGTATAAATGAAGTAGGAAATCTAGATTAGATTTAAGTAACTCTTGATGCATAACCTTACATATTGATACCTAACATCCCAGATAATTTCAAAATGAAAGGACTTAAAATCAGCATACTATAGTGATGCAGCCTCATCAATGTTTATAGCAGCTCAATTCACAATAGCTAGACTACGCAACCAACTTAGGTGTCCCTCAATAGATGAATGGATAAAGAAAAAGTGGTATATATACTCAGTGGAGTATTTACTCAGCTTTAAAGAAGAATGAAATTATGGCATTTGCCAGTAAATGGTTAGAGTTGGAGAATATCATGCTAAGCAAAATAAACTAATCCCACAAAACCAAAGGCTGAATGTTTTCTCTAATATGTCAATTCTAATTCACAATAAGGAGGGGGGGCACAAGGGAAGAATAGTGTTACCTAAGATTAATTAGGTAGAGGGAAGTGATGGCAGAGGAGAAAGGGAATGTGGGGGATGGGAGAGATAGTAGAATGAAGCAGACTATATTACTGTATGTATACATGTGACTGCATGACCAATATGATTCTGCATCATGTACACTCAGAAAAATGAGAAATTATATCCCATCTATGTATGATATATCAAAGTGCATAAGTGCATTCTGCTGTCATGTAGTATAACTAAATAAAACAAATTTTAAAATTAAAAAAAGAAAGGTATAGAGTGCAGAAAAGGAAAAGGAAAGAATTACTAAGATTCTAATCTTATTTAGGAGAAAACAGAATTACTGAGTGAATCTAATAATAGTATTATGAATAATAATACCTACTCTAGAAAATAATAATAATAATATTAACAATAATATTAACTCTAGAAAAAAAACTCTAACCCGTATTGACAGATACATACCAATGGTTACTTGAGAGGGTAGAGAGGTAGGTAAGCAGAAAGGAGAATACTGTGCAGGGACTAGCATTAGATATTTTTGAGGTGGTAAAAATGTGCTCTAACTTAATTGTGGTGGGGATTAAATGGTTTTATAAGTTTGTCAAAATTTATCAATTTATGTTATCAAATCAATACATGTTATTATATACAAACAAAATTATATACAAACATTGTATTTTACACAAATGTGTATTATATACAAACAAAAATGTTATTTATACAAACAAAATTTCAATAAAGGTGAGTTTAAAAATACATGTCATATATATAAAGTAATTACCAGAATAATAAAAATTAAATGCACCATTTTTAAAGCACTAGAACAAGAAAGAAGATGGGAAATCTTGAGTAACTCAATAAATACAAGTGCAAATCATGATAGTAACCAATATTTATTCTGTACTCACTCTTTTTCAGGAAGCTTTTTAGATATTTTATATATAATATATCCCTTAATCCCTAAGGAAGTCAGTGAATTAAGTACAAATATAATTGTTCTCATTTTGTTGATGAAGAAACTAAAACCAGAAAATTTATGTACCTTAACCAATATCAAACATCTAGTATGGTACAGTGGGGGTTCCAAACCAGGTCACATCCACACTCTGTCATACCACTCCTCATCAAAACTAAAAACATAGAATAAAGTGGCAAAACGATTGCAAAAATGTCACTTATCAAAGCAAGAGTATGTAGTAAATTTTCCTATGATAAGTCATAAACTAAAATTTGTTAAAGAAAAATAAAGCTTAGTTATATGTTATTTACAAAAGAGAAGCTTACCAAAAAGGTGCAAAAAAGTTGAAAATGAAAACATGTAAAAAATCATCCAAGGAAATGATTTTTTAAAAATAGCAGGTATATTAATGTTAATATAAAAAAGAAGAATTGAATATGAAAAGTATTTTAAAATCAAAGATGAATAGCTTAAATTGACAAAAGTTACAATTATGCAAAGGAAAATAAAGCTACCATTAAACTTGTACATAGTCATCACAGATTTTAAATATATAAAGAAAAATTATGATTTCGTAGTAAAAGATTTTGATACATCTTTTTCTCAGTAATTGATATTTTTTGTAGACCAAAAAATAAGTACCTGAATAATTTTTTATATATTTTTAAAAATTTTTGCATGACATTAGAATATATTTTGAAATATTATACAACCATAAAGTAAGTATAACTTGTTCCAATTAGGATTCCATTATTGTGGTAGTCCATGATGTGGCCTTACATTGGTCATGTATTCATATATGCAGAAATGAAAGATACGTCTGATTCATTCTACTATCTTTCCTATTCCCATGCCCCTTCCCTTCCCTTCATTCCCCCTTGTCTAGTCCAATGAACTTCTTACCTTCCCCTCCCTTGTGTGTTAGCATTCGATTAACAGAAAATTCTGCCTTTGGTTTTGGGGACTGTCTTATTTCACTCAGCATGATATTGTCCAGTTTTGTCCATTTACCAGAAAATGCCATAATTTCATTCTTCTTTATGGCTAAGTAATATTTTATTGTGTATATATTATATATACCACATTTTCTTTAGGATTTGAATAATATTGACTAACAAAACATATATTGCTCCAAACTCTCTGCATATTCACAAAAATTGACCTTTTGTCAGGCTACAATTAAACTGCTGTAACTTCTATAAAGCAAAAATTACACAGAGATCTGAATCTCTAATCTTTAAGTGATAAAGTTAGAAATTAAAAACAAAAGGTGACCATCCTCTCCAGAAAAGGATAACCCACTTGGAAATATTAAAATATTCTTTCAAATAACACCTATTCAAATGTCAAAATGAGTGATAATGAGAATTTTTCTGTCAAATTTTGTGGGTTGTAACCAATGTAGCAAAGTAATCCTGAGAGTAATCAGTATGTTCTTAAATACATTTGATATTAAACAAGGAATATTGACAATAAGTTAACCACAAATCAAATTAAAAACATTTAAAAATAATGTATGAAATGTAATACATTCTGCTGTCATTTCTAACAACTTAGAATAAAAAATTTCTTTAAATGGTGAAAATATTTAAACACAACTGAAAAAAATTAATACATAAACAATAAATATTAACAAAACAAAATGATAAATTTTAGGGTTATTCAATTCTAAAAGGTTTTTTTAATAATCTGGAGTAAGGTTGTATGACTTATTATCAAAACAAAAAAGATATAGGGCTTCTAAAGCCAAAGGCATTGTCTGAGGTCAGTATGCCTTGAAATGACTAATTTCCAGGGTTCTAATATTTATGTGAAAATTTACCAATTTTTTAAAGTATTTGGGAAAAATCGGTATTGACACTGAGTTTCTTTAAAATAGAATTTTAACATCTTTTAGACATTGGAACTGTAGCTAACTTTGGACCAACGCCAGAATCAAGCAGAGCCACCACTTATATATATACACATATATCACCTTGCTAATATAGACTAGAACAGAATGAGTGAAGGAACTCTAAAAGGAGAAATTGTATTGTTTTAAAAGACATCAAATTGTATAAAATAACTTGCTCTGCTAAAAACTACAATGTTTTGATTTAGTACTTAAATGATATTTTGTAGTGCAAATTATCACTAAAGTCTAACATATAACTTCAATATAGATAATATTTTATTGTATTAAAGAGTACTGTATTGATTTGCCAAAGTTTTGTATCTTAGTAAAGATATTACTTACCTTGGATTTGTACTTTATGATTTAACATGATGTACCCTGGCTGGTTATGTTAACTAAAAGCATAAAGTTATTACCTGGAAAAACAAAATGAAAAGGAGTCCCTAGTACCAAAACAAAAATTTTGTTACCAATACGGAGATTTTCAAAATGTTAAGGGAACATTATAAGTTATG
Organism: Tamias sibiricus; assembly: GCA_025594165.1. Lineage (NCBI taxonomy): Eukaryota > Metazoa > Chordata > Mammalia > Rodentia > Sciuridae > Tamias > Tamias sibiricus. Next base: position 80,426,789 of record CM046668.1, read on the forward strand.
CCAGTAAATTTGGGAATCTAAACAAAATCATATGGAAAGCTGGGTGCAGTGGCGCATACTATAATTCCAGCAACTTAAGAGAATGAGGCAGAAGGATTGCAAGTTGGAGACCATCCTCAACAACTTAATGAGACTGTGTTTCAAACTAAAAAAATAAAAAGGACTTGGGATGTAACTCAGTGGTAAAGCACCCCTGAGTTCAATTCCCAGTAACAAAACAAAAAACAAAAAAAATTGTTACCAATATGGAGATTGTAAAAATTTTAAGAGAATGTATTTATGTGCTAAGTCAGTAAATTTGGAAATCTAGACAAAATTTCTAACATAATATCCTTATAAAGTTAAAAAATAATAATCACAGATCTTTCCTTCAAACTAATTCCAGGTGATTTTATAGATTACTTCCCCTAGATCTTTAAGGAAATATTCCAAAGTACTTTTGAATGGACTGCTTCCCATTTGATTCTATAACAATAGAAAATTCTGATATCAAACCATAGAATGTTAGTTCCCAAACCACTCAATTAAATTATAAACACAAATTTTTAAAATCCAAAACCAAATTTCTTAATTGTACCTTTAATTTTTAAAAGTGTTAGGTAAATATAGCTATAGATCAGTGTGAATATAGAGATCAGTATGAATAACATACATATATGGTTGTATCTGAGAGACTGTGTGTGTGTGCATTAGCAGTTGGAGAGATCTCAGTAGTAATTTAATCTAATAATACACTTTAAAGAAATTGATGTTCACAAAATGAGTACTTTTTTACTCAATTGTTACTGCAAGTAAGCGACAATAATTTACCTTCTAACTCAAATACAAACCTTTATTTGCAACTTGAGATGTTTTTTAAAGAAAGTCTTTTATTCCTTCCTTCCCCTTACCTAACACACAGATCACAAATACTCTATGAATGTAGACTAGATATAGAGAATTAGATGATAACATATAGATATAGGTGCTTTATGCATAATTAAAATATATAAACTTGTGAATAACTGAAATAAACTTAGGTTTTGGGAAACAACCCAACATTTCAGATCAAGGTTAAGAGAAAGTGTTGTGATCTTTCTTTCTTAGAGCAAAATATTGGGGTTCCTTAAACTATGGTTCTGACTTTTGAAAGCACTAAAATATTCTTATGGACGTCATAAGAAATCTCCCAAAGCTTCTCAGTGTATATTACCTATCTTGATTTCATTCCTATTCTGGTAACCAATGGAGGGGAAAAGAATTTTCTATATCAAGAGATCTTCAGAGAATGTGATATACTGAAACACTATAAGATTCACATCTTGTTCTGACCTCTGGTGATGTAAAAGTAGAAAGAAGTTAAAAACAAAAAAAGTTAAAACACACATTCTGTAGAATCAGAGCAATCCTTCCTGAGCATTAAGATAAAAAAATATGTGGTTCAACACCATTGTTCTTTTATTCATTAATTCATTCAGCAAATATTTATGTCCTATGACCTAATTTCTATGATAAATGCCAAAATATATAACAATTGCAAGTGGTTCCATTCTTTAAAATTTGCTCCCTACTAGGCAAAATGCACAAAACAGAATATAAATGATTCCTATGTGCCAAAGGTAGATGTGTTCAGCACCTGGTTTTCTTACAGCAGAATTTGGTTTTACTCCAGCTATAAGTGAAATAGAATTGAATCAGATATAACCCACTCCAAAAAGCCTACTATTTGATGAGGGGAAGACACACACACATCACACACACACATATACACACCACCAAAAAAAAAAAAAAAAAAAACAGAAGGAAAGACGAGAATGGCTTAAGTGGTAGAGCTGTCCAGAACAGGAAGGTAGTTGTAGCTGGAGAAATGAAAACTTCCTTCAAGGGATTAAAGCTGACCTCAAAAAATGTGTAGGATTTGCATATATGGAGATGAAGGAAGTGTGTCAAGATGATGGAACAGTATTTTAAAAAAGAAAGAAAGGAATACGAAAGCACAGGGCACATAAATGAAGGGCCATTTTCTCCATTTGAAAGTTATAAGGAGATAAGATAAAAATATATATATAATTTGGCACTAGATAGTGGCAGACCCTGAATACCAAGCTGATGGAGAAACGCTACCATCCAAACCCATTTTTACCTCAACTCAACCAAGGAACAAATCACTTGTGAAGTGATTGAATGCTCAAATGTATGATTATTCTATTAAAACCAAAACAAATGAAATAAATCCTTATCCTCAAATATGGGTGAAATTTTTTCTTCAGTTTTCTAAAAGCAACAATAGTTATACCTTTGATTTTTTCATTATGGGTCAGGTCCTCTATGCTGGGCAGTGCCAGCAACTACATAGTTGCTGCTTCTATCCACAACCTGAAAAAAAGGCTGCAATCTTGACATAAATCTATATCTTTATTGATCTTCTACATGCCCACGGTCCACGTGCCTCTTGACTGGACAGAGGAAGCTATTTTCTGGTCCTTGGTGAGAGAGGACTATGTACTAGAACTTTCTCAGAAAAGAATGAGTCATATCTGCAGCAAACATCAAATTTCATCAAGGAACAGAACAACATCCATCTCCTAGAATTCCATCGTGCACCACACACTAACACACACATGTACACAACACTAGGTCCGAACATTTAAAAAAAGCCGTGTCCCCTAACCACCAGACATTTTTCCTTTTTTATTCATAAACACTATGATCCACAAGTTTCATAGCTTTAAATGGAGCAAGTAGCTTACAGCCAAAAAAGCTCATTGAGCATTCTCCTTCCCACCACCTCACCCCACCTATAGGACTTTGATGCGCGTAAGCCCAACTTAGCAACACAGCCTGGCACTCGTTGTTTTATTTTGGTTTGTTTTGTTTGAGTCTAGCCTCTACTACCTTATGGTTTATGTGAACTCACACACATCACTCAATCCTAAGAGCATAATAATGTCTTCCTTATGCAATTGTTGCAAGGATTACATGAGAATAAGCTTGCAACTGTGCTTGGTAAAGTATGTGCCCATAGTCAGTCACTGTTATTTAACATATTTTATTAAGCAACTACTATTTATGAGGTGATAGAAATGATAAAGGATACAAGGGGTATTAAGTAAGGGTTCTCTAGAGGAACAGAACTAACAGGAGGGAGATGTGTGTGTGTGTGTGTGTGTGTGTGTGTGTGTGTGTGTGTGTGTGTGTGTGTGTCTGTGTGTATGTATACAAAAAAAAGGGCATTTATTATATTGGTTTACATGATCAGAAGTTGGGTGGTCCCGCAACAGCTGTCTGCAGGCTGGAGAGCTAAAGGAACCAGTAGCTGCTCAGTCCAAGCAGCTGGAGCCTCACAGCAAGAGGGATCAATGATGCCACCCCAGTCTTGGGCCAAAGGCCTGGAAACTCCCTGGAGAGTCACAGGTCCCAGTCTGCTTCGGAGTCTGATGTCCTCAGGTGATCACAGCAGCAATCCAAGAATCTGCTCAAGAAGAATCAAGCTTGCATCTGCTGCTGCTTCCTTTTTCTTCCAACATTTTCTTGTATCCAAGCCCCCACCCTATTGGACAGTGCTGCCCATACTTAGAGAAGGTCTCTGCTTCAGTTTGCTCTCCCACACACAAATCATTCCTAGACACTCTCACTGAGGCTTTCAGAAGCCTCTTAATCTTAGGCATCTCTTAATCCAATCAAGTTGACAATTCAGATTAACCATCACACTAGGTCTCTCCTAGAACATTTGAGTAAGATCAAGTGTGATACCGATTTGTGTTAACTGTGTATATCCACAATGTCTGCCCTACCTGGCTTCAGATAATGTGATAAACTTAAATAGCTTCACAGACTAGCATCAATTTAGGCCATATCACAATGTTCTAGGGGGTAGGGAGAGGGGACAGCAGTACAAAGAGACAGAGACTTCAGTTAAGAAATAGCTCTCTCTAGAGGTTGATTAGGAATGAGAGAAGCTATATTTAGCCCAATTAAGCCAAATTTTCTTTAATTAGGTTGAAAATTTTGATTTTAAAGGGTAGAAAAGACCCTTGGACTTCCTTCAGATTCTTGTCAGTAGAAAGGAAAATAACAGAGAGGAGTTCTTAGGCAAAGGACTCATGAAAGAGCTACTGAACAGTGTGTTTACAAGGACGTCTTCTCATTTTTATGTAGCATATGTCTTGAAGAGAAAAGCTTTTGATTTTGTAAGTCCTCTTGACAAGGTCATATTTGTTGGTATCTCCATTCATGTGACTTTATAAAGTCACACTTTTCTATTGGGGTTGATAGTGTCCATTATTAGAATACATTTGATTGACAACACAATGGCAGTCAGTGCTGTTCACTGAGCACCTACTGTGTCCTTGGAGCACTGTCAGCTTTGCCTTGAACAACAGGACAGCAGGTGTGAGGAGACCCATTGTGCACATGAGGAAGCTGAGGGTCGTCTTGGTGAAGAGACTGGTCCAAAGACACACCACCCAGTGAAGGACAAAAGTAACTTTTGAAGCTGGACCTGCCAAATACCATGATTAATATGGAATGGGTTTATATTTCATGTCTATAATGTAGCATAGACACTTGAGATGAGCACTTGGAAAATACTTAATTAACTGACAAAAGAGTACTAAGCTGGGAGTTTAATCCTGTTAGACCCAGGAGAATCTTAGAGATCAAATCCAAAGTCCCTGTTTCCCAGATTGAAAAATTTGGATCTAGAGAGGAAAGATAAAGTATTCAAGGCAACAAAGTCAATAAAAAAAGCTGATATAAAAATTTAGGTCACCTAAACCCTGCTCTAATGGTTCCTGACAGGACACTGACAGATTATGAGCCAGGCCAACAAACTAAGGAGTGAGCTGCAGTGACCATGAGGCACCTGCCTGGACCTCTCTTTTCCTCCCTGGGTCCTGCTAGGTCTCCTCTACTGTCCCCAAGCCCCTGAGTGGAGGCTCACCACTGTGCTCCACCCATGGTTAGAAGCCCAGCATCCGTGCCAGAGCCGTCAGAGTTTCCAGGCCTCTGGCTGCAAGGCTGTGCTGGCTTCCGTGGCAGTACCAGTGAGAAGCACCTCCTCCCTGACAGTGTCACCCTTGGTCACAAAGGCCCCAGTGGTTATGTTTGTGCCAAGAATCTCACAAAATATTTTTAAACAGGTCTGCCAGCTTTTGCACTGCCCCACCCCCACTAATTATAGGCTAAAACCCAGTCAATGGAAAATATGAGGCTCCAACCTGCCTCCTCCTTTTTCTTCTCACACTCTGTCCTGCCCAGACCTCCTTTCTCTTCACTCAGATGCAAAACAAAAATCTCCTGTGCGTGTGACTGGCCACAAACACAGAAAAATACCTGTTCTGTGCACGTGTGTGTGTGTGTGTGTGTGTGTGTGTGTGTGTGTGTTTGCGCGCATGTGTATGAGCAGCAGGGAAACAGTAAGCAAATATTCTGCTATGCTAGAAATAAATCTGCTGGCCTTTTGAAGTGTCAGTCACAGTTTATGACTGTTACAGCTGTACCTATAAAAGTTCTAACCACTGGAATTTACCTAAGCTGAAGAATTTCAAGATAAATTATAAAGTTTGACAGAATCAGTCTGATCAAATTGCAGTGAGTGGCAGGACATCTGAGAGTGCCCCATCTCTGTTGCTCAGTGTGAGATGTCACAAGTCATAACTTGGATTTGGAATCAATTGTAAGTGACTCCATTAACAGAATGTGTGTGGATAAACCCAGAAGACTGCCGTCAGCCCTGAAGGGTTGGATGACAAAATTCACCAAGTGTTGTCTGGCCTCCTAACAAGACACCTAACATTCTTCTAGGTTTTCATCTTCCTGGATAAAGCAATCTTAAAAAAAAAAAAAAAAAAAAAAAAAAAAAAAGCCAAGAAGTGTCAGGATATTATAAGGGGGTTGAGGTCTTTAACCCTGCGTAACCCGGGGTAAGCTTCCTTTGCCCAGCAAAGTAAGCCAGAAGGGTCTACCTCAACGAGGAGACTAGATTGGGAAAGTAGGGGCCGCTGATATTCCCTCCCCTGCCTTCAGAAGGCCCAGGAACATACCAGGGAGTCCGGTCAGTGGTCAGTGCTGACCCTCGTTTATTGAAAAGGTGCACAATGCTTTATAGTGGACATCAGCCAATCAGTAGGGCGGTTTTGGTTCTCACAGCCATGCCCCCTGCTTAGCTTAGGTCCGTAACAGGGCGTGGTAATGTGGCAAGCAGCCAGAAATCCAGAGCTTTTCCATCCCCTTGGCAGACAGTGTTAAGGCCTGACAAAGAAGTTCTACAATGAGTCAAGCACCATGTTCCACACTTTCATCTTCTCCTTTGTAATCTTCCCCAAAGACCAAAGAAATTACTTAATGCTCTGTCCAGTCACACAGCCTAGGGAGGCAAAGCCAGCAAGGACCAGGTCTTCTCATTTCAAACAGCATGCCACCCCAGGTTCATACTTACTCCAAGCCACTTTCCATATATGGGAATGCACTGGCTGTCGCGTTCTTACTTACATGTCCCCTCTTGTCTCTTTCCACTCATAGGTTCCTCTGTGGAGAGATATACGATCCACTTGTTCCATTCAGCAAAAGCCCTCTAAATAGCTGGAGACTGGAGGGAGGGCTCTCTCTCTCTCTCTCTCTCTCACACACACACACACACACACACACACACACACAAATGTCAGATACAAAGTATTTATAAGCTTTGTGGTGAAATGTGAATCCAGAAGCAAGCCAGACACCAACTCAAGGAAGTAGTTGGTTAAGGCCAGATGGGTGCTGCAGAAAATTCCTGCCATTCCATATTTAAACTTTTGACCTCGTAAATGAGGTCTTGAAATGTAATTAAATGACTGAGTTCATGTCCCAGAGGCTAATAAAGATCTACTTGTTTATTTTTTCACTCTAGTAATTGCTTATTTTAATACCAGGATTATGTGGAGTGATGAATGTCAATCAAAACAAGAAAAGCTAAAATATTTTAAAGACCAAGAATCAAAAAAAGTAAGAATTTTGTTTTAAATTAATATTAGTATATGTAGATATTGCATTAGCAATGAGAAGAGATCATGAAAATGAAAAACATTTAGTTTGTACATATTTCTAAACGGTGCTGGGTATTGGTAAAAAGCAACATAAGCCAATCTTAAATCAGTCGATCTTACAATCTAGTGTAGAACACAAATAAGTAAGCAAGCAATTAGGGTAGAACCTTGTGATAATAATTATGGCTATCTAGTATGTAGCAGATACCTGGCTATTGATTTACTTGAGTCGTAAACAAAATGTTTTAAGTATATGTTATTATCACATATTATCATACACTATTATTATTAAACAAAAATAAATGAACAAAATAGACTCAGAGACACTTAAAACTTATCTAAAATGACAACTAGTGTTGGGTGATACCAAGATACTTAAACCTAATATGCCTGAATTCAGAGCCATGAGTTCCTGGCTACATAATACAGCATAATATATCTGTCACCATCAGATCCTTCTCTTTTGAAGGAGCCCCAATTAGGAAGGGTTATTGTGGCTAGCTGGAAGCCATAAGTTCCACCTGATATGTATGTGATGCACCTGTAAATGCACTTAATGCACCCGCAAAGCTAAAGGTATATAACCGGGTGAAAGCGGTCGGAGTTAGGAGAACGAAGAATGAATTCATTCAGTCAGTCGTGCAGTCGCTCGGTCTGTCAGAAGAAGAGTTCGGGTCGGAGAAGAAAAGAATCAGAGCGGCCAGAACGTAGGCAGAGCGGTTACAGAAGAGAAACCAGATAGAAGAAGTAATAGCTGGTCAGAGTTAGGCCGAGGCTCCGAGGAAGAAAGAAGAAAGAAGAAAAAATAATCTTTCTCTAAGCTAAGCTCTATCTTTCTTTCTCTCTCTCTAAGCGAAGAAGAAGAAAAGCTCTCTCTAATCTTTCTCTCTAAAAATCTTTCTTTCCCTCTCTAAGCTCTCTCTAAGAAAGTAGATGTAAAAGTAGTAATAGCTTTACTCTGCCTCCGAGTTTTCCTCCCGCGGTCTGTGGCTGGCCATGACAGGCAGCTTACACTCTTTCATACAACCCTGAATTTATACAGCAGAAGAATTTAGAGGCAGACATGGTGGCATACACCTGTAATCCCAGCATTTCAGGAGGATTGCAAATTCAAAGCCAGCCAGCCTCAATAAAAGTGAGGTACTAAGCAACTCAGTGAGACCCTGTCTCCAAATAAAATACAAACTAGGGCTGGGGATGTGACTCAGTGGTCAAGTGCCCCTGAGTTCAATCCCCAGTACCAAAAAAAAAAAAAAAAAAAGAATTTAGAGAAGTTAATAAGACAGAGGTTAGATTGAAACCTAGCTAGGAGCAAGAGTTTTCATTGCCAATTATAGGTTTTCCCTCCTCCTCTCATTCAGTAGGAAGTAGATAAGAAATCTAGAATGCATCTTCAGGACATGCTAACTACAAAAGCATACTTATAGGAAAAGGTGTTTTAGGAGATATATTGAGACCAATAAAGCTCTTCAAAGCAGAAAAATTGGTGCATGCCTCCCTGACTATCTTTGTTGGGAAGAGGCACTGACTTTGCTTCAGGTACACCATAGTAAATTTGAGCCACCATACACTGGATTCTGCTTAGGTGCAAAGCTGACAGTTCTCCAACTAAAACAAAGTATCTGGTAAGTCATATACCTAGTATTTTAAAGTTGACTGATAATTACCCAACCCATAACAAGAGTTTGAAAAACATGATTTTTTTTTGTTTGTGTGTTTGTTTGTTTGTTTTGGTACTGAGGATTTAACCCAGAGGAGCTTTACCACTGAGATATATCCCCAGCCCTTTTTGTTGATTTTGAGAATGTGAGACAGAATCTCACTAAGTTGCTGAGACTGACCTTGAGTTTGTGATCCACCTGTCTCAGTCTCCCAAATTGCTGGGATTACAGGTGTGTACCACTGGGCCTGGCTTGTAGTCACTTTTTAATTGAATTATAATTAACCCCGAGAAGGTTCCTTGTATCCTTTCCAGAGTATTCCAGAGAGGCAGTGATTTTTCTGACTCCCATCACTGCAGATTAGTTTTGCCTGCTTGTGGACTTTAAAACAATAGAACCTGATGATATATATATATATATATATTTGCATCTAGCTTCTTTTAGTTAATGTGATATTTTTGAGATTCACTCACTTTGGTATATGTAAGAATAGTTCATTATTTTTTATTAGTATTCCATTGAAATAGTATAACACTTTCCTATTACCCTTTTATGATCCAATGGAATGGACATTTTATCATTCTGGATTTTAAGTTTTATTAATAAGACTCCTAGAAACATTGTTGAAGTCTTTTATGGACTTTTCACATGTCTTGTGTAAAAAACTCAGAGCAGCACTACTCAGTCATAGGGCACATCCATGTTTAACTTTATAAGAAATTGCAGAACACTTCATAATTGTGCATGGCTTCAGACTCCCATCAGCAATGTATGAAAGTTCCAGTTGCTCCACATCATCACTGGCATTTAGTGTTGTCAGTCTTCTTGATTTTTCATTAATATTTATAGTTTATCTCCTTGTAGTTATCATTTTAAACATTAACTTTCTCATATGCATATTGGCTATCCATATATAGCCTTTTGGGGAGTGTTTGCCCACTTTTCTGTATATAACAATTTAATTTGTTTTCCAATTGGATTCAATAAGTGACAATATTTAGCTATGTGAGAGTTCAGTTATTCATCTATCATTCCCAGTAAAAGTAGTGATAAGTTTGTCTAAATGGCCCATTCCTGCAAGTCACTGGGCATGTTTTCTTACATTACCTTATCACTTCCAATAATGATCTGGCATTTTAAAAAGGGGAAGAAATGACCATTAAGCCCAGGGCTTAACAGCAGTGTTCCATATGAAACCATTAAACCACTTACTAACCATCTGCTCATGGCAATGAGCCCATTCTGGTTTTATATGGCATATTTTTATATTAAAAAAGGAACAGTCTCAGAGACAGATAATACACATATTTGTTAAAATATGATATTCAAACAGCAACCTACACTTGCTGAGAATGGAGCAAACTAAACTTGCACTCACAGACCATCACAATTGAAAAGAAACTTCGAACTCATCCAAGTGAACATACTTAATGTTTTAGAAGAGAAGACTGAGGCCCATAAGCATAGCTACTTTCCAAGTCAAGAACAGAACACAGATAATTTTACTTACAGTACAGTGTTTCCTTTCATATATCATCATGCATTTAGAAATATTGCTCCAGTTTATAGTCAAAATTAGAAGAGAAATTCTAAACTCAGTGGATATTTAGAAAAATGTGAAATGAACACATAATAACCAACAGAAGGGCTCCTGGACTCACTGAAAAATTATGGAGGCCAAAGTCCTTCACCTCATTAACCATGTGGCTTTAAATAAATCATTCCATCTTACTATTTTAATATCCTCACCTGAAAATTGGAGTTAAAGTAAACATACTGTTATATATTCAAAAACAAAACTAAAGTGTAAATCAGGAGAGCAATTAAAACAGAGGACCTGCTGACTTTCAGAGCTGAAAGCCCAAAGTGGGGGTCACAAGGCAACCGAAGCTAAACCAGGAGACTGTTGGAGGCTGGAGATTTTCACTGCACAGGGGTAATCTCATATGCAAAGTATGACAGGAAATAAAACTGCTTCCAACTTTACCCCCAGGGCCATGTCTCATAGGAAGGTGTGGTCCCAAGGAAGATGGGACTGATGTGGAATGCAGACTGATGTGGAACTAAGCCAGGCTAGCCACTGTTCCCAAAGTCACCTGAGAACTAAATCTCCAAAATGCTATTAAAAGATCAGGCTCAGGACCAGGTACACAGGGATGTAAGGCCTACATAACTACAGGACTACTAGCCAGGGAGGAAGAGAGACAGAAGCACTCCTGGGACTCAGAATGGGCCCCTTTGCCCAACTTCTAAAACTCAAGAAGAAACCCAAAGTGAATAATGTATCCAGTGAAATCAACAATCAGAACAATGATTTCACTAATTGTGAAATTAAGCTTAAGAGGCAGTATGAGGAAAACTTTAAGATAAGAAGGTTAGGGTACTCAAGGAGAAAAAGGAATAAGATAAGTAAAATGGTACAAAGGTATGAAAAAAAAAGAATATATAAGAATAGCTGAATATAAAAAATTACATTAGTAAATGAATGTAAAGAGAGAGCAGCATATAGGTAAATAATATAAATATGAAAGAACATTCATAAACTAAGATGCTCTGATATATACATATACTTAATAAGAGTTCCAGAAGAAGAGAATAGAGAAAACTCAAATAAAATGTCAGAGAGATTTCCAAACTTAAAACATAAAATAAGTCCTTACAATTAAAAAAAAAAGCTAACACAAATTAATAAAGGCAAATCTATACCATGGCTCATTTTAATGACTTTGCAAAACTTCAAGGATAAAAAGGTGAAATTCTACAAATAGCAAAAATTATACTGACTTCTCATAGTACCAACAAGTTCCCAAAAATAATATAGTCAATTTAAAGTTCTAAAAGAAACTTGGTTCACAATTCAAATCCCCATTAAACTATCATTATCACTCAAAGTGAGATTAAAAGATTGTGGGTGTATATAGCTGAGTGGTAGCTCATTTACCTAACATACCCAAGGCCCTAAGTTTGACCTCTGGCACGGCAAAAATGAAAAACTATAAAAAATAAATAAAAAGCAAAAACCCCCCAAAACAGAAGGTAAAATAAATGAAATAATATGTAGAAAACTTTGGTATATATTGATAATTACAAAAAGTGAGCTACAGGGGCTAGGGATGTAGTTGAGTAGTAGAGTATTCACCTAGCATGCACAAGGCCCTGAATTTGATCCCCAGTACCACACACACATACACACACACAAACACACACACACACAAAAACTAAAAGGAAATATTCATGTCATATACACTACTTTTTAGTACATATAGCAGCATATATATTACTTTTGTGTGTATTTTGCCTTAGAAAGCAAGAAAAAGAGCACATTTGTGCTTATTTTTCCTAAAACATACGTTGGAAGGAAAAAAAAATAATATAATCACTCACTTATGCAGGGTGAGTAGGATGGGGGAACATGACATTTTATGAGCACTTTTTTGAAAATTATTTTAACATATGAACTCATGTGAATGATCTAAATATTCAGAACATAAAATTAAATCAGGAGGATGAGAACAGAAACACCAAAACCAAAAACAAACAAAAACAACTGCAAATAAACCTGCCTCTTCTGAAAAACATAACCACCGTAACTGGGGCTGGGGAGCACTGTTCAAGTAACATGTCTGTCCTTTATCTACACACTTTTCATCCAAGGAGAAAGGTAAGAGATGCACTTAGACCTTGAATACTTATTGTTTTGTTTTCATAGTGTTTTGAGTGTAATAATACTCAAGGAATTGTGTGTGTGTGTGTGTGTGTGTGTGTGTGTGTGTGTGTGTGTGAATGTGGGTTATTGGACTGAAGAAAAAAATAAATACATAATATGGTTGGGAGCCAGGGATCTTCTTGGAAGAAGAAATACAAATGCAGAATAGGGGGAGACAAGAAAAAAAAAAAAAAAAGATTGCAATGCAATTGGAAGAACCAGTATAAATTCATGATTCCAAATACATATCCATTTCCTGGGTCTGTCCACTGAAAGATTATAAAATAATGACACTCCTATAGCAATGAACATTCCTATTTCTCAGATCTTGGTTTTAAATACTATTCCCAATAAAAACGCCAGTATTCCTTGCAGAAATGGCTAATTTGAGAACTGGAGCAGGGATCTTATGCCAGAGAGTAAAAACATGCCTTTTGAAACTTGGAAGCATTAACAATACAGAGAAGCGTGCTTAAAAGGGTGCCCATTTTAAGATCTGGATCCATTTGAGTATCAAAATTAATAAAGAAAGTTGTGGATTACAACCAATTAAACACGAGACTCCAACTAATAAAAAATACAGATAGGTAGGTAGATGGCTAATAGCAACAAACAACAATGGATCTTAGGTAGAGGAAGGAGTTTTGTGAGGGACAAGACACAAAATCTTAAGTACAGCATTAATAATTTAAAACATAAAAAGAAAGAAATTGGGAAACTAAATGCTTGAAACCAAGTGATCAAAGCAAATATTACTAATGAAGGATCAACAGACATCATGAGCCTTTGGTTGTGATACCCCAAGAAAGATGCCTTTTCATTTATGGAGTATATAAACCAGAAAGGAATAATCTGAGTTTTTATCACAAGGAAATCTCAGAAAAACACTCACTGATAATCAATATTTAAAATAGCTGGCCTTTATTTTTCAAAATTATTAATGACATGAAAAACAAAGAACAGATGAGTATTAAAGGATAATAAAGAGACATGACAACTAAATGCAATTCATGGCTTGGATTGGATCCTGAACTGAGCCAGTTAGAGCAAGTAACTACTCTGGGATAGGACCTGTGTTGTATCAATGTTAAATTCCTCAAGACATTGATGAAAGTAAGGGAAGACTTAAGTGATGGGTCCATTTATTATGCCTCTTTCTTCAGACATTTTAGAATCGAGTGCAGTTAGAATGTTAAATGTCCCTCTTTTCTAACCTCCATCACTATTCAGTCTGCCTGGTATGGTCAACATTTCACATTCCCTCACAACTACTCAACTAACTTAGACTTAACTTCATCATCCAGGCACATGCCAACCAGCCAAGGAGGAGAGAGATGATAACAGGCTCTAACAGTCTGCCATCTGCCCAAACCCAGCTCCATGGAGACTCCTTTATGGAGAGTTAGGCCCTGATTGTGTTTGTGGGAACCAAAACAGCATTGGACTGAACACACAGGTTAATTAGTAGATTTTGAACCTTAGAAACCTTCATTATATTATAATACCACTTCATCTTCTGAAGCTCAAAAAATATATAACTTTGTTCATTAATTTATTACAATACGTGCATCATCTCTGGCTTTGAATACTCCCAGGCTATTATTACATGCCCAGAGGTGTCAGGCAGAGGAAGACTCATAATAATATTTTTGCTGAAGAGATTACTCTGTATGCACACTTGTGTGCCATTGTGAATGACACTTTCTGTACGGGTGTGCTTGTCTCCTTCAGTAGTGTATGTGCATACAGATATATGCTGATGCTTACAGATGTAAGTTCACGTCTCCCTGCAGTTATGTGGGCCCCTGTATGTCCATGTGGATAAGTACCGCTGCATTGGTATACTATAGTGTGTGCATTTATATAATACACACCGCTAAGAAAAAAGTGTATGTCTCTGTTAAGGATCTCTTTCATTCCAAAAGTTATTCAAGCAAAAAGGAAATTAAAGAGTTAACTTTAAGTTTCCATTTAGAAAAAGGAAAATGAGCAGAATTAATTTAGAATTTTCTGACCTTGTGATGGGAATCTTTTCTTTGGTTACCTTAAGTGGGACCCTCCACTAAGCTTCCTCTAAGGCCATATGTTTGTTTGTTTGTTTGTTTTGGCTTTTAGCCTCTTTCCTTCCAGACAATTCCTAAGGCAAACAACAAAGCCAGAGTTTTGTCAGATCAATATATTTGGACCCAGAATTGACCTGGGCATTTCAGCCATCTAGCAACTGGCCTTTCTTCATCTCCTAAACTCTTAGCTTTGTGGCCTGTGTCTTGACCAAAGGACAACTTGAAACAATAGGCACCCAGGAATTCAAATTTCCCCAATCCCTAATTCAGTCACCTGCTGTTCTTGGATCTCTGCCTTTGATTACACTAGCTTTAGAATGAGGGAAATATCTGCTTTCCAACAATATATAACTCTTGGGTACTCACCAATCTTAGATTTCAAGCTAAAAGTGCAAAGAACTTTCTTGGCAAAATTGTGTTATTATCCTCTTTATATCTTTTACTCTGTTACTTTGGTTTAAATTTTTTATTGAGATGATTATAGATTCATATGAAATTGTAGAAAATAATACAAATATATCCCTAAGACACTTTGCCCAGTTTCCCCAGTGATAATATTTCAAAACACTATAGCATGCTAAAATAACCAGAATATTTACATTGATATTATCTACTGAGTTTAATCAAATTTCCATAATCAATTGAAGACAATTTTATTTGTATTTATTTTTGCATGTATTCATTTTGTGTATGTGTGTGTGTTCAATTCTGTCTAATTTATCAAATGTGTAGATTCATGTATTCGCCACTACAGACAATATACTCAATGGTTATATCACCAAAGCATGCCTTTGTGTGTACTTTTTATGACACCCACCTCCCTCCTGACTATGCTTTCTCCATCCCCATTTCCTAGCAACCATTGATTTGTCCTCTATTCCTAAAATTTTGCTATTTCATAAATGTCATATAAATTAAGTCAGTATATAACCTTTTGAAATTATTTTCTCAATGATTCCTTGGAGACTCTTCAATGTTGTTGTTATGTGTCCCTTGGTGTTTATTCCTTTTTATTACTGAGTAGTAGTCCATATTGTATATGGTCCTCAGTTTGTTTAACCACCTGCTGAAGAACATTTAAGCTATTTCTAGATTGGGGATAGTACAAAGAAAGCTTCTCTGAATTTGTGTGCAAATTTCAAGGGAATATAAATTTTCGTTTCTCTGGAATAAAAGTCCAAGGATGCAATTACTGGAGCATAAGGTAGTTTCATGTTAGTTTATTTTTAAGTTAAGTATTTTGTTGTTGATCACTTTACATACATATGCAATAAAATAAAAATAAAGAGATCCTGCACTGTTTACCCAGTTTCCCACAATGGTAAGATCTTATAAAACAATGGTACAATATCATAACCAGTATGTCAACTTGACATTGATGTAGTCAAGACACAGAATATTTCTATCATTAAAATGATCTCTTATAGTCCCCTTAAGACTATAGTCACTGCCCTCTAGTAGATTTTCTCCTTAACCCCTTGCAACCAGTGATCTGTTCTCCATTTTTATAATTATGTTATTTCAAGAAAGTATTTAAGTGGAATCATACAGTATGTTAACTTGTGGAACTGGCTCTTATTTCTTCACTCAGCATAATTTTCTGAAGATTTATCCAGACTGTTGCATGTATGGAAAGATTGGTCCATTTTAGTGCTGAACAAGTTCAATCCAATTTGTTTGACCCTTAACTCACTGAGTGAAGTCTCAGTTGTTTTCCGTTTGGGCCATTATGAATAAAGGTACAGGTTTTGCATGAACGTAAGTATTCAGTTCTCTGGATAAATGCTCAGGAATGCAAATACTAGGTCATATGGTAGTTGCACATTTCACTTTTAAGAAGGTACCAATCTGTTTTCAAAAGAAGCTACAAAATTTTACATTTCCCACCAGCAATGTATGCATGATCCAATTTCTTCATATCCTCCGGTATTTAGTATTTTCCCCACTTTTTTATTTTAGCCATTTTTGATAGGGCTATATTGGTATCATAGTATGATTTTAACTTTAATTTTCTTAATGGATGATGAACATCTTTTTATGTGATTTATACATCCTCTTGATGAAGCATCTGTTCATATCTTTTGCCCATTTTTAATATTTGTTGATTACTCTGAAGTTTTGAAAATTATACATACTAGTTCTATATCCAATATGTGGTTCGTAAATGCTTGTTTTCATTCTTTTAACAGGGTCTTTCATAGATCAAAACTTAATTTTCATGAAGTTCATTATATTAATTTTTCTTTTTATGGTTAATACTTTTGGTGTTAATTTTAAGAATTGTCTAACTCTGAGCTGAAGATTTTCCTTCTACTTTTTTTCCTAAAAGTATTATAATCTTCTATTTTACACTTAAGTCTGTAATGTATTTTGACTTAATTTTTATAGAAGTTTAAAGATTTAGAACAAAATTCAAATTTTGCCTATGGATGTCCAATTCTCACCATTTGTTGGAAAGGTTATATCTCTAGCATTGAATTACTTTTATACCTTTGTCAGAAATCAGTTGGGCATAACTTATCAAAATCTATGGGGTGCAGCAAAAGCAGTGCTTAGAGACAAATTTATAGCATTGAAGGCACATGTTAGAAAAGAAGAAATCATTTAATTTCCATCTTAGGAAACTTAAAAAGTAAAGCACCTTAAACACAAAGTAAGCGCAAGAAAAACCATACAAACAGAAATACATGGAGTTGAAAACTAGAAACAGAGAAAATCAGCAAACCTGATAGGTGGTTCTTAGAAGAAATCAATAAATTGATAGGTGTTTTAGTGAGCTTTTGCATCCAGTGTACAAAACACCTGACAAGAACAACTTTGAGGAGGAAACACTTATTTGGGACTCACAGTTTCAGAGGTCTTAGTTCGCAGATGGCTGACTCCATTGCTCTGGGCCCCAGGTGAGGCAGCACGTCACCACTGGGGAATCACCCATCAGAAGGAAGCTGCTTCCCTGGTGGTAGCCAGGAAACAGTGAAAGGAAGAGGCTGAAGAAAAAACAAACCTTCCAGGGCTCACACCCTCATGACACACTTCTTCTAGCCATGTTCCTCCTTTCTACAGTTACCACCCAGTCATTCCATTCAAACTAGGATGGACTGATTAGGTTACATCCCTCATAATCCTATCACTTTACCTATGAACAGTCCTGCATTAACAGGAACATTGGGGAGACACCTTATGTTCAGCCATAACAATATGCCTCTACTGAGGCTAAGAAAAGAGAGTGGAAGAGACATAACACAAATTATTAATATCAGGAAGGAAAGAGAGAACACCATCACACATGCCATGGACATTGAAAGGATAAATAAAAGGAATATGAAATGCTGCATATTTCATAGATAAAATGGACCAATTTCTTGAAAGACATAATCTGTCAATAATCACACAGAGAAAACACAATCTGAATAGGCCCATATCTATTTAAATAACTGAATATATAATTAATAGCCTTTCAAATCACAAGATACCAAGGCCAGATAGCTTCACTGGTAACTGCTATCAAGTATTTAAGGAAGAAATTCTATTGATTTCCTATAGTCTCTTCTAGAAGATAAAAGCAAAGTGAATATTTCTTAACTGATTCTATGAGGACAACATAAGCTTGATGAATACGTTAAAATTAAAGATAACTCTGAACCAACATCTCTCATGAACATAAATGCAAACATACTCCACAATTAATAGCAACTTCCATTCAGCAACACACTAAAAATTTTATACACCATGACCAAGTTGGACTTATTCTAGGTATGCAAGACTGGTTTAATAATTTTAAAAATTAACATTATCCATCACATCAAAAAAAATAAAGAAAAATCATATGATCCTATCAATAGAAGTATAAAAAGCATGTGACAAAATCCAGTGGATATTTGTGATAAAAACTCTTAGTGAAATAGGAATATAGGAGAACTTCCTCAACTTCATAAAGAATATCTACAGGGGGAGGAGAGGGAAGATGGCCGACAGGAGGGAGGTGCTCTCTGGACGCAGCTGCTGAAGGACGCGGAGTGGGAAGTTTGAGCGCGTTGCTGGTGGTTCTATTGCAACTGAAAGGGAGCCGAGACATTCCTGCACCTCTGGACAGCGAAATACAAGGTTCTACAGGACCACAACAAGCAGAGGCAGAGTCGCAGCGGTCCACAGCCCGAAGCAGCGCTGTCTATGCTACAGGCGCAGGGGCCGATACCATCTCGGCAAAGAGACGATCCACCCAGCGGCTTTGAAACCAATGGGCGAGGAGGGATAAAAAGAGGCCTAGAGGCGTGGGCGGTGTCCACGTGGAGCTCTTTCGCACTGCTTGCCAAGCCGATCCTGCACACTCTGGAGTGACACAAGGGTCTGCGGAGCTGCTGTTGAATGGGAGAACGCCGCCATCTTTGAGAAGTGCAGTGGCTGACCCAGACAAAGGGGAAAAGACGGAGGAGACAACAGCTGCAGACATCCAGGGAGCCCCAGCGCCCTGAAGGCAGCGCACACCTGGGTGAGACTCGGGTAACCAGCAGGGGAGGGCGTGTCTGAGGCCAGCCCAGTGGCCACAAGAAGCTACAACTGTGGGTGGGCGTGGGGAAAGGGTGCCTTCTGGAGGGTCCCCTTCTTGGTGCCATTCATCTGTTGACACACAACCGCCCTGAGCCAATCTTCCCCCTGAGCCATTCAGCCGCTGGCCTAGGGTGCAGACTTGACTTCACTAACAGGGTCGCAGACTATCTGGACATGGTTCAATGCAGTTGGCTTAAACTGGAAAGGGAAAAGAGAGGGGGGCTTCCCAGGGCCCGTTTTGTTTGAGACTTGGTGTTCGACGTTTTTTTTTTTTTTTTTTTTTTTTTTTTTTTTTTGGTTGGTCTGCTTGTGTTATTGGTTTTTGGGGTTTTTTGTTAGATTGTTTGTTGTTCTTTTTCTTTTTTTTGGCTTTGTTCTGTTTTGCTTTTTTTTTTGCATTGATTGTCAGTGTGTTTGATTGTTTGCTTCTGCTCCTTTTCTCATTCCTTCTTTTCTTCCTTCTCACTTTGGCATCTCTTCTTCCTCCTTCATCTTTCATATTTGCACCCTGCCAGTGCATACTAAACAGAGGCAAAAACAAGCTTTATGCAGAATTTGGGATTTCTAGAAACGGCGCAATTGAACTGGATAGCAAAGAGGTGTTATATATAGTTTACTCTCCATTTTCTTGATTCTCTCTCTCCTCTCTCTTACACCAATTTCTACTCTTTCATCATTTTTTTCTTCTTTTCCATCTTACTTTATATATAAATGGGTCTCTCCACCTAAGTGTCAACTCCATTCTCTATCTTCTCTCTTCTACTGATACTAAACCACTTCCAGTAAACCACGTCAATAGAACTCTCCTTTCATACTTTCCAAGAAAGAACAATTCAAGACACTTCCTTCTTCTTAAACATAATACCTCTGTATCCAATACTTGAAGCTATAAAACCCCATCAGAAGCGTACAGAGTAAATTGGAAATAATATCTGGGTTAACAAATTCTGTACATTGTGATCAAAATTGAATTTGCTGAATAGAAAGTGTTAGGTTTTAAAGTGTAAAGGAATTATAAGGGGAACTGATAGCTTTATACTACAGGAACAACATAAGGCATTAAGGTAAAATCGAAACAGTCAAGGTCCCACAGTGCAGGAAGAAAAGACACACAAGCAGCATGAAAAAACAAGGGAAGAAAGTGACACAATCAAATCAAGATTCCTCATCAGTAGATTTCATGGCAAACACAGTTGGTCAAATGCCAGAGATGGAATTTAGAAATTACATATGCCAAATGTTTAGGGAACTTAAGAATGAACTCAAAAATGAGATGAGGGAGCAAGTACAGGAGGCAAAAGATCATTTTGACAAAGAACTCCAAAAACAAATACAGGAAGTAAAAGATTACTTCAATAGGGAAATAGAGGCTCTAAAGAGAAACCAAATAGAAATTCCAGAAATGAAAGAAGCAATAAACCAAAATAAAAGTTCAATTGAAAGCATCTCCAACAGAGTAGACCACTTGGAGGAAAGAACCTCAGACAATGAAGACAAAATATATGTCCTAGAGAAGAATTTAGACCATACAGCAAAACTCGTTGGAAATCAAGAACATAACATCCAAGAATTATGGGACAGCATAAAAAGACCAAACTTAAGAGTGATTGGCATAGAGGAAGGGGCAGAGTTTCAAGCCAAAGGAATGAGTAATCTATTTAACAAAATAATTACAGAAAATTTTCCAAACTTGAGGAATGAATGGGAAAACCAAGTTCAAGAGGCATACCGAACACCAAACAAACAAAATCTCAACAGATCCACACCAAGACACATTATAATGAAAATGCCTAATATTCTGAGCAAGGAGAGAATACTAAAAGCCGCAAGAGAAAGGAAGCAGATCACATATAGGGGGAAACCAATCAGACTATGTTCAGATTTTTCAACCCAGACCTTAAAAGCAAGAAGATCCTGGAATAGCATATTTCAAGCTCTGAAAGAAAAGGGATGTCAATCAAGAATCTTACATCCAGCAAAATTGAGCTTTAGATTCGAAGATGAAATAAAAACCTTCCACGACAAGCAAAAGTTAAAAGATTTCACAACTCAAAAGCCAGCACTTCTGAACATCCTGGGCAACATTTTTCATGAAGAAGAAGAGAAAGATGATAATGAAAATCAACAAAGGGAGATATTAAACTAAAGGAAATACCAACCAGAAGAGAAACCAAATCAAGCTAAAGACCATAATTCAAATAAAAATGGATGGGAATAAAAATCACATCTCAATATTAACCCTGAATGTTAATGGCCTAAACTCGCCAATCAAAAGACACAGATTATCAGAATGGATTAAAAGAAATGACCCAAAAATTTGCTGTCTCCAAGAAACACACCTCATAGAAAAAGACATCAACAGACTGAAAGTGAAAGGCTGGGAAAAGTCTTATCACTCACATGGCCGGCAGAAGCAAGCAGGGGTTTCCATTCTCATATCAAATAAGGTAGACTTCAAACCAAAACTAATCAAGAGGGACAAAGATGGATATTTCTTATTACTTAAGGGAACCATTCATCAACAGGATATAACAATCATAAATCTATATGCACCAAATAATGGAGCACCTACATTCATCAAACAAACGCTTCTCAAGTTCAAGAATAAAATAGACCACAACACAGTTATTCTAGGGGACTTCAACACACCTCTCTCACCAATGGATAGATCATCCAAACAAAAGCTAAACAAAGAAACTTTAAGCCTCCTTAAAACAATTAACAATTTAGACCTAACGGACATATATAGAATATTTCATCCCTCAGTAAACGAATACACATTTTTCTCAGCAGCACGTGGCTCCTTCTCCAAAATAGACCATATATTATGTCACAAGGCAACTCTCAGCAAATGTAAAAAAATAGAGATACTACCCTGCATGCTATCGGACCATAAAGGGATGAAATTAGAAATCAACGCAAAACAAGGAATAAGAAAAACTACTCCATCAACTGGAAGCTAAACAACATGCTACTGAATGAACAAGGGGTTGAAGAAGACATCAAAGAGGAGATCAAAAAATTCCTAGAGGTAAATGAGAACACAGATACTTCATATAGAAATCTCTGGGACACTATAAAGGCAGTAGTAAGAGGAAAATTCATTGCACTGAGTTCATTCCTTAAGAGGAAAAAAAAAAAAACCAACAAATAAATGACTTAACATCACACCTCAAAGCATTAGAAAAAGAAGAACAGACCAACACCAAGAGCAGTAGAAGACAGGAAATAATTAAAATCAGAGCAGAAATTAATGAAATTGAGACTAAGGAAACCATTCAAAGAATTGACAAGACTAAAATTTGGTTCTTTGAAAAAATAAACAAAATTGACAGACCCTTAGCAATGCTAACGAAAAGAAGAAGAGAAAAAACTCAAATCACTAACATTCGTGATGAAAAAGGGAATATCACAACAAACACCTCAGATATACAGAATATAATTAGAAATTACTTTGAAAACTTGTACTCTAATAAAATAGAAAATACTGAATGCATTGACAGATTTCTAGAGTCATATGATTTGCCTAAACTGGATGTGGAGGCTATACACAATTTAAACAGATCAATTACAAGCGAAGAAATAGAAGATGTCATCAAAAAGCTACCAACAAGGAAAAGTCCAGGACCTGATGGGTTTACAGCCGAGTTCTATAAGACTTTCAAAGAAGAACTAATACCAATGCTCTTCAAACTATTCCAAGAAATAGAAAAAGAGGGAGCTCTTCCAGACTCTTTCTATGAGGCCAATATCACATTAATTCCAAAGCCAGGCAAAGACACATCCAAAAAAGAAAACTTCAGGCCCATATCTTTCATGAACATAGATGCAAAAATCCTCAACAAAATCCTGGCAAATCGGATACAAAAACATATCAAGCCGGGCGCAGTGGCACACGCCTGTAATCCCAGCACTTTGGGAGGCTGAGGCAGGAGGATCGCGAGTTCAAAGCCAGCCTCAGCAATGGCGAGGCACTTAGCAACTCAGTGAGACCCTGTCTCTAAATAAAATACAAAAAAGGGCTGGGGATGTGACCAAGTGGTCGAGTGCCCCTGAGTTCAATCCCCAGTAACCACAAAAAAAAAAAAAAAAAAAAAAAAAAAAAAAAAAAAAAACCATATCAAAAAGATAGTGCACCATGATCAAGTGGGGTTTATCCCAGGGATGCAAGGCTGGTTCAACATTCGGAAATCAATAAACATAATACACCACATCCCACATCAATAGACTTAAAGATAAGAATCATATGATCATCTCAATAGACGCAGAAAAAGCATTTGACAAAATAAAACACCCCTTTATGTTCAAAACACTGGAAAAACTAGGAATATCAGGAACATATCTCAACATTATAAAAGCTATATATGCAAGGCCCCGAGCTAACATTATCTTAAATGGAGAAAAATTGAAAGCATTCTCTCTAAAAACTGGAACAAGACAGGGATGCCCCCTTTCACCACTGCTATTTAACATAGTACTGGAAACTCTGGCCAGAGCAATTAGACAGACGAAAGAAATTAAAGGGATCCAGATAGGAAAAGAAGAGCTCAAATTAGCACTATTTGCTGATGACATGATAATCTTCCTAGAAGACCCAAAAAACTCTACCAGAAAACTTTTACAACTAGTAAATGAATTTGGCAAAGTTGCAGGATACAAAATCAACACACATAAGTCAAAGGGCATTTTTGTACATCAGCAACAAAGACTCTGAAAGGGAAATGATGAAAACTACCCCATTTACAATAGCATCAAAAAAAAAAAATAAAATACCTGGGAATCAACCTAACGAAAGAGGTGAAAGACCTCTATAATGAAAATTATAGAACACTAAAGAAAGAAATCATAGATGAACTCAGAAGATGGAAAGACCTACCTTGCTCTTGGATAGGTAGAATTAATATTGTCAAAATGTCCATACTACCAAAAGCATTATACAGATTTAATGCAATTCCAATCAAAATCCCAACGTCATTTTTCAAAGAAATAGAAATAGCAATCATGAAATTCATCTGGAAAAATAAGAGACCCAGAATAGCCAAAGCAATCCTGAGCAAGAAAAGTGAAGGAGGGGGCATCACCATATCGGACCTTAAATTATACTATAGAGCAATAGTAACAAAAGCAGCATGGTATTGGCACCAAAACAGACTGGTGGACCAATGGTACAGAATTGAGGACACAGTAACTAATACATATAATTTCAGCTATCTTATATTAGACAAAGGTGCCAAAAATGTACAGTGGAGAAAGGATAGCCTCTTCAACAAATGTTGCTGGGAAAACTGGAAATCCATATGCACCAAATTGAAATTAAATCCTTATCTCTCACCATGCACAAAACTCAATTCAAAGTGGATCAAGGACCTAGGAATTAGACCAGAGACAGTACGCCTAATAGAAGAAAAAGTAAGCTCCAATTTCCAACATGTCGGATTAGGCCCCAAGTTTCTTAATAAGAATCCTGTAGTGCAAGAATTATTACCAAGAATTAATGAATGGGATAGATTTAAACTAAAAAGCTTCTTCTCAGCAAAAGAAACAATCAGTGAGGTGAATAGAGAGCCAACTAATTGGGAACAAATATTTAGTACATGCACATCAGACAGAGCACTAATTTCTAGAATATATAAAGAGCTCAAAAAACTTTATACTAAAAAAACAAATAACCCAATCAATAAATGGGCTAAGGAATTGAGAAGACACCTCTCAGAAGAAGATACACTATTAATCAACAAATACATGAAAAAATGTTCAACATCGCTGGCAATTAGAGAAATGCAAATCAAAACTACTCTTAGATTTCACTTCACTCCAGTCAGAATGGCAGCTGTCAAGAACACAAGCAACAATAAATGTTGGAGAGGATGTGGGGAAAAAGGCACACTCATACATTGCTGGTGGGACTGCAAAATGGTGCAACCATTATGGAAAGCAGTATGGAGATTTCTTGGAAAACTGGGAATGGAGCCACCCTATGACCCAGCCATCCCACTCCTGGGTCTATTCCCAAAGGACTTAAAAACAGCATATTACAGTGACACAGCTATCTCAATGTTTGTAGCTGCGCAATTCACAATAGCTAGGTTGTGGAACCAACCTAGATGTCCCTCAGTAAATGAGTGGATTAAGAAAATGTGGTATATACGCACAATGGAATTTTACTCAGCAATAAAAGAAAACAAATTAATGGCATTTGCAGGTAAATGGATGAAGTTGGAAGACATAATGCTAAGTGAAGTTAGTCAGTCTCAAAAATCCAAGTACCAAATGTTCTCTCTTATATAAGGAGGCTATTTCAAAGTATTGTTGGATGGGGGGGGTACATAGGAGGATTAGAGGAACACTAGAATGGTCAAGGGAAGGGAGGGTAAGGGAGGGAGCAAGAGGGGAGGGAGGGGGAGAAAAGGAAAAAAAAAAAAAAAAAAGGTGGTTGAATGAGACGGATATCATTTTCCTTAATGCATGATTGAAGACCTGAATTGTACGAATATACTTTGTATACAAACAGTTGTATGTAAAAAGATACTAAATGTATGCACTATGAGTTGTACATATTAAAAATTATAAAAATAAAAATATATATAAAAAAAGAAAATGTGGTATATACACACAATGGAATTTTACTCAGCAATAAAAGAAAATAAATTAATGGCATTTGCAGGTAAATGGATGAAGTTGGAAGACATAATGCTAAGTGAAGTTAGTCAGTCTCAAAAATCCAAGTACCAAATGTTTTCTCTGATATAAGGAGGCTAGTTCATAGTATTGTTGGATGGGGGGGGGTACATAGGAGGACTAGAGGAACACTAGAATGGTCAAAGGGAAGGAAGGGTAAGGGGGGGAGCAAGGGGGGAGGGAGGGGGTGAAAAGGAAAAAAAGAAAAAGAAAAGGTGGTTGAATGAGACAGATTTCATTTTCCTAAATGCATGATTGAAGACCTGAATTGTATGAATATACTTTGTATACAAACAGTTGTATGTAAAAAAGATGCTAAATTCATGCACTATGAGTTGTACACATTAAAAATTATTAAAAAAATAAGATTTATAGAAATGTCTAAATGCATCATTATGACAAGAAATAATAAACAGGTGAAAATACAAAAAAAAAAAGAATATCTACAAAAACTTATAGCTAATATCATACTTAATGTAAGAAATCAGAACCTTTCCTCTACTAATAACCTTCCAAACAAGACAAAAAAATGCTGCCTCTCACCCCTGATTTTCAATATTGTACTAGATTCAGAGCTAATTCAATAAGACAAGAAAATGAATTAAAAGTATACAGACTTGGAAGGAAGATTCTGTCATGTTCATGTAAAAAAATAATAAAAAAATTGCCAGAATAAACAATTTTAGCAAGACTGCAGGACACAAATACATAAAAACATTTGCTCTTCTACATATTATCAATGAACAAATGGACTTAGAAAATCAAACACACAGTGCCATTACCATCGCAAAAAAATGCAATACTTTGGAATAAGTCTAATAAAATATATATGACATGTATAAGAAAAACTATAAAATGCAGATAAAAGAAATCAAAGGAAAAGTAATAAATGGAGAAAAATTCCATGTTTATGGATAGGAAGACTCAATACTTTCAAGATCTCTTTTCTTCCATTCTTGAACTATAGATTCAATGCAATCCCAATTAAAATTCCAGCAGGTTACTTTGTGATGATCAGTGAACTCTTCTAAAGCTATATGGAGAAACAAAAGACCCAGAACAGTCAACACAATATTGGAGGAGAGGGATAAAGTTGGAGGACTGACACTACCTGTTTAAGAATTATTAAAAAGGTGTAGTAGTTAAGTTAGAAGGAACAAATTGATTAATAGAACAGGACAGAGAGCCAAGAGTAAAAAAAAAAAAAAAAAAAAAAAAAAAAAAAAAAAAAAAAAAACACTCAAATATAGTCAATCAATCTTTGGGAAAAAAAATAATAAAGCAAAGGCAATCCAATCAAGAAAATGCAGTCTTTTCAATGAACATTGCTATAAAAACTGGATATTCACATGCAATAAAACAATGGGAGAGTGGAATAGACACAGACTTTTGCACCATCACTAAATTAACTTATCTGCCACTTTGGAAGACAGATTGACACATTTTTACAAAACTAAATGCACTCTTACCATCATATACACCAGCCTCCTTGGTATTTAACCAGATAAGAACATGTCCATACAAACACCTAAAAATACAAATGTTTATAATTGATTTAGTTATAATTGTCAAAATTTAGAAGCAATGAAGATATTCTTCAATAGGCGAATGGACAAATAAGTGTGCTACTTCCATACAATTGACTATCATACAGTATTACAAAGCAATGAACTATCAAATCATGAAAAAATCTGGAAAAAATTAAAAAATCCTTTGCCAAGCAAAAGAAGACAATGGTGAAAGGCTATATAGAATGATTCCATGTTTATGACTGTATGGAAGTATGGAAACATTAAAAACATCAGTGGCTTCCAAGAGTGTAGAAGGGGGAGGGATAAACTGGAAGAACACAGAGGATTTTTAGTGCAGGATACTATCTAGAATGATGCTATAATGGTAGGTACATGTCATACATCTGTAGAAATGCATAGATTGTGGAATTCCAAGATTAAGCCCTAATGTAAACTTTGGACTAAAGGTGATAACAATGTGTCAGTTGTTTAAATTGATTAATAGATTACTCTGATTAAAACAAATTACCTCACTGGTTTGGGATGATGATGTGGGGGGAGCTACATATATAAGTGGGGGAGAAGGTATGTGGGAATGCTCTATACTTTCTGCTCAATTTTGCTGTGGACATAAACTTGCTCTTAAAAAGTCTATTTAAAAAGTCAGTTGTGTGGGTCTATATCCAGGTTTCTCTATTGTATTTCATTGATCTATGAGTTTATCCCACCACCAATACCACACTGTCTCTTGACTATTGGAGCTATAAATGTGTCTTAACATTTGATAGAATGATCATCTCACTATCTTCTTCCTCTTCAAATTGTTTGGGCTACTTTAGGGGCTATGATTTTCCAAAAATTTTTAAATAACCTTGTCTACATCCATAAAATATATTTCAGGGTACCAATAGGGATTACATTAAACCTTAAATCAGTTAAGGAAGAATGGACATCTTCAATAAGTTGGGTCATCCAATCCATGAACCTGGTACACCTTTCTATTTATTTAAATATTATTTGATTTGTTACACCATCATTTTGTGACTTTAAGCATATATATTCTGTGCCTATATTGTTAGGTGTATACTTTAGAGTGATTTTAAATAATATTTTATTTTTAATCCATTTAATGTTCATTTTCAATATAGAGACATATTATTGATTTTTGTGTTTTAATCTCACATCCGGTAACCTTACAGTGAAACTGTCCAACAATTTCTTATACTTCTCCAAATTTATCCCTCCTTCTTCCCCACTTATTAATTATAGGAACTTTCTTTTTTTCTTTTTTCTTTCTTTCTTCCTTTTTTCTTTGTTCTTCAGATCAGTTGTGATTTCCTACGTACATATCATGTCATCTTCAAATAGTGACAGTTTTATCATGATAAATATTTGGCAGTATGAAGTATTTTTCTTTCTGCTCCAATTAACATAATCTTTTTTTTTTCTTTTTTTTTTTTTTTTTTTTGGTACTGAGGATTGAACTCAGGGGCACTTGACCACTGGGCCACATCCCCGGTCCTTTTTTGTATTTTTTAGAGACAGGGTTTCACTGAGTTGCTAAGTGCCTCGCCATTGCTTGGCTTTGAACTCGCGATCCTCCTGCCTCAGCCTCCCAAGTGCTAGGATTACAGGCGTGCGCCACCGCGCCCGGCTTAACATAATCTTTTAATTTACCTTTATGATACGATTGATTTTCAAGTGTTAAATCCAAGTTTCTTACCTGAAATAATTTCCACTTGCTTATAGTATATAAATATATAGCTAGATGATAGATAGGTAGATAGAGTTTGTTAATATTTTATTTCTAAGATCATGAAAAATGCCATTCTATAGTTTTGTTTTCATTACTCTTGCTTTTTTATTTGTGCCATCCTTTGATTTTGATATCAGAGTAATACTAACTTCATAAAGTAGGAAGTGCTTCTTCCTCTCTTTTCTCTGGATAAGATGCATAAAATTGCTGTTAATTCTTTCTAAATATTTGGCATCATTCTACAACAAATTTGTCCTATTTTCAATATTGCTTTATCACTAGCTTTTTAACTATAAATTCATTTTAAATGATTCCATGGCTATTCAGAGTCCTTATTTCATCTTCACTGAATTTTGGTATTGTCTGATTTTTTAGGAATTTGTCTATTTGTTTTTAGTTGTTGAACTTGTGAGCTAAAGTTTTTCATATTATTCCCTGGTTAGCATTTTAATGATTGCAGATCTGTCATGATATCTGTTATTTCATTTCTAATATTAGTGATTCATGTCTAATCTCTTTTTATTTTCATCAGAATTTCTAAGGATTTGCTTTTGGTTTTATTGACCCTGTCTATCTTTTTCTATTTTACTTTATTGTTTTCATATTTTATGGTGCTGGGGATTAAATCCAGTACATTGTGCATACTAGGCAAGTGTTCTACCACTTGGATCTTTCTCCTATCCTCATTTCTTACTTTAAATTTCATTGATTCCTACCTGGTATCTATTTCCTTCCTTCTGTCATTTTTGTGTTTATTTTATTCTTTTTTTCTAATCTCTTGAAATAAGGAATTCAGATTGATTTGAAATATTTTCCTTAAGTGCTAAAAAGAGTTAGCTCAACACCCCTGAACGGCTTAAACCTTACATACTCTATAAAGCCCTGTTTTGTGATACAGCCTTCACCAACTCTGGGAAATTAAGAGTTTGGAATGTTCCAACTGCTAAGAATGTTTTGAATACTTGAGATCTTGAAACTTATTGTGCCTGTTTATCTATATATTTTGTGCAAACAATGAAATTTATGATAAACAATTGTCTTTTCCTGGGGCCTTGGAGTTTCAGTGTTATGCAGACACTATGGGTCTATGTGACCAACTCACATAATAAAAACCTGAGACTTCTAGGCATAGGCAAGATTCCCCAGTAGATAACACTTCATGTATGCAGTCACAATTCACTGTGTATCCTGCACAACTCTACTAAGAGATGATTTCTGTGCCTGGTTTCCTCCATACTTTGCCCCATTAGCCTTTCACTTTATTTTGCTAGGTAACATTTTACTTTAATGATCATAATCCATAAGTATATAACTTGCAAGTTCTATGGTCTTTTCCAGTGAGTCACCAAATGCAAAGTGGTCCTGGGGACTCCTAAACACACCTTTCTTTCTAAAGTAAGCATTTAATGCCACAAATTTTCCTCACAGTACTGCTTTATATACTTCATATGTGTGTGATTTCAGTTTAATTTGTTTCTATGAATTTTAAATTTTCTTCAAAATGTCTTCTCTGACCAATGAAATATTTAGAAATATGTTAATTAATTCTCACATGTTTAGAGATTTTCTTGTTGACTTCTTGCTATCTGCTTTTAGTTTGATTCCATGTGGTTAGTGAACACACTTTGGATGATTTTAATTCTTGTAAATTTGAAAAATCTATTTTATAGTCCAAGATATGGCAAATCTAGGTGAATGTTCCCTAGTCACTTGAAAAAAAGTTTATCCTGCTGATGGATGGAAGTTCCTGTATATATGTCAACTAGATACTATGATTGTGCATTTTATATCTTTTAAATACTTTCTGATTTTATATCTATGAGTTCTATCAGATGCTGATAGGAATGTTGAAGTACTGAGCTATAATTGTCTATTTGTCTATTTGTTCTTCATCTCTATCAGTTTTTGATTTGTGTATACTCATGTATTTTGAGAATCTTCTTTGATGTATACACATTTAGAATCATATTTTCTTAGTAAATTAATTCTTTTGTCATTAGGAAATGAAAAATTTTCTCTAGTAATTTTTTGGTTGTAAAGTCTATGTTATTAAACATTAATATATACCCACTTTGTTTATTTTTGCTTAATTTTTACATATTATATATTTACCATTCTTCTATTTTTAACACACCTATGTCATTTAATTTGAGGTGAATTTCTCATAAATTGTACATACTTGTGTCATTTTTTTTGTCCATTCTGACAACCTTTGCATTACATTTAGTTACATTTAGGGTGATTATTGATAGGGTAGTACTTAACCCTGCTGTCCTATTATTTGTTTTCCATTAGTTTCCTCCCATTTTTGTTCCTTTGTTTCTCTTTTCTTGCCTTACCATGGGCTATGTAAGCATTTCCTGTTATTTCTTTCTGATTCCTATATAGTGCTTTTGAGAGTATTTCTTCATATACATTTTGAGTGCTTTCTTGGGGCATTATGAAAGATAAGTGTGGCTTATCACTTTCTATTGGCATCAACATTTGAAGTTTGGAAAGCTCACTTTCACTTAGATCCTTTTACCTTCTCCACTTTTTTTTTTTTTTTTTTCTCCACTTTTAAATATCATAGTTCTAAGTGTCAGACAGTTTAAGACGTTTTGTTCTGACCATCTGAATTACGACTTGTGAAAATCACGAAACAGATGGCGTTGTGTGTGTTTACATTTCTGCTTTTTCTGTTTCTCCTTCTTTCTTTCTAACACCCCAATATTTGTTATCATTTTTTCTCTCAGTCAAGAATATTCTTTAACCAATATTTAAGAATAGGTCTTTCAACAACCAATTATCTTACTATTCCTTCATCAGAGAATATCTTAATTTCTTATTCATTACTGAAATCTATTTTCACCAAATTAGAAAATATGCATTTAACAGTTTTCTTTCAACACTGGAAAATTTCATTGCCTCTACCTTCAGACCTCCATGGCTTCAGATGAGAAATCTATTATCACGCAAATTAGTGTTCCCCTGTAAGTAATATTCAATTTCTTTCTGGCTGCTTTCAAGATTCTTCTTTGAGCTGGGGTTTAGTTCAGTGATAGAGTCCTTGCCTAGCATGCCTGAGACCTTGGTTCTGATCCCAGCACTGCAACACGCACACGTGCGTGCGTGCGTGCACACACACACACACACACACACACACACACACACACACAATGTTTCTTTGTCTTTAATTATGATGTTTTTTGGTGTGAAGTTGGAGCATGTAATTATCAGCTTTTCATCACTGTAATGAAATACCTGACACTGATGAAGTAAAACGGTATTTAGCTAAAATACGGGGATTGAACTCAGGGGCACACTGGGTCACATCCCCAGCCCTTTTTTGTATATATTTAGAGACAGGGTCTTACTGAGTTGCTAAGTGCCTCACCATTGCTGAGGCTGGCTTTGAACTATCCTCCTGCCTCAGCCTCCCAAGTGCTGGGATTACAGGCGTGCACCACCGCGCCCGGCTTTAGCTAATAATTTTGAGACTAAAAGTCAAAATGGCATAGTGTAGGCTCTGGCACAACGTCCTATGGCAGACTTCAGGATTGTGTGCAGAACAGTGATTACATCTTGATCAAAATGAAGAAGGAGGGGCCAGCCTTGCTCCTTTTATAGCAACACTCATGCAGGAACTCAAGCATTGCAGAATAAATGCTCTATTATCTTTTGAGGGCAGTGGTCCTAATGACAAAACAAAAACCAAAAATCCCTCCCCATAGGCCTACTTTGAAAGGTTTCAGCACCTCTTAATACCACCTGAGGACCAAATCTCCAGCAATGTACTCTTGGGAGAGCACCCAAGTCATGTCCAAATTACAGCAAAGCCTTTATCCTGTTTGGAGTTTACTAAGCTTCTGGAGTCTTAGGTTCATGTTTCTTGCCAAATTTGGGTATATTCAGCTGTTATTTCTTCAAATATTTCAAGTCCATTATCTATCCCTTGGGAACTCCAATGATTCTATTCTCTACAACTATCCTGTTACTATAAAGCCCACCCCAAAAGTGTTTAATGTGTAATATTCAACTTTTTCATTGTGTATTTTCTATTTGGTTTTTTTTTGAAATTTAATTTTGTTTCTTTGCTGAGGTATTCTTCTTTTTTTCATTTATTTCGAAAGAATTTGTGACTGATTGTTGAATCATTTTTTATGTGGATTCCTTAAAATTCTTGACAGATAATTCCAATATCTGATTCAACTCAATGTCACTATGAGTTGATAACCTTTTCTCATTCAAGTTATAATTTTATTAATTCTAGGGATGACAAGTGAAATATTATTGGATCTTGAATATTTTATCTATTATGTTAGGAGAATCTATGTCTTATTTCAATCCTTTTTATTATTACTCTGTTTAGATTTAGCATGCTGATAAGTCCTGGTCTACTATTTGGGACTATGATAGTTTAATGCTCAGAGACTGTGCAGTGTTATTTTTGTGAGTTTGGTTTATATGACACTTCTGGGACTTCCACTTGTCCCTGATGGCATTACCTGAAATGGTGGACCACAGAGTAGCTGCTAGCCAAAGAGGGGAGTCAGACCTATGGGCACAGAGAGGCTTCCATGGTCAAGGACTTAGAGTGGTGGGGTACAACATTGCTGGAGGAATAGAAAGTGCTTTAAAAGCTGGGCAACAGCAAGGAAATGCATATCAAAACTACATTGAGATTCCATCTCACCCCAGAATTGTAATCATCAATACAAATAATAATAATGCTGGTGAGGATGTGTGCAAAAAGGAACCCTTAAACACTATTAATGGGAGCGTAAATTATTACAGCCACTATGGAAATCAATATGGATGTTTCTAAAAAAAAAAAAAAAAAAAAAAAAAAAAGCTAAAAATAGAACCATGATATGATCCAGCTAATCCACTTTTCAGTATTTATCTGAAAGGATTATAGTCAGCAATACTATAGAGATACATGCATCCCCATTTATATCATAATACAGTTCACAATAACCAAGTTATGGAATCGCTCTAGATGTCTGCCAACAGATGGATGGATAAAGAAACTGTGGTATGTATACACAATGTACTCCTTTATTCAACCATAAATAAAAATAACATTATTTCATTTGCAGAAAAATGGATGAAACTCGAGATCGTGTTAAAAGAAATAAGTCAAACTCAGAAAGACAAATATCGTGTTTTCTTTCATATGTGAGAGCTAAAGGGAGGAGGAAAAGGACATCATGAATCCAGAAGGGAGACTATTATTACAGAGGAAAGGGAAAGGGAGAGGAAAAAGAGAGCTGATGAGGAAAGAAGTTGATCAAATTATGTTATTATATATATATATATATATATATATATATATGTATATATATATATATATAAAATTATGCCACAATGAGACCCACTTTGCTGTACAACACACACACACACACACACACACACACACACACACACACACACAGCTGGGCACTTTTCATGTTAGAATACCAGTACTCTCCAGTACTCTTCAGTGTCTCTGGGCAAAGGAGGAAAATCTCAGGTGCTTGGGGTCAAGGAAGTTTCCCAGGCCAAGTCTCCTCTTTTGGCTCAGGACTTGCTGGTTTAACCCACCTACCTGCTTCTCTGAACAGAGGGGAAATGCTCAAGCCCATCAAGGAAGAACACACTTTCCCTATCTGCTTTTTAATGAAAGGGTTCCAGATGAGTTGTCATTTCAGGTGTTTGCAGATGTTGTTAGAGAGATTCCTGTTGATTTGGAGAGGGATGAGTTTACCTGAGCTGCCTTCTGTTACTAGATTGGAGGTCAGGAAATTCTGGTCTGGGTCTCATATTTTCTGTCTGGCAAGGGAGTAAAAGGTCTATTTCCACTGTGTTTTCCTCCAGTACTGAGGTCCTAAACCAGTGTGCCAATTTACTGCCACCTTTCAGAGCTTTTCTTTTGGTTGCCTCTAACATTATTTACAGGGTTTGTAGTTGTGTTTAGCAGGGAGGAACAAAGTCTGCCATCTTGTCCAGATATCTCTTTTCACCAATGGGCCAGCTTTAACCTTAGTTGTTTTCTTTCTTACAGAGCCTTGCTAAAGGTCACAAGAAGTAGAAGTGGAGGGCCCTCTTTGTCTTTCGCCCAACTCAGCTAGTTGTACCTTTTGTGACTGATTACTTGCAACATCTCATTTCCTGGATCATTTCAATATCCCTTAGATTATTGACTAGAATCAAAAACAGTTAACTAACTAAAATAAAAACAGATCTTATCTTAATGAGAAGGCCACCCACAGACTTGAAGTGGAATAGGTTGAATAGGTGATCCTAGAAGTCCCAAAAGTATCCTAAGAACCTAATCAAGCTGGGCATGGTGGTGCACACCTGTAATCCCAGCACTTGGGAGGCTGAGGCAGGAGGATCACAAGTTCAAAGCCAGCCTCAGCAATGGCAAGGCACTCAGCAACTCAGTGAGACCCTGTCTCTAATAAAATACAACAACAACAAAAAAAAAAAAAAAAAAAAAAAAAAAAGGGCTGGGGATGTGGCCCAGTAGTTGAGTGCCCCTGAGTTCAATCCCCGGTACCAAAAAAAAAAAAAAAAAAAAAAAAAGAACCTAATCAACCTCACCCCTGAAATGAATGGACAGAAACTTAATTTTTTTCCATCTTGGGTCACTCAGTCGAGACTCATTACCTATTAAAAAAAAAAAAAAAAAAAAGTCAGGCGCTGTGGTGCATGCCTATAATCCTAATGACTTGGGAGGCTGAGGCAGGAGGATCATGAGTTCAAAGCCAGCCTCAGCAATGGGCAAGGCACTTCACAACTCAGTGAGACCCTGTCTCTAAAAAAAAAAAAAAAAAAAAAAAATACTCATTACCAGAAGAAAGGACCTCTTTGCTTTTATTTACTAGGGACCTATTTGTTAACCAAAAGAAGTCAGAACTCAGTGGAATAGACAAAGGCGATTGAAGGGAGGGAAGGGGGATGAGAAAGGAAAGACTGTGGAATAAATCTAACATAGCATTCCTATATACATATAAGAATATACCACAATGAATCTTACCACTGTGTACATCCACAAGAAATTAATTTAAAAAAATAATTATAGGTAAATGGCAAAAAGATCAATAGAGGGAAGGGAGAAGGAGGTGGGGAAAGGGAAGCAGAATGAGAGGTACTGGATTCTGAACTAGAACATGTTATATTACATACTTTTACAAAAATGTCAAAATGGATTCTACTGTTATGTATAAATTAAAAGAACCAATAAAAATAAATAAATAAAGCAGAGCTCATTGATTCACATAGTTTTTGAGATTGCACAGAATGGAGAAGAGATAATGTCCCCAAATACCTTCCCAGTACTCCTTTAATTTCTCATCTCCACTAGTTTTCCATTTTGTAGTCCTCTGTCTATACCACCACTACTCTAAATCATGCCTTAGTATTTTCATATCCAAAATAATATATTCTTCTAACTGAACAGTTTAAAAATTCTCTATATTGTACATTATAGAAATTCAAGCTAGCTCAAGCATATAGATAGTATCATTAACTTGTGTAACAAAAAATTACAAAACAAAACCTCAAACAGAGGGAGATCTCCAGGTTCAAATGTGGTTGGAACTCAGCCTCTCCTGACTATCTCTCACCTCTCCCTGATTCATCTTTAATCTGTTATACAAGATTTGGCTCCTTACCATACTTCTTATCACAAGACTCTTCATGACCTTGTACTTCTATAGTTCCATCTCCTGTGTTACTTCAGATCCTAAGAAATCACACTTCTGATATCCTCCAAAGATGCTTCACCTGAAGCTTGTTGCTCACCCAACCCTCTTGGCCTACTAACACCTCTGACAACTTCCTCTTCCTAAAGCTGGAACAGTTTCCTCTTCTTCAGTGAACATTGCTTAAATTATTGTTTATTCTGCATGCAATTTATAAAATGTCTTCATTTGCACTTAGATATTGTTCTAAGAATACCATAACAGTAACAGCTAATGTGGAAGAACATGACATCTAAAGCCAAGTCATCAAGGTTTTAATCCCAGCTACATAACTCTGGCTATGTCAAATTCTTTAACCTCCCTGAGCCTCAATTTCTTCATCCTTAAAATTGAAATAAAAATACAGATTTTTTTTTTAAGCCTTTAAATGAGTCAGTATCAAGAACTCAGAACTGTGCTAGTACATAGAAAGCTAACTATCATTTAGACCTTCTCATAAATTAGAGTCAGGACTATTTCACATAATCGTCACAACAATCCTATAAATGATATATGCTATTGTCCATATTTTAGACATTAGGAAACTTAAATATGAGGATGTTAGGTAACAAGATCACAGAGCTAATAAGCAATGGCACCAAAAAATGGTCCCTATCTGCCCTGGGACCCCTACAGATTATTGGAGTTCCAGTGCTTATACTCAGCAATGTGAAACTAGAGATGTTTCCAAAAAGCACATAGTCTGAAGGAGATTTTTTGAGT
The DNA here is from genome assembly GCA_025594165.1 of Tamias sibiricus. NCBI lineage: Eukaryota > Metazoa > Chordata > Mammalia > Rodentia > Sciuridae > Tamias > Tamias sibiricus. Next base: position 80,464,148 of record CM046668.1, read on the forward strand.
CTGAATCTGCTAGGTCGTGCTTGCAAATGTGTCTCTGTGCATTTGGGACTTTCTCAATGCTTCTTAGTATGCCTTCTAGATACAATATTGGAGGTCATTCCATTCCCCGTTCAGCCTAAGCGGGGAAAATATGAATTGTCCTTCTGTTCCTTATCTTCAGGAATAAAGACTGAGTGTGTATTTAAATACAGTTATTGTAAGTTAGTCACATCCTGTGTAAATCATCTCCATAGACAACCTAACACTTTCCCAAGTATCCCCCAAAAGCTCATGTGTGAGACAATGTAAGAATGTTTAAAATATAATTTTTTTAATTATGAAGGATGTAACCTAATCCGCTGATGGATTAACTGGGTGGTAACTATAGGCAGGTAGGGTGTAGCTGGAGGAAGTAGGTCACTAGGAGCATGCCTTTGGGAATTATATTTTGCCCCTGGTGAATGCAGCACTCTGGCTCTCAAGTGCACGCTCTCTCTCTCCCTCTCTCCCTCTCTGTCTCTCTCTCTCTCTCTCTCTCTCTCTCTCTCTCTCTCTCTCTCTCTCTCTCTCTCTCTTTCTCCTTCCTGGTTTCCATATTCTGAGCTGCTTTTCTCTACTTGCCATAATGTTCTGCCTCATCTCTGGCCCAGAGCTCTGAAGTAGGCCTACCATGGACAGAACCTCTGAAATTGTGAACCCCAAATAAAGTTTTTCTCCTGATGGTAATTTTAGTGGGCCCCATAAAGGGTTAGATGCAGTTATAAATATAAAAGATGGCTGGTTAAGTGTTTGGTGCCATCTTATAAAAGCCAACTAATTTTTTAAATTTCTATTTGATGATTACCGTGTAGGTTGAGGCCAAACCACAGTGTAGAGATTTCCTATGTCCCCATTGAAGCCCTTAATCACACAGAAGGGAATGCATTGACAAATTTGTCCAGGATGGCTTCAAGGTAAGCAAACCATGGGGTAACACAAAATGCAGAGAAAGACTGCAAAAGTCCAAAGAAAAGTCTTGACATACATATATTCTTATGTTAACACACATGTAAAAATACGAATTGTGTTTCAAAAATGAAAATTATGCCCTGTTGTTCTATCAACAGATCATTTTTTCTTGGTGTTTTATTTAACTTTTTGTTTCAGTGAGAAGTTTTTCCACAGTTGTTATTAACACTTCTTTTCTTTTTTTTTCTTTCAATACTGGGGATTGAACTCTGGAGCAGTTCACCATCGAGCTACATCCCCAGACTTTTATTTATTTATTTTTTAAGACAGAGTCTTTATAAATTAAGTTGCCAAGGCTGGCCTTGAACTTCCAATTGTCCTGGCTCAGTATCCCAAGTTTCTGAGATTACAGGCATGCACTACTCTGCTCAGGACTAGAAACACTTTCTACCCTGGTCTGGTAGCAAAACAGCCTGTTTGAAGAACTTGCAGGAGCTAATGGTGTTAAAAAAACAAGGCCACAGAATGTGTAAAAGAAAAAAGCAATCATGGCTCTATAGAAAGCACATCCTTTTGTACATGCCTTCTTATTATCATCTCTGATGATTTTTGTTCTTTTTATTGCCTTGTGTCTAGACAAAATAAAATTGCTAGAGGTTTACAAAATGATTTCCAATCCAAAAATCTTCTTTTTCATGTTACAGCCCAGAGGGGATATTTTCCTCTTTAATGATTTAGACCTGAAGAGACTGGGTACCAATGTGAATGCAAGCAAGCATTTCATGGCTGAAACATATATCATGTACTGGCAGCATAAACAGGAATGAGCCCAGGGCCTTAAATGCCACTCTGTGTGAAACATTTTGGATTCACTCACTGATTCCCAGGGAAGATTTTCTTTCTCAGCCTATGCCATGTTCCCAGCAACTCCCCAATCCTAATGGGCCTTAGAGAGCTTAGAGAAAACATGATAGATGTGATGTCAAGCCATTAATTTAGTAATGCTTCAAGGGGGAAGCAAGAGTGATTAATTCTTACACTTCAGAAATTATTCTCCCAGGGGGTGGGGGGAACCTCAAGATGCAATTGGAAGAGGAGGGAAAAAAATTTCAGACACTTGGGATTATATATCATATTCAATATTCACATAGCATTGATGCTTTCCAAAGTTTGGCCATCATTTTGATTAGTAGTCTGAGACAGTGTAGCCCCATAGGAGTAAGTGTGAACAAGAAGAAAAATTGGAAACCTGCCCTGTTCCAGGACAACTTATGCAAACTGTTCATCTGTCAGCAGTGAGAGATTTTCTCTAGCACTCCAGTTAGCATTGTCTGAGATGTTATTGTGTTCGAAACCCACACAGGCCTTGTCATGGGAATCCCATGTGATTCTTGACCTCAAGGAGCTTATAAACAAGCAGGAGAATTAGCGCATGTATATAAATAAGTATGTTGCAAAAGAAATGATGGAATCAGAGAAAGAAAGAGAGAGAGAGAGAGAGAGAGAGAGAGAGAGAGAGATTACTTCAACTGGGAGAGAGCCTAGAAGTGCTTTTTATTCATTTGCTCAGTTTTTAATGAAGCCTGTGCCTGTTTCTTGGGCCTGGTACTTGTCCTGGAAGGAGTCAGATACAGATGAGGAAGAAAGAGAACAAACAGGAAGAATACCTATGACAAAACCATAATGAGAGTAAACGTGAAGTACTCTAAAGTGAGAGAGCAAATTAAAAATGGAAGTAGCGATATCTAAGATAAATAAGAAAAAGTGACAGTGGGGATGTCCTCACACAAGAGGCAAGTGGGGAGGGAGGGAATGCCACTGCAGACAGAAGAAACAGCACATACAAAAGCAGGAGGCTGGAAGGTCAGGGTAAAGCAGAGCAGTGGGAGAGCTCTTAGAGCTAAATCCTGGACAGCATCAAGATATCACACATGTCCACTTGCATATCATCACCAATTTCATGAACACCAGCTTCAGGGAGTATTTTACTCCTGACAGCCAACACCTGCTAACCCTGTTGGAAGGACCGTCCTCACATGGTCAGAACCTGTTTTCCTGCAGGAAAATAAGAGCCTGGTGCTTCCCATCCTCCCATCCCCACCCTTGGCCCTGCTGGAGAGTTTGGGAGTGATGGGTGAGGAGCATGAATGCTCTGGGTCCTCTGCACCCAGCGGGGACCTCTCTGTGAGCCGACCAACAGTCCCCACAGCTCTCCTGTGAAGATGAACCCCAATTGCCCTCCAGTCCCTCTCTTGATAGTGTACTCTCTCTTAGCCTCCTCTTCTGAATCACACTTCCCTACTTCCCTTCCTTGGAACACAAGGCCTTAAGACTCCATTTCACATGGGACCCCAACCTCAGCAGGGAGCATTACAGTTTTAGAAAGAAGAAAAAAAAGTGAGCTAGCATTAGAAGAAGGCAAAAATATACTGAGCACTGAGAGATCTCTTCCTCTAGCCAATTGGTAGCATTAATAGAGAAATTTCTGTTTCTGGCCTAAGGGTACACTTAATTTTTAAACTTTTAATTTAGTACTGAGGAGCAATATAACTAACTTCCAGGCACAATTTCATTTGAAAGATAATTTAGTTAGGCCAAATATATATTTAAAATTAGATAGATGGATGAGGGATAATACACAAATTAAATCTCTCACTTTGGTATCCATGTTTTTAGTATCCTTCTCTATTACTTGGCCTTGACAGAAAGAGACATACCTTCATTTTCAGGAAAAAAAAAAAAGTAAAGTTGCCTGTATTCCAAGATCATTTTCTGCCTCCGACAGGGGCTTTTCTTACTCCAGTATTTTTCCTCCTCCTCTCTATGTTTAATGAAGACCTAAGTGATTTCATATCAGTTTTGGTGGTGGTTTGGTGAAGAGCAGTTGACAGAGTTGACTAATAGACATAAAAAACTGTCTTCCCTGGGCAAATGCCACTACAGAGAGGCCTAATGGAAAAATATCTTTAATTCCAAAACTTTTTTTAAAAAAATAAACCAGTAAATCTGTTAGGGAAGCCTTAAAAATCCTGTTGTGATGTTTCTGTTACATAATCTTTTAATTTTCCCTAATTTGTCAAATGAATCTTTTTCCTATCACTGCATTTTCTTGCTATGTTCTTGACTTTAAGGATTACCTGAGTAATGAACTGTTCCCTACAACTCAGATCAGGGGGGAAAAAAATGGTTTTTGATACCTCCCAGAGAAATAACATTAGCTCTGCCTCACATGTTTAATCCCAAGATCCTGTAATAGTTTCACAAAACATATCTGGTTATCAGATTTACTGAATTACTGAATTACCTTTTCATTCTCTGAGTTCACACAGGATAGACGTACCTCAGCAACTAAAAGAAGCAAGGGGTCTGCAATAACTTCTTTCTACCAACCAGTGGGCCCTGAAATTAAATTCTACTGTCATTGATCTAGAAATTCAGTGTGCATAAAAAGAACCCCTGACCTCTAACCAAGGCTTATTGAGGCTTAGTCAGTTTTTTGTAACTATAACAAATACCTGAAGTAATCAATTTATAAAGACAAAAGGTTTTCTTTGCCTCACAGTTTTAGAGGTTACAGTTAATGATCATTTGGCCCCATGGCTTTTGGGAAAGTCATCACATCATGGTGAGAACATGTGGTAGAACAAAATTTCTCTTCTCATTGCCAGGAAACAAAAAAGAAAGAGGAAGGGAACAGTGTCTCTCAATCCCCTTCAAGAGTATGTCCCACTAGGCCTCACCTTTTCAAAGTTCCATAAGTTTCCAAAGATGTCAACCTGGGCCCTAACCTTTAACACATGGTCCTTTGGGAAATATTTAAGATCCAAACCATAGCAGGACTTTTTCTTAGTTTCCCCAACTTCTTGGCCCCGTGTCATGCCACTTATCTAAGATCTCAAAAGTCCACTTACTCTCCTTGACAGGCTCACTGAGGCCCTGCACTCTGGTTCTGCCTCTCCCTTGATTTGGGGCAGTACCTTCCAGCTGCTGGGTATTCCTGTCCCTTTCCCCATCTCTGATTTAGCCTTCCCTTTCTGACTCCAGGCCCTGCCTGAGCTTGGTGAAGATATTGGACCATATCCAGCAAAAACACCAAGGCTCACCAACAGATCCTCAATCCCAAGCTTATCCCCTGCCACTGTAGTCTATGTTGCTGGGATCCAGCCAAATGCAAGAATTTTATATTGTTTCAGTCATAATAAAAATGAGTTTTACTGTTTGTATTTATAATCTAGGAAGAATATTTAATATCAATAACAAAGATACTAATTGTTCCATGCACTGTTCAAATATTTTCCTACTTTAGAGATTAAGAAACTGAGATTTAGAGAGTTCAAGTAAACTGTACCAGATGCTAAGTAAGTGACACAATCAAAATTGAATCCAAACATCAATTTCCAATATCTGTCATCTCTTATCTGGACCACAAAATATATAAATCCTGATCTTATTATTTAAAAGAATATGTTCTTAGACTTATAGTCCTTCTTTTCCACTAGTGCTGAAGAGCAATTACACAAGTCACTTACTCTTGTTGATGAGATGGAAAACTGGATCTGGAATAGATGAATGTACTGCAATTCTTGCAATACAGTGCTATGTGGTTAGCAATTTGATTGCATTAGTACTAAAAATAAAATCATATTTGGGGGGACAGTCCTTTGAGGTTCTTAAAACTGAAGCATCATGTTTCCCATTCAGGATGTTTTTCTTAGTATAATGCTTTTGAAAAATATACAAGTACTGATTAAAAATAGACTTCAACCAATGAAGGACACAGTTAAATAAACTCTCTATCAGTACATTTTTGCTTATACTAGATAAATCAGATCTTCCAGGGTAGCAGAGTTTTATCTGGTCATTATCCAGGAATAATAATAAATATTCCAATCCCTGAAAGAGATCATTTTCTTCACCCAGGATGAGCATTACACTCTCAAAAAGCCAATCACACTTTAACACAGAATATAACACTATGGCCCTTTCATATTGTACTGTTATTATATTGCTCTGATTATATCATGCCCCTTCTCAAAACCATTCAGTGGCTCTCTGTTCCTATAGAAATCCAAATATTCTGTCAAATTTAAGTTTCTTCCCAGTCTTACCCACTAGCTTTTCCAAATTTCTTCCCCACTGCCTGCGTCTTAAGACCATCGCTCTCTTCTAAACACAATAGTTTCTCTCTGCCTTTGCTTATACCCTTCTGACTTGGGTAACTTCTTCTTCTTTGCCATAGTTACATAATAAAAACATTCCTGTCCTTCAAGTTTCAGCTCAAATTCCTTTTTGTCCATGATGCTCCATCTAATCTCTGCAGCTCTGAATTTGCTGTAACACTTGACTTATCTCTTTCTTATAGCACAGATTGTAGTCTACTGTGTATTTATTAATTTAAGTTCACATCATCTCTCTCATCTCTCTCCCCTTTCCTCTTCCTCCCCTGTTAATTCTTTGAGGAGACAAACTTATTTGAGAGGTCAATATTTATTTGCTTGTTTATTTATGAAATATTTTCTAGCTATCTAACCTGTGCTTACATCTCTGTAGGAAACACAGATACCACTAAAATATTCATATCTGATCATTAGATAGAAAAATGAGACATGAAAATAGTCAAGTTCCTTGTCTAAGTCCCACTACTGGGCATAGTTCAAATGCTATAAATGGCACGCATCGTTCAAAGACCTCATCATTTCAACAAACCCAGCTTTCTCCTCTAAATGAAAGTCACTTCTTTTAATGACATCCTTGTGGAAACTTTGGCTCCAGTCAGTAGCCATCTTTGAATCACAACCCAGCTACTGGTTTCAAAGGGTGATTGAACCAATAGCCCCAGGCAGAAATGTCAATGTCACAGTGCCCTTCCTCAATTTAAAAGAGTAGGTATCAAGGGATTCCTGTGCCATTATAGTGCCTAAATTGAGGTGGTGAAAAACACATTCTCAATATACACAAGCCAATCCCTGGACGCAGCTGTCACCCCAAAATTCAGCAGAGTTTGGCTTTGGTGACAGTCTGCTTCTTAGTAAGTCAACAAATTGTTCTTCTACCTGGGGTGAAAATATGAAAAGTAAAGAAAATATTTAATGTCAGGGGAGGCCAGATCTTATAAAGAGTCTGCATGATATTTAGTCCAACCTTGCCTTGTTTTGCAGGCAGAAAAACCAACACTAAGAAAGATTTTTTAACAAGGTCACAAAGAAAGTTAGTCACAGTGTTGGAAGCCTCCCTACAACTGATACCCTAGTTCTGGGTCTCATTGTCCTTCAGCCTGCACGCGTCAGTACTTCCTCTATATTGTTCCCATAAAGAAAGTTTTATTTTCATAAATCTCAGACACTATTAGGCCCTATTCTCAAGTCATTATTTTCTGATTTAGATTGGCCTTATTCTTAGCTTGGATTTAGGCATTATAAGCTCTACTTATGCTTTCTTTTTCTTTTTTTTTTTTTTTTCCTTCTCCTTCTTCTTCTGAATAGGACTCATTTAATTGTGATGGAAGAAGCCAATGAAAGAGATCAGTAGTGTCAAAGTATTCACCTTTGCTTTACAAAAGGTTTGGAGAATAAACCATAAGTGAACAGCAAGGTCAGTGTCTGGTCACAAATGATGACAGGAGCTGGGGGCAGTGGTGTATGTCTGTAATTCCAGAAATTCAGAAGGCTAAGGCAGGAAGATCACAAATTTGAGGACAATCTCAGCAACTTAGCAAGACCCTCAAAATTAAAATATAAAAATGCTGGGAATGTAGTTTAGTTTTAAAGTGCTCCTGGGTTCAATCCCCAGTAGGGGAAAATAAAAAAATAAAAAAATAAAAAAAGTGGTGACAGGATCCAGGCCTCCTCTGGTTGTTTTAGTCATCTCGTTTAGCAGGGCTTTGGGCTGAGACCAGAGATTTAGCATCAGCTTCGCTCATGAGTCACCATGCAGCCTCAGACATGTAGCTCTCTGGACCTTAGTTTCCTAATCAGTAAAATAAGCTCCCCCAGCCTTAGTAGAGCACATGTTGTGATATGGTACTTTATCAAAATTCCTTAAGGGACTATTTTCTTTTTTGTAACACACTTTTCTTCAAGCATCATTGAATTTCTTTTCACTAGGGATCATGAAGTATGCACCAGGCAACTGACATACAAGGTAAGTAAGCAGTCAGAAGGCCTGGATGTGAGTACCAACTCTGACACCTGCTAGGTAGAATTGACATGACTGATCCTGGACTCTGTTTGCTCATTTATAGACATAACATCTTCCTCTCTTCTCTTCATTCAAAAGATACTTATTGAAAACCTATAGTGAAATAGGGTTGATGTGAGGCTTTCAAGATGAGACACACATCTAAGCTATCTATAAATTATGCAACATTGTACAGCTGGAAAATAGTATTAAGACTTTTATCCACCTCAGATTTGAAACTTTTTATATGTCTAGCAGAAATAAATGACTCCAAAGGAGATAAAACACATACTGAGATACTAGAAAAATAAATGCAGCCAAAAAGGAAAATTTTTCTTGATACTTCAAAATCTACATTGAACTTTTCATCATGGGTAAAAGTCCACCTTTAACTTTCTGATATTAATTTTATGATTTAGGATACTTTCTCAATTCACAAAGATTAAGACATTTTAACTTTTTCAATGCATGTGGCATCTTAAGGATTTAACCAGCTTCAATATTCAGCAGAAAGCTGAATTCATTTCAACACTGGTTTAGAGAGCACCCATTGGTTCAGAAACAAACCTCCCAAGTTGGCATCAACAACCCAGAAGGATACCCAAGTTGGAGGAAGGAGAGTTGATTCTTACATTAGAATCCAAATTATTAAGAGATGCTTAGGCTTTGTGTCTGGTTTTATATTTGGCATTCAGCATCCCGAGGAAGTAAACAGATCTGCAACAACAGGGATGGCTCAGTGTGTGAAGCTGAGGCCACTGTGCAGGACAGTTTCACAATCTACTGGGTTTTGCACCAACACTTCACCCTGTTTGAAAACCTAAGCCAAGCGCTCCCAGAAGGAACTAGAATCCCTTCTACCACCAGAGGGCCCCATCACCAGGTAACAGGGCAGAGAATTGCTGATATCCCAGGAAAAGGGTAATATAGGAAACCTGCTGCCGCTCCCCACTTGGAGATGGAAACAGAAGCTGTGAGCACCTTGTCCATGCCTCCTGTGTGTTTTCAGTTTTCTCCCTCATCGGTAACGATGGTGTCTCCCACGCATTGGGTGCTACATTACATGTTACTGGTTTAAACCTCACAAAATCCTGGGAAGTAGCTAATACTGCTATTCTTGTGTTACGTATATGGAAACTGAGGCTAAGAGTGGTTAAACAATTGGCTCAAATCATGCAACTAGAAAGGGACTCTGGTCTCAAAGTTAAAATTCTTAGCTTCTCTGCTAAGAAGCTTCCTCAGGCAACTTTTCACTTATCATCTTGGACTTGGGACTGAGTCTAAGGAATGCAATGACTGTGCTACATGAGAAGCCAGCTTGTGAAATAATCCTCTGTCTGGGGACATAAGTAAGAGGAGAGCAAAAAGGTGAGAGAGGATAGGAGAGAAGGAGCAGAGGAGCCCCAGTGACATCCCAAAACTGCTCTAGCTGGCTTGCACTTCAGTCATTGCCCGATTCTGTGCAATTCCATCATATCTAGAGCTGTGATGTGATCCAGATAAAGTGGCGGTGGGCCCTGGTTCAATCTACAGCCTCTTTCAGTTCAGAATTGAGACAAGTCACAGGAAGAACAAAAGACTTATTTATGGAGGGAGTGCCCAGGGCCGAACAGGCCTTAGGAGCCTCCTAGGAAATAAGGAATAGTTGCCAAAGCTTAGGGAGAGATGCCTGAAAAGCTTCCCCAGAGCTAGAGAGGGGGAATGATACTGAGGACTACACAGTGTCTTTGTAGACTCATCACCCAAACCAGTCCCCAGGGACTTGTGCCTAAATGATGAGGAAAGAAAACATCCTGAATGGGGTGTTCTACCCACGGTTGTAAGAGCCCTAATTGAGGATAGCTAAGATGGCGGTTAGCTGAGAGCCATAAAGGTGTTCAAGCAGTTTCACCTGATATTCATGCATTTATCTAAGAATCTTTTTATGCCCGTGAACACTGTGTGATGCACCTGTAAGCTCAAGCTGTTAGCACTTGTCCTTGTTAAGGCAAAATGTATTTAACAAGGGTGAGGTTAGTTAGAGGGGTGGTTGGAGTTGGAGAGGTTGTTGGAGCTGGAGAGAGAAGTTAGAAGAAAGAAGAATAAAAGAAATTTTTCATTTCCAGTCTGCCTCTGAGTTTTCTCCCGCGGTATCATTGCTGCAAGCGGCAATTGCTGCAGGCGGTGACACATGGTCTCTTTAAGGCTTTGGGAGTAAGTGGTCCTAACACTATGGGATCAGTGTAACAGACCAGGTGTAAGGGTAGGAGAAAGGACTGTCAGCATTTCAGAAGACATCAGCAGGGTTAGCCCCAGGACCAGGGTGGCACCAGCTGTAGCTGCCAGCAGAGCAGTGCTCTTAATAGTGAGAAGAATGCTGCTGTGATCCCACTGATAGATGCCAATGACTGTGCTGCCACAGGAAGTGAATCCAAGGCCTCAGGTAGTATACTGAGAGTAAGAGAAGACAGTGTCCTTGGTATAACCCTCATGGCACCATCCACAAGGGACACCCGTAGCAGGAATGGTGATCAAATTGTCAGTTAAACAGGCAATTGGGCAACCAAGACTGAAGAGGCTTACTTAGTGATCCACGAGATGTTCTGTTGGCAGGGGAGTGGGATTGAGAGAGAAGTAGAGGTAACATCTTTCACTGATTTCTTGCATTTCTAGGGAGAGAGAAAAGTGTATTTAATTTTCATTAAAATTAATTCATTTTCATTAAAATCCATTTCTTTCATCCATCATAATGAGAACATCCAGGAGAAGACAATATTAATAAGGAACATGTTCTTCAGCTCCTGAGCTTCATATAGACAGGGTAGGTCCCCATGGGCCATGGAGACAGATTTCAAGTCATAGCTCCCAACGGGAAGAGCTTGCCTGGCTGTCTTGAGAATGGAATGCTGTGTCTTAAAGTAGTGAATTCATGGCCTGGTTCCAGCAGATCCTTGAGGTGAACTTATTAGGGAATGGCTGTTTGTAAAGGAAATTCCAAAGCAACCTAGCACTGCATTAGTTAACTTCAACTTTTGATACCATATCAGCTCTAATATTTTGTAGTTTGTCGAAAAGTTAAGAAAGAAAAGGAAGAAAAACCTGGAACGAAAAGGAGATAACAGAATGATCTCCTTTCTAAGGATCCTGATTTTATTTTCTACCTGATCCATCTGGGTCAGGGTAAGCTTCACCTACTTTCCTGGATTTCAGGAAAGGACAACAAAACAATTGTGCATTCTCTCTGAATAACTTAGCTTTCAAAACTACAGTTCTACTCAAACTGCAAAATCTGTGGCCTCTCCATATGTTTTCACTACCGTCTCCCATTGTAAAATTGCATCCTTTTCACTACACAAAGGGAAAGCACCAAAGAGGTCTCCAAAATCCAAAGATTTCTCTGCAGCCTCAGAATCTCTGAGTGGTGTCATGAGTTTCTCTCATGCGACCGTCACTAAAGCCTATGTTCTATCATTCTATCCTTTGGATTAAGTATTGTCTTCACATTGAGATAACAGCCACTTTCTTAAACATTAGGAATCCACCGAATTTCTAGTACCCTCTCATGTATTTACCTTCCTAGATAGTTTCACAACAAGGTACTGAAAATTTTGTACAGTGCCAGGGACAGGGTATATCTGGGCCTTGACATTGCCACAGGACTGTGGTACAATGGGTGATGGTTGATTCCCTCTTCCTGAAGATGCAACAAAGAATACAAACCAGAGGACCCAGCCAGCCAACTCTGGTTTCACTATGCTATTTCTTTCTGCATGTTTCTGTAGGGCAACACCTCCCTGCCCAAATGACTATGCCTGATAGTGTGTAGAACCCCGTGTGAGTTACTCTGGGGAGTTGATCTAAGAGAGGAGTTTCTAGGTCATGGGGTGATATATACTTAACTTCCCCACAGACGGTGCTCCAGAATGGCTCACCAGCTTACACTCCCAGCAGGGCACAAAGATGCTCATTTCCCCACATCTGTGCCAACAATGGTACCATCTGACTTTCTAGTTTTTACAAATCTGATGGGTATAAAATGAGTCTCATTGTGGTTTTAATTTATATCTCTCTGATTATGTTGGGGATCCCTCAGTGAGTATGTAGGTAATTTGTGAATTGCCTGTGCAGATTCTTTGCCAGTTCCTCTCTTTCTCTTGTTTATTTGCAGGAGTTGCTTAATTACTCTAGATATTAATCCCTTGTCAGTTTTAAATGTTGTAATTATCTTCTCCCAGTCTGTCACCCATCTGTTACCTTTTATCTACAGTCCCCATCATTGAACAAAAATGCTTAATTTTTACATAGTCAGATCCATGTATTTTTCCTATCATAGTTTTTATTGTGTATATACTGTTCAAGAAATAATTTCCCACCCAGAAGTCATCAAGGTGTTTTCTAACATATTCTCATTAGTTTACAATTTATCTTTACATTTATACTATCATTACATTTTATGTATGAATGTTAATCCAGTAGAAAATATATCAAATTTCATTTTCCCCATTTATTAAGCCAGTAATGTTAATGCTATAGGCTAAAAAAGGTTTCTTTTCTCTCCTGATCTGTTATATCAATGAATGTTATATCAAAGGACATTATATAACGTATAACCCAACTGGGAGAGACTTGGGAGTACAAAAGTACATTATTTTTAATTTCACAAAGTCAATAGATAATAAAGTAGGAGTTTCTCAGGCAAACTGAAAAAAATCACCTTAATTTTGCATATTATTTCATATGGGACTGTGTATGGATGGCTCTTCAATCTATCCACTGTTCTAAATGTTTTTGTGGTGGCATGTCACTTTTTTTATGGTTATGTAATATTATAAGATAGGAAAAATATTTCCTTTTCCTTGGACTTTGTTTATCAAAATATATTTCAGATCTCATGTTACAAGTTTCTCTGTAAAAGATTTTATTGCAATTTCATGCACTGTTTATTTAATTTGGGAAAATTTGACATTTATAAAATGATAAATTGTTAGTTGTTATATCCATGAACATAGTTTAGCTCCTCTCTCTTCTTCTTCTTCCTTTTTCATTTTTTCCTTACATGAGGGGTTACTGTGTTGCTCAGGCTATCCTTAAACTCATGATCTTCCCACCTCAGTCTCCTGACTAACTGGGATTACAGGTGCACACCATCATACTTGGCAAAACTCAGATCTTCTTGTATGCCTTTTGGCAGAGTTGTTAATTTATTTATATCTTAGAGTTTGTATTGGTGTATTATGAATGATGAATATATTCTACTTATTTATCACTGGTGAAAAGAATACTGTTGAATGTTGTAAGATGACTTTTTCTATCCAGAACTGCTCCTAGTGTTCTGCCCCAAATAATATAGAAAACAATGATAGATTCCATAAATAGCATATAAATAATATAGAAAACAATAGTATATTCCATAAATTATTATGTTATTTGAAACTCTCCCCTTCCACTATTGATACCCCTTGTTTTATTGTTATGTTGGTTATATTCTCTAGTATTAGGTTAACTAGTAGTAGTGACATAGGCTTTCTTGTCTTATATGAAATAAATCTTAAGTTTCTTCTTTTAAAAAAATGCTTGCTAAAATTTTTTCATATATGGTCTTCAACTAATCAATAGGATTCTCTTCTATGCCTGATTTTGTGAGAAATTATATTTTAAAAGGAAATTCAATGTTATTTAATAATATGTCTACCCCTATTAAATTAAGCATATGATTTGCTTGCTTAATGAATTAATACTGTTAATTTGATAGATTTTCTGATATGAAAACATCCCTGTATTACCTAGATTAGCTATATATATGAGTGTAATGTTTTGTAGTTAAAAATTCTTTCAATTTGTAATCTAATGATTCCCTTAAGATTTTCACATGTGCATTCATAAATAAAAATTGTCCTATCATTTTCACTCAGTCTAAAATTAATGTTTCACTAACCTCAGAAAATTATTGGGTGCCTTGACCTCTTTTATCATTTCATTGTCTAGAACAACTTGTATAAGAAAAAGATTATACAGTTCTTCAAAGATTTGTTTCCTTTCATTATGATTTTTAGAAGTCACTTGTAAAACGTCCAGGTTTGGAATTTGGAAGAGTGGTGGTAGGAGTAGAGATGAGGAGTTTACTAATAACTATGTCAGTTTCTTTTATAATTTGCAGAAGTTTCAATCTTTCTATTTCTTCTGATTTGGGATATTGTTTAAAAACTGATCTATTCTATCTAGGTTTATCATTTTATAGATCCTATGAATAGCATTTGTTGTCTTTATAATCTGCATTATACATATAGCTATGCTATAAAATTGTATATTATATCTACTGTTAGATTACCCTTTTCATTGTGTATTTTTCTTATTTTCATATTTTCTCTCTTTTATTACTTGATCAATACTACCAGTAATATCAGGTATCTATACATTTTATTCATCTTTCCAAAGAATTCATATTTACTTGCTTGTTCTCATAGGCAGTCATTGTTCCTTATTTCATTAATTTTATTTTCTCATTATTGTGTTCTTCCTCATTTGTCTGGAATAGTGGTTATACTGTTGCTGTTCTATACATTTTTCAGTGGAAAGATCATTTTCTTTAAAGCACCAAATTTTCTTCTATATTCTGTTGTTTTAACCTTTTATGTCTTGCCAGAACTAGTAGTTCAAAGAAGAAGAAACCATTTCAAGTTTTGGCTATTACTTTATTTTATTCTATCATTGTTCTGTGAGTTATTGCTTTATGTATTTTGAACATACATTATTATGCTGAAAATAAATGCTTATGACTGTTTCATATTGTTGGCATACTGTTTATGTTATCAATATGTTATAACTATCTTCTCTTTTCTTAGTGATGATTTATCTCTCTCTAATTTATTTCACTTTGAAATTCATTTCTGACTTACTATCTGATCATATTAGTCTAGTATCTTTTATGTCTTTGTTTTTAATATTCCTGCATACTTTTGATTAAGTATCTTATATAGATTGCATAGAAGTGGATCTTATTTTTAATCCAGCCTGAAAGGCATTGATTTTGATTGGTGAGTTTAATCCATTTATATTTACCGTGAAAACTTCTTTGCTACAACCAATTTCTACATATTTTCAAGACTTCTATTTGTTTCCTCCTTTTCCTCCCAGTATATATTTCATTGGACAGAACAAATTTTCTTCTAGTTTCTTGGAAATTATTCATTCTATTATTAATATCCTAGGGTTATTCTTAAATTATTAAGACACATACCTACATTTAAATCATCAGTGTTTAAAAAGCTAATCAATATTTGAAACTTTTTCTCAACCAGACCAGTGCTCTTATGTACCTTTCATCTCCCGCTGTAGTTCTCCAAGCCTTGGGATCATTAATAGTCTACAGAACAGATTATTCTACACCTTTTTCTTTTCACTAAAAGGACAATAACTTTGCTAAGATATTCTCCCTCCTTCTTATAGCACCAGAGCTCCTGTATTTTAGTTTGGCACACAACCACCCAAAGACTAGATTTCCAACCTCCACTGCAGCATGACCAAATTCTGGTCAAAGATATGGGAGGAGAGGTGTATTCAATTACTGGAAAATTCCCTAAAAAGAAGGGGCATGACCTTTCTTTTCCTTTTCCTTCATCCAGCTGCTGAAGTATGTGTGGTTAGGAGATACGCTAGACCATAAATGAAAGCAACACTTTTAAGAGGGAAGACTTCCAAAATACAAGCATCCAGGATTCTCGGCAACTGGTGAACACATTGGCCCTACCAATTGATTGGCATGTGAGAGAGAAATAACTCATCCCATGGATATGTATTTTCCACTGCTTCTATAACAAATCATCATAATCTTAGTGGTTTAAAGGAACTTACATTTATTTTCACACTGTTTTGGAGGTCAGAAGTTATGAAGCCTAGGTGTAGGCAGGACTGCATTCCTGCTGGTGGCCCTCATGAAGCATCTGCCTTCTTGCCTTTCTCAGCAAGAAGTTCCCTGCATTCCTTGGGTCAAGACCCCTTCCTCACATCATTTGAACCTCCACTTCCCTCCTTCTGCCTCCTTTTCTGACTCAGACCCTCCTCCTTCCCTTTCAAAGGACCCTTGTGATTACACTGGGCTCACTCAGAGAGTCCATGGTAATTTTCCTATCTTAAAATGTGCAACTTAATCACACCTGCCATGTAAACTAATACATTCCGAGGTTCCAGAGTTTAGGATGTGGGTGATGCAGTCTACCTATCACACCTAGTTTTAAACAATGTTATTTTGCATCTTATACATAGCTAGACATGAATTATAGTGGATAAAGATTCAGTAAATGAATTCAATATTCTTCAATATATGTTTTTGTGAGGTCTGTATGAGCAGCAGCAAAATGAAATCTATCCCATTCCAAGAGATGATCACAGTGGTGGTCATCTGTTGCCGGTTCCTCACTCTTTTAGAAGTTGTTCACTCCACTGGCCCATGAAGGAGCAAGAAGGATTGAAGCCAATTCCTGTCTTCTCTTCTTCTCATTTGGGCAGATGGCCTGCATTTTCTTTTTAGTAAATTTAATTGGGAATAATGATTGGAGGAATGTGGAAGTGAATTTGGCTTTACCTCAAAGTCAAATTATCTAATCCAGATTAATTAGGAAATTAAGATTCCTGATTCAAGAGACTATTAAAAATTTATATGAGGAAGAAGTGCAATTGATACCTCTATGACAGTGTTGCCAGATAACATGTAGGACCCCAGTCAAATTGAATTTGAATTTAACTGGGTGTTCTTTTATTTTGGTTTTGGTTTGGTTTTGAATTTGTCTTCTGCTAAATCTGTCAAAAGAGAGAGAGAGAGAGAGATTCAGAAACCCCAATTGTCACCTCATCCAGGTCCCTCATTTTATGGTGAGGAAATTGAAATAGATGATGAAATAGTATCTCCCACATCTAGAGAATGAAACCCAAGACTTGAATCCAGATCTTCCGACTCCTTTTCTTAGATGAAGCACAGAGAATGTCAGGAGTATTCAGATAAAAGAGCAGAGGAAAGGAAACTCCTCTGACTACTACTCCTTGACCTAGTTACATAAAAATATCTTCCTCAAATTTAGAATCCAGCTTCCAAGTCATTTGTGAAGCCCTGTACTGCATTGCCTTTCTGCTGTTCTTCCTAAAATCATTAACCCATTAATTAAGATTGCATGGAACTGCTCAGGAAAAGCCTATTGAGTTGCTTTTGTCTGTTCCACAATAAATGACAGCACAGAAGACAGGTTGGCATTAATTATGTTAAAGCCCTATTCATCTGTATTGATGTTAGTTCACATGGAAAGTTTTATAACATCGACATTCTATACTGTTTATTCCCTGCTCTTTTTATCAGAAGCAGCAGCATCATAAAACATTGCACCTTTAAATGAACCACATTTCCAGGTGCCTGTTTTTGGCTGTGGAAGTCACATCTCACCCACTGATTTTTTTTAACCCCCTTCAACCAATTTAAATTTCAATAAAAAGGTATCATTTTCTCTGGCTCCCTTAGCACAGGATAGCAAACATTATCATATTAACAATTTCAGAGAAGACAAAGAAGCTCAATTTTCATTGAACCTCTTCTCAAAGTGTTCACTTCACCTAAAATAAATTTTCACTTCCAACCCACTAAATCACTTTTTTTTTTCATTGAAAACACTTATTCAATTTCACCTTCAATAGGAAATAGACCATGACTGGGGACAGGGAAAATGCTAAATTAGTCTCCCTTACTCCTGTATTCCAAGACACTTGGTGTTTTCATTAAAATGCTTATCATAATCTGCTCTGCAGGAAAGCTATTTATGCAACTGTCTGCCTCACCTGCTGGACTGAAGCACCTTGAGGGCAGGGGTCATCTTTTACCCTAGCACATACAGAATTCATAAATAATTACCATTCATAGAGCATCTCATTGTTTACCAAAACCAACAATCACACTAACTACCATTTATTGGGCTTGTACTTGAGGCAATATGCTCAACACCTTATCCCAGTACATCACTGCAATGATGCTATGATGAGAAATATCACCACACCCAATTTACAGGCCTGCAGGAGGAGGGGGCAAGTAACACAAACAGCTCGAAATTGCTAAAGGGGCATGGGAATCTAGATCTATTCATTCAAAAAGATCTATGGCTTTCTCAACAGTTGGGTATAATAGTGAAGCTCTCATTATCCTTCTTTGTCCCCCGGTTATTGCCAAGAAACACTTAAGCAATGCATACTATGCCAAGGGGAGTGGAAAGTGACCCTTCCAACCTAGAGGAAAGACAGTTAAGAGACATCTCTGATGACCTGATTATCTGACCTTTTGTTTTTCTTCCACCCTTGTAAACAATGTAAGGAATGCCTAATTGTCTACCTCATGCACCAGGATTATGTGGCCAATAGAGCACTGGATTTGGGGCCATAGAATTTTCAGCCCTGATGCTGTTTTCCTGGCAACCACACTTTAATTTCCCCATCTGTAAAGTCATGGGATTGAATTATATAATCAAAGTCTCCTTCCAGCTGTATCTCCCTCTGATTCACTAAAATACAAGTTTCCTCAGATAACCCAGGATGTGACATACATTAATCCCTCAACAATAAATGCTTAATGAAATAATGAATAGATGAGGAAAAAATACTTCTATGTCAGTTCTCAGGAATCAGAAATAAGGTGTCCCTTTACTTGGAGGCATGAGGGATGCAAGCTCACTGTTCACAATGTTAGCACTTTTAAGCCTTCCAACACTTCCATCTGGCCCTGATTTTCCATTTTCCCAATTTGGAACAACTTTTCCCATCCATTGGAATCACTTCCTTTCTTATGTTTACAAAACATATGATTTGGGGATTTTACATAATTCATCCAACACACAGACTACACTCAAATTGAGTCCAAATACCCTCCACCAAGAAGCATGGAAGATTGCATTGGATATATGATTCTGTAAGCCTTTGAAAAAAAAACTAGTGAGGAACTTCAACTTGACAATATTTTTAATCACAATAATATTGCCCCTGATGGCTTGTCTTGCATGCACCATACATGTGTATATATTTCTACACAGACTTTATAGTGTTTTGATTCATTACAGTCTGGTTGTTCAAGTGAATGCAGAAAAATGAGATTTTTTGCATAGTTCTGACTTTCTATTTACATACCTTACTAGTCCAGATGTAAATTTTTAGAACAGCTGCATCCCCAAGATGAAAACGTTTTATTCATTGCTTATAGGCATTCTGAATACTGGTGGGGTATTTTGATTTCTTTTGGCAGGATCCCAGTAGGCAGAGTAGGTCAGGGTGAGTGGAAATCTAATTATTTACAATAGTCATCTTGAGATATAAATGTAGTAGAAATCACGGGAGTCATCAGTAAAAATACTTTCATTTTAGGATGGTCAAAGCAAAAGGAAAGTGTGGATTGAGGATTTTTTTTCCTAGTTCATTCCCACCTTCACTGTATAATTAAAGAGTTATATAACATTTCATGCTAAGTACTTTTCTAAACACATTACACATTTTGGTTCATCTAATACTCATAACATCAGTTCACATTACTTATAAAGAATCAAAAATCTAGTGAAGTAAAGTCCTTTTCCTAAGTTTTTCATTCATCTAAGTGGCCTAAATCAGTTTAAACCCAGACCCCCTCACTCTGGAGTCAATACTCAACAACCATACCATGTTGCCTCTGGAATGTCCATTGTTAATAATTGATGGTTTCCTCATGGACCTCTCTGCCCTGCATCTTGCATCCCCACCATCCAACCCATTCTTTGCCAGCATGATCTGTCAGTAGTGAAAATTTGGCCATATCATTCCCTAGCACCTGATTGATCAGTGTCTCTTATCCATCTTCTCATATCAAGTGATATAGCCTCTTCTTGCTTCTTCGACATTCCACAACTTTGCCCCAATCTCTCCTTTCTACCTAATTTCCTAAATCTCTCTCTCCACAAATCTTATGTTCCAGCTAAACTTAGACCCTACATGCCGTTCCCAAGACACTGTTTTCATTTCCCTGTCTCCAGGGTCTTGTCCACAGAACACGGAGAAAATTTCCCAATGCCAGGGCTACTGTAAATCTTACCTGCCTTCTAATGTGCATAAGATACTTCCTTCTTGTTATGGATTGAACTGTGTACTCACACATGTCAAACCCTGGCCCCAAAGTTGATTATACGTGAAGATAGAGCCTTTAAGGAAGTCTAAAGAGTGCATCCCTAATCTGGTTGGACTGGAGACATGTTCTTTCAAAGGCTTGGGCAACCCTGCCCTAGTGGCCTTTGTGTTTACAGCCCAAGTTGTCTCTTTTTTAGCCTGGATCTCTCTACACCTAGCAGATTTCCTTGGTAGAAATTCTACATTACTAGCATCCCTTAATCTAGCATCCCTTTCAAAGAAGCTTCAGCTTCCTTCTCATGGCTTCATGCATCATCCTCTCAGAGGCTGACTGAAGAGATTCTGACCTTGCACACTTTTCCTGGCTTCTTAGGCATTCCTTTTAAAGCTCAGTGAAAGCCATCATGACCCCTTAACCTTAGTATCCTGAATTACTGAGAACCAGCACTGCATGGATGATGCCAAGGTCTGCTGCCAGCTCAAGCTGAACCCCCTCAGACCTTGGTTGCAATGGCCTCTCAGTGCTAAGAAAACAGGGCACTGTGAAACAAATCCTGGGGAAACAAATTTCTGGGCATCCTGTTCAAGCAGCATGCCCCCACAGTGTCTTAAAGGAGTTTCTACTTCTGCACATTGAGCTTGCAATGAATGTGGTCTTGCTGATTTCTGAGATAACCTCAAGGCATTTTTTCTAATGTCTCTGTGTAAAGTATTTAACATCTCTTAAGTGGCTATAATCTCTTCAACAACCACATATTTCTTGGTCCCCAACTTTTCTGGCCAAAGCAAAAGTTTTTAAAATCTGTCTGCTCTGGTTTCTGTTCTTGATTCTCATAGTAAACCTGGATAAAAGTTGATAGCAATATCCATGCCACTACCTAAAGGCTGTTCTGCCTTGAAATTCCCTGCACCAGATTAAAAGTCCATCACCTTTAAATTCAGTCACACAATCTCAGGACAGGAGCAAAATGCAGAAAAGTTCTTTACCAGAATGTAACACAAATGGCCTCTAATTCATTTTCCAATAGAATCATTGTTTCTCCTCTGAAACTTCATGAGCAGAGTCATTACTTTCTACATTCTTATCAACCTTCTGGTCACCACTCAAGTTACCCATTAAGTTAGGCTTACAACATTCCAAAGCTTCTCCAGTCTACATCTTCAAATTTCTCCAAACTCCCACCACAAACCACTACCAAAGGCTTCTAAACCACATGGTCAGGTTAGTCAGAGCAACAGCTCTGCTTATCTAGTACCACTTTTTGATTAGTCAGCTTTTCATCACTGTGATCAAAATACCTGACAAGAACAATTAGATAGGATGAGTTTATTTTGTCTCACTGTTTCAGGGGTTTAGTCTATGATTGGCAAAATCCATTGCTCTGGGCCAAAGCTGAGGCAGAACATCATGGGGAAAGGACACGGAAGAGGGAAACTACTCATGGAATCCAGAAGGTGGACAGGGAGGGAAGAGCCAGGGAACATGGTACAACCCCAAGGACAGGCCCACAGTGATCCAGCTCCTTTAGTCATGTCCTATCTGCTTACAGTTATCACCACCACACTAGTTCTTCATGGTTTGGATGTGAGATGTTCCCCTAAAATTCCTGTTATTGCAGGGATGTTCTGTGAAAGCTGCAACTTAATCAGTCCATCCTAATTTGAATGACTGGGTGATAACTGCAGGCAGATGGTATGTGGCTGGAAAAAGTGGATCACTGAAGATGTGCTCTAGAAGGGTGCATATTCTCTGTGACTCCTCCCCCCACCCCACTTCTTCTTTACTGCCATGAGGGGAACAGCTTCCCTCTGCTGCACCCTTCTCTCAAGATGTTCTGCCTCACCTTAGGCTCAGAGCAATGGAGTTGGCCACCTATGGACTAAGACCTTTGAAACTGTAAGCTTCAAATAAACTTCCCCTCCTCTAAGTTATTCTTCTCAGGTATTTTGGTCACAGTGATGACAAGCTGACTAACACATCCACTGATTAGGTTACAGCTCTTATAATCTAATAGCTCCATCCCTGAACATACCCACATTAACACAGGAATTTTAGGGACCACCTCATATTCAAGCCATAATACCATCTGTGAGTCACAGAATAATACTATGAGAAAATGCTAGAAATAAGTAACACATTTATTCCTGTTGACAAAGAACTTTGCATTAAAAAAGGAATAGAAACAAAGTACCACAAAGTGTTAATAGTTAGTAGGAAAGATTACAGGGCGATTTTAGTTTGGTTGTTTGTTTGTTTAATGCTTATTTGGGTTACCAAATTTTCTTTGATGATCCATTATTACTTTTAGAATCAGGGGGAGAAAAAAAAAAAGGAATTTTCACTGAATAGAATCCAAGCTACCCTGTTTCCCAAGCCCTTCCTTTTAGGATTTCAACAGGTTTGCCTCCCCCAGTGAGCACCATTATTGCTCTGCTCCCTAGTCTAATACCCACCTCATCTTAAGCATCATTTGCACTTACTAGATCAATTTCCTTTCCTTTAGACCAGCGAAATAAATTAACAATATTAATAGAAGCTAATAAGTTCAAAGGGTTAAGTGTTTCACAATCCTACAACAACCCTAATGAGGATACTGGGATTTTGATCATACCTTCAGAAAACACACCCAAAATTTGGGCTCTAGTCCTGGTGACTACCAGTAAGCCATGAAGGGACAAGTGAGGCCAGAGCAGCCCTCAAGTCACTTTCCAGACTGTCATTGGTAAATTGGTTATCTTACTCTGTCCTGGAGCAAATAATTAGTCCTAAGGTATCAAATGGAAAGCTACGGCTGAAAACTTTAATAACAAAGTCCTAGTCTACTCCTATGTTCCTATCTTAACCACATTTACTCACCCACTTATTCTATCCAGGACGAGGAAAGAGGTCTTAAAGAGATAGATGAAATATTGTGACGTCCATGTCCCACTTTGCTGGGGGGTAATGCCTTAAGGACTCTATTCAAACAGACCTGATATTTTTATTTGTTTTGTTTTATTTAGTACAACTGAAATTTCAGATGGACTTTCCCCATGCCAAATCCCTTTTTCATACCAATTTGATGCCTTCCAGAGTTCATGAATACCGAAATTCATTGTTGCTATAGCAAGTACAGTCTCTTACAGCAAAGAGTAGACCCAAATTAAGAATTCCATTACTGGGATAAGGACATAGCTCAGTGGTAAAAGCACTGGCCCAGCATGGACATGGGTTTTATCCCTAGCACCTTCCAAAGAAAAAATGGAAGAACTGCATTTCTTTAGAGACTCCTAAGGAATCCTCACACCCACAACAGAGTAAAAGTTAAAACTCTTGTCTTAAAAGAACATAGAATACCTATTAATTTCTCAGAATTTGGGTTCTTATCTGTATTTCAGAAACCCAAGCCAGGGTTATGTCTACTACATTAATGATTCTTAATCGTGGCTGCACAATGGAATCACCTGTAAAGTTTCAACTATTACTAATGCCCTAAGAGATTTTGATTTAATTGGTCTGGGATGTGGCCTGAGCATCAAGAGTTTTAAAAGATCCTCAGGTGGTTCCAGTATGCAGCTAAAGTTGAAAACCACTGCTCACAGTGTGCTCCCTTTCCTAGTGACCAACTACTGACAGACACGGTTCCATCGACAATGAACAGAGGAATAGACGGTGCCCACCGCAGCCTTTTTCCCCCTACTCATATACATGCAGGTACACACTTAGCATAATTATTATTTAACTGATGGCTGCTGTCTCCATGTAAAGCAAGGTTCCTTAAACATTTTCTCAAAGGGACAGATAGTAAATATTTTCTCAAAGGGACAGATAGTAGATATTTGGGGTTTTTCATGCCATATAGACTCAGAGTCAGAGTCCTGAAGAGAGATGAGTGGTCTAGAGCAACTACTCAACTCTGCCCTTGAAGAATGAAAAAAACAAAAAGAAAGAAAGAAAAAACCCCTAAAAATATGTGAACAACATGCCTGGCTGTATTCCAATAAAACATTATTTCTAAGTACAGGCACTTTGCTTATAGACTCAGGTTTGCTCACTTGCAATGTGGAGTCCTAAAGAATAAAAAGCAGTTACTACATCTTTTAAATTGGAGCTACAGTGCTTCTGACGGCAGTGGTCTTTAGAACTTCATTACGGTTGCCTATATGTATTTTTCTGACAGAAGGAAAAACTGTAGCTGCAAAATGGACTTTCTCTGCCTGCTGCTACTATTGAATAAAGCCACTCTCTCAGGACAGAAGTCACAGTTGTTTTCCCAGAGCCTATATCCTCAAATGTTTAGTCCTGCCCTGCTATTCCAACAGGAGGGAATCTGTCCCTGTAGACACCTTCAGCTCCTTCTCTGTAGCAACATTGCATCATCTGGCGCTTTCCACAATGTTGTGTTACACGCTCCATTCAAACCCTTTCACGTCCACTAAAGCCGTGATGATCACTGTTCAGATGTTAAGATGAAAAAGTTGAGACTCCACGCACACCAACTCATAAGGCAGACAATAAACTTGAACCTGGATCCTGTGACTGCACAAAGGTGTGTTGTTGCAGGGAAAACCGCATGTGAATTCAGAGAGGGCTATATTCAAATTCACTTGGTAGTTTTTTAATCATGAGCAAGTTATTCAACCTCTCAGACTTTTTATTCCCTTAACTCTGAAACTATGACTATCAGCAAATACTTAGTTTGGAGATTATTTTGAGAGATAGAGATAAATATGATTAGTGTTCCGGACACTAGTAAGTGCTCAACAGTGGCAGCTGCCACCACCACTACTATTAAAACTGCTGCTGCTGCTGCTGCTGCTGTTTATGAACTTTCTGTTTTGCACATTCTTCCATTCACTACTACATGCTTCACTGTATTTGGCATAATTTTCTGAATTTCGTAAGTGCCCCATTAATGCTGAGTAAATTTAATTAGTTAGCTAATGATATGGTAATATAGGTCTGTGTCTGAAAGTTCCTTCCACTGTACGCCTTTTAAAAGTAATGAAAATATGCCAATGGTAAAAAAGAAAAACCGATGATTTCTTTTAAAAAGATAACTCATAATAAGAATTTATTCCTTAACCCAAGTGATTCTCCTTAGGCAAGTGGACTTGCCAAGAAACACTTCTATAAACTATCTTAAAGAAAAGAATAGCCAGGAATAGTGGTGCACTCCTGTGTACCAGCTAGTCCAGAAGGAGGCAGGAGGATTTCTTGGATTGGAGGCCAATCACAGCAAAATCCATCTAATAAATAATAATAATAATAATACAAAAGGCATAACCTTTGGGTGATTTCTTTTCCTAATTGAATTATTATTAATTAAAAATCAATGTAATCAAAGTTGCCAGCAGGATTTTACAGATTGGTAGATGTTTAACTTTTGTTGCATAATCAGTAAGAAGGATAACTTTCTCCTGATCTAAGATTTTTCCTGGAAGACACCCTAAAACACCCCTGGAGAGCTTCGGAGTGGTCAAGAATTCAGTCTTAGAGTGATTTAGTTCATTCAAGTTCCCAAACACCTCTCATCTGCTCCACTAGGAAATCAGCGAATTGAATAATTAAAACATACTGAGCACTGAGTATGTATCATGCTTTATTGAGTACTGAGGTGATGAAAAAAGCAAAAACCATGGTACATGGGTTATAGCCATTTGTGGTCTAATGAATAAAAGAAGATAGAAAATTCTGAAACAGATTTTAAAATATGCTATGGTTAAAAGGGAGCAGTATAGGTTGGGATAAGCAGACAAAGCTCTAGAGGGTAAATCTCCAGATCCAGATTTCTAGTGGACAATGTACTTGTACTGAGAACAAGGCAGGCACTGGGAGGGGAGGCCAGTAATAGGTAAAAGAAGATGAAGCTTTACCAAGTGGCTCAAAAGGAGGTCCATGTAGTCATGCAGGGATTCACCCTGTCTTATAACTCTCCTCTAAGTTCTTGCCATCCTCAGAATATAGCCAGAGGCTGAGTGCTAAGAGAGAAAGGATCACATGAGGAAGGGGTTTATGGAGTCTGCCAGGATGCAGGCACATCACTTCTATTCTTGTTTCATTGGTCACAACTTATTTATGCTCTCACCTTTAACTAGAAGGAAGATTTAAAATTTAGTTTATCTATACATCAGGAAAGAGAAAATGACTTGGTATTTAAAAACATTAGCAACCTTTACTATAGTGAACCATTTTGATTATTGACAAACTTCGGGTGGCTCTTTTTTCAATATATTGATAAAGGCACAACACAAAGTCCTATCCAGTTACTGCACCAAACTCAAGTACAAGATATGTAATTTAATCTTCTCTGTCCCCTCTGGAAGTATCTTCTTATGGTCCAGTGACCTATGAGCTACATGTAATGTATGATGGTGGAATAAGAATTATCAAAATAGAAATACCTACTCAGAAGAGGGAAGAATGGGAGAGACACGGAAGTGCTTGGTCCATCTCAATTCCTAAGCCCCTCTGAGACGGAATTTTGAATGTCTCCTACTAAAGGAGTGTGTGTGTGTGTGTGTGTGTGTGTGTGTGTGTGTGTACCTATTGACTGGATGTTGATATTGCTCTTAGGAGGAGCCTCTTGCCCATTTGTTTCCACAGCCACTGGGAGGGTCTTCTTTGTCCACTATCCTCTGTGGCCACATCTCAAATGAATGTTTATGTTCTTTTGGTACAGTCCAAATTTCCTGCCAACTTCCTGTACTGCAATATGAGGGCCCAAAAGAAATAGAATGTCATTTCAATACTGGATCATGATTTCTTTAACAATAAAATGCACTAGAAAATTTGGTATGTTTGTGACCAATTTGTTCTTATCAGTTTTCAAGCAACTACTCACACTCAAACTCCTTCCTAGATGAAATCCACATGAGCATCAGTGAGCATTACTGCTTCTTCTGAACTACCCACTGCATAAAAATGAGGAGAATTAACATAAATATATGTATATATTTATATATATATATATTATGTATAAAATATATACTTATATTTATGTTAATTCTCCCCATATATTTTTATATAGATATACACATTCAAAAGTGAACAATGAGAAACATAAATACAGAGAACAAGGGAAAATAGAGTGAATAGAGTCAGAGGTGACAGCCAGATTTTCAATTTATGCCTGTTAATAATGTCTGAATATTTGGACCACATAAATGTATTACCATTTCCAAAAATTAACAATCACTAAAATGAAAACCTGGTAACCACATGTATTCAAATATCCTGTCTTCCTTTAGCTTTTCACAGCATCAGTTCTTTGTAGGCTTCAAGTTCAATGTCTATTTTCACCAAATTTTACCCAGGTGAAGGTGTTAGCAGATTTAACCAGGGTCAAGAGCCATATGGAAAGATTCATTTCTGGATCCTCAGCCTAATGTTGCAACCCTTCTGTGCTCCTGGGGAAGGGTTGGCAGTAACCAGTCATAGAACCATGGGTACCTGAAAAGGTTACTACAGCAGGGACAACTTTGAGGAAGAACTGAACATAAAGAGTTTTGGTATCCCTTGGCACACACAAAAAAGGTTTTTTTAAAAGGTAGCATCTGGGTAAGTAGAAGGAACAGGGAAGGACTTATTAGACCACTATGCCGTTGTGATTCTAACCCAGCTAAAGGTCAGACTAAATCTTTAGTTTGTATTTGGCCACCAAGAGACTACATAACACAATTTTTCTTTTTAGGTTCATCAGTATAAGGTAAAATCTAAAATTAGATTTTAGACTGATCACCTATAGTATAAATCCAAGAATTTCAAAGCACGGTCTTAAAAAGAGAGTCTCAACTTGTTCTATATGGTTCCAGAGAACAGAGCTAGACCTCTAGGTGAATGTTCCAAAGATGAATTTTGTCCCAAGCTAAGGTTTTAACATAATTTTCCATGGATGTGATAGACTGCTCTTCCATTTTGATGAAGGAATGACAGAGACATGAAGGTCCACTAGTTGGAGGTGCTATGGGAGCCATTGTGAATACATGGTCACTAAGTCCATTCCAACCCTGAGGCCCTGTGATTCAAGTCTTGTAAGTGACACTGGCTCTCTTTCCCTTCTTTCCCTCCTTTCTGTGCCTCTACTTGAATACCAGTCCACAGGACATGGTGTGGACCAAATAGTAAGTGTTACATAAACACGAGCATTATCTGTAAAACCACAGCTGCAGGGGACAGTGGCATGTGGGGGAAAGAAATGTTGTTATGCTTTTAACACACCTAAGGGGACAAATTATAGGCCTCTATTTCAGTCTTTATCTTAAAGATTCAAAAGCCAGAAGAAATATTGTGTTAGTCAGCTTTGAGCTGCTGTAAACAAAATACCTGGCAAGAATAAATTATAATAGGGAAAGATTATTTAGGCTTATACTTTCAGAGGTCTTAGTCCACGGCCAGGGAGCTCTGGGGCTGAGGTGAATATCATAGCAGAAAGGCACAGCAGAGAAAGCTGCTCATCTCTTAAGCAGCTAGGAAATCAGGAAGCTGAGATAATGAGAGGAAGGGGCTGGAGAGAAGTCAAAGCTTTTCAGGGCATGCCCCTAGTGACCTACTTCCTTCAGTTAGGTCCCACCTCCCAGTAGTCCATTTAGCCATCAATCCGTTAATCCATCAAATTGATTAATACATGAATGAGGTCAGAACCCTCATGATCCTATTAGTGCTTAAAATCCCTACCTCTGAACACATGAGACTTTGGGAGATATTTCAGATCAAAAATATAAAAAATATTAATAGGTAATATTTATTGAGTTTTTTTCCACATATTGCTAGGTACAGTTAAGTGGGTTTTTTTATGTATTGAAAAATTCAATCCTCTTGAAAGACGTGGCCTTTGAGCAGTTCCTTAAAAAGTAAACAAGACACTGGCAGTTCAATAAAGTGAGCAGGTAGAAAATAATGCCCAAGTTCAGGTCCTGGGTGAAACCAGCATTGGCTCAAAGTAAGGTCCTAATAATGTCCTCAGATCCTCCATTGTGTGGAGAAATCTGGTAGAAATATTCCTCAAATGAAGAGTCATATTTACAGACACGTAAGATGGAGATTCATAAAACTCCTTGGGGTAGTCATTTATCACCATGCAGTTCCAGGGGGAGTGGAGAGAGCAGGTTTTTTTTTTTTTTTTTTAAGTTATGGAGTTTACAGAGGCATTGGGAGAACTTGGTATTAAGTATTCTGTTCTATAGCTACAGTCATTAAACCTTCAGGGATAAACTTAAAAATTTTGTTGTGGTTGTTGAGCATGAAGATAAATTGACTGAGCCAATAAGTTTGGAAAAACTCTTCACAGTTCAAGAATTCATAACTAAGAATTGCAAATAACTTCATATCACAAACTCCTAAGGAAGCGTTTAGACACTAACAGCAAAGAAGAAGATAAAGACAGAGGGTAGAAGACAGGGCATCCTGGCCACATGTTCTAGTTTTGCCACATGTGTGTTGACAGCTCTTGGACATAATCTCCAATCCTCACACTCAGCAAGACTGTTGTGACCAATGTGGAGAGGCACTGCCTTTATCCCTCTTCAAGGAAGGTCTTGGTGTTCCAGCTGCTGGGATTGCTGTCACATGTAGCTGTCAGCTGTCAGCCTTTCGGGGGTGACCTCAGAGGCAGAACTGCCTGGTCTAAGGTAACTTTCCTCCTGGTGTGACACATGTCCAAGAACTGATGGAGGCAGTGCTTCATGGCTGTACAGACCTGGCAATTACAAACTGGGAAGATTCTAATGGACCTTTCTATCTCCAGAGCTCCTTGTGTTATTGGCCAACACTACCAGTAAAATGAATTCCCATACTGCAGTTCCACATCTCTCTTTGCACTCTTCTTTGCCTGCCTCCTGCTTTCCATAGGCATGGCCCTGATCATAAAATCCCTCCCTAGTAATCATCCGGCAAGGTGATCTCCGTATCAGCTTCTCTTCTAGATAAACCAGCCTTCCATAGGTCATGAATCACTGAGCTAAGACTTACCTGCACCAACTTTCAATAAAACAAGTTTAAGTGTGTACAGAAGGACCTCAAAGTAGTTTACCTATAGATCTCAGCTCTCCATCTGTAAAATGGGGACACTGTAGACAAGTGCTCTTTGTTTCCATAAATCTATATGCTATATAGGATCTGTCCAATGGCCTGACAGAACAGACACCCATTTCCCACACAGTGTGAATCCAGGAACTGGAAAATTCACCCTGATTAAAATATTACCATTCAAGCTCGGCTCTCTGGTCCCTACAGCATCCTACTTCTGCCCCATGATTTAGACTTCACATCTTTGATTAGCAAGTATATAATAAAGTCCCTGTGAAATTTACAGACATATCACTTCTGTTCACAAAAACAGTCTTTGGAGTAAAAAAGGAAAAAGGAAAAAGAAAACATACTATACTGGCATCTGTGGAGGGAAATGGAAGTGCTGGAAATGTGGAAAACTAATATCTCTGAGTTAGTTATCTGCATCAGGGCAGCCTGGGTACATGAACAAGGGTGCTGCATATGTTGTACTTTTCGATCTAGACTCTTCCTTTTCTTAAACTAAAACCCTGTAGGCTGAGCAGTGTTGTGGAGCCAGTTCTAGAACTTAGAAGACATTATCTTAACCCAATGGCTTCATCTACCAGCTATGCCACATGAATCAACTTGTGCACATTAAGCTGAACTAGCTAAATTCCTCTTGCCAGACATTTTTCTAACTGCTTTTCATGTGCTACCTCACAAAATTCTATGAAGTATGTATCACTTATCATCCCCCATGAGGAAACTGGGGCAAAAAAGTGAATTTGACTTGTGTTCTTACATGTGGCAGGATGGATGAAGTACCTAGTCAAGCAATCCGGCTCACAGACGTGTTCCTAACCACTATGTAAGTCCACACTGTGGTGGAGAATTGTACCATAAGGAAGTGCTTTGCTCACTTCAGAATGGCATCTTTTCTGTGCCACTTATCCTAGGCAGGCCATAAGTGCTCCAATAAAGAATATTGCTCAGACTCCAGCAGCTGCCCTTCACTCACAGAAGTCCAGAATCCTTAGCTTTCCCTCACCTCCACCCTGTCCAATTCAGCAGCCAGTCAGTGATCTCCACCTTCAAAGTATGTACCAAATCTTTCCTCTTCCCCTGCTTCCACCCCAGAACAAGCCACCTCTTAAACTCACCTGAACAATCACAACACCTCCCTAACTAGTCTCACTACCTTTTCCTTGGCTTCTATGAATTTTTACATGCAGCAGCAAAACAGATTTGGTTTTTAATGTTATTTAGACCATATCACCCTCTTTCCCCAAACTGTCTAGTGTCTTCACCCAAGTTCTTTATAACGACCTATAAAACCCTAGAATGCTCTGGGCTCTTCCTACCTTTCTAAATCATGAAGTACTTATTATGCTTGTTTTCTATGTGTCAGCCATACTGGCCTGCTTTATGTTTCCTGAACAATCCAACCTCCTTCCCAGCCTTTATATAACTAACCACTCTTCCTTGCCCTAGCCTCCTCAAGACTGGTTCCTTCTGGTATTTCTAGCTGCAGTTTACATTCTATGTCCTTACAAAGGACTTTCTTTAACACCCACTTCAAAATGTACTCTGTGGAAAACACAAATTACTAAAATCCATGATGAAACATGAAATATCATGACAGGTACTACTGAAATACAGAAGACAATTAGAAACCATTTTGAAAATTTATACTCTAATAAAATAGAAAATCTCAATGACACTGACAAATTTCTAGATAAATACGATCTGCCCAAACTGAATTGGGAGGACATACACAATTTAAACAGAACAATTTCAAGCAATGCAATAGAGAACACCTGCAAAAGCCTACCAACCAAGAAAAGCCCAGGACCAGATGGATTCTCAGCTGCATTCTGCAAGACCTTCAAAGAAAAATTAATACCAATACTCCTCACATTATTCCATGAAATAGGAAAGGAGGAAACCCTTCCGAACTCATTTTATGAGGCTAGTATCACCCTGATACCTAAGCCAGACAAAGACACAACAAAAAATAAAATTTCAGACCAATATCCCTGATGAACACAGATACAAAAATTCTCAATAAAATTTTGGTAAATCACATACAGAAACATATTAAAAAGATAGTGCAGGGGCTGGGGTTGTGGCTCAGTTGTAGAATACTTGCCTAGCATGTGTGAGGTGCTGGATTCAATTCTCAGCACAGCATATAAATAAATTTTTTTAAAAAGGTCCATTGACAACTACCATGATCAAGTGGGGTTCATCCCAGGGATGCAAGGTTGGCTCAACATATGGAAATCTTTAAACGTAACTCATCACATCAATGGACTTACAGATAAAAATCATATGATGATCTCAATAGATGCAGAAAAAGCAGTTGATAAAATACAACACCCTTTTATGTTCAGGACACTAAAAAAACTAGGGATAGTAGGAACATACCTCAACATTGTAAAAGCTATCTATGCTAAGCCCAAGGCCAACATTATTCTAAACGAGAGAAAAATTAGAAGCATTCCCTCTAAGAACTGGAACAAGACATAAATTCCCTCTCTCACCACTACTATTCAACATAGTCCTTGAAACTCTATCCAGAGCAATTATACAGACAAAAGAAATTAAAAGAATAAGATTAGGAAAAGAAGAACTCAAACTATCACTATTTGCCAACGACATGATTCTATACTTAGAGGATCCAAAGAACGCCACCAGAAAACTTCTAGAATTAATAAATGAATTCAGCAAAGTAGCAGAATACAAAATCAATACCAATAAATCAAATGCATTTCTATACATCAGTGATGAACCCTCAGAAAGAGAAACTAGGAAAATTATCCCCTTCACAATAGCCTCAAAAAATAAATAAATAAAATACTTGGGAATCAACCTAACAAAAGGGGTGAAACACCTATTCAATGAAAACTACAGAACACTAAAGAAAGACATTAGCCGGGCGCGGTGGCGCACGCCTGTAATCCCAGCACTTTGGGAGGCTGAGGCAGGAGGATCGCGAGTTCAAAGCCAGCCTCAGCAATGGCGAGGCACTTAGCAACTTAGTGAGACCCTGTCTCTAAATAAAATACAAAAAAGGGCTGGGGATGTGACCCAGTGGACGAGTGCCCCTGAGTTCAATCCCCAGTACCACAAAAAAAAAAAAAAAAAAAAAAAAAAAAAGAAAGACATTGAAGAAGACCTTAGAAAATGGAAAGATCTCCCATGTTCTTGGACAGGATGAATTAATATTGTCAAAATGGCCATACTACCAAAAGCATTATACAGATTTAATGCAATTCCAATTAAAATCCCAACAACATTCCTCACAGAAATAGAAAAGCAATTATAATAATCAATTTCAGGAGAAAAAGTATTTGATAATTATCTACATCGTTTCCTGATCAAATTTTGTAATAAAATAGGGAATAGAAATAGATGGATATGCCATTTTGACTTCTGATCTTTTGTATGTGGCATTCCTCTCTCCCAGCAAATTCTTAGAAAATTCTGTTTATCATGGTATTCTGGGTCTTTTTTTACTTGTTTTGATAGCCACTTTCGATATGAAACATCAAATCCTTTGCATCTTGGCAATTAATAAAAAAAATATATTGCTGTTAATTTGTTTCTCCCTGTTTAGTGTGGTCTTTCTTCCTGTAATTCCTAGTGGTTGGAGCTTATCGATTGGCCTTTTCCGTTTTCTTCTCTTTTCTCTCTTATTAACTATCTTATTATGTTTTGATTCTAATTTCCTGGCTAATTCCTTAATTTAATATACCAACTATTCTTTAGTCATTTTTATCACCATATTTTCAATTTTTCTAAAGCTTTTCTGTCCTCTGGTTGTTTTGTTTTTAAATACATGAAACACCATATTCTTATTACTGAGATGATCTATTTTCTCTTATCTCTCTGAAGATATTACTTATAACTTTCAAATTGACTTCTTTCATTTTTTTTCAAGTTCCTATTTGTTATTTTATTTATTTAGTGTGCTTTGTGATAAGCTTTCTCTGATGTTTTCCTTTTTTCTTGAAATTGTCCATTTGTTTCCTTTTCCAATTTTTCTATTACTCTAGGGATTTTTTTTTTTTCTTGTTGTTATTTAACAGTTCCTTACATATTAAGGAATTAGCTTTCTGCTTTAGGCAATCATTTTCCAACTAAATAATCTTTTTTAATTTGAATATCCAGAAAATTTTAATTAATACGTGGTTAAATATAGTAATCAATTTATTTTTGGAGATTTTGGTAAGACTTAGTACAATCTTCCATAATGCATGATTGAATTTTATAAAATGTATGTTTTCTAAAAGTTCAGTGGTTTTTCTCTCTCTCTCTCTCTCTCTCTCTCTCTCTCACTCTCTGCATTTATATTATTAGTCTATCTGGAATTAATTTTGGTGTAAAAAGTGAGGTAAATATTCCACTTCATTTATTTCTCAAATGGCTAGGCATGTGCCCTAATATAATTTTTTGAAAAATTCACATTTGTAATGCTACTGGTATCAGTTAGGGTTACATTGGACTGGATATTTTAGAAGCCTGGTCAAAATCAGTGAGCCAAATCAATTGTGCTCTACATTTAAACAGGATTTGAAGACTGAAATTTCTGGACTGGGTTTTGTCATACCATTAACATCTCAGTGTCTTTCTAACCTCTGCTCCTTATATCTTCATTTTTATGATTTCCTCATGTTGGATAAAGGCTGCCTGACTCCTCACCTAAAACCTTGTACTCAGACAAGAAGTTGGAGAGGAAAAGGAAGAGAAAGAAGGAAAATGTGTGGGAAAGATGGTGTCAGTGGTAAGAAGGATGAATATTCAGTACATTTAATAATAAAGAAACTTTATTCCCAAATCCCCAGTAGATAACTACTTATATCTTTGTATTTTATGGACTATATTTACTACAAGAAAATCTTTAAAGTTGCACATATTGCTAACCTGAACAAACATTAGGGTTCCATTAATAAAAGAAAAAGAATGGATTTTTAGATACATAACTTACAGATGGGTACTACATTGTTACATATATGTTGGATGGATGACCTAGTGCATTTAATTGTGCATGAATTAGTAATTCAGAATATTTTATAAAACTGGGAGAGCATGTGAGAGTTAATTGGACTTAAAAATGAAGAAAAATCAACAAGTTAACTATCAACTCCAGAGAAAACAAAGGATTGTACAAAAATTCAGGCAATCAAAATTTAGGTTTTGTCTCAATAGTAACAATAATAATGTCTTGCTTTTTTTAATCATAATGTAAAAAATCAAATCTTTCTGATTTTATGAGATAAAAATCATTAATTTCAAATGTAGCCTTTAAAGGTTTCACTTTTCCATTCTCAGTCATCTTCTGGGATACAATGCATCAAGAATTTCATTTAGAAAACCAGAGATGGATATCATTATCCTAAATGCATGATTGAAGATCTGAATGGTACTTATATACTTTGTATACAAGCAGTTGTATGTAAAAAGATACTATACTTGTGCATGATGAATAAGTAAATAAATAATAAAAAAAATTTAAAAAAAAAGAAAGAAAACCAGAAATAAGAACATTGACACTCTGGGTTCAAGTGGACATCACATCAATTAGGATGACTCTCAAGCCTAACTTCTACCTGCCTACAATATCCCTGGCAAGTGATTTCTTGACTTCCCCTTGAACGTATCCACTGACAGGGAACTCACCACACTTGATGCTGACAGTTCATTCAATTCCTAGACCTCTCTAATCACTGCCAAATAATTCTTATAATCAGGTTTAAAGTTGACCTGCTTTGATTTATTCATTCCTTTCTACTTCCTAAAGTTCTATAGAATACATCTCGTTCCTCTTAAGGAATAGTGATCAGTTATGTAATACTCTTGTTAACCTACCAACTTCTTTTCCTCCCCGTTTAAATTCTTCAGATCCTCTGACCATTTTCAAATGAGATGATTTTGTACTCCAATGATAGTTTGGACATCTTATTTTGAATGAACTTCATCTGGTTAATGTACCTCTTAAAATATGGTACCAAAAGAGAACACATTGTCAGACAGAATGAGAAGAAAATATGTAAAACCAAGGTTTCACATTATATTAGGAGCCACCCTGTGATATGAATGTTTCCTTTGGGTCCTTTGGTGGATCTTTCTGATGAGATAAAATTGCTGACTTTTATAAGAACTGTGCATTCCACACTATAAACCTTCACCAAGCATATTTCCCCATCCTCTCACAATAATACTTTAAAAATGTCAATGTGTAGACTTAAAGTTGGAAAGAACAAGCTCTGAGTGCACCATCTTCTTTTTCAGGAGTCAAAACAAATTATAAACTAAGATACTTTACAACAATCCTGAGTATCAAATGATCCCAGGATGAAATCATTTTCCCATACCCCATCCTAGTCCCAAGGAGAAGATATCCCAATTTGCTGGATTCGAACAGCCAGGAGCTGTTTCAGATCTGCAGTTTCTCTCAGTGTTCTTTTCCTTCGTGTCTACTCATTTCTGTTCTTTGTACTCATTTAGAACACGCTAATGGAAGTAGCCTGCCACGTGGCTTTCTTTTTTGCCACTCTTGCTCAGGAAATGTGATTAAAGAACTTGAGTGGGCTATTTTATGCACAAATATTCAGACAGTCTCTTAGCAATAAATGGCTGTTGCTTCTATTATCTGTCTGGCTCTGAGTTCTATTATCTGTTGTGAATTGGTGCAGGGCTCTGTAAAACAGTTTTTAGGCAGCCTCATTACTTCCTTCCACACCTTCTGCTCCATCTGAGAGTGCTGCTGCTGTGATTGCTGGGTAATGTTTGCCATTAGACAAGGCACATAAAAGAATCAAGCTATGACTAATTCACTTGATGGCTGTGTGCCCTGTGTCATGCTCATTAACACATCTCGACTCCGTTATTAAAGAGAATCACAGAGCAGACCTCAGCAGCTCACATTTATACTATAGGCTGTTTTATTTTTCCATCAGAGTCACGTTCTTATCGCCGACTCATCCTTACTTTCTGCCCCAGACCGATTCCCCCCTACCACACTTAGCAAATATTTCATTTGATAAATGCCTATGAAAGTCTGTTCCAAGAGCGGCCTTTAGATTATCTAAAAATGGGGGCTTATGGTCTCACACAAATCAGTCAATCAGCTTTCATCTGAAAAGTCATTCAGAAATGCTTCTAGAAGTTCAAAGAGGAAAACAATAAAAACAACACCTTGAAATATTTGCCAGATATAACCATTATTTCACTTGAGGTTCACAGTAACCCTGCGTGGTAGGTTGCATAAATAGTACTCTACTCTTAGGTTCAACACTAAATCATACCTCAGAGGAGGTATAATATAAAAGACAAATAGCTTATCTACAATGCTGGGCAAAATATGAAGGAATAATATTATTTATGTTTAGAGTTCTCAAACTTAGTGACTGAAGCAAAACCAGAGAGAGATGGAGAGACATACACAGACAGAAAGAGACAGAGAGAGACAGTAAATCTTTTCCTTAGTACTGACTCATATTCTGATCTAAGGCTGCAGAGGCATGCAATACACTTAGTTGCCTGAGCTGCCTTGATCATTACCTCCAACTACAAAATCTTAAGTCCTAACACTTTGAAGTCCTTATGGTAACTATTACAGTTGTTCACCAATATATAGATACCCTCTGTTTCTGAGTATTTGGAGGATTGCATTTATCCACCTGTCAAAGTTGGGCATGGCTATGACTTGATTTAACCATGAAATATGAGTGGAAGCTTTTTAAATTTATTTATTTGTTATATAAGACAGCAAGATGCATTTCAATCCATAGTACACAAATGGAACACAATTTTTTTCATTTCTGTCATTGCACATAAAGTAGATTCACGCCATTCATGTCTTCAAACATGTACCTAGGGTAATGATGTCCATCCCATTCCACCATCTTTCCTGCCCCCATACCTCCTCCCTTTTGTTCCCTACCCTTTGCCTTATCCAAAGTTCCTCCATTCCTCCCATGCTCTCCACCCCACCCCCATTATGGATCAGCCTCTACTTATCAAAAAAAAATTCAGCCTTTGGTTTTTTTGGATTGGCTTACTTCACTTAGCATAATATTCTCCAACTCCACCCATTTACCTTCAAATGCCATGATTTTATTCTCTTTTAATGCTGAGCAATATTCCATTGTGGGTGTGTGTATATATATATATATATATATATA
This sequence comes from Tamias sibiricus, assembly GCA_025594165.1. Taxonomy (NCBI): domain Eukaryota; kingdom Metazoa; phylum Chordata; class Mammalia; order Rodentia; family Sciuridae; genus Tamias; species Tamias sibiricus. Next base: position 80,502,503 of record CM046668.1, read on the forward strand.
TATATATATATATATATATATCACAGTTTCCTTATCCACTCATTTATTGAAGGGCATCTAAGTTGGTTCCACAACCTAGCTATTGTGAATTAAGCTGCTATAAACATTTATGTGGCTGTGTCACTGTAGTATGCTGTTTTTATATCCTTTGGGTATAAACCAAGGAGTGGGATAGCTGGGTCAAATGGTGGTTCCACTCTAAGTTTTCCAAGGAATCTCCATATTGCTTTGCATAGCAGTTGCACCATTGTGCAGTACCACCCACAATGTGTGAGTGTGCCTTTTCCCCCACATCCTCGCTAACACTTGTTGTTGCTTGTATTTTTAATAGCTGCCATTCTGACTGGAGTGAGATGAATTCTTAGAGTAGTTTTGATTTGCATTTCTCTAATTGCTAGAGATGTTGAACATTTTTCATATATTTGTTGATTGATTGTTTATCTTCTGAGAAGTGTCTGCTTAGTTCCTTAGCCCATTTATTGATTGGGTTATTTATTTATTTATTTATTGGTGTTAAGTTTTTTTTTTTGTTTTGTTTTTTTTTTTTTTTAGTTTTTTATAAATCCTGGAGATTAGTGCTCTATCTGGTATGCATGTGGTAAAAATTTGCTTCCATTCAATAGGCTCTCTATTCACCTCACTGATTGTTTCTTTTGCCAAGAATAAGTTTTTCAGTTTGAATCCATCACATTTATTGATTCTTGATTTTATTTCTTATGCTTTGGGAGTCTTACGTGGAAGTTTTAACTGCAGATGCAGAAAGAAATGTAGATGCAGGCTGGATGGATGAAAAGGAAATCCCTGAACTTAAAGTCAAAAGTTCAAGTCCACTCAAAGACATGAGTTCTGTCAAGTGCCATGTAGTGGTTGCCAAGGTTTGTCACAACACAAAGAAAACCATCTGGTGAAGACAGTATATTTTGAAATATAATTCATGTTTTTCTCATCAAGACATGCATCCTGGTTCAGTGTTATGCCCAATATCAGGGCACCTCTTCTTAATTTACACAAAATTACTTTATGAGAAAGCTAAATTCCTTGAATTCAAATCTCACTTTTTGATGATCTGTGACATGTCACTTTTCTAAACACTTTTTTCATCTTTAAAATGTGAACAAAATTCTTGACTACATTGGTCATTAGGAGATCATTTTTATAAGATACATAGAAGTACATACACAGTGCTCACAACAGAGACCAATAGCATTCAAATGTGAATAATCAAACTTGACAGTTGACTAATCCCACAAGGAAGTATGCAGGTCATGCTTAAGAACAACACAAATGACCTCTTTACAAAATAAGTAGTTTGGGATGATTCATAAAGTTGAGTTATACATGTTTCAGCATAATAAACCAGATATATACATATGATTTATATTTCAAACAACAGAAATTTGATTTGAGCTAGTTTGAAAGAGACCAAGGCAGAGATTGAAAGATAATGGTAATTCGTTCTCCCCAATAAAACAGGAGTTGAACTAGGGAGCCCAGAGAGAAGAGGGAGGAGGTGAGACTGAAACAGCTAGAATCATGGACTGGAACATAAGCACACCCCTCTCTCTTCCCATATCTTATTCTTTTATGCTGTTTTATTCTCTATGCATCACTTTCCTTCCCTCCTACTACAAATTAGCCTCTTCCCAATAATGGGAATAATTGCTGCCAATAATTCTTAAATTTTTCCACCAGAAGATAAAGACATTCTTTCTCAATTAAATTTCAAGGAGTCCTAAGAAGAATTCTGAGTAATTCTGAATGCCCATTCAGGGACATACCTCTAGACCAATAAACTGTTTTTCCAAGGGGAAGAAAAACACTCTGATTGGTCTACTTATAATAATATGTTCCATAAATGGAACAATAAACAGTGGCCAAGGATGGGATCACGTCATAAAAAAAAAAAAAAATCACAGTAGTCTAACTAAAACCAACTGGTCATAATGGGAGAAGAAACAGAAAAGAAGTGTGAAGGTTAGAAAATAGATAGATGTCTTCATCAGGTGGTACCTTACAGTGAAACCACTGAGAAAAACATTAATAATGAAAACAAATTTCACACTCTGGTAGGAGAGGGAGTACATGTTATTTTTATCACATATCCAATGGAAAAATTTAGCAATGTACTGCTTTTTATAATTTTCCTTTTTTTAAATTTTTTAAATTGTAGATGAAAACAATGCCTTCATTTTATTTATTTATTTTTATGTGATGCTGAGGATCAAACCCAGGGCCTCACATGTGCTAGGTAAGTGCTAAACCACTAAGCTACACCCACAGCCCCTGAACTTTGAATAGTTTGAATGATTTTCCAGAAAGACTACTTGGGCAAACTGGATGTTTTCTTGTCCATTATTATAGGGCACCAGTTGTTTCACTCAATTATAGGGACACTTAGATAAACTATAAGACTTCAAACTAGATTTCTCAGAATCCCCTTTGCTGTATGTATGCAGGTTTCAATCTGCCAATAAGAAATCACATGAGATTTCAGAAGGCAAAAGTGATTGAATGATCAGGCAGCCACATTAGTGGCCAGAGGCAAGTTACATAATATAACAAGAGAGCTAGTTGGGAGAGATCCCTGAGACACATAGTAGCAATTTCCTGGTGAGTTTTTTGCTTGTTACAGCTTCTCGGGCTTTCTGATATTTTGATATAACCTTCCTGATCTTTCCTTTCCCAGGTAATCCCTGCCATCTAAATTAAACTCCAATATTCCTGTTCCAACAAATAGTGGTGTAGTAGATATTCAGTTAGATGCAGGTACAGAGAAGCAAGCCTGGTTGACTATAAAGTACTTTCAAAAGACATGAATCCAGGTGGGGCTGGAAAAGAAAGAGGTGGGGGGAGAAGGAGAAGGAAGAGGAGGAGACTAAATCAGAGGATTGACTGAATCCTCTATGAAGTAATGCAGCAAGTCCCAAGGTCCTAAAAGAGAGGGCATATTTTCCTATAAAATGTTTGAGATTTGCTTCACTTTGTTATAAAGAATTTAAGTAGGACAACTGGTGAAATTTGGATAATATTTGTCAGATTAAATAATATTGCATCCAAGTTAAGTTCCTGATTTTGATCATTTTACCTTGGTTATGTAAAAAAAAAAAATCTTGTTTTTAGAATATATGCACTGAAGTTGTTAGGATTTGCAACTTACCATGAGATGATTCAGAGACTGAATGGGTAAAAAAAAAAGAAAGAAAGAAAAAGGCAAGAAAGAAGAGGAAAGGGAGAGAGGGAAAGAAGGCAAAAAAAAAATAAAAAGAAGGCAGGAAGGGAGAGAGGGAAGAAGGAAGGTAAGAGAGATGAAAGGAAAGAAGGATGGACAGAGGGAAGAAGGAAGGAAAGTAAAAGAAGTTAATGTTAACTATTTGGAGAAATATGAATAAAGAATAATCAGAAATAAGTTGTACTATTTTTGCAACAGTTTAATAAGGCTAAGTATTTCAAATAAAATGTTAGAAACTTCCATTTCCAGAAGATATAATCAATGTTCTTTTCCTTATTCTGCCTGCCAAATACAACTAAAACCTCTGGACATTATGCATAAAACAAACACCTTCTCTGAAGATGGTAGAAAAAATTTAGGACCTAAGAGACAATGCAGTGGTGAGTTCTCTAGGTTTTCTTTTTGTCTGGTATAATTCAGCTATTACAGTGTAAAAGATGAAAACCCAGAAATGCCAAAAGACAAAAATAAATAAAGCCCCACTAAAGCTTCCTATAGCTAGCTAGCCACAGGGTCTGGAACAGGGGAACTTAGTAAGACAGAATACTTTTACAATAACCAATCTAATCCACCTAATCTTCACATTATGAAATAAATAAATAAATAAATAAAAACTCTACTGCCCCATTCCTCCCACATGAGACCAAGTGTGGAACCCAGATTTCCAACTTCATCTGGCTAAATAAGGTACCTCAAGCTCCCTGCAGAAGTAGTTGCTGAGAAGGCCAACTCAGGAGCTGGAACAATGTCTTCCATCCCCTCAATGTCAGCCAAAACTACAGGGGAAGTCTGGTCTTCCACACCCACTAAAAATAAATGAAGCACCGCTGTTACTCTTCTCAGGAGTCATTGCTAGGGGAAAATTTGAGAGAATGTTTACCACTGCCCATTGGCATAGAGACCACCATCTTGACTGAGCAAGCAGAGGACACATCCTAATCAGTACCATTGCACTCTTGCCTCTCCTAGTCGAACAGGTATCTACCAAGGCTCCCCAAAAAAGAGGTGGCTATGGATCTCTTGAATCGACCCAGCAATAGGGAGGAACCAACCATTTTTTGTGTCAATGGAGGCCGACTGGGTAATAAAGTAGTGCCCTTCCATTTTCCTCCCCAAAGTGGTGTCACAAAAAGCAAGTTAAAACAGGAAATTTGTGTATGATCCAGTTTCTCATAACCTTAACTCCAAAATGTCCAGATTTCAATAGTAAATATGGACAAAAATATACACTGAACACCAAGTATCAGGTGATATCAAACTTAATTTAAGACAATCAATAAATACAACATGAAAATGATAGTAGTATTAGAATCATCCGACAAATATTGTAAAGTATCCATAATGTTTTTTAATGAACAATTATGAACGGAGTTGAAGCAAACAAAACAAGATAAAGTCCCAGCATAGAAGTAAAAGTTCTCTGCAAGAAATAGAAAATATTTAAAAAGAAACAAATTAAACTATTAGAACTTAAAATATAATAACTGAAACTAAAAAAAGAAATGATGGGTTCAATAGTATGATAGAGGGTACATACGAATTGGTGAACCTTAAAAACAATAGGAATTACACAAGCTGAACAACAAAGAAAAAATAGATTGAGAATATGAGCAAAAGATTAAACATTTGTGCAACTGGACTTCTAGAAGAAAAAGAAGAAAGGGGTGGGACAGAAAAATACTTGAAGAAATACTACCTGAAAATCCCCCAAATATGGAAAAATATATAAATGTATTCAAGAAACTGAACAAATTTCAATGAGAGAAACTCTCAATCACACAAAGACACATAATAGTAAAAGTTTTGTAAATTAAATATAAAGAAAAAATTATTTATATTAAGATGGATATCATTGTTCTAAATGCATGATTGAAGACTTGAATGCTACGAATATGCTTTGTATACAAACTGTTTTGTATAAAAAGATGCTCTATATGTGTAGTATGGACTGTAATACATACTACTACTATAAATAAAAAATTTAAAAAAAGAAAAGGAAAAAATTCTTGGAAGCAGTGAAAATCAATAAAGCCCTACCTACATAAGAGGGAAATTTTCAAATAACAGTAGGTTTCTCATCAGAAATCATGAAGGACAGAAAGAAATTGCAAAACATTTTCAAATGCTTAAAGAGAAGAGTTTCCAATCCAGAATTTAACACCAATGAAAATATCTTTCAGGAATGAAAGGAAATAAGACATTCTCAGATGCAGAAAAATTAAGAGAACTTGTCACAGAAAACCAATCAAAGCAGAATGGCTAAATAAGTTCTCTAAACATAAAATAAATGATTGAAGAGAGAATCTTAGAACATCAGAAAGGAAGAAAATACATGGTAAGGAAAGCAATGGATAAATAAAATAAACTTTTGATCTGGAGTTTTCTTTTTTTTAAATTTATTTTTTATTCAAAGTTGTATTTCTAATAGTAGCATGCATTACAATTCATAATACACCTATAGAGCCTCTTTTTATATAACACTGTATACAAAGTACATTCATACTATTCAAGTCTTCAATCATGCATTTAGGATAATAACATCCACCTTATTCAACCACCTTTTCTTTCCCCCCCTCCACCTCCCCCTTGCTCCCTCCCTTCCCCTCCCTCCCCTTTGACCTTTCTAGCATTCCTCTAATCCTCCTATGTACCCCCACCCCACACCACTGTGAGTCAGCCTCCTTATATCAGAGAAAACATTCGGTATTTGGATATTTTAGATTAATTAACTTCACTTAGCATTATATTCTCCAACTTCATCCATTACCTGTGAATGCCATTATTTTATTTTCTTTTATTGCTGAGTAAAATTCCATTGTGTATATGTACCACATTTTCTTTATCCATTCATCTACTGAGGGACATCTAGGTTGGTTCCACAACCTAGCTATTGTGAATTGTGCTGCTATAAACATTGAAGTGGCTGTGTCACTGTAATATGCTGATTTTAAGTCCTTTGGGAATAGACCCAGGAGTGGGATGGCTGGGTTGTAGGGTGGTTCCATTCCCAGTATTCCAAGAAATCTCCATACTGCCTTCCATAACGGTTGCACCATTTTGCAGTCCCACCAGCAATGTATGAATGTGCCTTTTTCCCCACATCCTCTCCAACATTTATTGTTGTTTGTGTTCTTAATAGCTGCCATTCTGACTGGAGTTGTTTTGATTTGCATTTCTCTAATTGCCAGCGATGTTGAGCATTTTTTCATGTATTTGTTGACTAATTATGTATCTTCTTCTGAGAAGTGTCTTTTCTATTCCTTAGCCCATTTATTGATTGGGTTATTTGTTTTTTTGGAGTTAAGTTTTTTGAGTTCTTTATATATTCTAGAAATTAGTGCTCTATCTGATGTGTATGTGTTAAATATTCATTCCCAAATAGTTGGCTCTCTATTCAACTCACTGATTGTTTCTTTTGCTGAGAAGAAGCTTTTTAGTTTGAATCTATACCATTCATTAATTCTTGGTATTAATTCTTGCGCTACAGGATTCTTATTAAGGAACTTGGGGCCTAATCTGACATGTTGGAAGTTGGAGCTTACTTTTTTTCTTCTATTAGGCCTATTGTCTCTGGTCTAATTCCTAGGTCCTTGATCCACTTTGAATTGAATTTTGTGCCTGGTGAGAGATAAAGGTTTAATTTCATTTTGTTGCATATGGATTTCCAGTTTTCCCAGCACCATTTGTTGAAGAGGCTATCCTTTCTCCACTGTACATTTTTGGCACCTTTGTCTAATATAAGATAGCTGAAATTATATGTATTAGTCTCTGTGTCCTCAATTCTGTACGATTGGTCTACCAGTCTGTTTTGGTGCGAATACCATGCTGTTTTTGTTACTATTGTTCTATAGTATAATTTAAAGTCTGGTATGGTGATGCCGCCTGCTTCACTTTTTTTGCTAAGGATTGCTTTGGCTATTCTGGGTCTCTTATTTTTCCAGATGAATTTCATGACTGCTTTTTCTATGTCTTTGAGGAATGTCATTGGGATTTTGATTGGAATTGCATTAAATCTGTATAATGCTTTTGGTAGTATAGACATTTTGACAATATTAGTTCTACCTTTCCAAGAACAAGGTAGGTCTTTCCATCTTCTGAGGTCTTCTATAATTTCTTTTTTTAGTGTTCTATAGTTTTCGTTATAGAAGTCCTTCACCTCTTTTGTTAAGTTGATTCCCAGATTTTTTTTTTATGCTATTGTAAATGGGGTAGTTTTCATCATTTCCCTTTCAGAGGACTTGTCACTGCTGTACAAAAATGCCTTTGACTTATGGGTATTGATTTTGTGTCTTGCTATTTTGCCAAATTCATTTACTAGTTGTAAAAGTTTTCTGGTAGAGTTTTTTGGGTCTTCTAGGTATATTATCATGTCATCAGCAAATAGTGCTAATCTGAGCTCTTCTTTTCCTGTCTGGATCCATTTAATTTCTATTGTCTGTCAAATTGCTCTAACCAGAGTTTCAAGTACTATGTTAAATAATGGTGGTGAAAGGGAGCATCCCTGTCTTGTTCCAGTTTTTAGAGGGAATGCTTTCAATTTTTCTCCATTTAAGATAATGTTAGCTTGGGGCTTTGCATAAATAGCTTTTATGATGTTGAGATATGTTCCTGTTATTCCTAGTTTTTCTAGTGTTTTGAACATAAAGGGGTGTTGAATTTTGTCAAATGCTTTTTCTGCATCTATTGAGATGATCATATGGTTCTTATCTTTAAGTCTATTGATGTGATGTATTATGTTTATTGATTTCCGAATGTTGAACCAACCTTGCATCCCTGGGTTAAACCCCACTTGATCGTGGTACACTATCTTTTTGATATGTTTTTGTATCCGATTTGCTAGAATTTTGTTTGAGGAATTTTGCATCTATGTTCATTAAAGATATTGGCCTGAAGTTTTTTCTTTTTTGGCTGTGTCTTTGCCTGGTTTTGGAATTAATGTAATATTGGCCTCATAGAAAGAGTCTGGAAGAGCTCCCTCTTTTTCTACTTCTTGAAATAAGTTGAAGAGCATTGATATTAGTGCTTCTTTGAAGGTCTTGTAGAACTCAGCTGTAAACCCATCAGGACCTGGACTTTTTCTTGATGGTAGCTTTTTGATGGCGTCTTCTATTTCCTCAATTGAAATTGATCTGTTTAAATTGTGTATAGCCTCCCGTTCTAGTTTGGGCAATTCATATGACTCTAGAAATCTGTCGATGCATTCATTATTTTCTATTTTATCAGAGTACAAGTTTTCAAAGTAACTTCTAATTATCTTCTGTATATCTGATGTGTTTGTTGGTGATATTTCCTTTTTCATCATGGATGTTATTAATTTGAGTTTTTTCTCTTCTTTTTGTTAGCATCGTTAAGGGTCTGTCAATTTTATTTATTTTTTCAAAGAACAAACTTTTAGTTTTGTTGATTCTTTGAATTGTTTCTTTAGTCTCAATTTCATTAATTTCAGCTCTGATTATAATTATTTCTTGTCTTCTACTACTCTTAGTGTTGATGTTCCTCTTTTTCTAGTGCTTTGAGGTGCAATGTTAAGTCATTTATTTATTGGGTTTTTTTTCTTTTAAGAAATGAACTCAGTGCAATGAATTTTCCTATTAGTACTGACTTCCTAGTGTCCCAGAGATTTCTATACGATGTATCTGCATTTTCATTTACCTCTAGAAATTTTTTAATCTCCTCCTTGATGTCTTCTTCAACCCTTGTTCATTCAGTAACATGTTGTTTAGCTTCCAGTTGTTAGAATAGGTTTTTTTGTTTCTTGTTTTGTCATTGATTTCCAATTTCATCCCATTATGGTCTGATAGAATGCAGGGTAGTATCTCTACTTTTTTATATTTGCTGAGATTTGCCTTGTGGCATAATATATGGTCTATTTTGGAGAAGGAGCCATGTGCTGCTGAGAAGAATGTGTATTCACTCACTGAGGAATGAAACATTCTGTATATGTTCATTAGGTCTAAGTTATTAATTGTTTTAATGAGTCCTACAGTTTCTTTATTTAGCTTTTGTTTGGATGATCTATCCATTGGTGAGAGAGGTGTGTTGAAGTCCCCTAGAATAATTGTATTGTGGTCTATTTTACTCTTGAACTTGAGAAGGGTTTGTTTGATGAATGTAGGTGCCCCATTATTTAGGGCATATAGATTTATAATTGTTATATCTTGTTGATGAATGTTTCCCTTAAGTAGTAAGAAATATCCATCTTTGTCCCTTTTGATTAGCTTTGGCTAATCCTTATTTGATATGAGAATGGAAACCCCTGCTTGCTTCCGCAGCCCATGTGAGTGATAAGACTTTTCCCATCCTTTCACCTTCAGTCTATTGATGTCTTTTTCCAAGAGGTGGGTTTCTTGGAGACAGCAAATGTCAGGTCGCTTTTTTTAATCCAGTCTGACAATCTGTGCCTTTTGAATGGTGAGTTTAGGCCATTAACATTCAGGGTTATTACTGAGATGTGATTCTTATTCCTATCCATTTTTATTTGTTTACAGTATTTAACTTGATTTGTTTTCTTCTCTGGTTGGTAGTTCCTTTAATTTAATATCTCCCTTTGTTGATTTTCATTGTTATTTTTCTTTTCTTCTTCATGGAATATTTTGCCCAGGATGTTCAGAAGTGCTGGCTTTTGAGTTGTGAAATCTTTTAACTTTTGTTTGTCCTGGAAGGTTTTTATTTCATCTTCAAATCTAAAGCTCAATTTTGCTGGGTATAAGATTCTTGGTTGACATCCCTTTTCTTTCAGTGCTTGAAATATGCTATTCCAGGATCTTCTAGCTTTTAAAGTCTGGGTTGAAAAATCTGAACATAGTCTGATTGGTTTCCCCCTATATGTAATCTGCTTCCTTTCTCTTGTGGCTTTTAATATTCTCTCCTTGGTCAGTATATTAGGCATTTTCATTATAATGTGTCTTGGTGTGGATCTGTTGTGATTTTGTATGTTTGGTGTTCGGTAAGCCTCTTGCACTTGCTTTTCCCATTCATTCCTCAAGTTTGGAAAATTTCCTGCTATTATTTCATTGAATACATTACTCATTCTTTTGGCTTGGAACTCTGCACCTTCCTCCACCCCAATCACTCTTAAATTTGGTCTTTTTATGTTGGCCGATATTTCTTGAATGTTCTGTTCTTGATTTCTTACAATTTTTCCTTTGTAATCTACATTTTTCTCCAGGGTATATATTTTGTCTTTGTTATCTGAGGGCCTTTCTTCCAAGTGGTCTAATCTGTTGGTGATGCTTTCAATTGAACATTTAGTTTGGTTTATTGCTTCTTTCATTTCCAGAATTTCTGTTTGGTTTCTCTTTAGAACCTCTATCTCCCTATTGAAGTAATCTTTTGCTTCCTGTATTTGTTTTTGGAGTTCTTTGTCAAAATGATCTTTTAACACCTGTATTTGCTCCCTTATATTTTTGAGTTTGTTCTTAAGTTCCATAAACATTTGGAATATATAATTTCTGAATCCCATCTCTGGCATTTGACCAACTGTACTTGCCATGGAATCTTCTGAGGAGATATGTTGATTTGTTTAAGTCATTTCCTTCCCTTGTTTCTTCATATTGCTTGTGTGATTTTTCCTCTAGCACTGTGGAACCTCAACTATTTCGTTTTTACCTTAAATCCTTATGATGTTCCTGTAGTACAATCTATCAGATCACCTTATAAATACTTTACACTTTAAAACCAGATACTTTCTATTCAGATAATCATAGTTTGATCACAATATACAGATTTAGTTAACTCAGCTACTGTCTCCAACTTACTCTGTATGTTTGTGATGGGTTTTATAGTTTCAAGTGTTGGACACAGAGGTGATAAGTTTAGGGAGAAGGAAGTGGGGGTATTGGGTTGATCTTTCTTAGGAAGTATGAAAACAGAATTCTATGGAAGTGGTTTAATATCAGCAGACAAGAGAGGAAAGAGAGTGAACGAGTAAGTGGAAAGACCGATTTTTTTATACGCCAAACTTAGGCAACCGTTGAGAGAAAAAAAAAAAAAGATGGAAAGGAAAAGGAAGTAAGGAAAAAAAGAGAGAGATGACAAAGAAGTAGGGATTAGTATAAAAGAGAGGAAAAATAAAGTGAGGGGGAAAAAAAGAGAATAAATTATATATAACTCCGCTTTGCTGTATAATTTAGTTGCCCCAGTTCTAGAAATCCCAATTTCTGCATATATCTTGTTTTCACCTCTGTTAAGAATGCAATGGTAGGGTGTAAATAGGAAAGATGAGGGAAGAAGAAAGGAGACAAAAGTGAGAAGGAAGAAAAGAGGAATAAAAGCAAACAAACCAACAAATGCACAATCAAACAACAACAGGAAAACAAAACAAACAAACAAAAAAGATAAATAAAAATAAAGATAAAAAACCAGGGCTGGAGTTGTGGCTCAGCGGCAGAGCACTCGCCTCGCACGTTAGCGGCCAGGGTTCGATCCTCAGCACCACATAAACGTAAAATGCATTGTATTGTGTACAACTAAAGCAAATAAATAAATATTAGAAAAAAAAAAAAAAGTCTAACCCAGGGACAAATCTCAGGAACAGATCTCAGTCGAACAGCGCCCTGTGAAATCCTTCTTTTTTTTTTTTTTTTTTTTTTTTTTTTTTTCCCTTCCAGTTTAAGCCAATTGTCCCGGATTACGTCCAGGCAGTTACTTAGAACCTGGGAAGCTTGCAGGCCAGGGCTTTTTCTGCTGGGATCGCCTCTCTGCGCTTGGCTGGCCAGGAAAGTCTGCCGGCAGGGGCCTACCTGGGGAGGTTGCAGGCCCGGGCTCTTTCCGCTGGGGTGCCACGCTGAGATCGCCTCTCTGCGTTTGTTCAGCTGGGAAAGTCTCTGATCTGGAGTTTTCTAAACTATGTTAGATGCTTGAAGAAAATATTGCAACACTGTCTAATGTAGATCTAAATGTATGTAAAAGAACTATTTAAGAAAATTGTATCACAAATAGGGAGGGTGTATAAAGGAAGGTAAGACTTACATAACTAACTTGAAATGGTAAAATGATGATACTAGCAAACAGTGATAAATTATGTCTAATATAAAACCTATACCAACCACTAAAACAGCTTTATAAAGAGTTAACACTAAAAAAAAGCTTAAGAAAAGTCAAAATGGAATTCTAAACAAAATTCAAGAAACCCATAGAATGGCAGGAATAAAAAATAAAAAATAGAATAAACTGAAATGCAAAAATGGCAAATTTAATCTTGAAATTAATAGTTACATTAAATGTAAGTGGTCTAAATACATGGATTTTAAAAAAACAGAGATTGACAGAGAAAAGCCGAAGAAAGTGAAAGGAATTGCTCTACCTGATATTGTCTTACCTCTGTCTACATTAATCAAGACTGTGTTATTAGAGAAACAGCACAATACTCAATGGTTAGAGAATATTAAGCAGACTCACAAACATGCCTAAGTGATTTTTTACAAAAATGAAAAAGCAATCAAATGAAGGAAAGGTATTCTTTTTAACAAGTATTGCCGGAGTAATTGGACATTCCTAGACAACAAGAAAACCTCAACTTCATTTTCACACCTTCTATAAAACTTAATTCAAAATAAATAATGGACTTAGTGCAAAATTTAAAACTATGAAACTTTTACAAATAAACATAAGAGTAAGTCTTAAATATCTTGGGCTAGGTAAGAGTTCTTAGAGTTGAAGCTAAAGGCATAATCTATAAAAATGATACATGGGACAATCAAAATCACAAACTTTTGCTCCACAAAAGACCCTATTAAGAGGAGGATCAAACAAACTACAAACTAGGAAAATATTTGCAACTATGTTTATAATAAAGGAGTAGTATCTAAAAATAAAAACTCTCACAACTCATCTGTAAAAATAAACCCATGAAAATAAGTCCAACATCATTGGCCACAGAGAAATGCAAATTGATGCCATATGAGTTATTACTACACACCTATCAGAATGGGTAAAATAAAGAAAAGTGACAACATCAATGATGATGCTGAGAGGCTCAATCATTCATACATTGCTCTGGGAATGTAAAACAGTCCAGCCATTCTGAAAAATCATTTGGCAATTAAAAAAAAAACTAAGCATGCAACTTCTCTACAACCCAATAATTTCTCTCCTGGGCATTTTTCCCAAAGAGATGAAGGCTTGAAGGCTTGGATTCATACAAAACCCTGTACACAAATGTTTATGGCACTGTATTATTTTGCTGGTGCTGCCATTCACAAAGAACCACAAGCTGGGTGGCTTAAACAATGGAAATTTAGTGTCTCAGTTTTGGAGGCTATAAATCTAAGATCAAGGTTCCAGTAGGTTGCTTCCTTCTGAGGGTTATGAGAGAAAGTCTCATAAAGTCCGTGTCTCTCACCTAACAGCTGGTGGTTTACTAGCAGATCTTAGTACTCCATGGCTTATAGAAGCATTGCCCCTACCTCTAGCTTCATTTTCACATGGGGTACTCTATGGATTTATGTCTGTCTTCAAATTTGACCTTTGTATAAGAACACCAGTCATGTTGCATTAGGGCCCACCCCAATGACCTCATCTTCATTTGTAAAGATCCATCTTCAAATTAGGTAACTGGAGGTTCAAACCTCAATGTATGAATTTTAGGGAACATGATTTAACCCATTAAAAGCATCTTTATTTTTAATATCCCATAACTGGAAACCACCCAGATGTCTCTCAATAGGTTAATGTTTAAGCAGACTAGGTACATCAATATCATGGAATATTACTTAACAATAAGAAGGAAAAAATATTGATATATGGAAATACCTGGATGGATTTTTAGGAAGTCACACTAATTGTAAAACTCCAATCCCAAAATGTTCTATACTGCATGATTCCATTTATATAAACATTCTTGACAAGACATACTTGTAGAAATAGAATATAGCTAGTAGTCACAGGGCTGGGGAGGAGGAGGATGTGAGGGAAATCAGATATAGCTAAAAGGGCAACACAGGGGGCCCTGGTGGTGGTGAAGCACTCTGTAACCTTGTGGGATCAAACCCAATAACTTGATTGTAATATTGTACTATAGTTTTCCAAGATGCTATCATAAGTAAAAACTACATAAAAAGCACCCAGGATCTCTCCATATTATTTCTTACAACTGCATGTCAATTTTAAATTACTTGAAGATAAAAATTTAAATAAATAAAATGTTAAAAAAAAGTTCATAGCTGTTTTCCCATATTTAATAGTTATATATGATAAAAGCAGAAGACTTAGCAAACAGCATAATACATGGAGAAATATTTTAAAATCATTTTTATTCTAACGTAAGGTTGGACTATTAATTCTAATCAGCAATGAAGTCACAATAAATATGTGACATAGGTAACATCTGAGATCACCTTAAAATGTTGGTGAGGTTGAGTCAAACATACTCTTGCTTCCATCTTCCTTTTAATGTGCTGTGAAAATTCAGTCTCCTCCAGCTCTCTTTTCACACCTGGAGGTAGAATTAGGGAGTGTTCTTGCAGCCACAACCCCTCTGTTTCTGAAATCTTTCAGTGGTTGCATCAGTTCCGTTAATGGATCATTAACCAGTTCTGCTTACGGCAAATCCAATGACATGGATCCTCCACTTTCCAGACACTCTATTCTCTTGAGATGTGTGTGTATATGTATATTTTACAAATGATCAATGGAAAGTGACTGAAGGGAGCACTGTATCACACCAGCAAAAATCCATTCAGATTGAACACCAGATTTCTTCATTCTTGGCAGCCCTTGGATTCTTCCACAGCTAGGTATTGTCACTATCCACTTTTCTCCCAAGGTCTTCAGTTCTTTAATTTCTCATGCTTTCCTACCCCTCCCCTAACATTCCTCCCCACACTACCAAATATATGATCATAATTTATTCAAAGAAGTGTTGCCTTCTTTTTTTTTTATCTTGGCTTTCAGTAGCCTATGACTTCTGAGCAACACTTTTCCACTAAAAGGTGTCAAGAATTTTTCTAAACCAAGACATCTTCTTCCTTAAAAGGGTTGTTGTGGACTGGGATTGTGGCTCAGTGGTGGAATGCTTGCCTGGCATGTGTGAGGCACTGGGTTTGATTCTCAGCATCACCTATAAGCAAATAAATAAAATAAAGGTCCATCAACAACTAAAAAAAAATATTTAAAAAAAAAGAGAAGTTGTTGTGCCATTTGTTAGGAAAACACATTTGTTTCTCTTACTATACACTTACTACTAAAAGAACATGCCCTCAGTAGATACGGCTGGTCCTGTGTCATGGAGACATATGTAGAGACAGAAGTAATCAATTATCTTGATCTTTGTTTTTCTGAAACATTTCCAATATTGGTCTCATCGAAACTGGTCTCATTTTGGGAAAAGAGGGCATCTCAGCAATCATTACATAAAAAGTGTAATAAGTAGGAATATATGTGACTATAATTTCTCCTTCTCTCTAGTTAACCAAGCCCCAGCATTGCTGAGCAATATTAGACTGAATCTCCAAAGATTGATCATGGTGGTACTTATGGCCTGAATTGCGTCCCACCCAGAATGCACACATCAGTCTTAAGCCCCACTATTTCAGAATGTAACTGTATTTGGAGACAAAATCTTTTAAAAAGTCATCAAATTAAAATAAAGCCATTTGGGTAGGCTCTTATCCAGTGTAACTAGAATCCTTATAAAAAGATGAGGAAAGAGCATGCGAAGAGAGAGAGAGAAGACAGCCATTTACAAGCCAAGAAGAGATCTCAGAAGAAGCCCACCTTGCCAACGTCCCTCTAGACCCCAGGATTCTGAGGAAAAACTTTTTGTTCTTAAAACCAACTAATTTGTGATACTTTGCTATGGTAATCCTAGCAAATTAATACAATGGGTCCAGTCAACCATGGAAATTTGTATTTTCTTTGCATATGGCTCAGTTAAGAAAAATGGGATATAAGGGAAGGTCTTTCTAGACTTTAAATAGTCTTCTGTTTTCCCTTAAATATTATGCTACAAAGACAGGACCTTTGGAACTGCAGCAACCATCTTGAAAACACAAAGGAAAGGAAAAAAGTTCAGAGTCGTTGATCTTAATCTTTGCAATTCATGGTTTATTACCTAATCCCAAAACTGCTAATCTCTAGATATCTTACTTTTTAATAAATCTCAATTGTTCGAGTTGGTTCTCATGGGTAGTCTCATCTGCAGCCAAGAGCATCAAAAAAATGTTACATTTCCAAGCACTGCATCCAGTTTTCAAATGGAGTCAGTCCACTTCTTTGCCTAGAATCTGGAAGACTCACTTTAAGACACAATATTAGTATAGCAATAAAAAAAAAAAATGAATGTCATTGCATCCGAATGGTGGAGGGCAAAGGACTGAATTACACTAAAAAAAAATATTGCAAGATTATCTAAAGTCATCTGGTAGAAGTACCCCCCCTCCAATGACACATCTGGACATATCAATTCCTTCATTCAAGAAATATTCATGTGGGGCTGGGATGTGGCTCAGCAGTAGGGTGCTCACCTAGCACGTGCGCGGCCCGGGTTGGATCCTCAGCACCACGTAAAAATAAATGCATTGTGTACAACTAAAGCAAATAAATAAATATTTAAAAAAAAGAAATATTCATGAGCATCACCTATGCACCTGGCATTTCTTCCATTTCCACTGAAAGGGAAATCGAGCCTTGAACTAAATCCAGTTTGAGATCATTTATTGTGTCCATGGGGAGTAAATATTTTAGCAAGACTCATTCCACTGAAGAGTAGAGACACATGAAGGAGGTAAATCTTCTCCCGTTTCTTGGGCTCCAAGAGCAACCACGCATTTTCCCTTCCATTTTCTGCCTCCACACCGGGTAGAAAGTCCTGTTCTTATAATATCTGACAATACCTGAAGAAACAACATCAAATGTCATGGTCACTTGTAGCCACAGGGGGACTGTGCTACTGGGAGATGCTGCTCCAGAGAGCAGCCCACTGACACAGGCCACCCTCTGGTGGGTAATATCACAGCTGGCACCAGTGAGGCACAGTCACTTGCCCCTCTCCCTTCCATCTTGTTGCTCCAGAGGTGGGAGAACAGGAACAACAGCTGACACAATTGGTAGCAAGTTAAGTCTTCTCTCTAAACCATGCAATCCATAAGGGCAGAGAGGTGGACAAGGAAAATAAGCCTTTTTTTTTTTTTTTTTTTTTTTTTTTTGGTCTTTTATATTTCTGTTTTTTGTGAAGAGAGCCAAGAAATCATTATTTTCCTTCCAGGTGCCCAATAACTGAAAAGCCACTTTTGAGAGCACCAACACTGCCATCTCAGTATTGTTGTTGCCTCACCGAAGGGTGGGTAGGGACTGGCAGTTAGACCCTGTTTTAATTGGCCTCCTCCTGGAAGTGGAAGAGCCAAACGTTTGTGGGATGTTTATTCGAGCCAGTTTCAAAGTAATAAAAGTGCATCTTTGATACACAGAGTTTATGTCCTTCATAAAAATGCTAATTGCAATCTTTGCTGAAAGGAGTGGCAAGAATGCTTTCCCCTTTCGGCTTTGGCTTTTTAATGTGAACACATACGGTTGTACTATGTAGATAACCTTGTATTCATTAAAGAGGGACAAAGTGAAGTCCTCTCCCAGCCTTGCAAACCCCACTCCAAGGTTTCTACCACTATGCTTCTGAGAGCATTCAAACTCTTTTCATGGAAAACTGGAAAGCAATGTATTTGTTTCTTTAAAAAAAAAAAAAAAATCTTAATACAAATACACAGGGGGAGCTTACAATATTTTTTCCTTCAATAGGTATGTTTTTCCAAGGTCAGTTTGGAGGTTCTTCCTATTAGGCTGAGAAAAACTGGAGCCCCGGTAACTAACTGCGTTCACAGCCCTCTCTGTGGCTTGGAAACCTTCCTCAACTACAGATGCTACAAAGAAGCTGCTGATGTTTTTCCAGGGCCCCACTGTTTTCTTCTCTTGCTACAGAGAAGGAAGACAGAGTGATGAGTGAGGTTTTATTTGTCCTGGGGGATGACTCATTCAGCAAGAGTTTCCGACCCAGAATTCTAGCCTTTCTTTGCTCTATTCATACCACCCCACCCCCTTCCCCTTTGATTTTTCTGTCCTCAGGCAGGTTTCCATTCACCCTCTCCTGTCATCTTCTCCCTCAAATCTCAAAATATAACAAGACTTTTCTTTAGAAAGTCAGCCTTCCCACAATTGCACTCAATTTACTCTGGGAACTTGTTTAAAGGGCAGGGGTTTTGAAACATGATCAACAAAATAATCAGTTCTGGATTACATTAAATAGCATCCTTCCAGACTGAGCCAAGCCTTAAGAGGGAAAACAGTTCCCTTCCATCCCTCCTGCTATGAATGGGACTCTGTGTTTCAAAAATTTTTTATTGAATATTTCCCGAAATGATGTCTGTCTTTCCAGAGGGAGAATGTGCAGCCTTTCTCAGAACTCAGACCTATCTTGGGTCCAACTGCATTCAGGTGTTGCTCAATAGTTGGGGCTGCTCTCTGAAGCTGCACGATGATATCTGTACAGCAAGCACTCTGCATTCTCAGGAAGGCTGGGGATTTTCTTTTAAAAAGGGGTCAGGTGAGAGGACATTTGAAGCAATCAAAGCACAGTGGCCTAACAGAACAAAACAACCCCACAGCTAGCCAATTCTGATTACAGTCATGCAAATACTAGAAATCAAATATTGAAATTTGCATTTATAAAATGATTTCTAAAATCCTTATATTCTCTCATTATTATAAGATGGACAAGATTCAGTTCTTTAAAACTTTCTTTTCCCGTCTGAAAATTGGACAAAAGAATGAAGGAATAGCGAAAAGTAATGATATGAAGACAGCTATTGCCCAGCTTTATAATGCATTGCTTTTTATTCTAGGTCACATAATAAATACCCATGTGGAAAATGTCTCTTCTGCATATTCTAAATCCAGCATAATCCAGTAATGTTGTTACAGGTTAATATTGGCTTCTGAGAACTGTGGCTTTAAGGAGGCAGTGTCTACCCCAGGCAAGAGCAACAAGGACTGAGTGTTAGGGACAACAGGACTTTACCTCAAGGAAGATTGCTGTAATCATGAGGTTTAGGTCAAGGCTATTGTCATAGAACCCATGTCAGAGCCAGATGAATCAGTATGGAATGCTATAGTCTCCCAGAGAACAGCCACCTGATAGCAGTGATAGGGGACAGAGAATAAGCCTACTGTGAAAGGTTTCGGAGGGGAGGGGGTCTCCCTAGATGTGTTAACATCTGCATTAATCTAGATGTCTCTTCAATTAGTCAAGTGAAGAATGTCTGGGTGTAGTGAGGTCAAGAGATTAACCTCACTGCAGATCTCCTCCACAGCCTGGTCTGAAGGACAGACACAAAACTATGTGAATGAGGGGTGAGTGAATACAGTCAAACTTTGCTTAATGACAGGGAAGCATTCTGAGAAATGCATCGTTAGGTGATTTTATCACTGTATGGGCATCAGACAGCACACTTTCATGAACTAACATGGCTCTGATATGATCATATGTATCATAAGATACAGAATCTTGTGATACTTAAGTAGGTGATATAATCCTGTGGGGCCATGATTACATACACAGCCTATCATTGAACAAATGTCATTATGCAGCACATGACTGAAAAGAGATGGCATGAAATGGGTAGGTAATAATGAGGAACATGGATGGAATTTGAGAAGAAAAATGACAGTCAGATAAATGAATATGGCAACATGATGCAGGATTTGGGGAATGACCAGAAGACAGACAGGACTGTAACTTCCCCTGGTTTTTGCCCTGTGGTCAAACTAAAAGCATTGTTTTATCCTTTTTTTTTTTTTTTGTCTTGTTTGTTTGTTTGTTTTTTAATGGACATCTTCCCCCATGAGAACAGGTACAAATTCTTCTGTCTTGACCACTTCTGTATCCCCAGCACCTCGATGTCTGACATGCAATAGATATTCACTCAGTGTAGTGCAGGCGTTGAATAAATGAGCATATTGATAATGAATGTGTAATCCATAAAGAAGCCTAGAGCAATGGTAGCATGGATATCAGAGGTGTACCATGCCAGTCACCATGAGGTGTTAAAATCAACATCATTTGGAAACATGTTAAACTTTGGGCATGGGTCGGGGTACAAAGGTAACAGCTTTAGCCATTAATATATCTAGGAGAATGATGCAGGTTTGGGTTGAGATGGGAGGCCACATTCACAAGAGCAAGAATAGGTTCAGGTTCAGAAGGAGGTGAGGTTGATTTTGGGTTCTATTAAGTTAGGACTGGGATCGGAATCCTGCTCAAATGTTCCAGAAGAAAATATTTAAAAGAAAAAAAAAAAGAGGTACAGAAGATGTGAGAATACAGAGCTGAGACTCAGAAAAGAGGAACAAGTTAAAGAGAGCAGTTTTTTTTTACCTGTGGAAAGGTGTCAGTTAAAGCACTGGGCAAGGTTGAGCTTGTCCAAGAGAGAGGGTGGAGAAGAAAAATCAAACAAGGCAGGGCCTTAAGAAAGTGTCTGAAGTTTGGGAACCAATTCTTGATCTCCTGATCCAGTTATCTGATCTCTCATGCATCCAGCTGACCCAAAAAACAATGCAGATCCTTGTCCTGCCTAGGAACATGAGGCCTTTAAATGCATGCCACATGCCAGCCACTAACTACAATCACCAGTTCTTGCATCAACCACTAACAGCTTCTGAGTGGCTTGGAGATTGCCACTTGAGGCTGCATATTGCAAACTTATTTTTCCCACTGATGCCATTTAGTTTCTGATGATGTTATTAAAATGAAAGGATTTTTTTAATGAGCTGGGAGGGAATCCACTTAACCAAATTGTTCGTAAAAGGAATAAAACACATCAAGACTGCTTTGCGCCAATCCACCAATATAGGATCCTGCCGTTGCAAGAACCTTCTTATATAAATATTTACAAGGAGAGTAAAAAAGGAAAGTGGTTTGGGGAACCACCAGATGGAATAATACAAGAACAAACTTGAACACAGTCAAAATGCTCTTCTCCAACAACAGGCAAAGAAGAATCTCCCAGTGCCTGGGGGTGAGAAAGAAAGAATATGGAGTTAAAAGACCAGAGGCTTCTGGCCAAACTTCTCTGGGGATTCATTCCAGCTAATCTCTAAAAACTGGGTTTTCGTTTTTTGTTAAATCTTCAAAAACTAATTTGCAATTAACTCCTTAGTAATATTTATGAGTTAATTCATTACCATCACCCGACTCCCCAACAAACCTTTTCTCTCCTCCAAAGTCTTTCAAAAGATGCAGTTTGGGAACTTGGGGTCATTTAGTGGTAAAGAAGTCTCCTCCTGGGTCATCTTCCCCAGACCCCTTGGCTGGCCCTTCCAGTTTCGTTTCTGAGTTTGCAGAGATTGTATTGCTACACAGGAGCCTATAAGAGCAGGTTTCCATTTCTATATCTGCCTTGAGTAGAATAATGACAAAGAAAGGAGTTTTAACAGATATATCTATTACATAATGTTTTTCAGCTGTTCTCCTGCCCTCCCTTCCCCTCTCACTGGCTCCCCTAAGCAAACCTTTACCCACTCAGAGCACATTGGAAGCAAACTTGGCTTCCAATGCATTTTGCAAATAAACCACAAAATAACATGATTGTAAAAATGTTAGCTGCAACAGTAATAAATAAGGAAATAAATAAGTGTGTAACCACAGAGCCTTGTCTGGCTCCTCAGCTCTCTGACCACAGCAGCCCTCCACTGTCTGTCCTCACAAGGGAATGAGTGAGGAGGCCCAGGAAGCAGGAAGATACCCCTTCCTTGCCCAAGGGTCTCACAGGTGAGAGTTGCAAAGAGTTCAATCTTTCTCTCATTGTAAGGCAATGAGAGAGGTTAAATCTTCAAAAACTAATTTGCAATTAACTCCTTAGTAATATTTATGAGTTAATTCATTATCCATCACCCGACTCCCCAACAAACCTTTTCTCTCCTCCAAAGTCTTTCAAAAGATGCAGTTTGGGAACTTGGGGTCATTTAGTGGTAAAGAAGTCTCCTCCTGGGTCATCTTCCCCAGACCCAATGAGAGATTTAAGCCTCTTCTGTGTTGGAGCTATTGAACGATGAGAATTGTTGCCAAATAGTGTTGTGGGAGGGGTAGGCATCTTGCCACCTTGGTTTTAGAGTCTTCTGAGGTTCGTGAGCACCGAACGGAGGCAGCCCCTGAGTCTGCATGCATCCATGGGCCATCTCATTTTCCTCTTTGGCAATGCCGAGAAGTAGGCATGATTAGTCCCAGTTTGCAGATGAAGAAACCGAAGCCCATCAAAAAAAAAAAAAAAAAAAAAAAAAAAAAAAAAAAAAAAAGCAGAAGGACTACAGCACTTCCCAGATGCTATGAAATCTCCATAACGATTGGAGTGGGGAGAATGAGTGCGCGAGAGAGATGCTGTGATTCCCCTTCCCAGGCCACTGCTTTCAAGCCTGGCTGTTAAGATGTTCCCATTTCTTAAGGTTTGGGAATTAAAACACCAAAGCCTAAATGCCAAACTTGCCGGTTGTTTTACTTATTATTCCTTAAAATCCTAATGGTCCCAAACTTCTCTTCACCAGAACACTGCTGTGGCTGGTAGAATTTTCCCAAGGGCACAGCTAGTACAGGCCAATCCAAGACAAAATGAGAAATTGAAAGCTGCACATGGAGCTGAATAACAGAGTGCAAATTTTTCAATTCAGGGCTAGTATTCAGCAATAGTTTACACCCCAGGATAGGGCTAAAACATTAAAAATTGAAAAAGCCACTAACATTTAATGTGTACAGAACCAGCAACATAATAGGCCCTTTGGACAGTGCCCCATGTCACATAGCCCTAGAGGACCATATTCACTAGATCGTCTGTCAAGATAGTGCTCCTTCCCCAGGATTGCATAGCATACATAAACTGCAGAGCTCTTCAGGACAGACAGCCTCTCTTCAGGGAAGTACAAGATAATAAACAAACAAGAAAAACAAAATGGTCTCAACTTACCAACCAAGTGAGAGGGACCAATGCACAGGCAAAGAGTGACTGGGGTGTGTGTGTGTTGGGGGGGTGTGTGTTGGGGGGGTGGGCGGGGGTAGTTGTAAGAGCTGTGCATGCATTAGAATAAAACAACTGCTCAGTTTACCAGGCATACTCACATTCGTTTATGTCTTTGGTTTCCTGGGTTGATTAAGGTCACTCTCCCTACTTTCCAAATAGGGAGACAGAGGCTTAAAGAAAGGACCTGGCTTTTCTAAAATCTCCTGCTCTCTTACGTAGGAAGCCAAGACCAACGCCCAAGTTCCTCACTTCCACCTCAGAGCTCTGCCCCTGCCACTGACTGCCACGCTGGAAGTGCTGTCGAAGAGGCTGCCGCAGAGCTTCCATGTGCCAGATATAAGAGGGAGCTGTGGAAAGACACAGTCGGAGAGAAGGAAAAGAAACCTGAGAAATGTGGGCGCTTTAGAGATGATGAGGAGACTGGAAGAGGGGTGTAGTGCATAAAGTCATGCGCACAACTTTTGGATTTATTGAAAGTCAAACCTGGTTACTCCTTCTCTAGGACACAGCATTCCAAATGCTAAAGGTCTACGGTTTTAATACAAACTTTTAAAAATTCAATTGGCATGGGACTCTTTCTAAAAGCAGTTATGCATTTGTCTATCTTCTAAAACAAAGCATCAAGAATGCAGTTTAGACTTTTGGTGGGAGAACTATAGGCTGTCACTTTCTTCATTAAATTATAATATATGATGCCAGTCTAGAGGACTCTAAATTTAAAGAACCATTTGGCTCCACACACAACTCAGATTGCTGTGATTTTTTTAGTTGGGGGGGTTGGTGGTGGTGGTGGTGGTAGAGTTTTGTTTTCTTTTCTACTTCCTCTCTTCTTACCAAGCCACCAACCTGTGCTTCTCTCCATTTTCAATAAGCCTGCCCATATTAGCTCCCTTTCCCACTCTTAAAATGTTGTTATGGGTCTCATATTCACCTCTAGGGACCCACTTTTATTGGAAGTTTTTTTGTAAACTAAAATTAATCAAGCTGAGTATAGGACCACGGTCCATGGGCAAGTGATGTAAACTTTGGTGCATGAAGCAAGAGCCCTTTTGTATGCTTTGCTCCTTCATCGGGTTGGCTTGTGCTTTCTATGGGGGGTAGCCTTTAAGATCTAATTCAAATAAAACCTCCCTGGGGAAGCACCTAGGAACTCCCAGCAGAGAGGGGACTGTCTTCCTTGGGTTTATTGCAATGAAACTTTGAAGACAGATGCATATCATTTGTCTTGATATCTGTTCCCCAACCAGGGCTTTATCAATAATATCAATATAAATGTTATCCTCAGATGAAATTCATTCCAGGAGAAGGAGCAAACGGGAGAAAGAGAAAGGAGAAAAAGTTGGTGGGAAATAAAGTTAGATAGGAAGGTGGGAAAGGGGTAGAGAAGAAAGAAGAGAAGACACATTTGTCCCTTAGCTTAATCCGTTTTCCCAAAGTAGCAGCCGCCCAAAGTCAGAGTCCATTTCTGGAATTTCCTGAGCCTTTTACTAGATTCTGTCCAGAATCTAACTAATATAACCAGCTGCCATCAGAACTAGGATAGAGGGATCCGACCAGGACAGAGGGACCAGACAGAACAGGGCACACTGGTGAGCTGCCCTCCCTCACCCCGTGCCATGCCCACCAGAAAAGACACCAAAAGGCAAGAGGCCACTGCCTGAAGGCTGCAGGGAGGAGGGAGCAGCCCAGCTGGCAGGAGACAATGCTCTCCTGTGGTTGTGGGCTCTGCCCTTTCCTGCTCCCGGCAGCCCGGCTCCATGGCGCTGAGCTTGTCCTGAGGTGAACCCTTCCAAGGCCCTCCCGCTTTTAGACAGGTATTCAAATGAATGAATGTTTTATTTTAAAAGACTTTGTTTAGAAATATGGTCTCAGAACATTCTCTGTTTCCTCACTCTCATGCTCACCAATGCCAGTATGAGAAGACTGTAGGCCAGTTTGAAATCAACACCATCAAGGCAATTAAACGTTGGTTGGACTCCCAATATATGCCCTACGAATATCCCTGTTTTGGAACTTTCCACAACCCAGTCTTCTTTTAGATTTCTTGTTGAGTACCTCGACATGCCCCACAGGACACGGATTGTGATACATCAGAGCAACGTGTCAATGTGTGCAGTGCGGCACTGCCAAGTAGAGTGTCTGCCCTGTTAAGCTCTTAAGGTTTGGATTGATAAGGCTGCCAAGGTGGGTGCTGTAGTGTTGGCCTTTCCAGGGCCTATTTTCTCATATTCAGGCAACAGCATGTCACTTTTCCTTGAGGGAACTGCCTGCCCATTCTCAATCCATACCACTTGTGAAGAAAGTGCCGTTACCCAGGCTGGGGCTGTTGGCGTATATAGTCTCAGTTGCCACCATGATTGAGTAGACAGGCACGTGCCCATTTCGGTCCAGAGTCGATCCTGAGGTTTTTGCCAAAATTTCTTGGGGCAAAAAAACAAAACTTTGGATGAAATTTACTGAACTGATAGGATAAACCTGAAGCTGCTGAGAGACACCAACAAAAGGAGATGCCTAATAAAGAAGTCAATGTGAAAGAAATCATAGTTGATAGAAGATAAGCATTGTTCTGGTTTTTTTACTTGATATCTGTTGCAATTGTTCAATTATGTGCCCAAAATGTTTTTTTAAACCTATTTGAGTTGGATTTCTTAGAGTTGCAACCCAGAGTCCCAATTAATACAGAAACAGAAAATCAATGCAATTTAAAATTGCTGCTTTTATGTTTTATAGGTTGCAAACACCATCATATGCATTATCTCTTTTAAACATCATAATGATTTCAAAAAGTGGCCACTATCATGCTCCCTCTTTACTAAAAGAGACAGTGGAGGTTAACTAATTTACCCAAGCTCTGGTAGTGAGGTACCTGAGACAGAACTCAAATCCTGCAGTCCTGCTCTGAATTCAGTGGTACTCATCCTTACTTCAGGGGTTTTACAATCAAGTACAGGAGACAAGCTGAGTCCAAGTATAAAGTTAAACAATACAAAACCAGGCAGTTCATACAATGGTGAGATATACCTAATGAGGCAGCAGTAGTTTGCCAGTGAAATTGATGGCCCTTTAGAGTAAATGATTTGTGCATTCAGAGGGAAAAGCATGCTGAGGCTTGGCCAGCGTTAGGAAAGCATGTGTTGTTAAGTTTCCTAGAGGATTTTAAGGCATTTTGGCATGTTAGAGCTGGAAAGTCTTTTAAAATTTTTCTAGTCCAATCCCATCTTTTTGTAAGGAAAGGAAACAAGACTGGTAAGAGAAAGGGGCTTGTTATAATTGTTGGCCATTCATCGGTTAGCTACTAAGTACCAGGCTCTGTTTATGTACCTCATTGCCAATGCTCATGACCACGTTGCAAGATAAATAGTATTATCTCTAATTTTCAGATTTGGAAAATAAAACTCAAAGTTTTCTTCCCTTGTTTCCTTTGTATAAGCCAGGCTCTTGTTTTAAATGTCCTTTCTTTACTTATACAAATGAGGAGCACCTACTCATCCATAAAACATCCCTGATGACCGCTTTCATAGACTTGTTTGCCCTTTACCCTTTACTCTATCTCTCTCCACTAAAGTCCAGCTACCCCTATCGAAACACAGAAGTCCAAGTCCTTATTTCCACATCCTCCCCCCCTCCATCAGACTGTGAGTTCCTTAAGGCTAGATACTGTGTTTTATTTGCATTTATGCACCCAGTTCCCACCAAAAAAAAAAAAAAAAAATGGCACCAAAGCAGATGAGAGGAGAGGGAGAAAGAGAAGAAAATATGGAGGACCACAGACTTAGACTTTTAGGGCAATATCCAAAGTTGTAAGGCAGAGAAAGAAGAGGCTCTGAAAGAACAGAAGGCCAGGCTAGAGGTGTAGGAGAATGAGAATAATCTTGAGGCAGAAGAAAGATAGGCAATGCTGCAGAGGGGTGCAAGAGAATGGCACTGGAGAAAAGTTTTGGTAATGGATAAACATACTGGTTTTGCAATCTTCTGGAAATTCTCAGAAGAAATTCACAGAGGGTTCAGAATTATTGAGAGAAATGCTTTTCTCTGAAATCAATCTGGAGGCTCTATAAGGTTGAGCAATGGTACAATTATACTTCTGTGTCTAGTTTGCCTAAATGGTCTAGGTTGAAAGACCTGCATAGCTTCTAGTTTCCATCTTCAGAGCACGAACTGGTTTTAGCAACTTAGCCGTCATTGGGGAAAACCCAGCACAGTGGTGATGAAGGACATTAGGATCCAAAATCAAAGCACAGACTGAACAGAAAAGAAGGTTCACAAGCACTTAAGCTCACAGGTAAGAGCTTCTTAAAGGAATACTTTAAAACATCTAACTAATTAAGAACTATACACCTAATTTTGGTTCTTGCAGTCAGGATGACAAACCAAGCCATTCTATAGAATGCGTCCTTAGTGCCACTATCAGAGACCCAGACCTGGGTAGATTGGCCTGGGTTCTGTCCCCAAAGGGATGGAAGAACAGCGATCAGAAGACCAAAGTTCTCATTTCAGCACCTTTGTTTACCAGATGTGTGTTGGTTGGACAAGATATTTTCCCCTCTGGGAATTTCATTTTCCTTATCTGTGAAGTGGTAGTATAATAATACCTTCCCCACAGGTTGGTGTGGGAATCTAATAAGCTATTGGCTTGAAAAATTATTTGTAAACTCTAAAGTGCCAAGCAAACACTGCAAATTACCAGTGCAATAGATGTCCTCTTGTTATCAGTAAAGACAAATCATCAACTTAGGCCCCACGTTTGTAACCCCAGTCCACATAATCCAATTCTTCTTTACTTTTTTTCTGACTCTTAGGACTCATTATGTCAGTATAAGTATCTCCCAGTATAGGGACTTTCTTTTGTATTTTTTCATTATCTATTTATTGAATAACTATGATATATTAAATGCTATTCCAGGTACCAGAGATATGAAGGGAACAACAGTAGCAGAAATAATAAAACAACCACCTGACATTCCTATGTGCTATATTTAACATGAACTAACTCATTTAATCTTTTTTAAAAGTTTTACTTGCTCATGTAATCTTTTTAATATCACAGTGAGATAGGCATATTTGTTATTTCATGTCACTGATGAGAACACTAGGACTTTAAAAATTTTGAAAATTTGCTCAAAAATCACACAGCAGCTTAGTAGTAAAAGCAGAGACTAGGGCTGGCCATATTGCCTGTCCCTAAATCCTGCACATGTGACCACTGTATTCTACTGCCACAATGGGCATGGTCATTGCTCTAGCAAAGCTTGTAAACTAACCAATGATGCAGGCAGAGCACCATACCACCAGAATCACCACCCCACGGGAAGGCCCTAGAAATAGCAACTCCTCTCAAGAGAACAGAAACTTGGAAACATGTTGATCCTCACCTGGGAGCCAGGAACTGGTGTACAAGACAATCTGTAATTCTAACTATATGTCTTAAATACTTAAATATTTACCTCTGAAATATTTACAGTTGTTCATATCTAATCATAATACTACTCCCTCATAATTATATAAGACTTGATGACCTATTTGCGAGATGTTTAATATCCATGGTCTCATTTGATCCTCCCAGCAGTGATCTGAGATGGGTGGGTCTGGGACTATTATCCCCAGTTTACACAGGAGGAAACTGAGACCATGACAGAGAGGCCTACTGGCCCTTGATGAACCCACTTGGAGAATGGCAGATCAGACTGATGCTCAAGCTTCGCTAATGTCTAAATTCAAAAACATGTCTTCTAGCTTCGTAGTCAAAGGCTCTGAGAAATTGAATTACTTCTCTGGTCAAACCTACAGATGTTTTACAAAACACCTCCAAGTAGGGTTTGACGTCCTGATTTCCACAAATGTATACTTTTTTTTCTTTCAAATACAAGAACTTTGCATATATAGTTGTGGCTTTTGTGATTTATATCCAAGCACTTTCAGGCTCAGAGTTTCGAGAATTTTGTACCCTCAGGATTTCTTAGCCATTGACTTTGATCACCCCTGACCTTGTCTAATGTGATCATCTAACATGATCATTTTGGTCCTTTTAAACATTTCTGGTCACAGTTCATATCACTTCTGGAGGCCTGGCACAGGCAATGCCCTTCAGTATCAGAAGCATACCATGTTTATTTCCCGGGGCAAAGAGAGCCCTCCAAGCAGATTCTTCCATGGGCCCAAGCTTAAGACTAGCATTAGGATGTGAAATTGATTTTCAAGCATCATGAAAAAGAGTCCTCAGAGACTTTGAACACATTTTACTTGCAGACTGTAACCAATATGGTTTTAAATATCAGAAGGTATTTTTATTTCTACTTTCTCTCCTTTCCCTTCTTCACCAAAAGGCACCCAGCCATCTACCCAGGGGGAAACTCCAGGCACACAGTGACTTTTATGGTAATTGGCACTTGGGAAGGAACAAAAATTTTAATGGACACGTGTTTGTCTCAGTAGTCATGAGGGATAAGAAGGTGATGAATGACTGGATTCTATACAAAGGCTCAAGAACTCACAAAGCTATTAATTTACGGCCCAATCCTTCTAACTTTTATCAAGGGTTGTTCATATAACCAAACATCTTCAAGTTTGATTTCTGTTGCTCCTACATACACTGGAGGATTTCTAGAAATACCTAAACTGAACTATACACATCTCTTTTTGAAATGCATTGTGACCTATTTTATCAACCTCAACATTTCAATATGTGATCTGACAAGTGTGACTATCTTTTCAGTAGCAGCAGAGCAGAAATCCAGTTCAACCTGTGAAGCCCTGGGCATGTGATGATCACTAGGAGTAGGGCAAGTTAAACCAGGACTACAGTGAGAATAGAGACCTTGAGAACTCGAGGGTACCAGGCAAGTCACTGGACATCACTACTGGGCAAGCAACTAAATCCCTACATGATCCTCCAGGTTATCTTTTCAAAAATAGAGCTCTGATCATGACACTCTGCGGCTTGAAATTCACCTTCCTACTTACTCCCATACACTCCATGATCTTCCCTGTCTCCAGGCTATTGTCCATGCTAGGCCGTCTACCTGGAATGTTTCTCTCTGGTTTCTTTTCCCTGGTGAACTCCTACCTCCTATTTTCTGACAAGTACAAATACTACCTCCTCTGAGAAATCTTCCCTGACTGCGGGTTTGGTTCATTATTCCTTCCTGTGTTCCCTTAGCAATTTGTACATACCTCTAGGGTAGCATTAAGCGTGCTGCATTACGATGTTTTTCCAGGTCTGTCTCTGCTATAGTTCAGATCTGGAATTCCTTCCAAAGGCCTGTGTATTAAAGGCTTGGTTCTCAACCTGGCACTACTGGAAAGCACTGGAACCTTTAAGAGGTGAGCTCAAGTGGGAGGTCTCAGGTCACTGGAGGAAGACTGTCAGTCTTCCTCTCTTTCTCTCTCTGCTTCCCAGCCACCAAGAGGTGAGCAGCTTTCTTGTCATGCACTCCCACTATGACACATGGCCTTGCCAGAGTCCTAAAAGCTACGGCCCAACTAACCGTGGACTGAAACCTTGAGCCAATAAATCTTTCCTTTTTCAAGTTGATTTATCTCAGGTATTTGTTACTGTAATAGAAAGCTGATTAATAGCTTCTCTTTCGCTAATTAGACTGGAACCATGCTGATACAGCCTCAAAGTCCAACACAATGACCTGCACATAGCAGGCAGTTCAATGTTTGACTGAAAAAAATAGAGAAAAGGGGAAAGAAAGGAGGAAAAGAAGGGAGAGAGAAAAAAGAAAGAGAAGATGGGAAGGAGAGAGGGAGAAAAGGAAGGAAAGAAGGAAGGAAGAAAGTGATTCAAAGGTAATGGAAGACAGGGAAGGAGATTTTTCCAAATGATAACCCCATATGAAACAGGAATAATCTCTCCTCCCCCTCCATATGTATGGAGAATCCATATTTATTTCACAGTCTCTCAATTAAATTACTTATTTGGATCTAATAAGACATTTATTGACTCTTGGTTTTCTATTGATTCTGAAGAGGCCCCTAAGAAGATTTAATAAGTGTAGAAAAGATAAATAAGTGTACAGGTAATAAACTCTAGATTACATAAGCAAACATTACTTAATTACAATCCTATTAATATACTGACTCTGTAATGAATTTTTGAGGCATTTAATTATCAATTTGACAAGATAATCTAGGAGTAGTTAATGATTATACCAGTAAATTGTTTTAAAAAATCACTGACAATTATTAAGTCTCGTAACAGACATCAAATTAACTTGCTATAGCTGTCTGGTTAAATAGACAGCAGTTAATTATGAGGTACTTACACATGCCTCAAATTTTAATATGCAAGTCTTTTTAATAGTGACGCGTCAAAGGTGTTGTGTAAGGGAAGAGTTTACCCATGGGGAATACGCAGGCTCCATACAGTGTGACCACTGGACAAGCAGGAGCCTGAACCTGGTCTGGTTTGTCCCACTTTTCATGGTGGAACAGGAAGATGGAGCTCCAATAACCAGACAAATGATTCGGGATTTTGGACTATTCGACCTATCTTTTTCAGAGGGAACCATGAGACATGGCCAGACCACATAGATTTTGGATAATATTCACCATCTCATGTGCACTAATTATGGGCCAGACATTGTGCAAAGTGGATTGTATAGCTTATTTCTTCAAATGGTCAAAAGATAAATAATCCTACACCCATATGCAGGTTCTCCTTGGAATGCTTACTGAAAGAGGGAGAACAAGAAATTGCACATACCAGGCCACTGAGGTACTTCATCTAAGCTTACAATGGTCGCTGACAGCTGCTGGCCACACTGGCTACAGCAAGACAGAGAGAAGCCATCTCTGCTTTCTAGTGGTGCAGTGTACCTGTGTTTCAGCTTTTCACCCACCAAACTATGTGGGTCCATGGGATTCTCTACCTATCTTCTGGGATGGGCCAGTTTTCATCCAGTAAACAGTAGAAAGGAGGGACAGTTCCAGATTTGACACTTATTCTGGAGACAGCCTTTTCCACTCCACACATTCTATCATCATTTTTATATGACTTACTCTTCAAAAAAATCCAATTTTCTCAGGTCCTGTTCCTCTATGTGGGCTCTCACAGTGCTGAGT
The DNA here is from genome assembly GCA_025594165.1 of Tamias sibiricus. NCBI lineage: Eukaryota > Metazoa > Chordata > Mammalia > Rodentia > Sciuridae > Tamias > Tamias sibiricus. Next base: position 80,534,792 of record CM046668.1, read on the forward strand.
ACCACAGCTGCTGGCACAATATAAACATTTCAAAACTTATTTCTTCCGTTAAGATGAATTAAGTTGAATTGGAGTGGATTGAGTCCTACGGGACTGAATTGGACAGAACCAGACTGAATTGGACCTTGTAAGGAAGAAGAACAGATGTTAGAACTTACATATATATATATATATATATATATATATATATATATATATATATATAGGTCAATGCATTTTCAGTGATAGTGAAGCAGCACACTAGCTGTTCATGGATCCTGTATCCAAACTGCCCAGGTTCAAACCTCTGCTCCACCACCTCCAGCTCTGCGATTTGGGTACGCCACTCAAGCTTCCTGTGCCTGCCAGAGTAAAGCAAGGAGAATGCAGCACCCACCCCCACCCCCCTGTAAGATTGCTCTGAAAAGTCCATTCAGTGAATTCACTTTATAGAGCCCATTGAAATAATGCCTGGCACATATAACATACAATATAAGTGGTTTTAAAATAATATTTAAGGATTGAAATGATCACTTTGAATTATTTTCTCTTTATATGTGACAACTCAGATCACATCTGCACAAGGACTAAACCCATTTATTCAATAAGAAAACAGGACCATAAAAACAAATGAAGAACAAGAATTCGAGCATACATGAACATACTTGCTAGACTTGGACTGAGTTTTGCTTTTCAAAGAAAGTTTCAGTTCAGGGTGCCTTTTCCTTATGATATCCCCGGAGGTTTTAATATGTGGTTTAGAGACACTGTATGCTGTTGGCTGTTGTGCGACAGGAGTTACATAAAGTTGGAGTTGTACTTGGTATTATTGGAATAGCTTGTTCTTACTCAGGACTCACCAAAGCAAAGGATTCTAGCCTGGATTAAGTTGAAAGATCTGTGAGGTGTTACGATCAAATTCACCTGAGTAGGGAAGTTACAAAGCCTAAATTCTGGACCTGGCTCACACTCTAACATTTATGGTAGCAACAATGAATATTTAACCATGACTTTAATCCCAGCAACTCAAGGGGTCAAGGCAGGAAGACAGCAAGTTCCAGGGCAGCCTCAGCAACTTAATGAGACCCTCAGCAACTTAGAAAGACCCTGTCTCAAAATACAAAATAAAAAGAACTGGGGATGTAGATCAGTGGTAAAATGCCCCTGGGTTCAATTCCCTGTACCAAAACAAAGGCAGAAAAAAAATTATTGAGAGCTTACTCTATGCCATATGCTATATGTGTATCATTTCAACCTTGAAACAAACCTTAGGCATAAATTCTTTATTATCACATATTGCAGGTAAGGAAACTGAGGCATGGTGTGAATAAGTGGCTTATTCAGTGTCAGATTGCTTGCAGTGTTCTAATACATCCTACTGACCTCAAAGACACTAACTTCATACATCTAGAGTCCAAAGAGTTCTTGCCAAATTCTCACTACTCTGAAGGGCAATTCTGCAATTCCAGGTAACATTAAGTCAAACCCCAGATATTTCACAGTATCCTAGGACACCAAAGTTGAAACCCTCATAAGTCGTTACACAATGTGGGGTTTATAATCATTAAAAGAACGAAACAAATGAAAAGTTGGCAAAAGATAAAACCCCAAAATCTTCCCCAGTTCATCAGTTTATTGAATGTTTAAAATTAGGAGGGCCATTCCATTTTGTATTTTTCCTTCTTCACTTAATATACTATTGTGAACATTATTCCTTATTGCTATCATTCATAATTATCATCCTTCTTGACCGTATAAGCAACCAGTAATAACTAACAAATGATATTGGGCCAAAACATCACAATAAAATGAGGACCTGGTTGCTAATTAATTAAGGAGTTCTTCGTGTGTTTTCTACTATATTCAACGCTGCAATGAACATCTCTGCATAGTTACATGGCTTCCACTGCATGCTTTCTGCAGAAGACAAGGCCAGGACAAAGGATGTGTCTATGCTTGTGGCTTTTGCACTTTGTAAAGAGTATACACTATTAAAATCTTAGGATATTGAATATTGTGTTGGGTTCTAGATTTCGAGTGGATATGTCTGGTTTGCCAAGGTGAACAAGCACTAATTTCAAGAGGGCTTGGAACCTGAATTGTGGGTAACTGGCTCTTAGGCAAAGTTTATGTACTGGCAAGCAGGAAAGGGTCTGTGAGAAATGCCTGCGAAACAGACTACAGGAATAAGGAAAGACCTTACAAGAATATTAAAAAGACCAAACCCTCAGATCTGAACTCAAAAGATATAAAGTAAAATGGTTCTTCTGGATCCCTCTTTGATATCTTAATTTAATTACATTTCAGTGTCAGCTAATCAGAAAATTTGATGAAAGCTGAGAATCATACAAACAAATGTATTTTAACCTAAGACATTCATCAGTAGGGCCAACACCTTTATTTAAGTATGGATTTTATGTTTCCAGAATTTCATCTAATTTTTCTTGAATAAAATATGCCATAGTGCATCTTATATTATTTCTACTTTCTGGTGGTTGGGTTTTTTGTTTGTTTGCTTGCTTGCTTTGGTTGGTTATTTGTTCCTTTTGCTTGTATTAGGGAAGAAATTTTTCAAAACTTGCAGAATTTGCCTAGAGTTCAATCTTTGTATTATTTTTTTGCAGTTGTCTAATCCACAAACCAATTTTAGAGCATCTTTTCATCAACTCATCCCCCTTGAGACTTTCCGAAGAAATTAACTTAGTTTTTGTGGAAATAGCACTCTTTATTTTCACATTCAGATCTCATGTGCTCACAGTGTTTAAATATACAATTACATTAACTAATATAAGTGGCATGAGTAAGTTTTGGGGGAACTCAACTTTGTCCTCCTTGGCAGGACCACGGTTCAACTCACAGGAGAAACAAGCAGCAGAACACCAGAGAGCAGCCTGCCACCCACAAGAACTTAGCATACGATGGGCATCAATAGAATGTTTTACAAAGAGAACGAAGGACTTCAGTTGCTTAAGTGGGGTTAAATCTACTGAACAGATCGGACACTCCTCAACACGGAAAAGGAGAAACTGAGAGCTAAATGCTTGTGCTCCGAATTGCACACAGTGTTTATCTGTTGTCTCTACATCAAGAAGGGGTTCAATCCAGGTGAAAGATGCTGGAAGATGAGAAGATCTTGAACTCAGAGCACCAGTAAAGGACCTGAGTTTTACTCCAAGCTTTACTTCAAACTCACTGATGTTAGGGAAACACTTCTATTCACTTGGCCTAGGTTCCTTGTTTGTAAAATGAGACAATTTGACTAGGAGGAAATGTCTAAGGTTTGTTTCCAATTTCAAAAACAGAGTCTGGATTGTCCTCATTTTCTTGGCCTTTTCCCCTTCCGTCCACCACAAGGGTTGACCACTAGGGGTCAGGCGTTTTACATTACTCCTCTTAGGAACTCAAGACTTGGATCTTTTTTTTTTTTTTTTTTTTTTTTTTTTTTTTTTAACTGGGAGGAAACTTTCGAGGTCTTCCAGCCAGGCAAATAGTGCCACATCTAAACTCTTTCAACATGTGAGATTCTGTTATATTCTTAAAGATTTCTAAGAAACAGAGGTTTCATAACCCTCTCTTCCGGGAGGTTCCTAACCTAGATTCCTCCACAGTAATTTCAATCTATCTCTTACCGCAGTGTCTCTGCAGAAGCTGTTAATCACTATTATCCTCTGGTATGATATGCATTCTTCTGAGCAAGAATCAGCCAATGTCTTAGTTTCTTTATTTTCTTCTTCTTCTTTTCTTTTTTTTTTTAAATGTAGTGCTAGGGATTGAACCCAGGGCCTCATGCATGCTAGGCAAGTGCTTAACCACTGAGCACTCTCCCCAGCCCCTGATGTCTCAGTTTCTATATCTGTTAACTAGGGTTCCAGGAACAGATTCGCCCTTTCAGTAAATAAGTGAGGATAGTAAATCTCCAACTTACGTAACTAACTCAAAATCACACAACCAATGAAAGGTTAGGCCAGGATCAAAACTAGATCTTACATAATCCCAAAGCCCATGCACTCACCACAAAGATACACTGTCTGAGGGGTGCCCCTCCCAGTGTCTGCCTGCTAGGGAGAACCGATGAGGACTGTAGGGCTGCTGAGATGCAATGGATCTATAGCTGCCTTGGTCACCTGGACCACTGTGGTGATGGGTTTAAGTCACTTCAAGAAGCCCCTGGCATCTCTCAGCGCAGGTTTCAATATGAAATGGCAAAAGTTGAGGCTTTGTAGAGGAAGCAGGAGGCAGTGAACTCCAAAGTAGCCAAATGTGTTATGCTTATTGGGTCAAAACTTGGGAACCTCATGAGCTCCACCCTAACCCTGATAACAGCTGCAAATGTTTATTTTATTTCTCTAACATCTGTGTAAACAGAATGAAGGCTCAGCGTGGGGAAAAGGCTCTGAATGCCCCACTTCTCAGACTCTTAAGGATACAGTGAACTGCGAAAGAGTCTGGGTTAGAAAATTCTTTTTAATTTCGTGGAGATTTAGGCAGCAGTTTCCAACATTGGTCTGTTTTCTGTTGCTTTAACTGAATGTCACAGGCTGGTTAATTTATAAAGAAAACAAACTTATTCCGTACACAGTCCAAGGTCAAGGGGCCACATGTGGTGACAGCCTTCTTGCTGGTGAGGACACTGCAGAGTTCCAAGGTGGCATATGAGACAAAGACACAATGAGACAAAACAGGCTGCTAGTTTGGGTCTCTCTTCCTCTTTTTATGAATCCACTAATGCAATCATGTGGGTCTCATCCTCACAACTTCATTTAACCCTAATTATCTCCCAAGTACCCCACTTCCAAATGCCATTAACACATAATTTTGAAGATTGTTTCAATATGAATTTTAGAGGCAGCAAACATCTAGACCTTAGCATCTACCTATGAGTCTCCATGCCACTGTAGAAAAGGCAATGAACCAAAGTAAGGTTAGGTCATAAGAAGATCTCTGGATTGAGGATTGGATGAATCAGATGCCAATCTGGGCTCCATCAATAACTGATCAGGAGCCTTTGGGAAAACTGTTCTTTCTAAGTCTCATTTCATCATTTGGGTTGTAAGATGGCTGATTCTTCTCTAAGATTTTATCAATCTTTACTCTTCAGTTTTGGGGCATAATTCTAGTACTTACTACATTACTATGTTTATTCAACAATAGTATTGATATTGATATGATATGCCTAGCCAATGCCTCTTCCTTTGTCTACTTGATACTTCAAAGATTTCAGTCCCCCCAAATATTTTATGTCAAATAAGTTTCACATTTGTCTCTCTCCCAAAGAACATGTTAGAACTAACCTTATTGTTACAGACAGAATTCAATCTATCCACTATTGCTTCTGTTCAAATAGCTAATTAATGAAGCAAAGTCTTCTCCTTATTCAAAGTTATACAGAGATCTAGGTGTTTGATAAGACAGATTTTTAATGTGAAGCATATGACTTTGATATGCAAATATACTTTAAAATTTTTTTAATTTAGTTTCATTTCAAAAAAAAGTGGTTCCAGGGTAAATACAGGTCTTGTTTGAAATAAATATACTATTATCCTTCATAAGTAAAATGCAAACAAAATAATGTGGCATGAATTTACAAATATACTTTGAATAACAAAGAATGTTGACTCAATTTGATAGGCAATGAATGACATTAGAAATTGAGTTAGTTCAAGAAGTTACTCTTTGTAAATCATCAAGTGGACCTCAATAATAAGGTAAAATTCTTAATTTTATGCCTGTTTCCCTGGACTGCATTTCCCCTCTTTAACTCCTGCTTCTTTACCATATGATGTTTTAGGTTGAAGTTATGAAGTAAATTATGATAAGGGGAATGAGAAATGTAGAGGCAAGAAGACCTCGTGGTCTGAATCCACCTTATTTGGGGATGCTATTTAGAGAGAGGCCTTTAAGAGTTTCCCAGAGTGGGGACCTTTCTTTCAAGCAAACCCCACTCTTTTCATCCTCTGGGAGTTCCAGTTGGCCCTTTTTCCAAGATGGCTGAGGATGTTGGGTCCTGCTCCAATCCAGCAGAGGGCGCTCTTGGAGCAGATTTGGTGATGATTGTGGTAAACTCTGGGAGGACAACCTCTGCCTCCTTCACCAGAGGGCTGCCTGGGTGTTATCTGAGTCCTAGGCCGACCTAAAAGACAGCTAGTTGGTCCTTCTTGCATTGCCTTCTAAAATCTTGCTAATGATTCAGTTAAACTCTGCTGCAAACTCTGTTTTCCAGTTCTACCTTCTGTGTCCCCTATTGAGGAAGAAAATGACTAGCTGATCCTCAAAAAATAGAAATGAATTAATAAACGTGATATCCAGGCAAAGGCAAGTACAGCTATGAGGACTAAGAAATCACGAAAAGGTTAGCCAAAGTAGATGTGTGTCAGAAAGAGCCAAATCTTCTTAAGCAAGGTCACTCTCTACCTCTCCTTACCTTCTCATCCACAAGGGAAGTAATAATTTTCTTTTTGTCTAATATGGTGGCAGATATTATGGACAAAGCCCAGATACACACACAAAATGGACATTGTGCTAGGAATGGGTAGCACAGATCCACAAAAGTCTGAGCCCAAGAATGATGTAATCAAAGCTTAGCAACTGGGTTGCCTAGCAAAAGATTTATCCATTGCAACTCAGGGACCAAGCTCTGACTTGTAGGAAAATAAAAGAAAGAAAGAAAATTTTTAAATGAGCACCAAAGAGCAGTGGAGATCTGAGCTCCAACCCTGACTCCAAGACTTCTTGCACTGTCTTTGGTCAAGTCCCTTAGTAGTCTCTTTTTAGCCTCGGTTTCTTTATCCATTGGGTGATGGAGCTGAACTACAGAATCTGTCAGACACATTCCATATTTTATATCTAGTGTTATGAGTTCCTAGCATTGTAGAAATTATAATTTAATGTTTCCTTAGGGGATCCATGTAAGGCAGATCGAGGATAGCTGATCCTTTAGTCATTATTCAGTGAATAGACATGAACTTCAGAGGGGAGAAGAGCATGCTTCAGAGACTTCTAACCACATCCCCCTCCAATCTCTATATGCCATTCAGCCATCAGCAGCATGGGGGGGGGTCTATTTTTTAGCTGGTTTATGTTTCCAGGATGGAATGATGGAACTTAATCAGCCAATCAGTGTAGACTTTGCCTTTTCTGCAAATAGGAAAGCACTAAGGATAAACTTCAAAACTCAACTATTCTTCCCTATTATTTAGTAAATGCTGAGACACAGATCTCAAGACCACATAGTAATTGGTAGAATAAACTTGGATTCTGGTGTCTTTATAGGCTAAATGTAACTCCTACCCAATAACCTCCTTATTCACTAATCCCCCATAACCTTAACAGGAGTATTTAAATTTTCTTCTCCCAATTATCTTTGGGTCCTTGTGCTGCTTAGAGATAATCACAATCCCTTCAAACCTGTTCACGCAAAACTGCACCTCAAATATAGGAGCAGTAAGTCAGTAGTCTCAAAGGAAGCTGCTTTCATTTGTGATGCCCTGAAATGTGGATCTTTTGTTTCTGCAGAGGTGTTGGGAGGGCTTCTGTCCGTTTTTCACTATTTATAAGTAGGTTCATTGCTGCACTTCCTGCTCTGGTTTAGGTCCAGCTGATTCTTTGTTTATTCATTTACTTATATATATAAACCTACTTTTAAAATATTTGAAATTTATAACAAAAATCACACATTGGGTTTTTAAACCCAACTATAAAACAGGAACATAGATACAAATATCCTCAAACTTCAGGAAATCAGTACAAACCAAAAGGTAACCAAATGAAAAACATTTTAATGATATTTTCTTTTTACTATGTGAATTCACTGGAAAATTTTCTGTGTTAGCTTATGTGAGTTTTTACCTAAAGGCCATTAAGTAACTTAATAGATGTTATTCTGACAACACTATTATAGCAAAGAAACTTCTCCATGCCAATCTTACAGCAACTTTAGTGCATACTGAAAGTGTACTTCCCAGTTGTACTTCCAAGGCATAGTTTTGAGGTATCCAAACCACTATCCCTGGTTGGTATGAGGCCTCCGGAGATCCAATGTAAGATAAGGGGGGATCTGAAAATCTGAGGAACCCTGGATAAGCATGAACCTCCAACACAGTCTTTTCAAATACAAGCTGTTTCAGTTGGACTAGGAAGTGAATAGCAGACAAGTCTAGACAGAGGTTGCTGGCCAGGCCCTAAGATGCAGATGTGCTGTGCTGTGGCCTAAACAAAAATCTTTGCACTCTGAATACCCAAGGAGTCTTTAAGACCTGCCTGAGATCTTGAGATAGGTCAGGCTTCTTCCCTGAAGAGCAAGTTTGCTGGATGTCTTTCTGTCTAACAAAGCAGTAACCTCATTCCCATCTCTTCCCCCCACCAACCATGTGTGTGTACACGTACACACACACACACACACACACACACATCATTTTCTTGTGCTCTTTACTGCAGAATTAGAACATGTTAGAGCTGTTACTGGATTAACCTAGGTACTTAACAGAGATGGAAACCAAACCTCAGAGGAAAGCTATTTGCTTAGAGGGTGACAGACCCAGCTCATTTCTGTCCCTCAATTAGACATGTCTCACTGAAACACACTGTGTATCCTGCCTCACCCTGTCCCACAAGTTTCTTTGGTCTTTTATGACCCTCAAGGGAATCCTAATAGCCCAGTCTGGCATCAAAACCCTCCACAGAATATCTCTGCCTCCATGTTCCCCCTCTTGACTGCTAGCCACCGACTTTCTCAGGTAATTTTGCTCCCACTCAGACAGACCAGACTCATTCCCACCTCCATCGGGAGACAGAGTCTCCTGCCCATTTATAGTTTCTGAAATGCTGTTCTCAGGAAACTGCAGTGTCCAGAAACTAAAGCAGCATGAAACCAGTCTCCCATACCATCCATGTGTGCCTGTCCACAAAGTCAAAAACACACTCACTGCTTATTTTTACTCTTAATAATATTTTTGTGCAATTAGCAAGTCTTAAAACCTCTCAGCCCCCTCCTGCATGATAGGAATGGCAAATACACCCATTTTATAGGAGAGATGAAGGAAGTGAGACCCAATGCCGAGAAAGGGCACATGATTCATCCCCAGCAAGCAGTGAGTCAGAGGGGAAGATGACCCAGGCTTCCTGACCCTGGAGCTGGTACCCCATTCACAAGGCCAGGCATCTCGTCTACTGTTATTTCCAAACGGTGGGCATCTTCTTTTAAAAGACTGTACTCACAGCAACAGGCTTACTTTTGAGTCAGTTATTTATTATGATGTAAAAGAGAAAGGGGTCCTTGCCTTTCCTAACTTCTGATGAGAACGTAGAATGTTAACTACATATTTTATAGTAAAGGAAATGTGAGCTTTCCAAGTTGTGGCCTCCTCCTTAGGCAACTATGTAAACACAGGTAATCCTGAAAAGTTGAACTGCCAAAACAATTGACCAAGGCTGAACATGAGGACTTTATCCCGTAGGCCAGGTTCTGACCTCTTTTGGTATTAGATGCCCATTCCCAATGTCCAGAGGCAATCCTACTAGTTGGGAGCTGAAAGAATGGGAGGGGCCGTCATAAGCTACTTCTCTTGTTGAGTCAGGGCATTTTGAAATCCTGGAAAGACTTGCCAAAAAGAAAGTGGTAATAGGTCTTTCTGCAGTCCTTCCCCACAGAAGAGGAAGAGGAACACATGGGAGACTGCCTCCAGAAGGCTGCTGAGAGGGGCAGGCCAGCCCCAGGGAACTGGGTGAAAAAGTTCTTAAATGCTTTTCAAGGGAGCTCACCACATTTACCAAGTCCCTACTAAGGTGCCATGTCCTTGGATAAAGATCCTCAGTAAGGTGACCATATACTACATCATCTAAACCAGACACTTCAGGATGAAAGAGGGACCGATTAATTGTTACAACAGGACAAAAAGCATAAACTGGGAAGGCCAATCAAGATGGATGATGATAGCGGCCTTTCCCATTAAAGTTGAGATCATCAAAGATTCTCTATCCACAGAGAAGTATCCATCATATAAAAGGGCCATAACAGGCACAAAGATGGCACAGCCCGAGACTGGTTGGTTATAAAAAAGTCCCTAGGGAGAGTTGAAGGAGAAAAAGATCACAGTGAGAAAGAGGAGCTGGCATTTGAGTTGAGCTTTAAAGGATACAAAGGATTTAAATGTGTGACAAGAAGCCAAGTAGAGGCCATTGGATCCAGATCATTTAAAGATGATTTAAAGACAGCTCAACCAAGGCCCATTTTGCGTCAGGAAAGGCCTCTGTGGGGCAGAGAGCCGGTGGGGTTGGTCTGATATGGCTACAACTGAAGGCTTGGTGGACCAAGGACAGGTGGGCAAGAAGGGAGCTCAAGCCAGGCTGGGCTTGGTTTTAATTGGCTAGAAAGCACCAGGGCCAAGTTGCCCTCCATTCCTAACTGTGGTTTCACCGTGGGTTTTCCCTGTCCTGGAACCCACATCTCAGAGGCTTTTGTTAGTCCCACCAGGCCACCACCTTCCCTCCCTGGAGCAAGGGAGTCCCATTTGAGGAACTGCACCACCTATGGCTTCTGGTTTCAAGACCCAGCACTTTCTCTGACCACTGGAGAAGTGGGTTTGGACATGAGGGGGAAGTGTCTTTTGGGCAATCCAACGTTGAGAGGGGTGGATTGTAGGGCCTCTCCCCTTGGTGAACAGTCATCCTTTGACAAAGCTTCCTGGTGAGACCACTCGTACGCCTGCGTTTCAGGACTACACACAAGTCCAGAGTCGATTTGGACCCTGAGACTTTCAGAGATGAAGGTCAAGATGGTCAGGGAAAGACTTTCTATTTAGGGAGGGCCTTATTATATTTTAGGTAGGTCAGGAAGGTGTTATTATGGTGAACAATTAAGGAATAATGGAACTAAAGAGCAGAGAAATAAGTGACTCACGCAAGGTCACATAACAATTGACAGCTGTGACTTGAACTCAAATCTGCGGGAGCCAGGCCTTGTAGTCATACACCAGCCTCCCAGCTCGCTTTCAGAAAGGAGTAGGAGGAGAAGAGGGAGGGAAGAGGAGGGGGGTGGGAGGTAGAGCTAGCAAGGGAGAAGAGAGGGAGGGGTGGACTAGGAGGAAAGGCGAAGCCCTTCACTCTGAGTGAGGGACCCGACCGAGAATTTTCCCCTTCGCCCCACTCCCTGATTTCCTCCCTGACCCACGAAAATGGGTCTGAGGCTGTGCGGTAGGGAAGGGCTGCCGGGTAACGTCTTCACAGAGGCGCGAGCGTGGCCCTGCGGGGTTGCTGGGCCTTTCAAAGGCCACTTGTAAACTCTGATGCGGCGCAGAGGCGGCCGGGAGGAGCTGGGGCCTGGGCCAGGAGGAGGGGATGGCCTGCCTTTGGTGACTAGAAATCAAAGCAGCCAACCTTGGGCTCTTTCTTCCCTTCACACTGAGGCACTTTTATTGGTGAGATGAAGGGAGGCAGAGCGGGCCTACAGTCCTCGCTTTGCTTTTGGAGGTTAATGACCCAGTTAGCAGCTCTTGGCTGCGTTTCCGACATTTTGCAGACATCAAGCCCCGCGTCTCTGCCAAGTACATTCTGTTCCCTGGAGCTCATCCAATGCATCTCAGATTACTATGTAATGCGACAAAGAGGGAGAGGTGGCTGGGAGGGGCGGCGGAGAGCGGGGCGGGGTGAGCAGGCGGGAGGGGGAGAGGGCGGGACGCAGGAGCCTTCGGGCGGGGAAGGGGATGCCACGCTAAATTTAGCTGCCCTCTTGGGAACGCATCCCTCAAGGTGCTTATTTACTGCACAAGAGTGATCCCAAAGTGAAGGTATGGCGGGCCCTCTCCAGGAATCCTGCGGTGCTGAGATCCGTGCCCGGGACCCGGACAGGGAAGGAGGGGGGTGGGGAGGAGAGCACAGGAGACTCCGGGCGGGCAGGGCAGGGAGATGGAATTCGAAGGGGGCGGGGTTATGGCTCAGCCCCTCCCCTCGAGCCCTTCCCCACCCCCTGCTCCAGCTCCAGCGGCGCTGCTGCCTGCGCGCTAATTATAGACGTGAATGGAAAGCAGCGGCTTTTGAATGATCGCTTTGCTCGAGTTGCCTTTGGAGTCTTGAGGAGCAGGTGCGCTACCCCGCTACGTACAGAGTGATTCATTTAAAAGCCCTCTGTCACGAACGCACTCTTACTGGTATACACGAATCCTTCTCGCTCTGTCCTGCCACCGTGATGGATTCTGGAATTGGTTTAAGAGGTCTTGAGCCTGAGAACTCACGGCAGCGACAAGATGACTATGTCCACCTCTTTCACCGCCATCCTTAGAAATCTCTAACTGGACGAGAAGAGCCCTAAGCCTTTACTTGCTGTTCTAAAGCAGTAGCTTGTTATACAGGTGGAGAAACTAAGGCTGGAAAATGTCCTGGGACATGTCTAAGAGGCAGTTCAGAGCAAAAATGAAGCACCAGTCTTTGCCTCTCCGTTAACATTATGATGTTGGATCTTGAAGCAAGAATGGGTTTCAACGCCATGAATTTCTAGGCATGGACCTTTGGCATATGAAGATCCCCTTTCTTTCATGGTTCAGCACCTGCCTGCTCCTGCTTCCTCCCTACCACTCCCACACAGAGAACTTGCTAAGGCTTGGCAGATTCTCATTGATAAGTTTAATAGTTCCAGGCCTGGAAACTGGGTAAGGTTGAAGACTATGCCCATTTTCCCTTCAGTTATGTGTGAGCAATCTGCTGTGCCTTTTGTCAGCATAATCCTTTTATGAGGAACTACAGAGTGAGCAAAACCCAGACTTTTCTTCTCTGTTAGCACCTTCATGCACCTTGTGCTCGAAGTTAGCTAAAAGTTTTCATGAACATGATGGCCTAATACAGTCTGTAAAAGCACAGTGAAAAAGCCATATGCCCATTTTGTCAAGTCCCTTTAGAAATGGAGTCTTGGAGAGAGGAAATGGTTTGTTTACAATCATTTGCTGATGAGTATTGAAGTTGGGAACCAAAACCAGGGCTCCTACCTCACCCTGAGCAGAGTTCAGCACTCATACTTCGGTTTGCAAAGCATGAATCTGCTTAGTCATAAAGAGGGATCTTTGTAAGGATCCAGGCATCTCCACTCTGGCTGCTGGTTTCCTAGTCAATAGTATGAACTGGGCTTATATAGCTTCCTTCTTATCTGTACAGAAGGCTCCAAACTCAGTCACTGAGTCAGATTTTAGACAACAAAGCCATTCCAACTCACACCTGGACCAATCATCACCTCACCTTTGCTGATCACTCTGGACTCAGTGCTTTGCCTGTAACTCCAGGGGCTATCACTGTCACATCAAGATTTCTACCTGGGCAGATAGATAAAGAAGCAGCATCAAATACCATGATGAAAGAGAAGGGGGAAAGGAAATAAGTGTGAAGGATATTTTATTTATTTATTTATTTATTTATTTATTGCTTCTTTGAAGCAAGGATTATCTCAGTCTTTAAGTGCCCACCCTGCCTGTATACACACAGGTCATCCCAATCCACAAGACATAAAAGACACAGAAAAATATTTAAAAATCACAGCTCTCACGTGCTGTAGAAAGGTGTACATACTTTGGCTGGTACATGTTAGTCTTTCTGATAACAAAGATGAGTGATTAAGAATACCAGGTTACATCTACCAGCCCAGCCTCAGCACTGACAGTTGTATAATAGTAACAAGTTACTTAATCTCTCATCTGCAAAATGGGCATAATTATACCTCATCAAGGTAGTCCCAAGCAGTGCTGAGAAAGGGAAGGAGAAGAATGCTCACACATGAATGAATGGCTGTCTCTACAATCAGACCACCTAACTTGGAATGTGAATTCAACCTTTTGACTCTCATATGCTGTTAAACTCCATATTCCTCAGTTTCTTCATGTATAAAATCAAGATATTAATAGTACACATTCTACAGTATTGTTGTGTGAATTAAGTGAGTTCATAAATACAAAGGGCTAAAAATGCGTGGAGTATAAATGGCCATCACTTTTATTATAAGTAAATGAAAACTAAGCAATGTAATATGTAAAAATTTCCTAGCACAATGCCTAACAGGGTCAGCACTTTGTATTATTTTCTTATTTGTAGGAGAGGTTTATAATCATTCCTCTCACACAGGATTGTTCTAGGATTAAATTAGAAACTATATATGAACACTTTATAGAGCTATATAAGATCTGTTCAAAAACTTTGCTATTAACTTTACTATTAAGGCACTGAATCAATGAATATTACTCTGCGTTCACAGTGCCTGCCTGGTCCTATTTGAGATAGAGGTAAAAAATATCCACACCTTCATTTTGAGATAGAGGTAAAAAATATCCACACCTTCAAAGTGGGGTTAAGTAGGTAAGAGTGTAAGATGAATACACAAAAAATTTTGTAGCACCAAGCAAAGGGTGATGAACGCTGGTTAGCACAATACACAAAAAGCCACAAGCATCAGACAAGAGTAAGCAGATACTCCCAGCCGGGGGAAAAATGTTCAGGAGTGACTGTACTGAGGGTAAAGGAGCATGAACAGAGCCTGGAAGAATTAGCAGGATATAGACATGTGGAAATAGAGGTGAGAGAAATTCCTGGTAAAGAGATCAACAAGAGCAAGAGCGTACCTATGAACGGAAAGGGAGTATTCAGAAAAGTGCAAGTTTCCAGCATTCAGAGAACAGCCCCAGCAGAGAAGGGGCAGAAGTAGAGTGAGACTACAGACCAGGGAGGTGGGCAAAGAGGCCAGGTACCCTAGGAACCAGGGCCAGCACAGGAGGGCCACTTGATTCCCTCTGATGACAAGGAGGGCAGCTGTGCTGATGTCAGCCTCGGGATGATGATTCACATTCAAACTGAAGAATCTTATGTATTCGAGGTGGAGACAGTGGAGGAAAAGCTCCCTGAAACCAGAGCTGAAGCCACAGGAACTAGGTGGTCCAACAGCATCTCTCAGAGTTAATCATTGTTATTTACTTTCATGTTTCATCCTTTACATTGGCTTGTAAGCTCCAAGAGAGGTGGAAATGAAGTTTCTCCTTCCTTTTTACATCCCATGGCAAACCACAGTGACTGGCACATAGTAGGAGCCTGATATAGATACAGTGAGCAAATGGACACTCCCTTGATCCCAAGGCCAGAGAATTCTCCAAAGGGTTTCTCCTACTTTTAACTTCAGCTAACAGATGATTCTAGAATAAAAGAATAGAATAATGGCATTCACAGGTAAATGAATGAAGTTGGAGAATATAATGCTAAGTTAGCCAATCTCAAAAATCCAAATGACGAATGTTTTCTCTGATATAAGGAGGCTGATTCACAGTGGGGTTGGGTCTGGGAGCATAGGAGGATTAGAGGAACACTAGAAAGGTCAATGGGGAGGAAGGGGAAGGGAGGGAACAAGAGGGTATGAAGGAAAAATAAAAAAGAAGATGGTAGAATGAGATGGATATCAATATCCTAAATGCATGATCGAAGACATGAATAGAATGAATATACTTTGTATACAAACAGTGATATGTAAAAAGTTGCTCTACATGTGTATTATGAATTGTAATGCATGCTACTGTTATATATACAACAACTTCGAATTAAAAAAATAAAAAAATAATAGAGAAATAGTTTAAATTTCACTAAACAGGACCTGTTTCGTGACCCTGCAACTGTATTTATTTTTTTAAAAATCAGAACGAACTGGGGAGGAGAAAAAGAAATCTAGAGCCAAAATAAAATTCCTCCTATAACTCTTCATCTCTTTCTTATTTTAGTTAGCCATTTTCTGGTTTTAGTCTTCCTCTTCTAAAAAATGTAAAAGAAAAGAAGGAAGGAAGGGAAGAAAAGAAACTTGCCCAAGAGAGCTATGAGTTTAGGCAACTGGTTTTATTGTCTTCTAAAGGCCTCTTTGACCTGGAACCCTTCCCAGCTCCAGTTGGGAAGCAGAAAAGAAATCCAACTGGTTTCAGTTGTTGAGGATTTAGGGCAAGCAGCTGATAGAAGCACTGCCCACTGTCCTGTCCTGACATTTTAAAAATATCAGTGTCATTGCTTTTCTTCATTTCACTTGGGAAGGTAATTTGGTGCTGCTGTGGAACAAAAGCACAAAATGTAGGGAGTAAGAGAAACAGAACCTACAGTGGTTGAGCTCAACTCTTTAGTGTTATTAATTAGAAAAGAAAGGGGAAAGAGAAAAAAAATGACATATCCAAGGTCATCCCGCTCGGACCCAAGACTTATAATTTCGAGTTTAGTGTTCTTTTCATATACCACAATGCTTAACTTTAATGGAAAGAAAATTCATATTTTCCTGAAAACAGGGTAGCTTTGAGAGGAGTAGAGCTGGGTTTGAATCCCAGTCCTACTGTATACTACCTTTTTAACTCTGAGCCAGAACCCAGGTCTTCTATAACTATAGAAGTCATAACTACAGCCATTATTACTGAGCTCCTATTTTTGTGCCAAGCTCAGGAAAGTTAAGGAATTGGCTCAAGGCTGTACAAGTGGCAAGTGGCAGAGCCAGAGTTTGAACCCAAGTTTGTCTTATTCTGAATCCCGTAAAATTTCCAGTATGGCACACTGTTTCTGTATGCCTCAGCATTCTTTTCTACAATAATATAGGGTCATTTCTAAGAATGAGGTACAAAGTATCTAACATAGCACTAGACATACAGTAGATGTTCTATCAACAGTAGCTAATGTTACTTTGAATGTACTGTGGTATACCTTATATCATACCATTTTGACTATATTAATCATAAATATTAGCTATTATCATCACCATGGGACACTACACTCATCAGCTCTCCCACCCAGGCTCAAGGGGTTGGGTTCCAAACATGGACTATCCAAGTAGAACAGGTCTGCAAGACAGGATGGGGACTGAACATGCTCACTAGTGCTGGAAAGCTGAACCAGACAGGTGAGATCTGACAAGAGCAGCTTCATCCACTCACGAGTCCAGGTACAGGAGCCTGATGGATCGTCCTAACTAGGGGCCAGAGTACAGAGATTTGGGGTTGGCAATGCTTACGGCAGGCAGGCCACAACTTCTGAAAGACCAATTCACAGGAGCAGATTCCAGGCTACCATCTCTGGCAAAAGAAAGACCAGACTTTAGCTAGGAAGAAACCAAGCTGGGTAGGTAGATTACCAGAAAAAGAACATTAAAAACCATAAAATCCAGTTGGAAGGAGTAGAGATTTACAATGGATCTAGGACTTCTGAACATGACAAATGAGTCTCTTCTCCTACTCTGATTATAAAAGCCAATGATGCCATGAAAAAGTCGCTGATGGATATATTCACTTGGAGTGAAAATACAAACACATTCATGGAAATGACTTCACCAATTTTAGGATAGTGGTTTTCTATGTAGAAGATGGGAGGAAACAAAAGGGAGAAGAAGAGGAAATGCAAGGTGGGGGCTTAACTATGTGTGTTATGTTTAATTTCTTTTAAGAAAACAGAGATCTAAGGCAAATAAGGAAAAATGTCAGCATCTGTTAATTCTGATGGTGAGTACATGACATCTGTTAGATCCTTTCTGTATGATTACATACTTAATAATTTAAAATAAAAACAAAGTGGTAAATAGATTTAAAAGCTAATAAATTTTATTAATATTAATATGTATTGGTATGGAATATCCAGGGATTTTTATGAATAACAACGTAGGAAGATAATGATTTTTAAATTGCGTAATGTTGGCTGGCTGAAGTGATAGTTCCTAATTATAGCAACAGGTCTTACTCCAATGAGAATTTATAAAGGACATTTACAGTAGGTTTGCATGCTGGCAGCCCATATGTGTGTGTTGGGAGAATTTATGGAGTCTTTACATCATGTCATTTAGCCAAACCATTTCAAATGATGACCTGGCTGCTCAGAAATTCACATTTGAAAATAAGAACCAGGGTCTGGAATTCTTGTATGGAAAGAAAACCTAAAAAGACTTCTGAACAATCCAAGCTAAGTTACAAGTTCCTCAGTCTAAAATTTGTGGATGGAAGACCAGCAAGGATATAGAACTGAGCAGCACCATCAACCACTGGATGTCATTGACATTTATAGTACACTGCCCAATGACAGCAGGATATTCATTCTTTTCAAGTGCATAGGGAACATTCACCAAGATAAACCATATTCTGGGCCATAAAAGTTATGGATGTCTCCCATCAAACAGAGTCCTTCAGAACCTCACTCAGAAACAAGTTTCCTTTTACATAAAATTTGAACACTATCTTGAGACCGTGGCCACAACATGATGGGAGAGAAGGCAGAATTGTCACATGATGGGCAATATTCGTCAATAATAGCTGGGACCAAACCATTTGGGAAGAGACAGAAAAGCTATAGAATTACAAGGGCTCAGGACACAGCAGTCTAGAACCATCTAGTTCAGAGGCAAATAGTTAGCAAGCCTAGAAATGCCCAGGGGTGTCCTGTACTCATATTTGCAGTGACTTAAAAGAAAAAGCAAAGAGTCTACTGAAAAGGGTTTGGCTTGTCTCTGCTGCTAACCCACAAGAGGCTGTGGACCAGTCCCTTTCATTTCCCCTTTCTGGGAACTAACTTCCTCTTGGACTCTAGTGACTAGATCATCAAAATGATTTCCACTTCTACCTTTCTGACACTATTTTTATGTTTACTCTAATTCCCCTGATCTTCAAGGAAAGGATTAATTGTCTGTAATCTTCGTATGAAAAGGCAGGAGATGGTGTGGGACCTCAGAGGCCATATTTGCTTACACGGACTGAAATATTTTCCCCACAATGCTGGATATGCTCAGACATATCCCGAAGGGTTCCACAAGGACATATTTACAAATAGCTTCCAAAAAGCAGTCAAATAGCAAAATAAGCCTTGCAAGAGAAATTCTGTATAGCAGACAATTTAATTCTGAACAATAGACCACATGAGGGTGTATAAATAACTAATTATGCTGGACAACATGAACAGCTTTTTTGGATGATTGCAAAATTGGGGAGGAAGGAAATGTGATGGGTATTTATATATTTGGGCTTCAGTCAAAGATTTCATATTCACTCTTAAGCAATTTGACTTGCAAAATTAGCTCAGACTAGAACATGGTCAAACAACTTGAAACTGGCAGAAAGTCTGCTACCCCAGGGGAATGGTTTGTGTCCAGGCATCTGGGGAATGGAATGGAGGCTTGGATGTGTTTTTCTGCGGTCTCTACTACATGTTTGTTGGGTGGTACCTTGGTCCCCACAAGAACCTACAAAAAGAAGTAGAAACAATTCAGGAGCATTTGTAGTCATGGTTTCAATAGGAATTCCAGCTCACCTTGTTATCACATAAGCAAAGACTGCTGAACAGCAATTTTGCATTTTTTCCTGGGTCTCCACTGTGTTGTCAATACTATATCATGCCCTGGAGCCAAAGACTGGATCCCTGTAAGGTATATGGGTTTACCATACTGACCACTGGTACATCTTGACACTGCCTCTGCCTTCGATGGCTACAATGAGGTGCACAAAAATATTTGTTGGGCCAATGAATTATTGAATTAAATGAATAACAAACAGCCCTCATCAAAATAGAATCCTTGGCCTAAAGGATGATTTAAAACTGCAAAATTTATTCTAGTACAGAGAAGGCTTCATTATGCACCATCTCTGAAGTACCAAGGGCTCTGTGAGCACAGAGGGGACAGAGTAGTTAATTCGAACCGTAAGGATTGGCAAACATTTTTCTTTCTGCTGCAGGGCCTCTGCACATGCATTTCTCCATTCCTGTTCACTGCCTAAATCCCGTTAGTGGTTGGTACTGGTAAAAATAACCATGAATCAAACTGACACGGTGGCTTATAGTCTATTGCAAGAGTAGACTTTCAACAAACACATGAATACTAATAGTGAGTTGTGCTACGTATTTTGGGGAGAAAGAACATGCTATAAGGTAGAAGGATGTAAGGGTGAGGAGGAAAGGATATTCATTTACATCTATGGAGTTAGGGAAGGCTATTCTGGAAATGATGTTTCTAAGATGACCAGGATCTGGGTGTGATGCCTGGGATGTGTAGTAAGTATTTTAAAGTTGATTATAAAATAAATGAATAACTCTTTCCACAGGAAGGGTGAGCTGAGCAGAATCTTGAACAAGATTTCAACAAAGAAATTTGAACAGGCTTTTGACCAAGAGTTATGGGAGAAGGCAATAAACCTCCGGTTTTTACCTGGGAGGGTGGAGCAGAGAGCAAAGGCTGCAAGCACAGCCAAAGGAGGAAGACCTTGACATGGAAGCAGGAGAGGTTGTTGAGGCCATCTGGTGTTTGAGGTTGCTAGAGTGACACCAATGGAAAGATTTGCCAGAAAGAGATCAGGACTATGACAAAGATTTAGGTAGCGTCTGTCCAGAGAAGTCATCCAGAGTTGCTGAGCCAACTCAGAGCCCCAAGAATGCCTTTGGACCAACACCTTCCTTTTTTCCCTACACAGTAACTCAAACAATGGTGCCAGAAGAAAGATTTCAAAATGCTCCAGCTTCTGGGACCTTCTACTTGACTTCTTTGCTGGACGTGGTTGGTAGAGGCATGCTCTCTGCCTATCACTGGTTATCTGTCATACACATAAGCATTGCTCTTGGTTTCTGGAAACATCACCTCTCCACTTTGAAGACTTTCTTGACTATGTCTCCTCCTGCTGTGCTCCCAGCCATGAATTTTAGGCTTGCCCCCCTTGACTATCTCCCACTCACACCCAAAGTGGCCAAAGCTAAGTCCTCCTGGATCTACTGAATCTCAAGTCCCCATTAAGAAAATGAGGGGAAACATCCACGCAGAACTAGAAAAGAATTCTCCTAAATGTAGAAAACTCAGCTTTGCCTGACAGAAAGATTGCAATGAATTTAACTAATAAAGGAACCACAAGTGCCAGACAGGTATGAAAGATTTTGCAACGTGCAGGATACCCTCCGGTTAGTTGGCCATGGTGATCCATAGACCATTGTTTCTCACCAGTCATTTAGAGTCAGGAGTGGGAATGGCTGAGTCCAGAGTGAAATAGCCATGCTCAGCTCTCAGTTTTTCCTTGAAAGAGAAAAACAAAGGCAGGATAACAACATAACCAGCTGTTTCCTTTAGGAACCCTACTGCAGCAGAATGGCCCCTCTCAGATAGGCCAAGAATGGAGCTTTTAAATTACTCCCAACAAGAACAAAGGGTCAGAAGTTCCTAGAATTACTTCCTCCTTGAGTCCAAGAAGCACAGGGGTGAACAGTGTTTGATGTGAAATGCAAAGTGATTTTTAGCCCTGACCCACACACTTAATTCCCTTGCAGTACTTGACAACCTAGGGAGGTGATAGTGGATCCTGCCCTAATGGCTAACAATCAGGACAAATCTTTTGTTCTTTAAATACCCCAAAGGGTTTAGCTTGAGCACATGTTACTATAAGGCAATCGGTTCTAAACTAAGACCACAGCTTTCACCTTGACCGCTAAAGGATGCTTACTATTCTCTTCTCCATTTCAAAGTTATTTTCCTTGTCTTTGATGTTGATAGTCTTCTCCCTCCCATGGGAGGTAGCGAAAATTTCTGAGAAAAGGCCTGAGTTCAAAACTTGCTCTGCCACTGGTAGGTCTCTCAGGGCCTTGGTTTCAAGTGTCAAAACCGGGGGGCGGGGGGTGTGATTCTTGGCTGAGCAATATCAAGTTGTTTTGAGGAGTAGATGATTAAACCTGTTGGGTGATTTTCTTCAACCTTCAGCGCACTCCGTTTTCCTTTACGGTCATAAAGTATCAGCAAGAGGCTGATGCTTACCTTCCTGGCTGCTGTCCATCCTTCTCTGTCTCAATCTACGATGGAACTAACAAGGAAGTACATCTTGGAGCACAGGACAGTCAATGCCTTCAGTATATGAAAGCTGCTTCTGCTATTCATATTAGAACAAATAAGCAAGAAAGGAAATTAGATTTATTTCCACCATTGATAGTCCCTAACAAATCACAGCCAAACAGATACAGTTGGATCAACCACCCTTGCCCAGAATATTCTCCATCTAAGAGAGTACATTAGGCTGCAGAGGAACTTGGGATCAGGTGTTTTGGGGCTCAATCCACTTTCCAGTTAAGTGACACCCACTAGTTCAACTCACTTTCCACAATGTCCTGATAATTATAACTAAATTAACAATAATAACCTATGAAAAGACTTATCAATATTAAGTGAGTGAGGTAGTAAATATAGAAATGAAGCCAAAATTAGACGGGCAGTCAGTATAGATAGGTAAATCGAGTCAGGTCAGATCTAAGAGGCCAATTTGAGTGTGTCCTGAAAGTTGTAGACTGCCCCTGAGGGATCAAAAAGCCTTCAGAGCCCTTCTTCCACCCTATCAAGATAACCTGCCTCTGCTCCAACCTGTTGCTAAGGTAACCTGTCCCAGGAATTGCCCCTCC
This sequence comes from Tamias sibiricus, assembly GCA_025594165.1. Lineage (NCBI taxonomy): Eukaryota > Metazoa > Chordata > Mammalia > Rodentia > Sciuridae > Tamias > Tamias sibiricus. Next base: position 80,557,145 of record CM046668.1, read on the forward strand.
CTACAGGGAGTTATAAAGTTGTTAATTAATGTGTCCTGGGCTGCTCCATCCTTCCCTTCCCCCTTCAGCCCACTGGTCCCTACCTTTTGGCCATTCCAATGAGCATTTCCTGGGCCTGGTCACTTATGCAGGAAGGAGAAAGATAAGGTGAAGAGGGCAGAAGAACAAAGGAAGCCTAAGTCATATAAAAAGGCAGAACACCTTGCTTCTTGGGATACCAGGATACTAACAATGGCCCCCTTCTCCCTCCCAGGAGAAGTCTGTGTTACCCCTTTTTAAATAAACCCTGCTTCATATGCTTGCCTCGGCGTGTTTCTCTACTGTTCAAACTTCAACATGTGAGGGAGCAGAACTCGATAACCAACTGTATCAGAATTGTCACTTGGTGGTCCCCAAGTGTGTTTGGGTTTCCTCCTTCCTCCAGGGGCAGAGAAATGAAATAATATCTAAAACTTAAATAGCACTTATAATATAGTCACTGTTCTAAGAACTTTAGTTACGTTGACTCATGTAGTTTTCACAATAACTCTATGAGAAATAATAATGTTGCCATTTCCACAGGGCAGGTGGGTGAGCTGAAGCTCAGTGAGATTGAGGACCCACCTGAGGCCATGGACTCTCAGGGCCAGAACCAGGACAAGCCAGGCAGTCTGACTCAGAAGCAGGGTGCTCACCCACCAGGCTGCAGTGTGGCCTGTGACTATGGATCCTAATCCACATGGTCTTCCGGCTTTATGTTCAGAGGTTTAGCACATAGGTTTTTCTCCTTTATTAATATGAAATGACTTCCTAGTTCATATATACTCTAATTCAGTTTTTAATATCACAAAAGTACTTTTCCTGTAATTCGCGATGATTCAGCTTCTGACAAGCTTGTTAATTAAATGTTAGTTTTTTTTTTTTTTTTTTTTTTTTAACCTCCACTTAAATAGCCCTTGGAATGTTTCCACACATCAGACAGTTTTTTATGATATGAGAGAGAGTATCATATGTGTAAACTAAGGTTAGAATAACAATGATTGAGTGGATTTAAGTGACGAGGTAATGGGGGAAATGGACAAATAATTGGGTATTTATAACAGAAGGTCAAGTGCAGTTTCTGGGAGGGCTCATTCAGGTCCATTCCAGAAGCTTTTATTCAGCTTTTCCTCTCCCCAAACCACCCCACTATGGAGCAGGAAAGGAATTTGCTTATGACAAAAGTTCTGATCTGATCTACCCTGATGCTTCAAAAGATGCTGTTGTCTACAGAATTAAATCAACCTTGGCTGGGCCTAGGAGTCCTCCAACCTTGTCGGGCTCCAGACCATTTCCACATTACTCTCTTCCACCCAACTCAGCTTCTTGCTCTTCTCCCAAAACTTTGAGCTCTTCATTACTCAGGTGGGTCCCTCCCCCTATGATTCTTACTCAGGTCTAGTGAGTTTTGGGGTTTCTATTTGAACTATACCTTCCCTACGTGTATGTCCTAGATCCCACCAGTTAAATTTGATCTTTTTCTTCCCTATGCTTCCCATTACACAAACTATAATTTCTACTTTAAAACCGATCTCTGATCATCTTGCATTAAATTTACTTTATTATCTATTCCACCAGAGTGCACCCCCAACTGGCATGGTGAAGGTCACATTCATCTCTGAGCAGTCCTTCACTAACACAATTCCTGGCAAGAGAAAGCTTTCAACAGATTTTGGTTTATATGGATTGAGCTTCTTGAACAGCAGAATTAAATTATTTGTGACTTTGCTTCTACCTGCAAGTCCACCCCTAACGACTAAAGCAGCCAATGAACTTTTCTCAAAGCAACCTTAGGAGAGTACACACATCAATCTCTGAGAGCCAAAGGGCAAACTCAACCTTAAGTATTTGAAGATTTATTTAACTAAAGGAGTCATTCCACCAGAAAGCATGACTGTGATTTCTCCTATTATTCAGCGTATGAATAAGAATTATCGTAATGATAAATTAGTGTCAGGAGTCATTTATTTTTAGAAAGGAAAATTAATAAGGCACAATGAAATTTTATTTATAGAACTTCATTCAGGCATTCTTTACACATACTCCCTAATAGTAATTAACTTTATGGCACTTTATAGTTGGTAAATCAATTTGTAATTTCATCTTTATATCAACACAGAGAAGCTCATTGCCAATTTACAGATAAAAGAACTGAGGTCTAGGCAAGCAAAGAGACAACAAACTATTAAGTACTAGATATGAGTCTCAAACCAGGATACCTGACTGTGTCCTGGGTTCTCCTCTCCCAGTATTGCCAAAGGTTTCTGGAGCCTCCTGAAGATAAGACTTCCAGGTGAGCAGCTTCTTCTCTAGACCCCTGGCGATCATTGTTGGAGTCCTGCATGCATATCTGTGCTGCCCCAACACACTTGAGTGTTCTTTTTATGTCTCCATGCCATGGAATTGTCACACCACAGTGATTCAGTTTGCAGGAGCCTCTAGACCTCTCATGACCCTTCAGAGAATGGTGGAGGTCACATTCATCTCTGAGCAGTCCTTCATTAACACAATTCCTGGCAAGAGAAAGCTTTCAATAAAATTTGGTTTATGTGGATTGAGCTTGTTTTATCCATGTCCCCTGCTTTCAAGAAATAACCTGTATCCTAATTCTCTAAACCTCTCCTTCTGCTTTTCCCTTTATCTTGCTCAATAAACTGCCTTATTTTTATAAAATGAAATAGGGCTATAACTATCCTCAGAGATGGGACTGTTTAAGTGAGCTGAATCTCATTGACTGTAGGAGGGCATTAATGATACTCTCAGCTCCCCAGTGCCTAGAACAGAGCTTGGCACAGGAAAGAAGCTCAGTATACAGTGGCTGTTGAGATAAGAAATAAAACCAGAAATATTAATGAGAAAAAAAAAACATTAAAAGCCAGAGCAAGAATTGTTGAGAGTTGTTGCCCTAAAGTGGGTAGGAAGGGCGGAAATCGGAATGCTGCTGCCTCTGTTGCTGGCCTTTTGCAGTATTTGGCTTTCAGCGGAGTCAGCCCAACCTAACTAAAGGCTTTGCTCAGCCTTCCTACATGAATATTATCCCCATCACACCTGAAAACTGAAAACCACCCAATGGGAAGCACAAAGGTACCATGTCTACACCTCTTTTAACCAAGTATGTATCACTTTAATAAAAGTTTAAGCACTTAATGTTTTGTTAATCAGCAAGTTTATGTTCTTTGTAACTTGTGGCATCTGGGTTGCATAAGCAAAGGACCAGATGCCTCTGGCAAGAGCCCTTCCTTCCATTCTTCCTGTATCCTAGGATGGTGGCAAAAATGGAAGAAATAAGCAAACAAATGCTAGCAGAAGGATACCTTCCCCTTTCACACGCTCAACACTGTTTCCTTCAGGTGATTACCTGGACCCACTCTCTGATCTGTTCCCAGAGAACACAGCAGCCTCAGACCACTGCCCGTGTCCTCCCGTCCAAGTTGAGTCTCAGGTATACTGAGCCCTGGGCAGCACTGTTTTCTGCAAAGGGTGCAGGGAAAGTCCCTCCAGGCTGGCCAAACAGGACATTACATGTGACACTGACTGTCCTGACCGTAATGCCGATGTGGACGACATGCTATACTGGAAATGAGATGACTCCAGCCAAAGTTCTGAGCATGAAATGAAAGGAAAAACAGTAAAAGAACAGTGGGTGGAAGTGAGGAGGACTGTGTTCTGGGTCCTGCTGCCAGGTGGCTGTGGGTCCCTGAAGGAACCGTTTCTTTGTACCACAGGCTGATCTCCATGAGAGGAAGATAAACCCCGCCTGGCCAACTTCACAGTGTTGTGATGAGGGTAAAAGGGATCTCAGTGTGACAAGTTTTAGAAACTCAAAAGTTCTATACATCTTGAAAGATTTTTATTATCATATGTTGGGTTAGAAAGAGAAGGAGAAATTGGCTTTTCTACCTGGTCTGGAACTTTGAGTCATAAAACAGCTAACTGCAGCTTTAGGGAGAAATGCTGGCCTCCTGCCTCCTGTCCCAGTTGTTAAAATCCAACACATTACTATAGAATAGAATGCATCATATACGTATCAACTGCAAAAGCAAACCCAGAGGGACCCATTGCTACTCTGCTGCCCCCTCCCTGCCCCTGGACATGGAACATGAGTGTGCGGACTGTGAAACCCAGGACTTCTCCCAGGTCTGACCTTCAGGTCAGACAGAAAATAGACTTTCAGGGCTCACGGTGTCTGGGAGGTTCCATGGCATTTAGCTGAATCCTAACAGCCCTGTGAGACAGTTGCTGTCACCCCATTTTCAAGATGAGTCCTGAGGTTGAGAGAGATGAGTGAGTTGCTCAAGTGAACAAGACTCCAAGGCCTGAGCTCCTGGGCCTCACGGCCACTGGACATGAGGTAAGGAAACCCACCTACAAAGGGCCAGGCTGGGCTAGGCCAGTGGGCATCAACAGACTAAAATCCCCACTCTCCATAAAGCACTTACTCTCCAGGGACATTCCAGAGGCTTCTGTGAGGGGCATTCATAACAGTAACAATAGTGCTGGCAGCTTGGAAGGTAAATTTGACAGATTTTATCTTCTCAGATAGTTTCCTGGCTTCTCCACTGCAGGCTCTCTTACATGAGACTTCCATACCCATGACAAATCTCAAGACCTCTCCATGCAAAGAACTCTCTCCAGGTGGCACACCCACCTCAGCCTCTCTCAGGCTCAGTGGGCACAACTGAGTGGGTTCCTAGCCAACCATGGCTTTTCCAAGAGCTCCCTACAGACATCTAGGGACATAAGTGGTTTCAAAAGGGATTGCCTCTTAATCTGTGGTCAGGGTGGGACTCAGAAGAAAGGGCTGGTATACTAGGAGTTGGTCAGCTACTGCATTCTCTAAGACCCTGTAGTCCAGAATAGATGACACTGGCTGTAGGTGCCCCTTTGTCCAGGAATTTCACTATATCTCTGGACCTGGAGCCAAGACTAGGATTCCAGGTGGGACATGATTTTCTCTGCCAGTGATGGGGTGGATGCTCCCCATATGCCTAACCAGTAGCTTTGATCCTACACCCCCAGATATCTCTACTTCTCACAGACAGCTGTGCATGAGGACAATCTATAGGCTCTCCAGCTCCCACTGTGGGCTTCAGGGTTCCTTATAGCTCATGGCCTCCTCGGCCTCCTCTGGGCTCTGACCACGGCCTGGGGCTTCTTGGTCTGGGTTCTGACAAGTCAGGCACTATGGCTCTATGAGCCTCAGAGCCACAGACCTGGCTATTTTCTATAAGAAAACACCAAGTCTAGGCCCATCTTCTCTAGCCAGGCACTGCTTGGGAGTCTCCAGGAGCCTGGTGGCCAGATCAGGCCACACAAGGAACATAGGCAGAAACTACTGCTTAGGCCCCTTTTGTGGTGGTCTTTTGAGGAAAGAAGCACGTTCTCTTCTCCTGGTCTCTGACAGCAAGCTGGAGGATCTAGTCCTGGTACCTGTATTATGAAGGGGCAACTGGATGCAGCCAGTGCAGGCAGGGACCCTCACTGGGCCTGTACACACAGATCATGGCAGGGCTCTCTGGGTCTATAATTGGCTCTATCAGCCCCTCATCAGGATGAGGGCCAGAGGGTTGTGACATAATGAGGAAAAGTTACAGAATTTCAGATCTCAGGTCCAAAGTGCCCTAGATAGAGGGTCTGGAGCACAAACCTGGCTTGGAGATGGATCAGAGAAAATTTGTGGATCTTGTAGCACCCAGAAAGAGGGAAAAAAGACTGGGTAATCCCTGCAACATAACTGGGCTTGGTTGGATGGCCACAGTGTTTAGAAATAATTTCAAGAGTCTCTTGTTCTGAGCTTCCCTGAGTCAGGTAGAAGAGCCACTTCTGAGCAGAGTCCTATCAAATTCTTCTCGTACAATCTAGGAATTCACAGGTAGAGGGGCCAGGTTGTGGAGTGTGGTTTAGAGCAGCTAGATTAAGCATCTAGATTAGGAGACCTAGGACATTCAACTCTCATAAACTCTTTCCACCTCCATGCCACTTTCCCTGAAGTCTGGTCAGGAGAACGAAAGTCTAGGCAAAGGGAGAAGGCTGCCAGCCAGGTGCTGTCAGAAACCTCCTAGTAGGGTCCTGGGCAGAAAGCGGGGGGCATGGTCAGCATGTTGAGGAGCAAATGGGTAGATTCAGGCAGTGATCAGGCCCAATGAAAAAGAAAGGCAGTCCTTGATTGACTTTGTATTAACAAGAAGGCAGGACATCATTCCAAGAGAATTTGTAAAGGCAGGTCCTCAAACAAAGCAGGAATGGGATGAGGCCCTGGTTCTAAGTGTAGAGAGATGATCTAAGGAACCTAGCACAGCAGTTTGGCCACAGCACCCAGGCTAAAAAGCAAGTCAGCAGCTAGGCTGACTTGGTGCTAATTACCTGGAGCTACTGACCTACAACTTCTTAAATTCTAACTAACATTTTCTTTAATAAAAATAAGATGTGCCCACTGCAGAGCCAAAGGCAAGGCCAAACCTTTCCAGGGCTCAGAAAGAATCTATTACGAGTTACCAGAAGGAAGCATAGCAAGCCAGGAGGGTCCCTGTAGAGCCCCAACTCCTTCTCTAGTTCCTTGCTTGACTTTTAATAAAACCTACTACCTCCCTGAGCCTCAGCCACTTGTGTGTGGAATAACGGTGTTGGATCACAGCAGAGTCATCCACCCTGCAGTGTGTGAAACCCAGGGTTCCAAGAAGGGGCCTCACAGGCCCTAGGGGGGCAGATGGGAGAGAAGCCAAGAAAGGGAGAGCAGAACCCCAACCCACAGCCGCCCGGAGCAGTTCTATTTTGGGTTAGATATGTTGGTTTTCTATATAAGATTTTATTTGGAAGCACAACAAGAAAAGGAAAGGAATGAGGGAGAACACAGAGAGAAAAAAGAAAAGAAAGAGGAAAAGACAGGAGTGTTGAGCTAGATACCTCCGCGCTCTGTCCCAGGCTGCTGCTGCCTCGCTTGCCCTGACACTCTCCTACCACATTCTAGAGAGCCACTTCAGTTCCTCTCCGCCATCCTCTCAGGGAAGAATCCATACATAAGCCCAGAAAAAGCCACCGCTTAGATCTCATTTCCCAGCTCTGAGGAGTGTTGGCTTGCAGAGGAGGTAATTGGGGGGTTTTGTGGGCTGAGCAGGAGGAGACCTGAAGCCCTAAGCTGTAAATCAGGCTCAGAGGTTTGGATTCCCTGCAGCTTGACCTTCAGATGCCCCCTAGCCTCCAGAAACCTTCACACTCACTCCCAGGCATAGGGAAACCTGCCCAGCTTCCAGGCTGCCCCTGGAAGCCGGGCCCACTCCGAGAAGCTGTTTTGATTTTTCAGGAAAAACTGCTCCTAGCCAAAGTGTACCTCCCAAGAACAACAGAGGCAGGGATTTTCTATGTGCTTGGGGGATGAAGGCTTTGAGAGGCCTTTTGCCATTCCCAGGCCAGGGAGACCCACAGATAACATCCATACCTGAAATATACACGTGGTTCATAACTCTCTTTTTGTTCTAAATGCCTCCCACCCGTGGCAGCCTCTGGGCTTTCTAACATATGGTAGACAGTCTTGCTCTACCATGGCCCTCCCTGTGTGGTACATCTCTCAGTACCCAACTTTCAAGTCCAGGAATTCCACAAGAGCTCAGAGATACTACAAATCCAGAGAAACCGAGTATTTCCTTTGTACACACACAATCCAGGGAGAGTGCTCGCCCCTCACACAAGAGACAGGTTTGTTGAAACTACCTAAGAGCCTAGGGTAGCAGAAGAGCACTAGATAAGGAGTCCAAAGAGAATTCCCTAGGCCCTCCCTCCATGTGGGCTTGAAGGAGTCACTTCCTCTTTCCAGGTTTGTTCCTCTTCTGTAAAAATGAGTACTTTCTTCCATTCAATGAACCCACATTTGTCACAGGGCCACTATCTGGTGACATGGCTCTTCCAGAACCAAGGTCACAGCTCAAAGCAACACAGGAAGGCAGCACTGCACAAATTAATCTGGAGATCACTATGGTATCTGATGTCAACATCAGTTTTGCCTCTGGTGGCACTGCCTGAAGAAATAAACCAGACACATTCTCATCCCTCTGAAATCTCAGTGTCATGAAGGACAGTGAGGCCAAAGGTGGCCCCCTTATGAGGTGGCAAGTGCTCTGACCATGGTTACCCAGACCCAAGGGGGATATAGAGGGGGTGTTCTGGAGTGAATCCCAGGAGAGGTGATATCTATGTTCAATTTTAAAGGCTGAGCACTTCTTTGACAGACAAAACAGGGAAGGAAGAATGTGGAGAGGTGAGAGTTGGAGGAATTTCAAGAAATTCCCCAATGACAAGAGGTTGTGGGATGAGAAGGGAAGGGGAAGTGAGAGATTAAGTAAATTATGTCTCTTAAGGCCTGTGTATGTCAGGCTATGGGGTTTAAGATTTATTTTTTCCTGAACAAAATAAGGAACCACTGAAAAGCAGGGGAATAACATCATCACATAAATCATTTAGATTTTAGAAGCTTTACTCTGGCTGTCTGCAGGGCATGGTGTCATGAGGAAAAGAAAAAGAAAAAAAAAAATTAGAAAGCAGGGAGAACACTCAGGAAGCAAGAAGCAAGAGGTGACAGTGGCCCAAACTATGTCAAGCACAATGAAGAAGAGGAATGGAAATCAAAGGATATAGTAAGGACTGCTACTGAATGAGCATTTTCCATTTCTAACTTTCTAGGACTCTGCAGCTAAAGAAATCTCGAGCACGCATCTCACCTCCCATTTTTACCCACCCTCCTCCCACACACTGTGAAGTCTGGCTGGCCCCTCCCACTCCTCCGCTGCTCCTGTGAGGCTCAGATAATAGGTGTGGCAGCAGGCCCAGGCATTCCCGCCATCTTCTCCACCAGCACGTTCTGCTGCCTGAGCAGTTGGCCGCCGCCATGAGTGTTAATTGGAGAGACATCTGAAGTGACCAGACTGGTTACGCTGCCGCCATGATAGACACACTCCATCTGCTCCAACCAGGCGCGTTTCAGCACACACGAGCCCGGCCTGATTCCTTGTGCCCGGGACTTGTTAGAAGTTAGACTCAAAGAAGTTAGATGCATAGGCTTTGAAACGGAAAACTGCCTCAGAGAACCTTGAGTCCACACCCTCTGGTTTGATGAGGAGGAAAATAAGGCCAAGTCAAGGCCAAGTCTAGCCCAGGGTTAAACTCAGAAAGCAGGGCCAGGCCTCCTGACCTGGTCCTCTGCCCTTGGCAGGTGGATTAGATATAAAGCTGGGAGGACACCGATATAATTTCCTACACAGATTTTCTCAAACTGTCTGCTAACTACTAAGTAGCTGTGACTTGACTTTAAAAGGATGATGTTCTTCATTGAGCCTATCAATTTCTTGGAAATTATAAATTTATCGTATTATTGTAGCATGGAGCATGGGGTTGAGTTCTTTGTCTTGCAAATTCAAAGAATGAAATCCACAGACACAAAGGTGAGAGCAAGGTGAATTTATTAGAGTAATAGAAAGAAAGAAAGCAGAGCTCCCAAAGGGGAGGGCTCAAGAGAGGGATACCCACAGTGGCTATTGCCTAGGGGGTTATATCCATCTACAGGGTTAAGGGAGCTGGCCCCTCACCCAATCCTGGGTAAAGCAGTCTGTGTGCACAGCTCTTCATGTGATCTATGGTCCAATCAGTGCCTTTTTATGGTGGGGACCTGGGTACCAGGCAGTAGCTGTCTCACTAGCAGGGGTTTTGTTTTGTTTTGTTTTGTTTTTTTAATTTCCTCGCTGCTTACACAGGAGTTGGCCTGACCTTGATGAGGCCTGGCTTGTGTCTGTAGTTTTTCAGCCCTGCTACACAGAGAAACCTGAACTCAAAGGAGTCAACTTTCATGCCTATCTACTTTAACCATTTCTCTTGCCTCATTATCTAGCAGAAGGGACTTTGGAAATCATCTGGTCCAGTAGTATTCTCATCGGTATTTGGTTATTTGTTTTATTTTGTTTTGCTTTAGGTAAGGGAAAGCCTTAATCAGATGATGAAACTGAGTCTTGGAAAAGGGAGCATTTGGGCATTCATGGCATAATGAGTCAATGCCAAAGTGTGACTAGGACAAAACTCTCTAAATCCCACATGTACATTTTACCATATCCTTCACAACAATCCCCACTGCTACCTGCTGCCTGGCTCTGATTGGTAGGGACAGAGGTGAGTAGTGGCCAGCTCAGAGATCCATAACAAATCAGAAATGGCTAGATATCTTTCTCGTTTCAAGCCCTAAAGTCTTTCAATAGACTTAAAATTACCTGATCATGGTAGGACATTATATAATTATTAACGCACCACATACAAAATCACATGTTTATTTTGAAAATGCTCTTGTGTGCCTATTTTACAGAAGAATTAGAGAAAAGAGAAATAAATTCCCATGCAGTCAATGAGTATCAGGGTCCACAGGCAGCTATCTCAATGTTTGGATACCCATTTGGACCGAAGACCCCTGGATCCTATAGGAATTGTTCATCCCGGAAGTCTCAATGCTGGGTCAGCTCCCTCTGGGGACAAAATTCCAGTGATGAATAATAACACTGTTGCTAAGCTGCAGCATTGACAAATAACATGGAAACTTCCTTGACTGTAGTGCATCAACAAGGGAGATGGAAGTCATTAAAAAGACCAGTCTGGGACTCTAATTAACTAAGAACAAAAGCACCATGAAGAACTGTCAGCTAAAGAGAACTATCCTTCTGACAGTCAGACAACCCCAGACAGCCCCATCTTGTTTTCCTCTACTTCCCCAGCTTCTTAGAAAGTAAATGTGTCTGGGCCAGCCATGCCAAAGGACACAGGCAAGAAAGTCAGCAAGGTTTTGCACATTAGATACCAGGCTACCAGGCAGCAGATTCTAGAAGAACCTGGTCATCTGCAGAGGCAGATCTTCCACCTAGAGGAGAGAGAGAGAGGAGCCCTTGCCTAGGCGAGGCTCAGAACTGGCTGTTTCTTCCCTGTCCCAATGAACACTTTCCTAGTAGGGGTCCTGAGAGGGAAAGATATGCCATGGGTAATGCAGCTGTGATAAGCATGGCTTTTCACGGAGGAAGACTTCGAAGGCATCCTAATGTAGCCTGTTTTTTTTATTATGTGGATCGATTCACTCGACAATGCAGCTGCCTCATTGTTGGAAGCAATGAACAACTTTCCTATGACAATGATAGTGATAAAAATAATAAGACTAGCAGCCGTGTTTATTAGCATCAATATTATACTAAAATCACCATTATGACTTTAAAGACAGCTAACATACAAAAACAGCCTTTGTTCTGCAACATCCCTTACTGATTATTATCACGTTTGCTTTTCAGAAAATTCAAAAGAGGTAGGAGGTGCAGGAATGACAGTTACACCCAATTTACAGAAGAAGAAACTGAGACCCAGACACTACAAAGTGGATTGTTTAAATTGCATGATGATAGTGGTTGAGCAGCTAGGATTTGGAGAGGGAGAGTAGAGGAGGAAAGTTTAATAATTTGGACCCACTAAGTCCCAATGAGGAACGATGCTGAGTTTTCTTTGGAGAATATGAATGATAGTTCATCCTTCTGGACTATGAAAGTGAAAGGCTACCCTACTTGACTGGGAGTCAGAACCCAAGAGATCCAGATGTGAATGTGCAGTGTAACTTAAGAGGGACACTCTGAAGAAGAGAAGCCCCTGGGCCTTGAGTATGAGGTAGACAAAATTCATGGTTGCTTTGGTCATGGCTACGTGACAGAAGCTACAGAACTGATAAAGAATTCATAAGTGTCCGTGTGCACACACACCTCTAGCATAGCTCTTAAGGCCATGCTTGCATCTTTGCCATGTCTGTCCCCTGCTCTTCCTCTGATGTGAGCTCCTTGATGTCCAACACTGTATCTTTTCCTTCTTTGTATCCTTGATCCCAGTAGTTGTTCGGTAGGTGTGGAATGAATGTACGAGTAAATGAATAGGCAAGTACAGTGGGAGGTCATTGACTGGCAATTCATTGAGCATCACTCCTAACTGAAGCAACCTGCTTCCCCATGCTGAGAAATTGACTTCCATGTATCTTTCTTTACTAGGGCACTCATATTTACTCTCTTGGAAAGTTTAGTTAGAACCTAAAGAATATGGAGTGTAGATGATAGGAGGCTAAATAATAGTAAAAGCCCCAAGGACATACTTAATAAATCCACACCCCACCCCCTGCCACTGCCAAAGCTCCCATTAGGCTGGCAGCATTACTAACCTGATGAAAACCAGCCACCTGAAATGACGCCCACATACCTGTTCCAGCACACCTGGATTCACATACATAACAGCTTCCTTCTAGGTCTGGGACCTCACTCAAAAGCCCATTTGATTTAATTCAGATGCCCAAAAGACAGCATTTGTTTTAAATTCAAAGGCACATTAGGCATCTACATGTGCAGAGCCCTGTGTTAGACACCAAGGGGGTAAGACAATTAATTTGATTGGTCCTTGTTGTCAAGGACTTTATAATATTAAGGATACTATAGTATCAGGCAAATAAAAACAAGCTCTAAGGACCATTTTATTTATTTGTGTGTGTGTGTGTGTGTGTGTGTGTGTGTGGTACTGGCGATGGAACCCAGGGAATCACATTTACTACCACTAAGCTCTATCCCAGTCCTCCATACCAGGCAAAAAAAATAATCAATGCTAATTAGCTTGTATTCATTTGCTATTGCAGCTTTAACAAATTTCCACAAAGTTCGTAGTTTAAGATAACATGAAATGATCACCACACTATTCTGGAGGAGAGGAGTCTACATCAGGGTCTGTAGGGATATGTTCCTTTCAGAGGCTCTCAGAATCTCTTTCCTTGTCTTTCTCAGCTCCTCCAGGTAGTCCTTGACCTCCAGCTCCTTCCTCTGTCTTCAAAACCAGCAATGTAGCATCTTCTCTCCTCTCTGACCTCCTACCTCCCTCTGTTAAGGACATTTGTGATTGCATGGGCCCATCTGGGTAATGCAAGGTTATTTCCTCATTTCAAGGTCCTTAACTTAATTGCATCTGCAGAACCAACCTTTTGCTATGTAAGGTAACATATTTGCAGGTTCAGGGTATTAGGATATGGGTAATATTGGATGTCATTATTTTGATTACCACACAAGGGACCAATTAGGAGCTTTGGGAACACTAAGAAAGTCACAGTGAATTCTAGCAAGAAGCCTGGGGACGAAGAATGTTATCACAAGAAGATAGCATTTGGACTGATCTTGAATAATAGGTCAGATTTTGACTGACAAGAAGGCAGAGGGCTCAGAAACAGATAATATAGTGTGAGAGTGATATAAGATATTTGTGAGTGTATGAGAGGGAGGCCTCAGGAGAAGAGGCTAATGATATTGTCCCCACTGGGGAAGACCATAAGTGTCATGTGAAACTGAGTTTCCTACACACAGAGAGAACCCAAACATATTGAGGACTATTCCACCTTCTTAAAAACCATTTTATCAACAGTGTACATAATGCCACAAGAGAGAAAATTAGGGCAAGATGGCCAGTTTGAAGTTGTTACAGAAACCAGACCAGTAGATAAGGATCCAAACCACTGGCAATGAGACCGGAAGAAGAAAGATTTAGAAACTGAAGATGTAAATTTGTCAGGTTTTGGTATATAATTTTATATAGGCGAGAAACCTGAAAAAGAGATGAGAAACTAGAGATATAAATGCAATAACTTGAATTGATGTTCTAACATCAATTACTAATTAGATAAACAGCCAAAATGTGTGTGGAGAAAGTACAGGTTTGGTAGTGTATTTTAAAACAGTTTCTGAGTTTATTTTAGGATATTGGTTGGGTCTAAACTATCTCTGGGGCACCCAGGTGGAGATGCCAACACGTAGATAGAATTTTAGGGCCTTAGAGGACCAACTTTCAGATAAAACTTAATGAAGAGATCAGAACCCTTTTTATCTGTTACCTGTTTGGGGCTTTTTGATTCTTTTTGGTATAAGGGTCAGAACTCACATAAGTTTATTTTTTTTTTTTAAAGAGTTGCTGAGAACTGTTATTACCCATTGTAGAAATTCCAGTTCTTAGGACTGAAAAGAAGTATTGTAAGAGGACCCACTACTTTCCCTGACTCCTCAGACATGACATTCCTACATGTAAAATGAGGGAGCTGGCGCAGGTGCTACCTTTAGAGAAGCAAGAGCAGAACCCCTGAGATCAAAGACAGCCTATGTGGGGCTCCGGCCTGTGAACAGAGTCAAGAACAATTAGCAAGAAAAACAAACCCTAACAAGAGCTGGCCTTGCTCTTCTATGTGTATGTTCAGCCAAACTCTCCTGCCTCCATGATTTATTTTCTCTCCTTCCACTTAGATTGTTATTTCCTCCTTTCCATCATGGTTCAGCTCAAATGTTACCTCCTCTGGAAAGCATTCTGTTGTTCACTTCCAAGGAAATAACTCTCTCCCTATTATTATTTATATTTCTTTTGTGATTCTCTGCAGTAGTATTTATTACTTTTGCATTATAATCATCTGTATATTTAAGGTTCTTTCCTCACCAAACTCAGACTTCTTGAGAGTCCTGACTGCATGATTTGTTTCTGTGAGCCCAGTAGCACCTTACATAATGACTTCTACACTGTCAGTATTCCACAAATTCAGAATGAATGGGTACAGATGTTCAGGGTGCACTTGTGCTATCCTCTTCCTTCTCTACTACCCTTTAATAGAATGTGTGTGTGTGTGTGTGTGTGTGTGTGTGTGTGTGTGTTTTCAAGCAAGATTAGCTCTTAAAAAACTCCCATAGTCTCTCACATAGATACATTTTGAATAATCAAAACTCAATTGTTGTTGGACTCAGCCATGTGACATGACTTACAGCTGGGAGACTTAGAATGATGAGGTTTGGGTTATGCTTATGTTGGACAGATAGGCCACGGGAGCTTAAGGACAGCTCTACCTTGGCCCAGAGGTGGGAGAAGAGATGCTCCTTGGACCTTGGAGAGAAGAGGATCTAGGCCACAGCAGGAAAATCTTGGTTAACTGAATGGATGTGAATTCTGATTAAGAAGAAAAACGACATGGGCCAGTTGGTACAGCAGAGGAAGTCCCCAGACCTGGATGCATGAGCTAGGTTGATTTCTGATTAGCTCTGTTACCAAATTTTCCCCTCACTGCCTCATTCTTATCCTTGTAGTTTCAGTCCAAATGTCACCTGCTCAGAGCGGCCTTCAGTGACCACCCAAACAGTAAAAGTACACTGTCATTCCATATTTTATTTGTTATGACACCAGTAGAGCACAAGAAATCATTTCCATGTTTGTTTACTAGCTTACTTCCTGATTACCCTTCCAGATTACAGATAGATTTTGGGCAAGAACTCTGCCTGTCTGGTTCCTATCAGGAACCCCATAAACTGTGTTTGTCATATTGTAGGTACTCAATATTGTTGAGATTGGAGAATAAGAAGAGATGGTATCTAGGAAAGTTCTGTGTCTCCTAATTGTACAACATTTTATTCTGTATACCTCTGATGTCCTTGGAAAGTCTGAAATGAAATATAAATTTAAGGCCCCATCATTACTATAATGGATTACTCTTTAGTACACTATAGTGGTTGACCTAATCAGTTTTCATGCTTTTTAAAATAGTACCAATCATATCCCTTGTTTTTGTCAAAGCCTGTAATTAACAGTTTATCTTACAACTGCTTATGGGGTAAAGTAGTAGTATTCTTATTTCAGAGAGGAGGAAACTTGTAAGCTCAGAGGGGTGAAAGGTTTGCCCAGAGTCATGTGAACAAGTGGACTTGACAGAGGCAGAGTTAAGCTCCAGGTCTAGGGATCCCAAGGCTGATGCTTTCCCACTATGATTCATACTCTGCTCCCTAGCCACGAGAAAGGCAAATCTCTGTATTGTATGAGAAACAGTGTTTGTGAAGCCAGTTTTCCAGTCTACAGTTTCTAAGTCTTCCACACTGGCATAAGCAGATGGGTTCATTGGGTCATTTAATTTTTCTCTCTGAAAATGCAAGATTAAGCCAACTCTGTCAAAATATTGGGCAATGAGGTCAAGGAACTCTGATCTCAGAAAGAGGGAATGTTATGGTATAAGATGGAAGAGAAACCAGATATCACGTACTTTTTTTTTTTTTT